>CM045764.1:125762605-126470279 GCA_025200525.1 Camellia lanceoleosa | reverse complement strand
TGAACTACAAGGTTGGAACAACTTAAACGGCACCAAATGATTAAATTAATTATAGTTTTATTTTAAAATATGAAAATAATATTTATATTAAATAATGTCCTGACCATGTGGCAACTTGTGATTTTTTTTTAATTTTGAACAAGCTTGGAAATAAAATATAGGCCCAACTGAGGCAATTTTGGAGAAATGATTTCAAGTATTATTATGTAATCTGGCTTGGCCCAAACCCACCCAAGGCTTAACTTGAACCCAAGTCCACCGCTAAAATCTAGTTTGTTATATTTGTAATTGAGCCGATTATAAACTAGGAAATTATATTCCAAATCACAAGAATAAAAAAGATTAAGAAAATCATTGGCAATTTTAAGTAAATTTGTTTTGAATTTAAAGAGGAATAATTACAAATAATGTGAAATTATGAATTGCAGTAAAGAGTTTGAACTATCGATGCAACACTATAATGAATCAATTTTTGCAGAGAGAGAAGAAGCTTTAGAGAGATAAAAATGTAATGAAGCAAAATGGATAATATTAAACTTAATAATAATAATGTTAATCCGTGGTTTTACGCATTCGGTTCTATTTGGGCTCTAGAAAAGATATTCAGATTGAGAGGGAAGATTTTATGCGGACGAAGCTGTGCAACGATGCACGGACTTTACGGACAACACTACCGAAGCTTATTTCTACATTTGCGCCGCCACCGCCTAACTTGCACTCGAGATGTCGGTTGTCAGATCGCCCGCCGAGTCGACCTTCACGTATGGGGCGGAGTTCGGATCGACGATGGTAACCGAAAGTCTTCTCTTGTTCGGTCCAATGTTCGGCTTGCATGGCCTTGAAGTCGATCGACCGCATATGAACCAATACGCCGAGTCATGACGCTTCTAAGTGCATCGGCGGCACGGATGCGTTAGTGAACGCCGGCCGACCAACCGAGATATATAGGTGTGCTCCGGTGACCAAGAGTGAATGTGTAATCGGTGAATGCCGACCTCACCGTGCGGCGGTTAGCCTGACGGCGGTCAATATCACGGGCCATGGGTTTCACCTCTTCGCAAGGGATGTGCCGGATGCCTAGCCGGTTATGTGCACGTGATGATAATTGCGCAAGTGTTTGGCCGGGCGTGGTACTCAGCTTAAGAGCGCCACCGCCAATGGCGGATTTAGAGGACATTCGCCCTAACGCCTCAATACCGTTAGGGCGCTTCGATGTGCGAAGGAGGATGTAACCTTTACACGCAGGTGGTGAGAGGCGAAGACGCCACTGTCCGGAAGGACAAGAGAGGTAGTGCGCCAAGACATCTTTAGCCGCAAGGCGCGCCTTTAGATATAGAGAAGGGAGGGCGGACGCTTCTGGTATAATTCTCTCTCAAAAACTCTCTCTTCTCGCCTTTCTTGCCACCAACCGACTTGAGCGTCGGAGGGTTTTTCCCACACCACGGCCGGGCAGCTCACCGCGTTCTTGTTTTGCAGAGATGACGCCATACGTAAGCTCGACGTTCAAGGCGTCATGAGAGACGTGGATATTTCGCCCGCATAATTGCGCCCGCACGTGGGAAGTTTTTTGATTTACAACCCTTGTTCTTCGAGCTTCATCCACTGCTTTGGCTAACAACGACGAGTACCGTTGTCGATGTCCGCAGGAGAGAGGGCCTCCAATGTCCCAAAGAATGGCGGCCTTGAAACTTCTTCGCGAGGCGCCTTGAGACAAACGTGGGAGGAGTTCCGATCGCTCTCAGAGCCCAGAAGGTCGCCGACGCCGTGGAGAATCCCGAGCGCAGCGCCTGGAGCACAAACTCAAAGATCAGGACGCCCTCATCTGCAAGATGGCGGCGGAGATGGAGATGCTGAAGCGTCAAGTTAAGGGGAAGGGTGTTGCTGGAGAGGGCAACCTCAGTGAGCGCGCCCCCTCCCCTCGCTCTAGCAGTCGCCGCCCAGGGAGGACGCACTCAATCTCCATCACCAGGAACTATGGTGAGGGAGACTCCGGCCAGAGAGAAGGCAGATCCCTCACTGCGAGTAGCACATACCACCCCTTCACACCGACGCTGTCGCGATCTTTTTTCTCCACACGCCCAGGATTTGAGGGATGCCGGAGGAAAGGGCGCTTGCCGGGAGACAGAGAGTGCCTAAGATTACAGAGGTTGAGCGCCTCCGGCCACAGGAAGGAAGAGGTGGCGATGTCGCCTCCCAAAGTGATGACCTCGGAGGACAAAGAGCAGCACGCCAACACCACACCGTTGTCCCAAATCGAGAGCACACACTCCCCACGGATTCCACCACCAAGTTTACTTTGTATGACGGAAGACGGATCCATACATGCATGTGAGTCACTACAGTGTGATGGTCACGGCCAAGAACGACGCCTCGATGTGCCTCATATTCCCAAAGAAGCTTGGGAGAGCCGGGTTTGAAATGGTTCGAAAGGCTCTTGAGGGAGTATTGAGGGTGGCAAGAATTAGCGGAAGCCTTCGTCACCGATTCAAGACCAACACTCGAACTCCGAAGGAGGTCGACCATCTTCTGGGTGTCAAGGTGGATTCTGGATGTTCATTGAAGGCATACAACGCCAGGTACTGGGAAACTTACAACGAGATCCTCGACTGCCCCACCAACTCAAGCGACAAGACAAGCGAGGCCTCCTACCGGACATAGGTCGCGAGACTCGCCACCATGCGCCAACCCACAACCATGGAAACTTTGATGCAGCGGATCAACGAACACATCCGCGTGGAGGATGATGCCGCCTCCGCAACCGAGAAGGCTAATCCGGTCGCAAGGCATGTAAGAATGGGCGGTAAGGTTCACGCAATGAACAAGATGATGGCCCAAACAACCATGGGAGAGATATAGGAGTTCGATTTTCAAAGACATCTCAGAAGAAGACCGAGGAAAATGGGCATAAACTCAGCTTGTAAGTGGTCGATCCATTTCTAGAACACAAAGCTCGCAATCAAGATTTGTTATGAGTTCTTTTTTTGTAATCCCTTTTGCCATTGGCGCAATGAAACAAGTAGACCATTTTCTTGAGGATTGTTGTATTTTTGCATCGCTGCGGATTTAGTCGGTCCGAGGGCAACTAACGATCAATTTGACGAAAAGAAAATTCCTTGTCGGGCGGATTTTGCTCGGCAAGAGGTTTGTTGATGGTTTTGATCAACTTTGGAGTTCTTTGCCGAGCTGACCTCGCTCGCCGAGGGGCAAGTCGCCGAGCGGACCTTGCTCGCCGACCTTGGAGTTCCTTGCCGAGCTGGCCTCCCTCGCCGCGGGGCAAGTCGCGGAGCGGACCTTGTCACGACCTTGGACTTCCTTGCCGAGCCATGTTGTTTCGCCAAGAAGTAAGTCGCCGAGCTGACCTTGCTCGCCGACCTTGGAATTCCTTGCCGAGCTGATCTTGCTCGCCAAGAAGCAAGTCGCCCAGCGGACCTTGCTCGCCGACCTTGGAGTTCCTTGCCGAGCTGATCTTGCTCGCCAAGAAGTAAGTCGCCGAGCGGACCTTGTCACGATCTTGACTTTCCTTGTCGAAATGATGTTGCTCGCCAAGAAGTAATTCACGAGCGGACCTTGCTCGCCGACCTTTGACTTCCTTGCCGAAATGATGTTGTTTCGCCAAGAAGTAAGTCGCCGAGCGGACCTTGCTCGCCGATTGGACTTCCTTGCCGAAATGATCTTGCTCGCCAAGAAAGAAATTCACGAAATGACCTTGCTCGCCGACCTTAGCTTCCTTGCCGAATGATGTTGCTCGCCAAGAAGTAAGTCACGAGCGGACCTTGTCGCCGATTTGACCTCCTTGCCGAAATGATCTTGCTCCCCAAGAAGCAAGTCGCCGAGCGGACCTTGCTCACGATTTGACTTCCTTGCCGAAATGACCTTGCTCGCTAAGAAGCAAGTCGCGGAGCGGACCTTGCTCGCCGACCTTGGAGTTCCTTGCTGAGCTGATCTTGCTCGCTAAGAAGTAAGTCGCTGAGCTGACCTTGCTCGCCGACCTTGGAGTTCTTGCGAAATGATCTTGCTCACTAAGAAAGAAAGTTGCCGAGCGGATCTTTGCTCACGACTTGGACTTCCTTGCCGAAATGATCTTTGCTCGCCAAGAAGTAAGTCACGAGCGGACCTTGCTCGCCGACCTTGGACTTCCTTGCCGAGCTGATGTTGCTCGCCAAGAAAGAAATTCGCCGAGCTGACCTTGCTCGCCGACCTTGGAGTTCCTTGCCGAGCAGATTTTGTTCGCCAAGAAGTAAGTCGCCGAGCGGACCTTGCTCGCCGACCTTGGACTTCCTTGACGAGCTGATTTTGCTCGGAAAGAAGTAAGTCGCCGAGCGGACCTTGCTCGCCGACCTTGGACTTCCTTGCCGAGCTGATTTTGCTCGCCAAAGCTAAGTCGCCGAGCTAACCTTGCTCGCCGACCGTGGAATTCCTTGCGGAGCTGACCTTGCTCGCCAAGAAGCAAGTCGCCGAGCGGACCTTGCTCGCCGACCATGGAGTTCCTTGCCGAGCTAATTTTGCTTGCCAAGATGCAAGGTGCCGAGCTCACCTTGCTCACCGACCTTGGAGTTATCTGCCGAGCGGATTTTGCTCACTAAGAAGCAAGTTGCCTAGCTGATTTTGCTTGCCAAGATGTAAGTTGCCGAGCTGACTTTGCTCGCCAATGTTGAAAATCCACGCCGAGCTAAGTTGATGTTGCTCGCCATGGAGGTTGATGTTTAGTTCAACTCCAAGCTTTTGTCCGAGATAATTTAGCTCGCCAGGAAGTTGACGCCGTGTTCAACTCGAAGCTCTTGGCCGAGACGATTTAGCTCTCGCCATGGAGGTTGATGTTTTGTTCATCCCCAAGATTTTTGATCGAGATGATGGCGTGAAGCCACATGGCATCGAAGAGATGACTTTGTCAAGACGGCCGCATTTATCGATGACAAGACTATTGGCAAGAACTCGAAGACCGACCAAATTTGATAGTTTCGGTCATGGCGATAATCCCAATCACGATTGCTCGGATGGGATTAAGGGCAATTGAGAGGAAGATTTGCGCCGACGCGGCCGAGACGTCGAAGTTAACGGCGACGCGGACGACAACACGCAAGACCGAAGCTTACTTCTACATTTGCGCGCGCCACCGCCTAACTTGCACGGTCGAGATGTCGGCGGTCAGATCGGCTCGCCGAAGTCAGCGACCTTCACGATGGGGCGGAGTTCGGATCGACGGATGGTAACCGAAAGTCTTCTTGTTCGGTCCAATGGTTCGCTTGCATGGTTTGAAGTCGACCACCGAGACATGAACCAATACCGCCGAGTCATGACGCTTCTAAGTGCACGGCGACGGATGCGGTTAGTTTAACGCCTCGCCGACCAACCGAGATAGGTGTGCTCCGTGTGACCAAGAGTGAATGTAATCGGTGAATGCCGACCTACCGCGGCGACGGTTAGCTCGACGGGCGGTCAATATCACCGCCATGGGTTTCACCCCTTCGCAAGGGATGTCGGGATGTTTAGCCGGTTATGTGCACGTGATGATAATTTCGCAAGTGTTTGGCCGGTCGTGGTACTCAGCTTAAGAGCGCCACCGGCCAATGGCGTGGACGAGAGGACATTCGCTTCCATTTAACGCCTCAATACCGTTAGCGCTTCGCATGTGCGAAGGAGGACAGAACCTTTACACGTGTAAGGTGGTGAGAGGCGAAACCGCCACCGCCCGTGGAAGGACAAGCAGAGGTAGTGCCAAGATATCCTGAGTCGCAGGCGCCCTAGATATAGAGAAGGGAGGGCGGACGTTTACGTATGCGAATTCTCTCTCAAAACTCTCTCTTCGCTCTTCTTGCTCACCAATCGACTTGAGCGCCGGAGGGTTTTTCCGGCACACCACGGCCGGGCAGCTCACCGTTCTTGTTTTGCAGAGACAGACGCCAAGTACGTAAGCTCGGCGTTCAAGGCGCATTTGAGAGACGTGGATATTTCGCCTCGCAAGGATCATATTCAAGTAAGATATTTTTATAAGGGTTGTGTTATTTTTAAAAGGCTTTACAAAATAACTTAAGGTCAGAAAATAAGTAAGAAACTATTTGAGTATGGAAATTTTATTTTAAAATGCCATGACTTCTATGAAAAACTCTCACTATTTGAGTATAGTCTTTTCAATTTGTTTTTTGTTTTTTATGTAGCTTATACGCAATGAATTGAAAAGACTACGGAAGGACAATCAGAAACATACCGCAAAGATTGAACATCAAAAGCGAGAATTAAAAGCTATAGAAAGAGATATTAGTTCTCTGCAGAATAAACTAGTAGATATAAAACGAGAGAAATATGAAGCATATGAATGTATTCTTCAACTCAAAAAGAAGGGTGATGACATGTTATTGTAATTAATATGAAGCATATGTAAGCAATTGTAACTGTTATCTTCAATGATCAACTCGAAATCATCTTGTTCATCATTTGTCAAAAGGCAAATATGACAAAGGCACCTGAAACTTGAAAGACCAAAAAGATGGAGATTGAAAAACTTATAATGTTGGCACACACAATTCAAACATGGCTTAAAACAAGTACCAAACAAGTTCAGACTTTACATTTTTTTGGCTTCTATAAGCAAGTAAATAGCGAATTATGTAGTAATAATTGTAGGTCAAGTATAACGCACTATGAAGTATGGGTACTTCGAAAAACATACCGTATCTGTACCGGATATTTATCGGCATATGGTATCTCGTATGGTACTTCTGCATATATATCGGGTACACAAAATACGTATCCAAATTTTTTTTTCTTAATTTTTGGCGAACCTAAACGTACCTAGTGTATACCTAAACTGTACCGTACCTGAGTTGAAACAACATTTTCTTATACTATAGAGACAAAACTCCTTTTACTAGACTTCTTTTTTATTTTAAAAGTAAACTATGATTTGTAAGTTATTTAATATATTGACATTTGATTTTGATTTATATCTTTCCTTTTGGCATTAAATGTTAATTGTAGGTTGGACCTTAACAAATTAAACCATTTAATTAATTTTTGCATTATTCTAAATTAAAAATAAATATTTTTTTACAAGTGTACCAAGCCGTACTCGTATTCGTACCTTATTTTTTTTAAATTTTACCGTATCGACATACCTGTACCGTAGTAGTATCAAGATTGCAGACCAGACTGTGCTTCATAGATAATGCATCTATGTAAACAAGGGTCATAAGTATACAGGCAAGACATATCACCCCAAAATATGAATTTAGGAATGCATCCTCAATAATGAAAAATTAGAAACATGTAAGTGAGAACCAAGTGGCATAGAACACGGACGTGGTTGCAATAAAAAATTTCAAGGGCAACAAAATGTGAAAATCGTTGCTAAAAAAAAAAACATGACAATTGCACTAAAAGTTGGGTTCCCAAACCCAATAAAGAAGCAACCGGACTTCCTCCAATGTAAGACATGAACAACTGCAAATCTCGTTGTCCATTTATTGCTTTTGTAAAAAAAAAAAATTGGTAGGGTATGACTGTTTTTCGGTAGTGAACAAAGGCAAACCCTTTTTTTGTGTTCCTTTTTTGTATTGTTGAATTTCAATAAACTAGTGTTTTCTGAAAGATGAACAGAAAACTGAAAATAAATATAAATGTTGTTTCTAAAACCTTATTTAATTAAGTTTACATGACCAAAAGTGCTGAAATTTTGTTAATCTAAGTTAAAAGGCATTGGTATCAAGAAACATATATAACATTGAATTAGTATAATGGAATATAGTCACACACTTATTAGTTGTACAATACAACCACCGACTCAAAAGAAAAATACCAAACTACGTACAGAGACAGACTACATTTTTTTGCCTCTGTTAGTGAATGAATAACGAATAACATTGTACATGTGATTGAAGATTGGGAGTAATATGTCTATGTAAACAAGGCCCATATAATAACACGAGGAATCCACATAGCCTCCGAAAAATGGTTTCACAAATGCATTCTCAAGAATATATGCTTGGTAACATGCCTGCATGTAAGCCCGTATAGAACAATGATGTGGTAGTTATAAGATACTTCAATGGTAACGAATGAGAAATTCATTGCTACCAAATCGTAACAATTGCATCGAAGTTGAGTTCCCAAAGCCAAAAATACGTATAGGCTTCCTCCCACGCATAACAGAACAAGCGAGATCACTCTCCGAGCTTGCTTGTGAAGAAAAAAAGACAGCCATTAGTTGGGTCGAAACCAATGAATAGTTGAAAGTGTCGTAGTTAGCGATGCCAATGAGAGTGGTAATAAGCATCATCGAGCCATCATGTCTTTGGCTGATTTCTCGATTTCTTTTCTCACTGCGCCATGGTTTTCCTCGAATACTTTTATTGTTGTCTTTCCGTTGTTGTTTGGATGATGTAAAAGATGGGGATGAAAGTCATTCTCTATATGTTGTGAAGAAATTGAAGAGAGAGTTAAAAGTAAATAATGTTGGTGGGAGTGGGGTGCAAACCACTGTTAGTGATTCACAATGAGAGGCTTAAAATCTGAACCAAACTGATATTTATTTCACTCACAAATAAATTCTGAACAACAAACACAGAACACTCTCTTTTTTGTTTCTCCCACACTATCTAAATTCACAAAACATATAACTATATATAGATAAAACTAACAATGTGAATACAACAAATGCAACTACGGTTGAGGCGTGAATCGCAGCTATTGTTGACAAACTTGTTCTGCAGCCTTCAGTTTTGGACAAATTTCATTGTAGACTTCACATGCCTACTCTTAGGCTGGTGGAAAAAAACAAGCTATAGGTGAAGCAAGATTACTTCACAACATCCCCCCTTAATCTTGATTCTCCATGCTGCTTCATTCCAAGCATTAACTTCATTCTATTGAACAGATCATTTTTCAATGGCTTCGTGAAAATATCTGCAAGCTGATCTTGGGATTTGCAAGGCAACAATTCCACCTCTTTATTTTTCACATGCTTTCGGATGAAATGATAGCGGGTATCAATATGCTTACTTCTTTCATGATAAACTGGGTTCTTTGCCAATACAATTGCTGAGCGATTATCAACATAGATCTCAGTGGGTTTTTCTTGTGGAAATCCCAAATGCTTCAGCATGTTCCGTAATCATATTGCATGACACACAGCTGAGTTGGCTGCAACATACTCAGCTTCGCAAGTCGATAATGTCACAATGGCTTGCTTCTTGGATGACCATGTGAAAGCTGTATCTCCCATAAAGAAAGTAAACCCTGTAGTACTTTTCCGTTCATCCAAGTCACGCCCCTAAGCTATCCGAGTAGCCAACAAGATTGAAATTATCATTGGTTTATTGAATAAACCATCATCGATCGCACTTTGATGTAGCGAAGAATCCTTTTGTCGCATAAAGGTGTGATCGATCCGTGTTTCCATATATTCGCTAATCACCCTACTCCATAGAGTATGTCAGGCCTGGTGCAAGCAAGATAGCGAAGACTTCCAACTAGGCTCTTGAAATAAGTTGGTTCCACATCACCTGTCTTCGTACCTTTTCTGAGCTCCACTCCACTTTCTACAAGAGTGTTCATTGGATTGTAATTTTCCATTCCATATCTCTTGAGAATTTCCTTAGCATAACCACTTTGGGAAATAAAAATTCCATCTTTTCTTTGTGCCACTTCAATGCCGAGAAAATGAGCCATTAATCCAATATTTGTCATTTCAAATTCTTGGACCATGCTTCTTTTAAAGTCTTTGAACATGGCTGGATTGTTTCCGGTGAAGATTAGATCATCAACATAAAGACAAGCAAGCAACATGCTTCCATCAGCTTCCTTCTTCAAATATAGTGCGTGCTCATATGGATATTTTTCAAAACCATTGTCAAGAAAATACTGATCAATTTTAGTATTCCATGCACGCGGAGCTTGCTTCAATCCATAAAGTGCTTTCTTCAATTTGTACACTTTGTCTTCATGCCTATTCTGAACATACCCCGAAGGTTGTTCAATATAGATTTCTTCTTCGAGGAAACCATTAAGAAATGCAGATTTCACATCAAGTTGATAAATCTGCCACTTATGCTGGGCAGCCAAAGAAATCATTAGCATGATAGTTTCCAATCGGGCAACTGGAGCAAACACCTCTCCATAGTCAATTCCAGCTCTCTGCTTGTAACCTTTTGCTACTAACCTTGCCTTATAGCGTTGCACTTCGCCTTGTGCATTCCTTTTTGTCTTGTATACCCATTTCACTTCAATGGGTTTGTGCTCCTCTAGTAGATTGGTAAGCTTCCATGTGTCATTTTTCTCAATGGCATGAATTTCTTTATCCATTGCTTTCTTCCATTTATTTTCCTGGATGGCTCTGAGAAGGTAAGTGGATCACTATCTGCGAGTAGGCAGAACAAATTGAGATCTGCTTCTTCTGTAGCTTCATATATTTCCTGCAAATTTCTCATTGGTCTTGGTTGTTTGAAAAAACTATCATCTGATGATGCTGATGATGATGATGATGCAGCACTTCTGTGAGAAACTGGCAATCTAGGTGCAGGAATTCTATGTGGAGGAGTTTGTGGCTCATCTTGAACTTCTCTTGTGATTTCAACAGGAGCTTTTGATGTTTCATCTTCAAGAATGAGTTCTGCATCTTTGACAACTTCATCTTGGTTCCAGTTCCAAGCTTCTTCTTCTTCAAATATCACATCTCGACTCATGATCACCTTCCTGGTAATGGGATTATACAACTTGTATCCCATTGTTCTATCTCCATATCCGACAAGGATACATTTTTCTCCCTTATCATCGAGCTTGGTTCTTCTTGCTTCTGGAATCTTGGTGTACGCAACACACCCAAATATTCTGAGATGGTTGACACTTGGCTTATGTGAACTCCAAGCTTCTTCTGGAGTCATAGAATGAAGACTCCTGGTTGGGCATCTATTTAGTAGATACACAGCACATGATACTACTTTCAGCCCAAAATTGTTTCGCGGTCCTTTCCTTTCAACATGCTTCTTGCCATATCTAAGATTGTGCGATTCTTCCTTTCAGCAACACCATTCAGCTGTGGAGTATAGGATGGTGTTGTTTGATGCTTGATTCCATGTTCTTTGCAATAATTCTCGAAAGCATCTGATGTATATTCTCCACCTTGATCTGATCGCAATGTCTTGATATAGTAGCCGCTTTGCTTTTCTACAAAAGCTTTGAATTCTTTGAAAATGCTGAACACCTCCGACTTTCTTTTAAGAAAGTACACCCATGTCTTCCGGCTATAATCATCAATGAAGGTGAGAAAATATCTATTATGTCCATTTGACATCGGCTTCAATGGACCACACACATCAGTGTGCACTAGCTCCAGCGGCTTTGTTGCTCTCCACTTCACTTCTTTGGCAAAGCTAGTTCTGTGATGCTTGCCAAGAATGCAGCTTTCACAGACTTCATTAGTATGAGCAATATGGGGGAGCCCTTTCACCATATTCTTGCTTGACAACACCTTCAAGCTTCCAAAATTGAGATGTCCAAACCTCAAATGCCATAGCCGCCTTTTTGTCTTTGATGATGGCATTTAAACACTTCAAAGATCATGTTAGATGTCCATTGAAACCATCCGATTCTTGGACATTCTCACCAGAGCGATCAAATTACCAGGATTGTCTTTGATGGTAAGATGACAATCTTTCATGCTGATGTCGTATCTTTCTCTAGGAGTTGTCCCATACTCAAAATATTGTTCTTCATGGCAGGAACATAATAAACATTGGAGATGTAATCATGATCTCCATTCTTGAGCTTGATTAGAATATTACCTCTTCCTTTCATCGAGTCTTTGAAGAATCACCAAATGAGACTTGTGCTTTGCAGCCTCGCCAAGCTCAACGAACAACTCTCTTTACCACACATGTGATTACCGACTCGAATCTAGATACCAAACATCGTTTTGGTTTTCAAGGTTCCATGGTGAACAAACAGATCAGTAGGTCCAACTTTATTTGTTTCGCTGCAAAATTTGCTTGCTCGCCGACTGTTGTTGCTCTACTTCGCATTCATTGTCAGAATGCCCAACTTGTGGCAATCGTAACACTGAACATTACTTTTGTCGAAACCTGGTCGGTTGTTGTAACCACCTCCTCTACCGCTTGCTCTTCCTCTTAGAGCAAAGTGTGGTTGACTTCTTCCTTCTCTGGCTGGACCTTTTCCGCATCTTCCTCGAAACCGAATTTCGTTATTGTAACCACGACCTCTTCCCGCTTCTTTGTGATGTCCCTTGCTCGTTTTTGTCATCTCTAAAAGATAACTTTGATTGAAGAGCTTGCTCTAGAGAACTTGAGGAAGTCTTCTTATTGATCCTTTGTTCATGAATCTCAAGTGTGCCCATCAACTCATCGATGGTCATGGCACTGAGATCCTTGGACTCTTCTATTACTACAACCACATGCTCGAACTTGGGACTGAGTGATCTGAGAATCTTCTCTATCACTTGAAGAGATTCCATCTTCTCCATATCTTCTCATCTGATTAACAATGGTCAATGTTCTGTTAAAGTACTCAGAAATTGACTCATTCTCATTCATGTGTAACATCTCGAATTCGCCACGTAACACCTGGAGTCGAACTCTGATCGTCTTTTTAATTCCACGGTGTGAATTAAGAATACCCATGCCTTGATAGAGTAGATACAAGGCCTTTTTATCTATTCTCCTTAAATCTTTTAACGCCGTCTTCTGAGTATCATTTAAATTTCCTTCATCGTCAAGAGTAGCTGGCTCGTCATATCCTCGATCCACTAACTCCCACAAATCTTGTGAGGCTAGTAGGACTTGCGTTTGAATACTCCAATTTTCATAGTTCTCCTTGCTGAGTTTTGGAAATTAAGGCTGAAAGAAATTGTTTGTGTTGGCCATTGGTTGTCTTTAACAATATGCAAATTTTCAGAATGGAATTTGCAAATTCTGACCGTACAGATGTGTCCGGAATGCTCCAAATAATTGGAAACCACTATTGGATTACCAAAAACGGACTTCGAATGGCTTAGATCAAGCCAAAACAAGTTGAATGGTTCAGATTCCGCGGTTGGACCTTAACCGCAGACACCGGATTAATCTCCGCGGCTCGACCAATGACTCACAACGCGTTATTAGCGGCGCGACGGAGGCTCGGCCTAGTCAACGGCTCCGGCCAACGGCGTTCGCTCGGCTTGTGACTCGCTTGTCCCACCAATCGGCTTGGTCAACGACTTGGAGGTTTCTACCGAGGCTCATTGCTTTCGGCTTGACGGCTCACGGCTCGGCTTGGATGACATCGGCAGATGACGTCGGCAATGACGTCAGACTTGGATCCGGATCTGGGTTGACGGATCGGATCTCGGTCAAACTCTGCAATTCGGGCGAAGAAGACGCGTGGAACGCGTGTGCGTATGTCGGCGTGTGTAGCGCGTGCTGCGTCTGTGAGGCTCAGTTTTTTATGTTCTTTTTTTCAGTATGATCGTCTCGTCGAGAGCTTCAATCTGGTATGATCAAAACTTGATTTCGATCACTTTGATTTCTGGGCAACTTTCGAAATCACACTATGTTTTTGCAAATTTGCGTACCTAAATTCAAGCTACCTTCAGGCTCTGATACCACTGTTGGTAGGAGTGGGGTGCAAACCACTGTTAGTGATTCACAATGAGAGGCTTAAAATCTAAACCAAACTGATATTTATTTCACTCACAAATAAATTCTGAACAACAAACACAGAACACTCTCTTCTTTTGTTTCTCCCACACTATCTAAATCCACAAAACATATAACTATATATAGATAAAACTAACAATGTGAATGCAACTACTTGAGCGTGAATCGCAGCCTATTGTTGACAAACTTATTCTCAGAGCCTTCATTTTGGACAAATTTCATTGTAGACTTCACATGCCTACTCTTAGGCGGTGGAAAAAAACAAGCTATAGGTGAAGCAAGATTACTTCACAACAAATAATAGCTACTACTATTATCATTACAGTTCTTCTGGAGTTTATGTCCGGTTCTTTAATTGTTGTTGATGCACTTAAAATTTCTCTAATTATTCAATGCATGTCTACGACTATAAGTATTGCAGGTTAAGAGGTTTGTTTGTGCACTTTTTAAAAGTTAATAATTAGAAAGGAAAAAGAAAGAATGAAAGAGAAAAAAATAAAAAAATAAAAGCACCTATTTTTTTATTTTATTATTTTTTCCTTCTTGATGATAGGTTGGTGCACTTCACAAGATAGGCTTTAATGGTCCAGACTTGTATGGGCTTCCAAGAAACACATCGAAAGTCAAATTGATCAAGAGTCTATGAAATGTGCCAGCATCTGGTAAGATTACTTCAATGTGTGTTGGTGAAATATTCAAGTGGCTTAGTAATAAAAATTTGAGAATAAAATTTAAGGTTTGAGTCTCCCTAAAGTGCCAGAATCATTCTCCTATATATCTGGTGAGATTATTCTAATATGTGCTGGTGAAACATTCAAGTAGCAATAAAGATTTAAAAATAAAATTTAAAGTTTGAGTCATCCTAAGGGATTACTAGAGATTTGTTTGATCATTAACTTTAAATCTTAAGATTAGGCAAGTCAAAGTGCACACAAATTAACCCCAATACTCAATTATCTTGGTGATATATTAGATAGTTAAAATTACTTAAAATTCCAATAATAAGATCTCATAAGTCAAATTCATCCAAATTACATTTTGACTTTGCAAATAAGATATTTGCTTTTGTCTTGATGAGGTTGACTACAAAAGTCCAAAGTGGAATGCAGACCACTCATTGATTTTCCATTGGTCCCCTGCAATTATAATTCTTCAGAAGAAGATTTCTTGCTTTCATGCTGGTGCTATGAACTGTGTTAAAGATAATCCTCCACTGTAAAACTTAAAACTTCAATGTAAACTACTCTCTTCAGATATTTCCCAATTAAACAAATCACATACACAAATATTTGTCTACTGGCATGTGGTGTGTTACATATACCAATTGATATATCAATTAGTATATTACTAATATATACTATGGCATTATTACTTTAATACTATGATCCCGCCTATTATACAAACAACAAAAATTCAAAGTCTTTGAAACTAAGTCATATTACCCGTTAGTACACTCATTAGTATACTAATTGGTGCATATAGCATTATTCACCGGCATGCATGATGTTAAAAGAAAAAAAAATCAACACGATTGATTAATGGGTTGGGCTTCTTTGAAATTCAAGTATGAAATGGACCATCATGTTCAGACAAGTGGGGTCGCCATTGGTCCTATTTTGATAATTTGAACTGTTTATTTTATAAGACTTTTTATATAGATAATCCATGAAAAAAATTAGATCGATCCAATAATTATAATTTTTTCATTTCATTGTGTGTCTGGAAGAAATGAATTATCTATTTTAAAAACATATTTCCATTCATTTTTTTGGGAGAAATACAATAAAATGAAAATGTTATGATAATTGGATCGACTTGATTTTTTTTTATGAATGATATACATAAAAGATCTTATAAGATGAATAGCTTGGATTTATTGAAATGAGACTCCTGGTAAATTTTAAAAGCCTAAATATGATGATCAAATTCATTTTTAAATTTGAGAGAAGTGCAATCCATAATTAAAATGAATTAATATCAATAGTTTAAAGTTGTAATTGCTCAAATTGATAGTTCACCGGGGCAGTGCCACAAATATAATAAATTTGAGTAGACAAAGTAAGTTTTTTCCTTTCTTATATATATTTTTTTCTTTTTCATTTTTTTTATCAACAAATTTCAGATCTAAATATAGCGTCAGTTATAGGAAATCCAAACCAAAACCTATTGGAATTTCCAATCCGTCCAGATAATTTTCCACATATTCATTCATGAATCTATCATTCTTTAGACCATTTTCCACTGCAAGAATTCGCATTTTTGGCGGCCAATTTTAGCGACTAAAATTAATTTAGTCGCCAAAACCCATACTTTTGGCGACTAAACTTGGTATTGGTCGCGATTGGTTCAAAAATTAGCTACTAACTTTTTTTAGTCACTGTAAAGTGCTTATTGGCGACGAAAAAATAAATTAGTCGCTAAAAACTTACGTAATAGGCAACTAATAAACATTTTAGTCGCTGTTAGTTGTGTTTATTGCCTACTAAATTTTTTTAGTCACTGTAAAGTACCTATTGGCAACAAAAAAATAAATTAGTCGCTAAAAACTTAGGTATTAGGCGACTAACAAACATTTTAGTCGGCGTTAGTTATATTTTTGGCTACTAAAGTTTTTTTAGTCATGTAAACTCATTTTCACAAGATAAAATGTTGGTATTTATTTTTGGCAACAAATCTTTTGTCGGTAAAAACTTATATTCAACGACGAAAATTTTTTTTAGTCGTCCTATAAAACCAACAAAATTTTGGTAGGAAGATTAAAATACTACCGCGTTTTACCAAAGGAAACACCCCTCTAGCTCTCACTCTCGTCCACAGCCCATCGACTATCTCCTCTCGTCGACAGCCCATCCATCATCTCCTCTAATCCATAGCCCATCAATCATCTCCTCTCATCAACTAACCATCGGCCACCGTTGCGCAGAGCCCCCGAACCAGCAGAGGTACACCGTCTGACACCCATTCAATTTGATTTAGGTTTCTCTTGTTCTCTCTCTCTTCGTCTCTTTTCCTTCTTTTATTTCCCTGTTTCAGTTTGATTTATGAGTTTCATTTATGGGAAACGAGTTAAATGGTTTATGATTTGCCTATGATTATTTGGGGGTTTTTTTTTTGGGGTTTTTTTTTTTTTATTTGATGCAGAGGCTTTCAATATTGAACCCGTAGGTAAATCGAGTTTGATTTTTGTTCTACATTTAGGGTTTTTTTTTTTATTCGTATCCGACTCTGATGTCGGAGAACAAGCTGTTGCCTTGCATGCCAGTCTTTCAGGCACCATTTGGTCGATTGCCATTGACGAAAGCCATGCCTCTGAGATTGTCACAGAGCACACCGTTGCTCTGTAGAATTCACCATTTCAGTTTGAGAACAGAGTGAATGAAATTTGGTTGATGTTTGAAGACCTGTTCATTATTAGATTAGTGAAGACCTGTTCATTATTAGTGAAGACCTATTCATTATTAGATTAGTGAATGAAATTTGGTTGATGTTTGAAGACCTGTTCGTTATTAGTGAAGACTTGTTCATTATTCAAAAAAAAAAAAAAATGTTAAAATCTCTAAAATTAGATTAGGTAAGAGAGACAAGAGGAGGGACTCAGAGAAAGAACACAAAATTATGTGTTTCCAAATGCTCCTTATTTGCTACGTTTGAAAATATTAGAAAAGGGAACAACTTGAAACGTTAACAATGTCCAAACTTTACTTTTTCTTTTTTCTTTTCCTGAAGAAAATCAATGTAAAGAATAAAAGCTTGTAATTTAATGTTCTTCGAATCTTGTCTTCGCTTGTAGCTTAATTAAGTGAGTGCAAGAGTGAGTAATCAGAAATATGTTTTGTGGGTCCTTCTCTTTTTTAATATTTGCTATCCTTTGCTTGAGCTCCTAAATTGCCAGTTATCGTATTGTGTGTATATGTATATAGTTCGTAATTGGTTTCTTCATCATCGAATTCTACAAAAGTAACTTGAGTGAAATTTTTGAATTTATCATATAAGAAATTAACTTAGGGCTAATTGGAGTAAAATGGTAAATGATGCCTTAAGGGCATTTTGTTAATTTGTGCCTGGGAGAAAATTTGGTAATTTAGGTCTTGATGGCATCTTAGTACTTTGTGCCCTAAGGGCATTTAGATCAATTATGCCTTTGGGACATAATTGTAATTTGACCATTAAAGGTGTTTCGGTAATTTGGGTCCTTTAGAATATATTACTTGTCAAACCCTAGATTTCATAAGATCCGAATCATGAGAAATAATAATAAATAATAAGGAAAAATACAATAATAACATAATCAAAAGGATTCTGTGATATGCATATATCGATATCATTCAATACATGAGATTATCCAATTATATACATCATATATTCAACATTTAAATTTGATAAAGATATTTACTTTTTGTTGCTCCAACAGTTCATCAAATTCAAAATTTGTCAAATCTTTCATCAAATTGAGGAGGATGGATGTGTCTTTCATCGATCACTATTCATTGTCGTTGGATTTTCACTACCGAATGTCTCCTAGATAACCACCTCAAGTCAAAAATTTGTGAAAAATTTACACTGGTCGATTGACCAGCCAAACATCCGCCCGGTCATCTGCCAGGTCAACCGGGTGTTTGATGAAGCTCCATTGAAGCACTTGATATCAAAGGAATGTTTTACTCAAATTTGATGAAAATAAAAAAAGATGAACCGTTAAAGATGCCCTTATAGAAAAAAATGCAGTATCAGAAAACATAATCTAATATCTAAAGGAGGGGGGAATACTCTAATATCTTCACTATCTAATTTCATTTTTAATTTGTGTTTATTTCTTAAATTTATAAATAGAAAAAAAAAAAAAAGAAATAACAAATTAACTGAGGAACTTCTTTTTTTTTTTTTTTTTTATTTTTTTATTTTTAATCTTTTCTTTTTCTTATCCATCAACAAATCTTTCTATAAATCTAAGATTCAAACACAGTCCTCTAGAATTTCAATTTGACAGCATGTTTAGTTGTGTTTTCAAATCTATTTTCTAATTTTTATTTTTTATTTTTTACAAAGTCTAGTTTGGTGAAATATATATATATATATATATAACTCATATATATTCATATGATTTTTCTCTATTTTGGGGTGAAAGCAAATTTTGAAAATCTAAAATAACACTTTTAGTTTTTCGTTTTATCAAATTAATTTTTTAATTTTTGAAAAAAAATCAAAAAATAAGTTCTTTTCAAGAGTCAAAACTTAAGATAGAACTGATCAGTCTCGTCATATTTTTCAAAGGGTAATTTAACCTGGGTAAAGCACTAGCATTTCAGTACTTCTCTATACCAAAAAATATTAGGTATTTTTAAAATAGCACGTGTCCATACTTTTTTATTACTTATCCGTAACCCACCAGTTCAAATTGCTAATTTGAAACCGACAAATTGTTCAATTTATCTACACAGTTTTGAGATGTGTGGTTAACCTGCCTGCTCATTTATTTGAACGTTCAACAACAGGTGAGAAATTTATCAACTCATCAGGGACGGCTGAGTTGATAATTTTTTTTTGAAACCTGCCTGCTCCGATCTATGTACACTCATTTTTTTTATCATATAAAATCAATTCTCAAATTGGTGGTATTTTTTTTTTTTTTGACACAATTTTTTCTTCCTCAAAAGAAATTGCCATTGAAAGATTGATTTATATATTCATAATTTCAAAAATAACTTCTATTCATTTTTTATTACTAAATTATATATATATATACACGTATCGTATATGGACTCATATCGTATATGAACTCTTACATTTTCATGATTTCATTCTAAACAACTGGGCCCACATGTTGCAACTATGTAGCCAACTTGTGCAAGTAAAACAAAGCTTGAAAATCTTCAAACAATTGGTTTGTAGCAATGAAACATCAATAAACATGCAAACAAATATCTTCCACAGCATGTATTCAGAGTCAAAATGATAAAATCCAAAATGGCCACAAATACTGAATTCTTTCTTGTCATGCAGGCTGACCATAAGGCTTAGTTTGGTTAGGATAAAATAGTAGAAAGTTAAAGAAATGAAAAAAAATAAAAAATTCTAAATTTGTTTAGCATGAAAGTGATAAAAGTTATAAGAAAATTAATTTTCTTATAAAACTCATAATAAAATGATAACTAACCTTCCAGTTTCTTGCAAAAAACACAAGAAAATAAAATAAAATAAAAATAATTTGTCATAAAAGTAATTACTTATAATTACTATTTCTATTTTCTTACAAAATTTTAATTCCAATCAAATTCATACGAGAAAAGATATTTTCTTTTTTCTTTTTTCTTTTCTTTCACTTTACTTTTTATCATTTTCACTTTTCATAATTTATTTTTTTTCTAATCAAGTGGAGCCTAAGACAATTAGCATTATTATTAGTACTTTCAAAAAAGACAAATCTCCTCACAAGTCAAAGTTTATAATTATGCTATGAAATAATATATAAAAAAAGTTAAATTATTAATTGCTGTGTCACAATGTTCGCACAATCATCACATGATTGTCTTGCTTTTGAAAGTGTTGAAGTCGGACCTTCTATCACCATAGATTACTGAGGGAAGAGCACATTTACACATCTATAAGGAATATGAATTCGGTTCATATTTTCTAAAAAAAATGTAAAAAAAAATAATTAAAAAATTTCAAAATACATATATCATTTCTCCTATGGCCTATATATGCTAGTTCTTCTCTTCTTCCTCAAACTCAGTTGACTTCCAAAGTCAAAAATGACCAACCAACTTAATTTGAAGAAACTCAAGTATTGAACAAAACTTTTAAATATATAGATACATATTTGTGCTTGTTCTTTTAATACATCGATCACATCCAATTCTTTGGTGCAATCCTATAGAAAAAATGAGTCACACATTCAAAATTCAATGGCTCTTTCTTTGTGTTGTGCCCTTACTCATTCTATCCTTCAATACCCATCTCTCAAAAGGATCAGATGACACCAATACCATCTATGCTGGACTGTTTCTCTCTGGGAACCAAACAATAACCTCTCAAAGTGGAGTCTTCGAACTGGGCTTCTTCACGCCAGGTAACTCTCAAAACTACTACATAGGCATATGGTACAAAAAGCTACCAAACAAAGCAGCAGTTTGGGTAGCAAACAGAGTCCAACCCATTTCAAATCTATCTTCGTCACAATTAAAACTGTCACAAGACGGAAATTTAGTCCTACTAGACCAGTCCAAGAATCAAATTTGGTCAACAAATTCGATTTCAAAATTGGCTAACTCAACCATAGCCAATGGAAATTTCATTGTTCGAGATAAATTGGATTCCTCTAATGTGATATGGCAGAGTTTTGACTACCCATCTGACACGTGGCTTCCCGTGGGAAAGTTGGAAACAATAAACTCGAAAATGAAAAACAAGCTCTTACTTCTTGGAGAAATTCAGAAAATCCATCACCAAGTCTGTTCTCTCTAGAGGTGGAGCCAAATTCAAGTCATATATTGCTTTGGAATGTGTCTAACTTGTATTGGACTAGTGGGATATGGAGGGAAAGTTTTTACCCTTGTTCCTGAGATAGAATTGGACTATTACATAAAAAATGTCACATACGTTGACAATACAAATGAGAGCTATTTCATATATGATGCCGGTGACCCTACTACTCTCACTAGATTTGTGCTCGATGTGACTGGACAACTCAAACAATTTGTCTGGGGAAAGGACTTTCCACAGTGGAGTACATTCTGGATCAAACCACCGCAACAATGCAGAGTCTATGCTTTTTGTGGTGCATTTTGTAGTTGTAACCAAAATGTACCGATTTGCACTTGCATTGAAAGATTTGAGCCAAGGACTCAAGCAGATTGGGAATTTTGAGGAAAATTCCTCTACAGTGTGAAAACAGAGGAAATGACAAATTTTCTGTGGTGCCAAACACCTGTTTTCCTGGGAATTCAGAGTTGATAACAGTTCAAAACATTGATGAATGTGAATTAGCTTGCTTGAGAAATTGTTCATGCAGTGCTTATGCTTATGACAATAGGTGTTTGATTTGGGGAGGTGGTTTGTTCAATCTACGACAACTCTCATCAGATGATAAAAGTGGAAGAGATCTTCATGTTAGAGTAGCAGTATCCCAGCAGGTTGGAACCGAAGCCAAGGCTAAGGTGAAGCGAAACACTTCTTTGATTGTTTTTGGAGCAATTTGTGGTTTCTTCTGTTTCTTTGGTAGTGTCTTGGTAGTCCTCTGGAGGAAGAGACAGAGACACTGCTGGTACTTTGGAGAAAGTTGCTGATTCTTTGGTGGTGTCCAAGTATCGTGACATACAAATTGCAACGAAGAACTTCTCAGAAAAGCTTGGCGAAGGTGGTTTTGGTACAGTTTTCAAAGGAACACTGCCCAATTCAATCGCAGTAGCAGTAAAAATGCTAAAAAGTTTGAAGCAAGGAGAGAAGCAGTTTCAAGAGAAGTAAGCACCATTGGGATGATCCAACACATCAGCCTTGTTCGCCTTCGGGTTTCTGCGTACAAGATACAAAAGATTTCTAGTTTATGATTACATGTCAAATGGTTCTGTAGGGTCTCACTTGTTTAAAAAAGACAACATTAATGTGTTAGATTGGAAAACAAGGTACAACATCTCAGTTGGGACTGCTAGAGGATTGACTTACCTCCATGAGAAATGCAGAGATTGCATCATACATTGTGATATTAAGCCGGAAGACATTTTCCTGGATGCTGAATACAACCCAAAAGTGGCTGATTTCGGGCTTGCTAAGCTTGTTGGGAGAGAGATTAGTCGGGTTTTGACAACAACGAGAGGAACACGAGGCTATCTTGCACCAGAATGGATATCAGGTGAAGCAATTACGCCAAAAGCTGATGTTTTTAGCTATGGAATGCTGTTATTTGAGATTATATCAGGAAGGAGAAACAGTGACATAGTAGATGATGAAATGGATCAGTACTTACCATTTTTAGTGGCAACGAAAATGAACGAAAGCGAGGAATTGGTCATGAGTTTGTTGGATTACAGGTTGCAAGGCAATGGAGATGTTGAAGAGGTGATTAGAGCTTGCAAAGTTGCTTGTTGGTGCATTCAAGATGATGAGAAGGATAGGCTAAGTATGGGACAGGTAGTCCAAATTCTAGAGGGAGTTTTAGAGGTGGGTATGCCTCCGATTCCACAGTTTCTCCAAGGATTGGCAGATGATCCATTAGAACCATGCTTTGTCTTCGAGGACAGTTCAACTCTGCTTTCTTGAGTTCATAATAGGATGCTAAGTAGTATGAATGTTTTTGGGTTGTGAAGGCGGCAAACCTTTTTTATTTTTGTTCCTTTTCTGTATTGTTGAAAATAGAAAACTGAAAATAAAAACACAACCAAACAACAAACTAGGAGGGTTTTACTGTTGATAAATGTTGTTTCTAAAGCCTTATTTAATTGACTTTACATAAACAAAAGTGCCGGAATTTTGTTAATCTAAGTTAAAAGGTATTCGTGCCAAGAAACATATGTAACATTGAATAAGTATAATGGAATATAGTCACACACTTATTAGTTGCACAACACACAAAATTCAATACAATAACCACTGACTCAAAAAGAAAATACCAAACGAGGTACGGAGACAGCCGCTAGAGATGTTGTAACCCACCTTAATCCACTCAATCTGCTGATTCAAAACTGCCAAAGAAATTCAAACGACCCACCAAATTTACAGTTTCATGGTTCGTCCATTGCTGATGAAACCCACCTGCCAAAGGCGGTTCGGCAATTAAAAAATTAATATAAATAAAAATAAATAAAAACCATTACCATTTATAACAAACTAGAGCTCGTGAACCATACACATTCCACATCTAAAGCATGCCAACAAGATCTATAGCAGTGCGTTATTTGAATACAAATTCAACTGTATTCGTAGCATGTCTTGGCAATACTTGAGAAACTCTCCTTCAACAGTCCTTTTCCAATACATATATCTGTCTCACATGTACAGTCACACTTAAATTGCACACAAATACAAACATGATCTTAAAACAAGTACCTATCCAGCTGCAGACTTACATTTTCTGGCCTCTATAAGCAAGCGAATAACGAATTACATAGTACAAGTAATCATAGGTCAAGTATAATGCGTCCGTGTAAACAAGGGTCATAAATATACAGGCAAGCACCATCACCGTAAAATATGAATTTATGAAGGCACCGTCGATGATGAAGATTTGGAAGCATGCTGTGATTGAGAAGGCTGCAGCATAGAACAAGGACGTGATTGTACTAAGAAATTTCAACGGCAATGAAATGTAAAAATCATTACTATTGAACCGTGACACTTGTATTGAAAGCTGAGTTCCCAAACCCAATAAAGAAGCAACCAGACTTCCTCCTACATAAACCATGAACAACCGCAGATCCTCTCGTCCATTTTTTGCTTTTGTGAAAAAAATTGGCAGGCCCTTGTCTTGATCGAAACCACCAGGGACAGTAAAAAGTGCTGCATAATTGACTGTGCCTATTAGAGTAGAAACAAGCATCAAGCAGCTATTAATATCTTTGACTACTTTCTCAGCTTTGTTTATCATGTCCTCGTGCTCTTCCTCAAATAGTTCTTTTGGCGTCTTACCCTCAATGTTTCGATGATATATCAAATGTGGATGAGAGTCATTCTGTACACACTGTAGAAATTCAAAAATATCGAGTGAGAAGACAATATTATAAGGGAATTGATTTACCAATTTTTTTACCAGCTACTCCCATGTACACATGTGATTTGATATGTACCTTGAACCAAAACACATCCCACGACATTCGGTTTATAGGTCCAAAATGAGTTGCGAGAAAATGACCCTGCTTGCACTCATAGGCTGTAAGATGCAAGATGGTGTTCCCATGTTTATCAACATCGGCCATCATCCTATCTGCGTGATTAACAGTCTTCCTCAAGTAGTCATAGAGAATTCTATCTTTCAACTGCGCTGCCATGTGCAGTATATTTCTTCCATTCTCATCAAATGTAGTTGCAACATTAGGGAATTTTTCAAGGATTTCCTCTACCATCTCATGGATGCCATGCTTTGTTGCTAGGATAAGTGGGTCTACCACTCTATTCTTCTTATTCTGTGACAAAGTTTCTCCAAAGCAGCCCAATCCAGAAACATGAAAATTTTCGCAATTTAGGTAATCACTCCAACCATTTTCTTCTTCTATCAGTCTTTTCGCCAGCTCTCTTGCAAGCACATGCTTTTGCCTTGCATCATCAATTCGTTTAATCCAAGGAAAAACTTCATGAAAAAAAAAAAAAGAAGACAACAAACAAGAGTCAGAAGCATTAAAAAAAATTAATTACTTCATATTTAGTATAGTGATAAGCTAGGCATACTATCAATTTTCACGTGAATTTTCTTCAATTTCCAGTTGGGACTGATGACAAAGAAGAAATAACAGAAAGCAAAGTTGGCAATGGTTCATAATGTTGAGTAGCGTAATTCTTGAGGACTGAAGACTAACTATCTGAATTTTGGAGTAAAGATATTTTGATATTTTTGCACTTGTGGCCGTAAGTCTAATACTATACCATCTTTTTTTTTTTTTTTTGATAAATAAATATAATTTTATTAAAGGAGCATCAAGAAAATGCCACAAAGCGAAGAACTAAAGAAAAAGCCAAACTCGCCTAACCAAGAACATCATCCAGGAAATCTAAGAAAGAAAAAATATCCGGATCCACTTTACATTCTAACCAACTATACAAAGTAATCAAGAAACGATCCTCCAACCACAGCACCGATCGCTGAAGACCTTGGAAGATTCTTCTGTTGCGTTCCAGCCAAACCAACCACAGTAAACAAGAAGGCACCAACAGCCACACGCGACGCCGAGATCTCCCAACGCGGGCCCCCCGCCAACTCCACAACATGTCGACAACCCCCTTTGGGAATCCCAAAAGAGAACCATAAACGAGAAGCAAGAGAACAATGAAGAAACAAATGATCAAAACACATACAAGACCGATTCACAAGCACTTGCCTCGATTTAACCAAATTATCAATAGTAAGATTACGACCCAAAGCCAAACAAAGAATGCCACCTTAGAAGGAATTCGAGACAACCAAATGCTCCGCCAAGGAAACACACCTCTCACCCCCCACCAAACAACGATAAAAGGACCACCTTTAGCACCCACCACATCCCAAACCAACTCATCTTCACCTCTACGAACGAAACCCAAACCATACAGGAAAGCAAATAACTCCCCAACCGACTAACTTCCATGAACCAGTTTAATATCCCAAACCACCACCTCTCCGGACCCAAATAAGAGGCAACTCGCGATCAGCAGAGGAAACCGCACCGCCAAAGCCAAAGATCCACACCATTTATCGACCCAAAATCGAACCTTCCGGAAAGTCACCCTCTCCCAGAACTCCCCCTTTCCCAAGCAGATTCCTTCCCCCAAGCCGCGCCCATGAGAACCCCTCACAACCCCCGATCGCCAATCCCCCATATCACCGCCAAACTTGGAAGCCACTACCCTTCGCCATAAACAACGCCGTCCCATAGCGAACCGCCACAACCACTTTCGTAATAGAGCCAAATTAAACTGCACCAAACGCCGCAAACCTAAACCACCACCTCCACAACCGCCCCAATCCACCAAATGATATTTAAAATTCTCACCACCACTCCCCACAAAAATCCTCGTTTCTCCAACCGAATAACATGCAAAGACATAAAGTAAGTCGAATATCGCTCAACACACTTTTAATAAGCGCCACCTACCACCCTTGACAAATATTGCCGCTTCCACCGCCAAACGTCGTTGAACCCGATCCAACACGCCATCCCACATGGCCTTGAAAGTAGCACCCAGGTAGGCCCAAATAAGTTACCAGAACATAGCCAACAACCTAAAACTCCCGCCAAAGAATCAATTCCGGCTTTCGCAAATTAATCCAGAAACCCGAGATCGCCAAAATGTACCAAGACACATCAGAAGAATCCCAATTGCGCTACTTTCGCATCACAAAACACCAAAGCATCATCCGCATACAACAAATGAGACACCCGAATCGTTGACCCCATAGGAGATCCCACCGAGAAACCTGACAAAAAACCTTGATGCACAGCCCTAGATATCAAACGACTGAAGGCCTCCATAACTAGAATAAACAACAAAGGGGATAAAGGATCCCCCTGTCGAAGTCCCCGAAAAGTCGGAAAGAAACCTGCCGGAGAACCATTCACCAAAACAGACATCTGCACTGTGGAGACACAAAACTTCATCCAATGACACCATGTAGACCCAAAACCCATACGATCCATAATATAAAGCAAGAAATCCCAATTTACATTATCGTAAGCCTTCTCAATATCCAGCTTACATAACAAACCAGGACGACCTTCCCGAATACGAGAATCAACACACTCATTAGCCACCAAAACAAAGATCCAGACCGCCCCAACAAATGCATTTTGAGACTCAGACACTACGCCCTGCAAAACACCCCGAAGTCGATTTGCTAACACCTTGCCACCAACTTATACACACTCCCAAGCAAACGAATAGCCCTGAGATCCCGGACATCCTCAGCCCCCCCTTTTTTCGGAATTAAAGCAAGGAACGTCGCATTGAAACTTCGCGCAAATTGGCCACTCGAAAAGAAGGCACCAAACACTGCCATGATATCCGCCTTGACCACCTCCCAACAATGTCAAAAGGCCAATGAAACCATCCGGCCTTATCACCACTCATCATCTTCAAAGCCCCCGCCACCTCCTCCTCAGAAAAAGGCTGCACCAACGCCTCTCTATCCTCTATAGAGAGAGCACCAAGCAAGACCCCATCCAACCCCGGTCGCCAAGCCCCGTCTTGCTTCCGGAACAGATGCTGATAAAAACCCACAATGCCTCCTCGGATCTCCTCATCCGTAGACAAATCTCTCACATCCACGGATTAGTCCTCCGATGACCATTAGCCATTTTGTGAAAGAATTTGGTGTTTCGGTCCCCCTCCTTCAACCACAAACAGCGAGATTTTTGTCTAAAACATATTTCTTCCATCCTAGCCAATCTAACATAGTCTGTACACCTCATCTGCCTCAAGAAGACCGTAGAAACTTCCCGAACATCCCCACCACTTCGCTCGAGCCCACCCACCAAAATCTCCCTATTCCAAACCTTCAAATCCCCTTTAAGCAGTTTTAATTTCTGGGCCAACATACAACTAGGGGAACCGCGAACCAAATAACTACTCCACCACCTCTGAACCCTCTCTACAAAACCATCCGACTGCAACCACATATTTTCAAAACGGAAAGGCGTCGGCCCACTACGAAACCCACCATTATCAAGCATGATAGGCCAGTGATCAGACACTGGGCGAGGTAGGCGACTTTGCACAATCTCTGAAAGATGCTCCTCAAAACCACTAGTAACCAAGAATCGATCTAACCGGGACATGTGAGAGCCATTAGACCAAGTGAAACCCTCCTATCTACTAAACACATGTCATCAATAAATGTATATTTATTTCTCCATTGGCCATCGAACTAGGTTAAAATCACCCCCACACACCACCGATGTGCCACATCCACAATTCTTCCAAAAGCACTCCTCTCCGAGCTTCCATACACCCGAAACACCCAAATTATCTTCCACACATCGGAAAAGACAAGATACAGAAAATCCTCCCAACTCCACATCCTCCTTCACCACCACTCTAGTATCCCAACAAAGAAGAACCCCGCCAGACGTGCCCACAGCTGGCAAATAAGACCACTCCATAAACCGACCACCCCAAACCTCTATAACACCATCCAAAACCGCCATTTTGGTTTCTTGCAAGCAAACCACATCCGGAGACGCTTGTCCCTATCATTCAAACCACGCACATTCCAGGATAAAACTTTTAACTTCATTTTAACAATAAAGGACCATCCTTGGGCCCCGCCCACTCACCATGATCATAATTGATGAACACTCTAATTTCTTCAACTCCGAAACCCTTACGATGCATCCTTTGAAGGTGAAGCCCTTGCCTCCAAGAATGTTCCATTGAATAGGCGCAAAGCCTCACCTCATGCCCTTCAAAAGAAACACAAGCAAACGACCGACATCGCAATACGACTAAGAACCCACTGCATTTCAAACCATCCAAGGCACTATGGTCAACAAGCTTTCCCATCACCAATGCAATCGAGTAAATCGCAAGAGGGCAAACCACCAAAGGCAATCTGCCTACCGCCATCGCCACCCTCCATCACCGGATAAGACACCGACGAGAATCACGTCATCCAAACCACCCTTCATCACCGAATGGTCTTACTCAAGGGTTCGATTGACAAACCGACCCATTTGTAATGAACCCAAATCACGACGTAGGGTTCGAAAAATATGGGCCGAAGTCAACCGAGATGGTTTTAAAACCGCCCAAAGTCACCAAAGGCCAAACTCTCACCCAACCGACCAACATTGGGCCTTGTAATAAGAGGCCCAGACCTCCAATATTCTCCTCGATGGTTTTAAAACATGGCCCAAATCGCCCAAGCCCAATCTGAAATTATTATTATCCAAATATCATCCAAGGGTCTTATAGTAATAGGCCCAACATCAACCCCATTTTTTTTCGAACCCAAGCCTTGTTAGATCCAACCCGTAATGAAGGATTCAAACGCATTCTCCTTCCCCAAATCACGCTGACTGATCGATACCATGACGGACCAAATCGCGCAGAATCTTCGCACCAAATCGCGATGATCCTTAACCAACCCAAGCTCCACCGCCGTCCATCCTCCGCCAAATAGGTAGCGATAAATCACCCCATCGAATAGAAATTGTTGTTCGACGAACCTTGATTCGAGCACAACCTGGTCCTCCAAGAATGACCGACGATCAACCTCCATGAATCCCCACAACGGTCTCCAATAGCACGAAAAACCCGCTTCCACGAAGATGCAACGGAGACCCCAACAACTCATGGTTAATTTCCCACCAATCAAGGCTCCAACCATCCCGCCAAGATTTTGGTTGCATCGACCGAGAGGAAAAGATAAACAATACATCCACATCCGCAACACCGCGAGACAACTCCATCCCCCACTCTTCCCACCAAACATGAGTCCAAAGAAACCACCACATCCTCCTCCCCAACCCATTCCCATTTGGCCACCTAGGACCGCTCTCCAAACGCCCCTTTGGTAACCCAACCATTTCCCATTGAAAACCCATCTAAAACAAGAGCAACACCTCCCACCCATCCCCAAATAATGATTATGAAGAAAAATTTGATCTCCCATTTGAACCACAACTGACAACCCCATCTCCTCAGACGCAACCAACACGCCACACTCTAAAACACTCCGCCAAAGTTCGTCGTAGAAGCCTTCCGCAATTGAGCCACAACCCATTGAATCTCTGCACCAAATAAAGCAATAGCGCGGCGAACCCCATGTCCCCCTTCAACAATATCTACACCAATCACATCCTCTTCAAACTCGAAGACAAATCATTTAGATAATGAAATACTAGCAAAAATGAAATATTCCAGGTCTGGTATGCATTTTGGCAAGATCAGATATGATAACTTGGTAGACAAAAGACAATAGTATTTTGTTATCAGAGCAAACTTCAAGAAACAATAGTTATACCATCTTTATATTTTGTTTGTACCTCTTTCCTGTAATAATAGAACCACAGCCTTAATTTTAAAGAGAATCACATGAATCGTGAATTCTTGTGTGTACAAGTGACTTATGAAGCACCCAAAAATTTCAGATTTAACTGTATTCCAAAAACTGCGAACAACTCATAGTTGAAGAGTAAGAGCAACAAACCTCTGATGATCCTTCTGTACCCTGTAACGAAATACCAATGTAGAATAATCAATAAGATGAAAGGGAAAGTTGACTTTTTATTTTTTTTAGAGTAAAGATAATTGTATTCAATACAATTATTGAACACTTAACTTGCACGGGTCAAATCCACCATACACACACTCAAAAGAATAATTTTTTCATTTTTCTTTTTGGGGTGAGGGGAATTATATGCAGAAAAAAAATTACATCTGCATTATTTTTTTCTCTATAAAATTTACTGCATAAAAATAAAATAATACCTGACATTAATTTGGATAACAAAGTCTCTTCTGATTTGGAGATATCATGTGCACCACCACGCGGGTCCTCCACATCACCAACAATTTCCGAATCAATAACCATGGATGGAATACCTGCTCAACAACAAAAACAAATAAAGTTATCAAAGATGTTCTTTCAATTCAAAATTTTAATAATTGTTGTAATCAATTTGAAATTCAACCGTTACTAAAGTAACCATCTCTAGAATCATAGTGTGAGATTCGTAACATAAGTATTTAGAAGTAGTCCATTAGACTTCGTTTCACCATTAGCGTAAATAATTTAAGTATATACATGTAAAATAAATAAGAACACATGTATATTTTCAAAGACAATGAGCCAAAAGGTGTTACAAGAAGGATCAATTTCAGGTGAAATCATTTCATTATGATCTCGATTGGATTTTCATTGATGATTTCATTAAAGTTATGCAGACCATATTTATTTGACAATGCACTTGTTCATTGCTTAATTCTTTCCAAGTCCGTAACTATGTTAATAAAACTTGAACAACAATATAATTTTCTGACCCAAAAAAAATATGTATCATAACTTAAGAGGATATTAACTTTCACGTATAAATGTGTAATTTTACATCCTCCGTAATCGCTTAACTTTTTCATTATTGTAGAGGAGGTTAGTAATAGTATCATTATTTTGAAATTGTAAGACTTTGTTAGGTTTGGTTTTCAAAGTCTGTTTTCTGAATTTCTTTTTCAAAAAAATAAAAAAATAAAAAAATAGAAACTAGTTTGATGAAAACGAATACCAAAAGATATTTTTTGTCCCCCCCCCCCCCCCCCCCCAACAAAAAAAAAAAAAAAAATGAAAATGAGTGTTTTTCATTTTTTCACCAAACTAGTTTAACTATTTTTTATTTTTTATTTATTTGAAATTTTCAAAAAACAGATTTTGAAAATGAAACCAAATAGAGCTATTAAATTTTCTCCGTACCTCAAGAATGATAAGTGTAATTTAACCAAAGTTTTATTATAAAATTGCAAGAAAGAAACTGGAAGCAATAGAGATCCTATTGTTCATAGTTCATACTGTATGGGACTTACAACTATAGACTAAAACTGCCAAAATCTGGCAGGAATCAAAGGAATGGGGCCAAGATTTTTAAGGGTATATGATGATCCACTTATAAAGGAGAATGGTTTTGAGGCCAACAGACCTAAAGCTTTTATACCCTTTTCACACGTTTGTCGCAAGTTTAGGAATGATTCCAATATGTTCACAGCCAAACCTGGTTCACAAAATTCATATCAAAATAAAAATCATTAGCTTGTTCTAAAAATCACAGGTTGCTCAGAACGTGACCTAAAGTGTAAAGCAACAATAATAGGCATCGAAATGTTATGTACTCAAATAAAATATTCAGAAAAATGTCAAGAATTTAAATCCATAGTGTAGATTTAAATTTGATATGGTGTGAGATACACACATAACGAATCTAATCTACACATTTTGAACTCTGAACACGCATAAGGAACACTTTTTTATTTTTATTTTTATTTTTTATTTACTATTACCATCGCGCTTTGGGTCTGTACTGCCCTATAAGTCCCGAAAGGAATGGTAGACTAGAATTTCAGCCCCTTCTTTAAACATCTGCAATGCCTAAATAGATACAAGCAGAGTGGAAAATTGATAGGAATGATGAAACATATCTAGGATTGATCATAAAAATTAAGACTGAAAGTCACTCCACAAGAAGTGATCAACTATACGAAAGCATGCTGGTATTGATTACCTTACCTGATTGGAAGAGCATCACTTATGGCGTTGGCAAGGTTTCTACAAGCTAAAAGGCATTTAAAAGCTTATTGTTCTTGTATTGTATGCCATGGGAACCAACACTCTACTACATCAATTAAATTTCCTTCTACAAAACTATTTAGAACTGTACGTAACTTCAGATTACCACCTCAACACAACTCATCAACAAATTTTATTATACTAGCAGAATAATGGCATAACCTTTGAAAACCATCTCATCTAAAATAAATGCAACATAGCCCATCAAATAATGTCCAACAATTTCATCACATCAGAAGCACAATTCTGTCTCGGCTTATCTCCAAATTATTCATTTGTTTCCATCAATTTTCTCTCCCTGCAAAAAACTCCACTAAGTACATTATAACTAAGTCTAATAACATCTGATTTACACCTCTTCTTTGTCATCTCACTTTAAACAGCATATGTCGTATCAAAATCTTTATCCTGGCAAAACCCACATATCATTGCATAATAAAGTAACTATACTATCAGGATTATGCCCTTTTCTAGCATTTCCTCTAAAGATCCAATAACATCTTCCTTGCAACTGACCTTGAAAAGTGCACTAATTATAGGTTTCAACATCTCATCTTCAAGCTTAACAACCAAACTCAAATCATTCACATTACATAGCCCTAAAAGCATTTGGTTTTACTTTAAAAACTCTCACCATATTGTCTTTTAACCAAACACCTACATGATCAAATTCTTCACTTGTACATTTCATCGAACACATTCCAAGCACTACTCAAACAACCAGCATCGTTATCCTGATACCCCTAAAACAAATAAATAAATAAATAAATAAATAAATAAAGAGAGAAAGATAGGCTATTTTGGTCATTGAACTTAAACTTGTTCTTATGAACAAACTAGTTCAGCGCCTGGAGCTCATATCAAACAAAATTTAAAATTAGATTTTTGGCGTGAGCGCCCTAAAGTGATTCGGGTATCACGATCCCAAATATAAGGACTAACCTTGTGACTTCGAATTGAAGTTAAAGAATGAAAAAATGGATACAGGAATTAACATACGATAATATTCTCCTTTCACAGCAGCATGAAGAACAGTGCAACCATCTCTTGTCCTCAATCCCATCAACCACTCATCATCACATATTTTTGAAAAAAAATCAAAAACATCCCTATTCCCAAATGCAGCAGCAACATAAATGGGCGTCTCTCCCAACTCATTGCGCGCATTGATTAAATCTCCTTCCTTCTCCATCATTGTTTCTGCCACATCCTTGTGACCAAACCGCGCAGCTTCATGCAAAGCAATTTCGCCATTGGCATTACATTTCTTAAGCTGTTCAGTGGTAAGTAAACCATGCTTGTCAAGCATTTTAATGGCAGCTATGTTGCCGTGGATGGCAAGGAAATGGAGGATCGTGTTGCCACGTTGGTCTACGATCGGTGTCGTGCCTTCATTTTCTCTCCAGAAGTTGCAGAGGATTTCGAGGGAATTTGGTTTCTTCCCTGATGCTGCTTTGTATGCATCAGAGAGACTCACCATTTTGAGAACTGTATAATTGAAATAATGTTGATGTACAAAAATGACCATTTATGTGCATTTTACTAAAGAGAAATAGAATATAAGGCTCTTATCAAAGAAAAAGATGATTGTGATAAGACCAATTTTTCACCACACGCAAATAATTATTTGACATAATAACACTTCTGCAGCTTTCAATCAAAAAATTAGTAGACTAATACCTGATTTTAAAAAATTAAAATTGTTAGTGACAAAAGAAATCACCATGCATGTTTCTCATTGGAGATTCTACTTGGGTATCCTTTATCTCCAGCATAAAAGGAATACTCAACTTGTCGTATTAGTTTGTGGTGCGAACTATACTTCATGTCACTTTTTCGATTTCAATTATTAGTCTTTTTGATAGGTACGTAGCATGGATTGATAGGTGCCTAAATGTTACGATACCGTTCGGTAACTCTACGTTTGTAATTTTTAATTTATATTTATAAAAATTTTAAAATTTAAATAAAAATTTATTTGATAAATTTTTAATTTGTAAATCAGTGGTCTCAGTTTATAAATTTGGTCAAAAAATATAAAGTCAGAAAATGTGTTTTTATTTTGAGTTTTAAGTTTTTTATTTTTTACCACTCAATACTAGCCACAACCCACTACCAGTTTCCACCACCGCCTTCCGCCACCATCCACCACCCACCACCACCTACCACCACCACTCACCACCCACCTGCCACCACCACCCACCACCCGCCACCTGCCACCACCACCCACCTCTCGTCGTCGCCACCACCATTACTACCCACACCACCACCCACCACCCACCTACCATCCACTCGCTACCATCCACCACCCGCCACTACCATCCACCGCCCGTTACCATCACCACCCGCTACCTACCTACCACCACCATTCACCACCACCAGCCACTAGCCACCCGCCACCCACCTTCCACCACCACCCGCCACCCACCACCACTACCATGACCCACCACCCATCGCCACCCACCGCCACCACCACCCACCACCCACTCGCTACCACCTGCCACCGTTACCCACCAACCCACCACCACCACCACCACCACTACCACCCGCCATCCGCCACCCACCTACCACCACTTGCTACCGCCACCGCCGCTACCACCACCACCACCACCACCACCACCACCCACTCGCTGCCACCTGCCACCGTCACCCACCCACCCACCATCACCACCCGCCACCACCACCTACCCACCACCTGCCAACACCACTCACCACCCATGTGACAACCCTCACTACTGTTTACTAATAAGACCACTGCTTACTGCTAAACTGTGACTGAACTGGATAAGTAACTGACTAGACTGAAATCCTGAATTAATTGCATGAACATATTCTGTTATTTGCATATCTATCTGTTTGTCGTTTAAATGATATGTTCATGTGTTATGCTTGAAATTGCAAATTGAAGGCCTTATCGATGGCTGAATCTGAAATTGATTAATGTTTTGTGCTAATTAGGATTAATGTGATTTTATGGTATATTTAATTGAAATTTAAATTGGTATGATTAAATTATATTGAATAATGCTAAATTGTAAGAGTTGGCCTTATTTACCAAACTGCCACTTAGTAGGCCACTACCTAAGACTATATTGAAGCCTTATCACACTTAGACATAATTTCTTCAACTATTTCTTGAGAGCAAACCGTAGGAGGGAGTGAGAGAGGAGAAACCTTAGCTTCATTTGAGAATTGGCTTGGAACTAGAAGAATTGAAGGTTAATTGTGCCACTTGAGCTTGTACATCTTGCATTCTAGACTTAAGGTTGGTGTTCCATCCTCTCATTTATGTATTTGAGTTGTATCTTGCATAGTCCACGGTTAATGAGTGGTCTAAGTCAAGAATTTGCTTTAAAATGTTGAATTGAGGCTTTAATCTTACATGCATGTCTACATTGTTGAATTTTGAGTTGTTTCCATGGAAAATTGTTGCATGCATGTCCATTTTATGGTTATAGTCCATGATTTCATCTTGTTTTTGAAAAGATTGGCTCATTTGAGCTAGTGATTGAAGCTTTGAATTGGTTTAAATTCATGCATGTCATATTGGTAATATGTTCTTGAACTTTGGTTTGAAATTGGATTTAATTAACTTACCTTTGGGCTTTGATTTCTCAAATTGAGCTTTGAATCATGTTATACTATGAGTTTACAAGTGTTTTTCAGAAAATTAGCCCAAGAGGATCGAATTTGATGCATTTAAACTTGGTTTTGAGCTTGAGGTTCAAATTTGAAAATTTCAGATTTTGGACTCACGCTCGAGCGGAAAAGTCTACGCTCGAGCGTACACACTGAGTTCATGCGGTCCACTTGAGTGGGAAAGTGACGCTCGAGTGAGAAATGCGTGTATCCAGTACTTTTCATGTGTTTACAGTCTGCTCGAGCGGGGGAATGCATGCTCGAGCGGAGGTCGAGCACCCATCGAGCGTGAATTTCGTGCATCAAGTACTTTTGCCTATGTTTTGCAGACTGCTCGAACGGGGAAAGTCACGCTCGAGCGGCGGTCGTTTGTCAGCATGTCTGCTCGAGCGGTGAAAGCCACGCTTGAGCGGGACCTTTGTTTTCTGAAAATGCTGAAAATGTTTTTAAAGTGCATCTTTGCATCCTCATTCCATTCTAGGCATTCTTAGGCCTAGATTAAGGCATCTTAATGAGGATATTGATATAGAACCACACCGAGTCAAATTAGGGATTAAGTCTTTGATTCCTGAGTATGTAACTTAGTGTATGTTCATCCTGTAACTGTGTAGGGTTGGCATCCGGAGACGTATACTAGCTTATCTGTAGCCCAAAACTCTGTGAGTAACAATGTTGTAAAGATATCTTCAATAATGATTATCTTTCTAAACAATTGAACTGTATTGTTTTCTGAAATGATACTGTTACTGATTGAATGATGTCCTAATTGTGAATCAGACAGGGCATCCTTAGCAACTCATCATATCAGATATATCGCTATTGTCACGTAGATCTCTATCGGTCCCATGTTAGAACCATTATCGTTTACTAATATGATAGCCATCAACTAACTGTTCGGTCTGTTTAGACCTACTGTACTGTTTTGCTATTGGATATACCACATATGACTGCAATGACTGAATAACCGATATATCTTGATTGAAATGATCGCTTTTCAATCTTGAAGGACATTCATTCTTAACCTCTTTACGCATTATGTTATTTACTGGGCTTTAGCTCACTGCTCATATATATATGTAGGTGTACAGGCATCGGACCGTTGCTAGGAGCGTTGGGTTAAGTCCTTTTTGGTCAAGCCAACCACTATGCCTCACTGCGAGGTTCCAAGTCCTTCAAGCCAAGGCTATTTAGGGGTCCTTTAGTTTTTCCCTTTTTGTTTCTGATCTGTATAGACTGAATGTTTTTGTACTGTACTGTCTTAATAGGGATCAAGTCCCTGATCTGGTTAATTGTAAATACTGTGCATACTGTTTTGGTACTAACTGTATATATGTATGAAAAGTCTTTTTGCATACAGACTGTCACAGCTCATTGGACATCTTTTAATTACTGTTTTGGCTTCCGCCACCTCAGATCAGACATCAGATATCATCAAGTATGTGCTTTCTAATCTCTTGACATCGGGCCTACATTCTGATACTAAACCCATAGGGGCGGGTTTGGATCGTGACAACCCACCTGCCACCACCACCTGCCACCCACTCGCCACTACCATCCACCCCTCGCCGCCACCACCACCACCACCACCCACCACCTGCCACTACCATCTACCGCCCGCCACCACTACTCACCACCCACTTGCCACCACCATCCCCCACTCCCCACCACCAGCCACCCACTCCCTGCCACCCACCCACCACCACCACCAGCCATCTACTACCTGCCCCCCACCCACCATTACCACCCACTCGCTACCACCCACCACCCGCCACCATCACTTCAACATTTTCTTAGTTTAGTGACATTTGAAAATGCCACAAAACTATTGGTTTAATGACATTTTTTAGTCTTGTGGCATTTTGAACAAGTGCCATTTGTATTCGTACACGGTAGATATTTGCAAATGCCACTACAATATCATGGCTAAAAACTTTCAATGACATTTTGATGTCATGGTAGATATTATTTGTGGCACTATTAAGCGACATTAAAAAAAGAGTTAGTGACACTTACAAGTGTCATTATACCATCAAGACTAAAACCTTTCAAAGGACACTTTAATGTCATGGTAGGCACTATTCGTGACGCTATCAAGTGTCATTTGTGGCGATAATTAGCTGTAGAATAATTTGATCCGCTCTTGAGACTCGAACCGCCAACCTCCTGCACTCATAAACTTTATACACCACACTCTTTCCACTACACCTCCATAGCACCACATGATTATATATGCAACATATATTATTTATATAGTACATACATCCATATTAATATAAAAGTATATGTATAAATATAATTTTTTTATTGAACATAATTTATGTAAAATAAACCATTTACTAGCAAAAAAAAAAAAAAGATCACTTTTGGTGACTAAAAATATTTTTTAGTTGCCAATTCTATACTTTTGGCTACTAATTATTTTTTAGTTGCTAAAAAACTTTACTTTTGCCAACCAAAATCGGATGTGGTCGCCGAATATGCACTTTCAGCTACCAAAATTTTGGTCGCCAAAAAATTTAATTCTCGCCTTAGGATTTTAGTTCTCCCGCGCTAAAAATGACCACTTTTGGTGACTAAACTTATTTTTTAGTCACCAATTGTAGACTTTTGGCTACTAAAATTTTTTTTGGCACCAAAAAGCTTTAGTTTTGGCTACTAAAATTTTTTTAGTAGGTAAAACCCATATAATCAGCGACCAAACTTATTTTTAGTCGCCAATTGTAGACTTTTGGCTACTAATTTTTTTAGTCGCCAAAAAGCTTTACTTTGGGCTATTAAAATTTTTTTAGTCACTAAAACCCACATAATCAGCGACCAAGCTTAGTTTTAGTTGCCAATTGTAGACTTTTGGCTACTAAAATTGTTTAGTCGCCAAAAAGCTTTACTTTTGGCAACTAATGCTGTTTTGGTCAGGAAATTTAGTCGCCGAATGTGCTTTTTTTTGTAGTGTATATTGAGTTTAATTTATTTGTTTTTAATCATTTACTGCATTTTAAAAATTTTAAAAATATATTGGCATTTTTTGTTTTTTCAAAAATGCCATTAAAAGCTTGGAAAGTTTTTGGGTTAGTGGCATTTCTCAAAATGCTATAAAATATTTGTTTATGACACTTTTCACCTAAGTGCCACAAAAAGTAATTTGCACCTACCTAGTGTCCTGACATTTTTTAAAAAAAATGCCATTGCGACTAAAGTTTAGTGGCATCTGTTGGTAAATGTCACGAACATAATTTTTTGTGTCATTATTTTATAAAATGCCATAAAATTGATGTGACATTTCTTTATTGAAATGCTACTAGAGCCTTACACTACAAGAAAAGCATTTTTGGCACTAAAAATTCATTTTTCTACCGAAGTTGTATAATTGGCGACTAAAATGGATTTAGTCGCCAAAATTGAACCATTTTGCCGACTAAAATAGTTTAGTCGCCAATACCTGCTTTTAGTGACTAAAAGGCGCTTTAGTCGCCGAATGTAGGGTTTTAGCGACTAAAGGTTGTTTGGCAGCCAAAAGTGATTTTTGGCACTAATAATTTAGTAGCCAAAAGTGATGGTTTTGGCGACTAAAAACATTTTAGTCGCCGATTATAGGTGTTTTCCGACTAAAAAAGATTAGTCATTGAAAATGAAGGTTTTTGGCTACAAAAAAAAAAAATAGTAGCTAAAAACAGTGAATTGGCGACTAAAATTCAATTTAATAGTCAAAAGGAGACCTTTTTGGCGACTAAAAACAGATTTAGTCGCCAAAACTACTATTTTTAATTTCAACTTGTTTTTTTACCGACAAAAAAATAATTAGTAGCCCAAAAATCATAGAATTGGCGACTAAATAATGGATTTAGTCGCCAAAAGTGGCCTAAAATTTTTTTTAATAAATTTTTTATTTTTTACATAAATTATATTGAATTAAAATAATTATATTTATATATATATATTGTTTTGTATTAATACTGTCAATATATTATATAAATAATATATATTGCAAATATATTCATGTGATGTTGTAGTGGCATAGTGGAGAGAGTGTGTTGCAAAAAAGGTTGCAATGTGGGATGGTTGGGCACGGTTCAAAACTCAAAAAAACCAAAAAAAGTGGTTTTTTTTTTTTTTTTTTCGACGGAACACCTTTGGCGACTAAAATATTAGTCGCCAAAAGTCTTGATTTTGGCGACTAAGTCGTTTAGTCGGCGATTGATTGAATATTGGCGACTAAATTATTAGTCGGTAAATGTATGATTTTCAAAAGGCTAAAACACTATTGGCGACTAACATTTTAGTCGCAAAAGACCTGTCTTTTGGCGACTAAAAAAATATTAGTCGCCAATGCCTATGCCGACAACGTATACGCGACAAATGTGGCGACTAAAGAATTTTGTCGGAAAAGTCAAATTTCGACTTTCATGATTAAAAGCAGATTTTTATGACTAAAATTTAGTCGCCAAAAGTGATTTTTCTTGTAGTGTTATATGTTTGTGGTTCTGTGGCATTTTTCTTAAACATTTAATGCCAATTTTTATTTTTGTGGCATTTTCTAAAAACATGCCACTAGTGTAGTGTCACTAAAGTGTAAATTTGTTGTAGTGACATTTTTGTTGTAGTGAGGTGACACTTGTTTTAATTGAAATGCCACTAGAGCCTTGTATGTTTGTGGCTCTATGACATTTTTCTAAAAAATGCCACCAAATATTCTTTTTGTGACATTTTTTTAAGAACATGCTACTAGTATGGTGTCACTAAAATGTGTTTTTGTTGTAGTGCATCACCCACCCACCCACTACCACCACCACCACCACCACCACCACCACCACCACCCACTCGCTACCATCCACCACCCACCGTCACCCACCACCACCACCACTACAAGAAAATGCAGCATTGGCGACCAAAAGTTTGATTTTCGTCGCTAAAAGTAGTGCAAATGGCGACTAAAATCAGGTTTGTCGCCAAACGGGAACTTTTGCCGACTAAAGCAAAGTCACTTTAGTCAATATACGAAGTTTTAGCGAAAAAATTTAGCAAATGAAAGCATTTAGTAGCTTTGGCGAAAATAATTTAGTCGCAATGTTACAAACAAACTTTTGGTAGCTAAAACTCGACAAATGGCGACTAAAACTGATTTTAGTCGGCAAAACTGAGCTTTTAAAAAGAGTTTAGTCACGATTGTAGTATTTTTGGTGGAAATTAATTTTTTAGCGACAAAATAGAATTTAGTAGCCAAAGATCAAATTGGCGACTAAAATTCATATTTAGTCGCCAAAAGTATTCTCATATTTTTTTTAGTAAATACTTTATTTTTGCACATTAAATACATTAAATAAAAATAATTATTTATATATATAGTTTGTACTAAAATCGAAAATTTAGTATATAAATAATATATGTTGCATTAATATTCAGAGTGTAGTGGCATAGTGGGGAAAAGAGTGTTGGTTGACACACTGAAGTCATGGTCACTGTTCAATCTTGGTAGAAAAAAAATTTTTTTAAAGACTTTCCTAAAGTTATTAGTCGCCAAAGGTAAAAATAATAAAATAAACAATTAACTATTGTTTAGTCGCCAAAGGTAAAATGCCAAAAATGAAATTGACTATTAAATCTTTAGTCAAGATTTTAGTCGCCAAAAGCATCCAGGTTTTGGCGACAAAATGGGCGACTACAATTTTTAGTCGGGAAAGCGAATTTGTGACATTTAAAATTTAGTCGCCAAAGGTGTTGTAGTGCACTCACCACCACTGCCACCCACCACCCACCGTCACTACTTTCCACCACCGCTCACGCCACTTGCCACCAATTGCCATTTCTTACTTTTTTTATATTTTTAAATTTTTAAAACATTTTGTCAATTACCAAACGCTTAGTAGTTTATGTTTTTCTAAAATAAACAAAAATAAACAAAAACCATTATAAAATTTTTGTAAATATAAACCTAAAACGTAAACGTTACTAAATGCATTCTACACATTTAACTTGCTAATAATATACACTTTATTAGTCCATTTATTTGTGGTATTTTATAGTTCTCGTGATTTTGTATATTTATGCATATTTTAAATATTTGCACATAAATTATTATAAATAATATATTTTAATATTATATTATAAAATAAATAAATAAATAATAATAATAATAATAAAAATAAAAATCTTTCGATGATTCACCCAACGTTATCATCATATCCATCCAACATCATTATAGAGAAAGAAAGTTGGTCTGCCAACTTTCATCTAATTATTGTTTATTTTATTACTTGCTTTTGTTTTGCAGGTCTATAAATTGAGGAGCTTGATGAGGCATGGACCCACTGAGGGAGAGGACACCAAGAGAGTTGGTAAGAAAAGGCTTGGTTTGGTATAATCAAAAAAGTTAAAAAGTTACTATCATATTTAAGTCAGATCATCTCGCTACAACATCACTTCAAACCCAACTCATACCAAACCAATGTTTCATAAAAAGTCAAAAAGTACCAAACAACCCGAGAGTGGCTTTTTTTTTTTTTTGGTAGAGTGATAGTTCCACAATTATGTGGAATTAATTTTCTAATCTTAGGATTAAGATGAAACTTTAATTAAGTGATTGTGATAGTTTGTATTTAGTTTTGTAGAATTTTAATTAATTTGAGTAGTGTTTTATGACTTAGATTTTTATGGAAATATTAATTTATTAAATTATGTGTTCACTGGTCATAAATATATATTATATAAATGATTTTATGCGTGTGTAATAAAATTGTTAGACGAGTCATACCTATAAAACGGGTCATGCATCAACCTTAGTTTAGTAGTGATGATCAGACTAAGGGAAGATGATCATGCTTTCTGATTTTCAAATACAAATCTTTTTTAAGTGATGTGTCCCGATTAAGACACATCATAATACCTATTTCAATAATTTTCTACAATCTAAATACCAATAACCGCCATTATCCCCCATTACGAGGCACGCATTTCTCTTATCCTTTTCCAAAATTTCTCCAAATTCATAAACCAAAATTTTCTCCATATTTCTTTTCTTTTTTCAATCCCTCTAGGTAGCTTGAAATAGTCAAGGCTCGAGTGGCTCGAGGTGCCAAAACGACGTTGTTTTGACACCTTTTTTTTTATTATATATATCTCTTCTTCTCTCTGCTCTCTCTCTCTCTCTCTCTCTCTCTCTCTCTTTCTCTCTCCTAGTCTCATAAAACCAGCCGACAATGGATTCTTTCTCCTCTCTCTCTCCCAAACCTCTCATGCTTCACTTGTTCTTTACCATCATCTTTGTAACCCAGAATAATCTCAACTCGCAATTTCTCTCTCCCAAACCTCTCATGCTTCACTTGTTCTTCACCATCATCTTTGTAACTCAGGAATAATCTCAACTCTGCAATTTTTTTTTTCTTTCTTTCCTTCCCCCTCTCTTTTGTCTCTAAAACTAATAACAAAGGCGAGAAAAAGAGAGAAGAGGGATGAAGAGAGAAGAAAAAAAATAGAGAGAGAGGAAGAGAGAAGAAGATGTGAAACAGAGTTGTTGGATTTGATTAATTCAAAGAGAGAAAGCTAGATTTGAACGTATCAAACAAAGGGAAATGAATCACTCTCTCAAATTTTTTTCTTCTTTTTCCTTCTTCCTTTTCTTTCTCTTCTTCTTTCCCCCTTTGTTCTTCCTTTGTTCTTTCTTTCTCTTCTTCCTTTTCAAAATCAAAATCAATTTCTGTTTACCAAACAGAATTTGAAATCAAATCAAATCCAAAACAAACCAAAAATAATAATCAAAATCAAAATCGAAATCTCAGATCGAATAGCTCCTCCTTCGCTTCGTCTTCTTCTTCCTCCTTCTAGAGATAGAGAAGAGAGATAAAGAAGAGAGAGACAGAGAGAGAGAGAGAGAGAGAGAGAGAGGGTCCTTCCATTCGAGCCTTGCCTAGTTTGAGCTACAACGCATTTTCATTCTTTTTTTTTCTAGCGAAATGAATCTATCCAAACGGAGTGTAAGACCTTTTTACATCTCTTCATCATTCACTTTCATCTTCTACACGATTGACAACAACCACGCTCCATATCTTTCTCACCACTCATCCCTAACAATCTCAATCTCAATCTCACTTCAACTCTCTCTCTCTCTCTCTCTCTCTCTTCACTTCAACTCCAAAGCTAATAATGCTTACAAGATTGGGCTAGCGTTTTGGGTTTACATGTGGTCCAATCACCAGCACCAAGGACAACACCCCCAAGCTTAGGTATAATTTTTCTCAATCTCCCTTCAATTGTTGAGAAATAACTTAGAAGGAGAAAGAAAAAAAAGAAATTATTAATCTCCTGCTTAATCTTGTTTTCCATTCTTAGTGAGTGATGATGACAAGCTTGGCTATTGCTGTAATTTCATTGGAAATTTGTGTGTGAATAACTAATGTTCCATTCCCACGATAAAATTAAAATCTTTATTGATGAGGTAGAACAACAAACACCCTTTAGTATTCAACTAAGGTGCCTATCTTTAGTAGTTTCGCATGTCTTGAATATTGAGTTGGGTGTCTTCCTAAAGTTGCTTATAAATCAAATCGAACCAAACCAAACCAAACCAAACCTAGCATTTAAGTTCCATCAAATGGGGTCATTGGTTTAACCATGAGGTGGGTGGTTCTCGGACAAGGAGGAGACACTAGTGGCTATGGATGAGGAAGAGGTGGTTGTGGCTGTGAAGAGAGGAAGAGTGGAAGCAATGATTTGGCATGTGGTGAAGTACATGGGTAGACAAGATGAACATTTTTTATTTGTTAAGGTAAAGAGATCAAGGTGATAAAATGACCGTTATGCCCTTGCGAATTGGTCAATTACATACATGGGACCATTTCTGTCCAGAATTTGATTGGCCGTTCTTAATTGTCCTTAATTGATACAACATGGAAAAAATTGGAGGACAAATTGAAATAGTAGGGATCAAATTGAAACTTAGGTTACACTACATAGACTAATAGTGAAATTTACTCATGAAAAAAAAAAATTTAAATCATGTACTGAAAATTCAGTCAAAGAATGAAACTGCACCTGCAAAAATAAAAAATAAAAAAATGGAGCAAGAAACAGAAAATTCAATACAAACAAGAGAATGAAATCATCTACTGCAAATTTAGTTAATGAAACGACTTCACCCAGAAAGCATCCCTTTTTTTTTTTTTTTTTTGATCAGCAAAAATTAAAAACACTTCATTGATGATAACATAACAAAAATACATCATGGTATACATCAATAAAGAGGAGAGGCAAGAGCAAAAAGCATCATTGCAAACCACCCTAATCCCAACTAGGTTGGCACCCAGAAAGCATCCCTTATTTCAATTAACTCCACCAATTCCCCACTTTTTGGCATAATATCTTCTTTCTTCTTTTATATATGCAATATACATGTATTCTTATTTATTTATTTGTGCAAATGATGAAAAAAATGATTGATGATCTGCTTCTAAATATTATGTTCTGTAGTCTCCACACTATGATTATGGAGATGGTTACTTTAGTAATAGGTTCATCAGTTCAAATTGATTCAACAATTTAATTAAAGTTTTGAATTGAAAAGACATCGGGGGACGGCTTTATTTGTTTTAATAATAATATAGACTCTCACAAAACACAGCCTCCACAATTTTCAAAATGATTTAAACTATTTATATAACTGTCAGACATAATTTCTAAAAAAAAAAAAAAAAAAATTCAAATACATCAGTGGGGTCCTCCTTTGTGGGGTCCAAACATTTTCCTATTTATTTTTGTTGTTGAGCAGGTATTCCATCCGTGGTTATTGTTTCAAAAACTGCTGGTGACGTAGTGGACCTGCGTGATAGTCTAAATGATCTCTCTAAATCAAAAGGGACTTTGTTATCCAAATTAGTGACAGGTATTATTATTTTTTAGATAAGCAATAAATTTTATAGAGAAAAGAAATATAATAGTATGCAGAAACATGTCAGGTTTTATATTATTTTCTTTTATTTTTTTTTCTATGTACAGACATTTGTATAAGACAAGGACATGTGTAATATTTTCACTAAATATAATTTACCCTACCCAAAAATTAAAATAAATAAATAAATAAATAAATAAATAAATAAATAAATAAGGAATTTTGACTAGTGTGGTGTGTTTGATCCTGGCAAGATAAGTATGCAGGTAACTGTGCTGAATGAGAATGTCTTTACTTTATTGACAAAAAAAAATGGCCCAACTTTTCCTTTTATCTTATTAATTATTCTGCAATGGTATTTTGTTACAGGGTACAGAAGGATCATCAGAGGTTCGCTGCTCTTACTCTTCAATTATGCGCTATTCATAGTTTTGGAATACAATAAAATCTGAAATTTCGGTGTTTCCTGTGACAACAATTCACAGATTCATGCTACATGTTAAATAAAAAGCGAAAGTGTTGTTGATAATTGAACAAAACGCATGATATCATACTACATAATAAAAATGGATGTGATCCAAATATGAACCATTGCCGATTTTACTTTCTGTTGTTTGTCATCAGTCCTCACTAGAAATTAAAGAAAAATTCACGAGACAATTGATGGTTTGCCTAGCTTATCATTGTACTAAATATATATCAGGTAGTTATTATTATTTAATGCTTCTCTGTTGTCTTCTTTTTGTCTCATGAAGCTTGTGCTTGGATTAAACCAATTGATGTTGCAAAGAAAAAGCATGTGTTTGCAAGAGAGCTGGCAAAAAGGCTGATAGAAAAAGAAAATGATTGAATTAATTGATTACATTGTGAAAATTTACATGTTTATGTAGTCCACTGCTTTAAGATGCCACTTCATCACAGAAGCAGAAGAAGAATAGACTCTTATCCTAGAGACAAAGCACGGCATCAATGAGATGGTAGAGGAAATCCTTGAAGAAGACTCTTAATCACGCAGATAGAATGCTGACTAATGTTGATAACCATTGGAACACTATTTTGCATCTTGTAGCCTACAAGTACGAAAGATATCATTTTCCTCAAAATCTTTTCGGACCCATAAACCGAATGACATGGGATGTGTTTTGGTTTAAGGTACTTTCCCTGAGCTATATATATTAACTTGCAATACTAGTAGTAGAGAGCTAAGGATCCTCTACCGTAATTTTTCTACAATGATTTTGTGCTTTTAATTATAGCAAACACTATAACATATAAGAATTTTAAAAACTAAATATTTTAGTTTCTAAAAATGAAAATTTTGTTGCAAAAGACATTTAGGGACCAATTTCTATCATCATAAGGATAGTCGCTAAAAGGTCGTCCTGAAAAGTTAAAAATAAGGTTTTTAGTAACAAAATTTTGAAAATGTCACTAATAAATAGACTTTTAAGGACAAACTAATTTGGTCTAAAAATAGTTTATTTTTTTAGACAAAAAATTTGGTCCCAAATAGATAATAATTAATCACTAATATCTAATTTTCGTTGTTAAAAATATAATAACGATATTTTTCACAAAAAAAATATTTAGTCCCTAAAAAATAATTTTGTTCCTAAATTTTGATCTCCAAAACCTTAATTTTTTGTAGTGATAATACATTATAACAGCTTGAGTTTAAATTAAAGTAAAATGACATTGTATCACATTTTTTTAAACCACAACCTAAAATGATGCAATTTACTTTAATTTTAAATGTAAATCATAGATCATTCAATAAGATTATAGCAGAGAGATTAATGACACAGGACCCTGATCCAATAGTATAGATGCATTGGATAATAATAATAATTGAAAAATCTAGAAACCTCCTAAAAGTTGATTTGTGATTATGTATCAATTTTAAGCAGAATATAACAATTCCAATCAAACAATCAAGAGAAAGAAACACAACGATTTTTACGTGGAAAAATCACAATTGGACACCTCCAACTGTGATCAAAAAATCACGGGCAACTGCCACAAGACGATCCACTAAGAAGAATTAAACGAATTACACAGGTATACTCTCAATTATCTAGCAAATCCACAATGCCTAATTGAACCAACCTCTATGTGCCTCTTCCAACCCCATTTTCACCACGGAATTGTCTTTCTGATGAGCCACTCCGGATTCCACCAAAGCTTCAGGCTCGAATTCTTCAGAATCCACAACTGAAGAACAACTCTCTCTTTTGTGTATAACAAACAAATCTTTGATGTACTCTCTTTAAACCATGAGTTGAATACTCAATAAAACATCAAAGAAAAATAACAAAATATCCCCAGATATAAACCTTTAAGAACCAAAAAGAAGATCTGGAGGGATTCAATCAATGAGTAGTATAGTTTTTGAGAGAAAACCAACTACTTATAGAAAATCCAAAGCATTCCTAGTTGGGAAAGAAAACCAACTTCTTGTTTGTAGAAAACCAACTACTTGCAGAACTCCAAAGTAATCCCACTTCTTATAGAAACCCAAAATAAACCTTGTTTTAGAAGAAAACCAACTACATAATGAATCTGGAAATCTGGGATCGCGGTCCGCTCGGCGTGAGTCTTCCGCCGAGCGGAGACTTCATATTTTGTGATTTCATGTAGGCTCCCGCCGGCGTCCGCTTCCGATCGAGCGGAGAATCACACCTTCTAGTATTTTTTCAGCAAAACAGATATCTTGTGAGCTTGCAAACCCGCCGAAGCGCCCATTTCGCCGAAAGGGAAGGCCGAATCGAAAATCTTGAAAAGTATAACATGAACGGATAGGCAACTTTGAATGCATTTTTATTTTTGCTTCATGAAATGACCGGCAATCGACTCATTCATAATAAGCAAAGTGGCAATCTTGAAAACATTAACATCACAAACCGATCGCAAGGCTCGATTCGTTGGATTCAGATCTAAAAACTCATAGCCTCACTGAAATAAAAATGCGAAAACAAATACAGCTGAAAGGAGTTTTGTCAAATAGGATTGTCAAGAATAAAAACCTAACAATCTCCCCCTTTGGCAATGCCGTGACAAAACACATCTAACAAATAAAATCCTAATCACCCCAACCTATTACAGCCAACAAAAACAAACTTCTTTCACAAGGTCATGATATGCAAAACAGCTATGAGTGCCACAATCTCCAAAACAACTATTAGTCCCACAAGAGTATATGAAAAAACAATATAAGACTATCTTCAAACATGAGATAGAAAACATGAATAAAAACGACTTGGAGATTTTAAGAACATGCAGCATGAAAACCTGAAAACTAAGATACATGCACCAGACACATGGCATGAATACATCATGAGAACCAACAAAAAATAATATGGTGGAGCAAGCAATGAATTCAGATTTGGACCTTAAAACACACAAGACTATCCAAGAAGCACAATTACTTGAAAACACAATGTGCACAACCTCTAGAAAATTCCTCATAAAAGAAAGTGATGCAATATGTGAAAAGCATAGATCCCATGATAAAAGTGTGTGTGTGACTCTTGGAGTTCGACAAACACTAGATTCAATCCTAGTAGTGATCTGAAAGTTGAACCTTCGACAAGAGAATCTAAGTACAACAAAGGAAAGTCAAACCACTACGAATCAAGGGGTATTTGGTGAGTAAAGGCGGAGGCTCCCCCTCAATCAATGAATCCTTTATTTTTCCTTTTTTTTTCACATGTTTCTTTTCTTTCTTTTGCACATTTTTTTTTCTTTTCTTTTGCACTTTTTTTCTTTCTTTCTTTTGCACACTCATTGGCGGCTGACACGCTCAAGAGTATGGAAACCGAACCAGAGAAGCATGGATATATTAAGGATGGCCTAGTTGGATCAGACGCCCCGAACGCATCCCGGGAAAGGAGTGCGAATCCCCTGCTCGTTCGATATTGGGTCACTACAATTCAAGGACTCAAATGTCACGGCCTTAATCTTGAACCAAAGAGTCCAAATCCGCAAATCGCTTTTGAAAATGATTTTTTTAAAGAAGTGCCAAACATGGACTGCTTCGCCAGATACAAAGTCGCCACCTAAATGTTTTTTTTTAAATGGGAAATTTAGGAAACCCTGACTCGGTGCCAAAGGCCACGTGTCCGTCATCACCAAAGTCCTCGGCTCAGAACTTGGGTACGATTGGGAAGGTCACTGTGAGCACTTCTCGCCGGCCAAAGACCACCTCTACTAACCATGATATCTTATTTTGAAAACATTGTATGTTCTTATTCCTAGTATTAGCCTAGGTTACTATGTGATGCGACAAAGATACAAGTATAGATTGAATCGCCTGAATTAGAACAAAACATTTCATGTTTGTTTGTTTGAAAATGGTTTGATGGTGCTACCCGCAGGTAGGCTAAGATGCGGATTTGCCACCTTCAGGTGGGCTTAGAAAACGTGATTTTGCCACTATCTAGTGGGCTTAAAACAAACATTTGATGAATTATCCCAATTCAAGTAACTCAGCCTCCACCCACAGGCATTCAAGGCGCTTATATCACATAAGCATTTAGCCTCATGGTAAGCATGCTTTTCATTGCAATACCACACGATGCAAGGATGCTAAAGCATAAAAAACTCACCGAGTACTCCAAGCCAAAACAGAAGCTTGTTAGAAATCCATGCATGGACCTAAGCATACTGAAATGTCTAATGCAACACATGCAAAGATGCAACTATAGCAGGCTCGGCTATTCTAAACATGGCATGTGAAATGCTACAGCTAACACGTGTTCAATTTGGAATTGAAATACAAATGCAGTTTGTATGATGCGCCAAACCCAGTGCGTGCAAAACAGATGAATGATGCAAACATGTCATTACATATCAGATGCTAATTGAAATATGCCCTATATCTAACCATCATAAGCGGGTAAATAAAAGGGATGAAAGAAGGGGTTGGAAGACATACATCACACTCACCCACACTTATTACAATTATGCCTCGCAGAGGGTCCGAATAAATAATACAAATCAAATGAAAGAATAATACAATCCAAATAATACAATCAATAATATACAAATTTCTAATTAATTATCAAATTAAATAAGAAAATCAGAATTAACATGCAAGCTGTCGCCTTGACTCGCCCGGATAATGAAATGATGCATGTTGGTCGCTTTATGCTGAAATCCAAAGGATGCCCCAATTAGCCTCTGTTTGCACCTTTTCTCGAAATGTGTGCCAGACTCCGAAAAGTTGCTAATTCTTCATTTTGCTACAACAGAGAGCAAGAAAGGGACATAGCAATGTATTTCACAAATATATGCATGCCTCGATCCTCGTGTCACCAATCACGCATCTCGATGTATGATGGCCGAGGAATCGGATTGCACAACTCAATATAGGATGAATGCATATGGGTGCTACAATAGAACCTAACTCCATCATGGGCAATCCAGAGTGTCGGTGACTTGGGAATTGAGACCCGTTCCGTCACTCGGAGTACGAAACGCGCCTCGTTTCCCGTGCCCGGGCTAATTCCTATCCCGAACGCAATGCAATATGCATGAATGCGACTAAAATACAATCCTAGTATGCACAATGCTATGAAAATGAGATGTCTCGAAATGCGTGCACGCCGACACACAAACCGAAGCGATGATCCTAAGGCATAAAAATGGCATACACAATGCAATTGGACTTACACTAACATGAGAGAGCCTCAGCCACACTCACATAAGAGGCCGTCGGGTAAAAGTGAAGTGCCTTGAAATGCGTGTACACGGGCACGCAAATCGAGGCAATGGCATAAAGGCATGAAACGGCCTGAAAATATGATATACAATAAGACTAAAATGAGATGTCTCGAAATGCGTGCCCACGGGCACACAAACCGAGAAAATGGCATACGGAATGCAATAGGACTAAAATGAGATATGCGATGCAATATGGGCTTACACCAACATGAGAGAGCCTCAACCACACTCACACAGGAGGCCATCGGATGAAACTGAGGTGCCTCGAAATGCGTGCGCACGAGCACGCAAACCGAGGTAATGGCATACGGAATGCAATGAGACTAAAATGGCATACAGGATGCAAAATGGACTTATACTAACATGAGTGAGCCTCACCCACACTCACATAAGAAGCCGGGAGATGAAAATGAAGTGCCTCGAAATGCGTGCACACAGGCACGCAAACCGAGGCAATGGCACTAAAGCATGAAATGGCACTCCAAATACAAATTGGACTTATACTAACATGAGAGAGTCTCAGCCGCACTCACATAAGAGGCCGATGGATGAAAATGAAGTGCCTTGAAATGCGTGCACACGGGCACGCAAACCGAGGCAATGGCATACGGAATGCAATGACATAGAAAATGATATGCAAACATGCCAATGGAATTTCAGCACTAAAATATGGGGGAAAACAGCCCCGAAATGAGGCGAAAGTACACCCGATGCATGAAATGGCCCCGAAACATGAATTTAGGCACCCGAAATGGCCTATAGCTATACCAAACATGCACAATATAGACATGGAATGAAAATACAGTAGCAAGGCAGCCCCAAGAAAAGCATTTTTCAATCATAAAAAGGGCTAAACAGCAAGCACACATAGGATTAAGCAAGAATGCAAAAATGGCTCCGCAAGAGGGGTATTGAAGCAAGTGATACATGCGATGCCCAAATGGAAAAATACCCTTCTAAAACACTGATGAGGGACTAAAAATATGCACATTTACAGTAGATAACATCCCCCAACTCAGTATGCAAACATGCTAAAAATGTCATGCAAGAACTAGGATACAAAAGGCTATAACATGAGGTACCCCAAACATTCATCAAACCAGCAAAGACCCTTAATGAAATATGTCAAGAAGATCAAAATATGACTCTTTCCAGTTCTGATGATGACCGAAAACAGAATCTAGATAAGCTTAAAAAAAAAGCATGCAAAAATGGGGCCAAAGAGGGGTATAAAGACAAGCACAACATGGAGACCCCTAGCAAGGTTGATCCCTTCTACAATGTTGTAGAGGGACTCAAAATAAGCTTACTCACAGTTCATGACAAACTCCAAAACAAGCTACATGTAGGCCAAACAAATCATGCAAATTTACGGTAAATATGAGAGATTATGAAGCAAGTGCATGATAGAGAGGCCAAACAGGGTTGAGCCCTTCTTCAAAGTTGAAGAGGGGCTCAAAATAGGCCCACTCACAGTTTACATAATGCTCGAAAACAGATCACTCATAGGCTAGAAATTTCATGCAAAATATTGGCATATAAGATAATATTGAAGCAAGTGCCAAATGGAGGGCTCAAACAGGGTTGAGCCCTTAAACAAACATGAAGATAAGCTCAAAATAGGCCTAGTTTCAGTTAGGATCAGATCCCAAAACAATAAGCAAATAGGCTAAGGAAATGAGGCAAAAATGAGCTCAAAAGAGGATGAAGTGGACTTACCCTTGAAGATCAAGACTTTGGTTGCTTCTTGGACCAAATTTGTTGCCTCTTAGCTTTTGGAAAGCCTCTCCTTGCTGCTAGAATGGAGTAGTAGTGGTGGTGCTTGAAGATGATGAAGAAATGGCACCAAAACTTGAAGGAAATGAAGTTGTATGTATGTGTATGCTCCAACCAATGCTTGTAATCTCTTCTCTTGAGTTGGGAGGACACCAAGGTAGACAAGAGAGGGAGAGAGGAATCCTTGGCCAAATGGAGGGAAATGAGCCTTATTTCCTCCAAAGGGGTCCCTGATCGAGATATTTTTGGGAAAAATCAAAGCATAGCTGGAATGCACACATCCTGTGGAAGCAGGCCGGCTAGGCACCTTTTGTCGCAGTGGCCGGCGGCTAGGGGCAAATGGTCATTTGAGAATTTCGCCGCCACCAAAGATTGGTGTCCTCCCATGTGTGTACAACAAGACCCTATGGTTGGAAATTGGCAACTCTGAAACAGGAGAAACAACAAGCCACTTTTCAAAGAGGTTCAAAAGGGTCAATTGCAATTACTGGCCGGCCATGTGTTTTTAGGGTCCTCCCATGCGTGTACAACACAAATATGTGGTTATGGCTGGAAGAAAATGGCCCTAGGGTGTTCAACATTAGCCCGGAAGTGAAAAAAACGGGCGCCGGGGGGCGCCGGAGGAGCATAATCTTTGTCGAGACAATTGTTGGCCTCCCACCCTCCAAAGGACCTTCCGGTGATAAAAGAGGTACTGCCAAAAATGAACAAAACCGATGCAAAACGAATGCTCGGGGCCAAAACACGCAGTCGGGTCCCAAAACCGGCCATAATCGAAGTGGTGTTTGGCCACGGTGGGTATCTAAGGCCCCAGTGTCCCTCAAAAGGAGTAAATGAGATGCATGCCAAAACCGGAGGAATCGGAGATGGTTGGGTCCCGAATCGAGGCACACACCGATGGTTCAAAACCGAACCGGGCTCGAATGAACAAAATGGCCTACGGCACGAAATGTAGCCCACGGCCACGAGAGATGGTCTACAGACCTCTCCCTCGTGAAAGAAAAAGAGAAAACCGAGTCCGTTCGCAAACCAAAGCAAGGCATGTAAGAGAGTTCGAAGTTCGGAGGCGACGCACCCGCGACTCGAGACTTCAACGAGCACAATATGCAACATCACCGAAGCGCCAATCGGTGATGTCTGAGTCTTAAGGTCGGTCAAAAATGGGGTGTCTACAAGGACTCGAGGTAGCCTTTTCCTCATGCCCGACTACAAAGAACAGAGGGAAAGTCAGAGATGCAAAAAGATGGAAGATGGTTAAGAGACTCAACATCACCCATGATATGCTAGTATAGGTCAATTCCTCTAGAAAAGCAAAAGATACAATGCCAGAAGTCTATGAAAAAAAAACACTAAGTCGGAAGACTCCGATATTTGCTAATCTAGGAGTGTGTACAGAATGAGACATACTAATCAAAGAACACGCACTCCAAAATGAGTAATGACCAGAGAAAGCACACACATGTTAACATGTAATGGATATTCTCATCAATTCCAATATGCACCAAGGACATCTCAAAAAAAAAAAAAAATCAAGCTTGCAAAACCATACTAAGAAAATCTTTTTGGATTTTTTATTTTTTATTTATTTTTTCTTTTTCTAAACAATGCAAGACAAAAAAAAAAAAAAAAAAAACAAACATTCACACATTATTATTATTATTATTATTATTTTTTTTTTCATAAAAAAAACACAGAGACCCAAAAAAAAAAAAAAATTAAAAAGAGTAAACACATTAACACAAGTCAAGTTTTCTCACCCAAATCTTTTTGGTCTTAACAAAATTAGATCTAGCGGTCTTGGTAAATGTCGTGGTGTTGTGAACACCCTCATGAATCTTGGTATTCCGCCTTGACATGTAAGGTTGTCTACTAACCCAAAAAGAATTCGAATTTCTACCATTTTGAGACACTCTCCCATGCAACTTATAACAATAAAGGCGAATATAACCATATATACCACAATGATGACAAATAAAAACAGGGTGTACCTTCTTTTCTTTTACCTTACCAACTCTAGGGAGTTTGAGAAGTCTTTCCTCTTGTTGAATCTATTGTCCTCCCTTTCCATGAGTTCGTGTATCATGAGATGTGGAAGCACTGCTTTTTGCTCTCTCTTTTCTCCAAAGCCAATGCCACTCTTGTCTGAACATATTTGTTGAGTTCCAATGATATCCTCCAAAGTTTTTGATCCTTTGTTCCAAAGACCAATGGTGACCATGGCACACTTGAGCTCTTCCTCTTTCTTGATCATTAGTTCTTCCAAGGCAACTTGTGACATCTCGAGAGATTCAATCTTTTCTTCATACATGGCATGAGTTTCCTGTAGCTCATTCCTCTCTATCTCACAAGTCAACAGTTTTGCACAAAGAACTTGTTGATTATCAGCTATCTTGATGGCATTGATCCTAGCCTCGAAAATCTCCTCCTTAAGTTTGACATTCTCATATTCACATGCTTTGAGTTTCTTTGTGAGTTTGTCATTCAATTTGAATAAATTAAGAGACTCCTTATACAGCTTTTCATAGGCTTGCTCAAGCTCTTCATGATCACTCTCCGAAGATTCATCATCAGAGGTATTCTCAACTGACCTCTTCGAAGACTCTGTTTGTCCTTCACTTTGTCAGCTGTGAAAGTAAGGAATTGTTTATGTCCCTCTTCACTTTGATCTTCATTGTCACTATCATCTTCATCAGACTCTGATTCATCATCCCAAGTGATAGCGAGGGCTTTCTTCTTCTTCAAACGAGTGGGGCATTCTGAAGCAAAGTGGCCAAATCCTTGGCATTCATAGCATTGGGCACTTTCAGAGTTGCCTTGTATCTTTCCTTTTTCTTTCTTGGCTATAGAATTAATTTTGACTTTATTTTTGCCTTTGGATTTATGAGTGTGAGTAAATTCCAAAAGATTAGGATTCTTTTTTAAAAAAGGTTTTTTAAATTGTTTAACAAAAGCAGCCATAATCTTGGAATCTATCTCACAATCTTCATCAGAATCCTCAACCACTTTATGAGCACTGCTAAAAGCAACATCTTTTTGTTTCTTTTTGAAATTTCTATGTGCCTCATAAGTTTGGAGATTTCCAACCAACTGATCTAGCTTGAGGTTGTCAACATCTTGAGATTCCTCAATAGTCGTAACTTTTGGTTGGAACCGATCGGGTAAGGATCTCAAAATTTTTCCCACAACTTTGGATTCTGGTATTTTTTCACCTAAATTGAAGCTGGAATTTACAATGTCACTCAACTTCGCATAAAATTCATCAAAGGTCTCACTATCTTTCATTGAAAGGTTTTCGAAACTAGATGTGAGCCTTTGAAGTTTTGAGCATTTAACAGAAGGAGTGCCCTCATGAATAGTTTGTAAGATATCCCAAGCCTCTTTTGCGACTTCACAATTGCAAATCCGACTAAACTCTTCAGGTGTGACAGCGCAAAAGAGAGAATTGATAGCTTTACTATTCCAGCTACTATTTTGGTAATCAATTGTGTCCCACTTATCAATTGGTTTGGGGAAAGTTACTCCATCAACGGTAATTGTTGGTTCGGTCCACCCATTCATGACAGATTGCCAAACTTTTTCATTAATAGATTTTAAAAAGGATCTCATCCGAGCTTTCCAAAAAGAATAATTGGATCCGTCAAGTAGGGGTGGTCGAACCATAGAATTTCCCTCACGAATTGTATCCATTATCACAAATCAAACAAGATCTCGTTCTAAAAGTTTTTTGTTTTTTAAAAATAGAGCGTTCTAAAAGAAATTTAAAAAAATAAAAATAAAAATAGAATGACCTGCTCTGATACCAATTGAAAAATCTAGAAACCTCCTAGAAGTTGATTTGTGATTATGTATCAATTTTAAGCAGAATATAACAATCCCAATCAAACAATCAAGAGAAAGAGACACAACGATTTTTACGTGGAAAAATCACAATTGGACACTTCCAACTGTGATAAAAAAATCACGGGCAACTGCCACAAGACAATCCACTAAGAAGAATTAAACGAATTACACAGGTATACTCTCAATTATCTAGCAAATCCACAATGCCTAATTGAACCAACCTCTATGTGCCTCTTCCAACCCCATCTTCACCACGAAATTGTCTTTTTGATGAGCCACTCCGGATTCCACCAAAGCTTCAGGCTCGAATTCTTTAGAATCCACAACTGAAGAACAACTCTCTCTTTTGTGTATAACAAACAAATCTTTGATGTACTCTCTTTAAACCATGAGTTGAATACTCAATAAAACATCAAAGAAAAATAAAAAAATATCCCCAAATATAAACCTTTAAGAACCAAAAAGAAGATCTGGAGGGATTCAATCAATGAGTAGTATAGTTTTTGGGAGAAAACCAACTACTTATAGAAAATCCAAAGCAATCCTAGTTGAGAAAGAAAACCAACTTCTTGTTTGTAGAAAACCAACTTCTTGCAGAACTCCAAAGTAATCCTACTTATAGAAACCCAAAATAAACCTTGTTTTAGAAGAAAGCCAACACCATAATGAATTTGGAAATCTGGGATCACGCGGTCCGCGCGAGGGTGAGTCTTCCCGTTCGAGCGGAGACTTCATATTTTGTGATTTCATGTAGGCTCTCGCCGAAAGCCCGCTTCCGATCGACGAGCGGAGAATCACACCTTCTAGTATTTTTTAGGCAAAAGAGATACTTGTGAGCTTGCAAACCCGCTGAGCGCCATTTCGCCGAAAGGGAAGGCCAGAATCGAAAATCTTGAAAAGTATAACATGAACGGACAGCAACTTTGAATGCATTTTTGTATTTTGCTTCAAGGCCGAATGACGTGCTCGATCCTCGCTATAATCAAGTGGCAATCTTGAAAACATTAACATCACAAACTGATCTGCAAGGCTCGATTCGGGTTGGATTCGCATCTAAAAAACTCATAGCCTCTCTGAAATAAAAATGCGAAAACAAATACAACTGACAGGAGTTTTGTCAAACGGGATTGCCAAAAATAAAAACCTAACAATAATAATAATAATAGTAGTAGTAGTAGTAGTGGTGATGTGGTAACATAAAGGGTTAATTACACTGTCACTCTCAATTATTAGTGAATATCACTTTACTTCTCATCTATGAACTTGTATATTTTGATCCTCTCAAATATAAAAGTGCATCTCACTTTTACGCCCACCAAAAGGGGAGACGTTTGTATGATTTGTCATAATTGAGGAGATAAAAATATATATAGTTTCATAGATAAGAGATCAAAATAATATTCGTTAGTTGAGAACATTTTGCTATAATTAACCTTGACATAAGTTACAATCTAAAGCATTAAGGTTAGAAACTCTTCAATTCCTTTTTAATATTGTCTTCTTGCTTGATTTGTTTGAATTTTCAGAGTGTATACAGAATGACTCTCATCCACATTTGATATATCATCGAAACATTGATGGTAAGGCAACAAAAGAAGTATTTGAGGAAGAGCGCGGGGATGCGATAAAGGAAGTTGAGAAAGCAATCAAAGATATTAATAGTTGCTTGATGTTTGTTTTCACTATAATTGGCATCATCAATTACGCTGCACTTTTTACTATCCCTGGTGGTTTCGATCAATAATATGGCCTACCAATTTTTTTCACAAAAGCAAAAATGGACAACGAGATTTGTAGTTGTTCATGTCTTACGTTGGAGGAAGTCTGGTTGTTTCTTTATTGGGTTTGGGATCTCAACTTTTAATACAAATGTCATGGTTTCACACTTTGTTGCCATTGAATGTTTTCACTATAGCCGCACCATCAATTACGATGCACTTTTTACTATCTCTGGTGGCTTCGATAAAAAATATGGCCTACCAATTTTTTTACAAAAGCAAAAAATGGACAACGTGATTTGTAGTTGTTCATGTCATATTGGAGGAAAGTTTGTTTGCTTCTTTATTGGGTTTGGGATCTCAAGTTTTAATACAAATGTCATGGTTTCACACTTTGTTGCCATTGAATGTTTTCACAATAATTGGCACCGTCAATTAAGATGCACTTTTTACTATCCCTGATGGTTTCGATCAATAATATGGCCTACCAACTTTTTTTTACAAAAGCAAAAAATGGACAACAAGATTTGTTGTTGTTCATGTCACATTGGAGGAAGTCTGTTTGCTTCTTTATTGGGTTTGGGATCTCAACTTTTAATACAATTGTCATGGTTTCACACTTTGTTGCCCTTGAAATTTCTTATTGCAACCACGTCCTTGTACTATGCCACTGGCTTCTCAGTCACGACATGTTTTCAAACTTTTATTATTGGGGATGCATTCATAAATTCATATTTGGGGATGATGTGGCCTGCCTGTATTCTTATGACCCTTATTTACACAGATGCATTATACTTGACCTACGATTACTTGTACTACATAATTCGCTATTCACTTGCTTATAGAAGCCAAAAAAGTGTAGAGTTTGCACTTGTTTGTGTTGGCTTTTTGGCTTTCAAATGTTATAACAGTAATTTTGAGCGTGCCAGCAAGGATCAATCAGTTCTTACAAAAATTTAATTGCCAACCAATTATCAGACGATTGTGTTTTAGTTCTTTCAGCCTCAATGAAGAGGACTTTTACTGGTGGCTTTGCTTAGGAGGAATAAACTGACAATGATTAAATGAAGAACAATTGCAGTATTTCATTAAGTAAAACGAAAGACTTACAATGATCCAATTCAGCCTCATAGAGGTTTACATCAACAATCTACTTGAAACTACTCCTATGAACGAAATGCAGTACAAGAATCTGAAGTACAGAAATATGAAGGACAAGAAATATAAGAACTGGAAATAAAGTAAAGTAGATATAAACTGGTTTTCTAGATCTAAGTCTGGGGCCCTTTCTGAGGCCTTCTCTACTATTTATATTTCTCAATGGCAACTGTCGAACTGCATTTCTAACTGTCGAATCATGCTTCCATGATTGATGATCATGTTGCCTTGTAGTTAGCTCCACTATGCCATCTCTGCAGTTAGGTTTCTCTCTTGATTTTGAATTTAAATATGAATAACCATTGAAACCACGTCAACTTGCATTTCTTTGCTGATTTGGTGCTACGCAGATCTGCTCAAACCAATACTAACTGCCACGTATGTGATTACGATTGAAGACTTGAATAGTTTTCCCGTATTGCCCTTATTTTGCCATGCGTCGAACTATGATTGGCCCGTACAAAATATATAGCCAACATTACCCCCCGCACTAATATAACTAATACTTGGTGATATTAGTGGATCAAGGCATTTTCCCACGTCTTAGAACGTGCATGTCTTTTGCATTTTTAGAAACACAACCGTCATTCATTGATGAACATTTGCATTAACTCCTTGAACATGCTCACTATCTCAGTATTCGAAAAGACCAATTCAGTTCTCATAGCTAAACAGACTTTTTCTTATCTCGATCAAGCATATGAAGAGTTGTTTGATAATACCATTTGTCCTCGAAAGAATCTTCATGCATTGATTAGCCACCTTTACCCACCTTTCTATATTCAAGTCATGGAAGCTTTTGCAAATTATCAACCTCTGGATTACGAACATATTATCCACAATTCTTTGATTCAGAAATTTGCAAATATGGACATTGGAAGCTCTTCTTCTAACCCAAAGCCTTCTGGGTGGGATGAAGCTGCAACTTCTTCCTTTTCTGGGACTTCTGATTGGGGAAGCTGGCCAGAATTAAGAGAGCGAGTTAACTATCATTTTGTCGAGTTCATTGATCCTCTAGAATTCCCTTTTGATGCTCGGAGTTCGGTGGTTTATCCCTACGTGCCCATCGACCACCGACGTTGTTTGGAAGACAACCTACTCGTAGCGTGGTACACATCTTCCACGCCTACGAAAATAGTACATGTCACTCCTCGCCCGGAAGAGACACAAGGGTATAACCCTTCATTCTTAGCTCAAAAGGCTAAACTTTGCTCTTCTGACTGGCTTGACATCGTCAATAGCCCCCCAATTTCCCCCTACTTTCGAGATGGAAACTCCTGCACCTCCTTTTCCACAAGACCTTCACTGGATAGAGGAATTGAGGCATACTCTCTCTGAGGACCAGTTCCTCCCTTCCTATCACCCTCCATCTCCTCCTACTAAAGATCAATGGAAGCAAGCCCAACTTTTACTTGCGGCCTTTTCCCATTTACCCTTTAATGTTCTTGAGGACGATGTTCCTCTTAAGAACTTTCGATGGGCTTGTGATATTATGACCGGGGGTCATATTCTCAATCCCATCGCTTAAGCAAAACTTCAAATGTTCTTGGACCAACTCCCACTACTCCTTCATTGGCATCACAATTCTGTCGCCACTACTGAATCCTTGAATCAAATTTCAACCAATCGAGTTCATACCCGGTATGAAGCAGAGAACCTTATTGATGAATATGATGATTTCAAGAATAAAGATTCTACACACTAGGATGACCTGGATATGGACAAGACTGAACAAGGGCTGAAAGAGACAGAGTTCGAAATAAAAGCTGAAAAACTTTTTTATCAAGTAAGAGCATATCAACTTCAGCAGCCTAGCCTGGAGAAGATAGAAGACAGAATAAAGAAAGAACAGAAGCTTATTGACCATAATTGGAACAAGTTCCATGATCTTGTTATTTATTCTATTCCTTACTTTTATGAACTTGAACTTGAATATGTGCCTAGGCAAGGCTTTTGATGTAATCATACTTATCTTAATAAAGCGGAGAATTTTTTATTTTATTTTATTTGGTATGGTCTAATTTTACCCTATTTGACAAAGTAAAACAAGCTTAGGGCTTCAAAACCACCAATTCCATCCTTCGAATCTCAATTCGATCATACCTGATGAAATACTGAAAATCCAATTTGAATTTTACCAACTTATGGAGTGTAATTAACAACTTTCGCTAGTCTCCTTTTAGAATCAGAGCTTCAAATTTATCAATTCTACCCTTCGAACCTCGATTTGATCATATCCAGTTCTTCAACATATGGTTAATACAATCAAGTGATTTCAAATCAACTAATTTTGTTTCAACCAAACAGTCTACATTTTTAAAAATATGGAAACCCCTTTTAGGAACCGCACTATTCTATTCTAGAAAAAGTGTTTTATCTATGTGTCATCAAACCAACTATTGGTTCTGGCACTTAGAACAACAATTTCTAACTCTAAAGCATTTCAAATTTTGCTTCGAAGAATTTTATTGTCACTGACAAATCCTGAAACAGGCTCTCAATCCTTTTGAAGTGGATGAATACTTGAATATTCTTCCATCCTTAGGCATAAAATGTGCTTCGAAGTCGGCTCCTTGCCTTCGAATCTTTTTGTTATCAGATTTTAGCGCCAAAATTTGGCTTCGAATCCAAATATTTTATTTCAAAGTTGATATCAGTATTTGATATATGTTTCCCTCCAAAACTATCAACATTGAGGAAACCTTTCATCCATATTTTTAGTACTTTTTGTGAATTTAAATGCGTGTCAAATGATCGGGTATATTTTCGCACACAAAAGTTTTAAAATCCTTTTATTTTGTGCTCGAATTCACCTATTTGTCTATCGACAAACCCTTTATCTCTCTGCACCTTCCACTTCTTTCTACTCTCTTTCCCAACTTCGTCCTCTGAGAAAGCTTTCTATCAATGGCTTCTTCTTCCTTGAAAATACCAGTCGTAGAGCGTGTGAGATCGTCTGTAACCTTGAAAAGGATTATTGACGCAGAATGTGAGAAGTACAAGGCTAGTGAGAAAAACGCCATTGACGGATGCATCTTTATTCCTCGCCATCATGAGCAGCAAGATTATGTGCTTGGGCCTATCTTCAGGGAGATTCCTATTGAGCTTCCAGCCTTATATCCACGTCTAGAAGACCATTGCCTCCTTTATGAAGGTGGCCTTGACTGGGGACGCTGGAGAATGAACCGCCCCCATTGCTGCCGGCCCACGGTGAGACCAGAGAGGCAAGAATGGTATGATCGAGTTGTCCCTGATAGGACTCTGGACCTTCAAGAGCTCTGTCTTTTCGACGCCCTCCAATTATCCAGGTTCACTATTCCAGAGGACCCTTTCTTAATACCTGTTGCCCATTGCTTTTGGAATTCCGCTTTTAATTTCTTTCAATTCAGATGTGGGATGATGGCCCCTACTGTTCTTGATATCTGTCATTTGTTAGGATTGTCCCCTACTGGAACCCCCATTGGTCCAGATTATCCTGACCTACAAATCCCTTTTTCCCTCCCCTTTCTTAACTCATCCTATAATGACTTTGTCAAGGCTGAGAATAGAAGAGAGGGTCCTGTGACTGACAGGGAATTCTTTTCTTTCATATTATATTGGCTTTGCAAATTCCTTTTCTGCGCCTCTTCTCAGAGGATTATGCCTGAATTCGCTCCTCTTGCCAAAGGCCTTGTCTTACAAAAAAAGGTAGCCTTAGCTCCGTATGTTCTAGGTCATGTATATAGAACTTGTTCCCTTTTTTTTTTGTGAGAAACCCTTGGATGCCAATCAAGGGGGTCCATTTTGGATACTTCAGCTTTGGCTTTTTGCATATTTTACTGAGCTACAATCTAAATGCCTTAAATTTTTTGAGCCAAACCCTACTACTCATGACATGAGGCTAGCTAACGCATCACTTTATCTTTCTACCTTTGCTTTTTTACTTCTCTTTCTTCCACCAACTCCCAGCTTCCTTTCCTTCTCACAGCTTTCGTCCCTTCGAACTTACCAACATTGGCCCATCCTGGTTAAGGACCTTTCTGAGTGATAGGCTCTGCTCTTTACCCCAACACAAGAATATATGGGCCTCTATTCTGATCCCTAAAGAGTTGTTTCTTGGGACTCTGAACCCCAAAGCCTACAAATGCATTGCTGAGCCCTCTTGCCCCGCCCAATTTGCTAGGCAGTTTGGTTTCTCACAAGGGGTTCTAATACCTCTCTGCAATCAAACCAATTTAAGCCTTACCAGCAGGGACTTGAAGGTTCGAAGATCCAGATTAGAAGAAGCAACTTCTAAATTTATCCAGGACTTTATTGACTTTGAGTATCTCCCCTTCATCTCTCAAAGTAACATGTTGAAGAGACGTCAAAACTGGTGGATGGCCAACATGGAAGTATGCTTAGCCATTCCTCCTCAAGACCTGCTAATGGTACTGGATGTGCCCCAAGCCAAGCCCAAAGGAGCTAAAGTTGTCACCTCTTCCACTGCTCCTACCACTTCGGCCTCAGGCTCGCCACCACACGCCTATTCCTACTGCCTCAACTCCTCCTAGAGTTACTCGAGCTGCCTCGAAGAAGGGTATGTATCCTTGTTTCTTTTCTCTTCTTCTCCTCTATAATGCTCTTACCCCTACTTATATTTTTTTTTTCTTTGATGCAAGTGGTGCGAGTGTCTCACAGGGAGATTCTCCTTAAAAGGCCCAAGCTTTAAACCTTTTTAGGAGCAAACAGCAACAACAAAAGAAAAGAAAGCTTTTACTTGATTCTGAAGAGGAGGCACCTGTGGTTCATGCAACAGAAGAAGAAGAAACAGAAAGAGAAGAGATAGAACAAGAGCAAGAGACACCTTTAAAAAGAATAAAGAAAATGACTGTATCTCTTGCTGATTTCATTGGGGATCCCATCCACGAAGCATCTGCTAAGGCAGTGCAAGCAGAGCACTCCAAAGAACTTATTGTGTTTCAAATGGCTGAGAAGAGGAGACAACAGCAAATGCTCAGGGATGAAGCTGCTGTCGCTGATGCACTCCAAAAAGAAGTCGCAAGAAGACAACAAGCTACTGGACACTACACTCTTTGCAGTTCTCCAATTATAGCCACTACCTTTGAAACCAGTAAGTTCCCTCGCACTTCTATACATCTTTCTCAAGTTTTCAATACTGAGGCTTGACATTCTATGTTTCTTCTTTTGTAGCAACAATTACTTTGCCTATTCTTCCAATAAGGATTCCCTCAGTTTCAGTTGAAGTTGAACAGCCTCAAAACGTGGAACACATTCAAATAATACTCCCACTTTCTGGCTCTATATTTTCCATACCCTTCCTGAAGCCAAGTATTCCTGCATCTCTTTCTTTTGACTTAACTCCATACCTCCCTCATTTGTCTTTTGATTTTACTCAATTTGATTATCTTTCAAGCCTTGCTTCTCCTCCCCCTCCTAAGGAAATTCCAGCTGTCACTTCATCTTTGATGGTAGCTGATTCCTGTAGAGAAGGTACTGGTAGCTCTCCAATCCATCATCCATTATCTTTACCTAGCTCTAATCCTTCTTCTTTTGACTAATTGGTAGCCAAAACTATAGAGACTACTAAGGATACTCCACCTTCTTCTCCTATTCCTATGCAGTCATTTCTTTCTTCTACGAGGGCTCTTTCTGCACTTTCCATGTTAATGGATGAGGTGGATATCTTTGAGGCTAGATTAGCTAGTCTTTTTGACATACCTTCCACCTCTCCAATGACTAGCAATGAGACTGAGCCATTAGTTCTAGCCGATTCTCTGCTAGAAGTTTTTTAGAGCTCTTCCTCAAATGATAAGACTTCCTTGCCTTCGATAGACTTTGATAACTGTCTGGAGCTGCAGATAACCTTTTTGTGGATTACGTTTGAAGCCTTACAAAGACCTACAATCAAAAATGGCTTCCTGCAGTGCTACAAGATTATTGAACAATCCGGCATGACTGTTTCAAGTCATTTATCTCAAGCAGCAGCCACCATAGATTTTTACATCAACATCTGTCATGCTGCTAAGGCTGCAAAGGAGAAGTTGCTGAGAGATCAGAGTTTTGTTTCTAAAGTTCATGCTGAAGTGTCAAAATTGAAAGAACAACATTCCTCTGTCTCCCAATTTCAAGCTCAACTGTTGGAAAAGAAGGCTCAACTTGAGGAAGAATTATCAACAGTTAACCAAGCTTTGGATCGGACTACTACCAAGCTGTAAATCGCTAATCAAGAGCTAGCTGATCAAAAGCAAGAGATGACTACAGCCATTCAATTGTTTCCATCCCTCAAGAATAGAGCATCTATTGTAAAAGAACAATTTAAGCACTGTACTGACTTTGGGCCAATCTATGGCTACATGTATTTGACTCTTTATGAAATAAATTCTTATTTATCATTGAAGTGTTCTCATGTTCTTTTATTTAGCACTTGTTCTTGTCACGACCCAAACCCGCCCCTATGGGTTTAGCAATCAGAATCGCCAAGAATCCGAGATCATCAAGGCACGCTAATAAATGAGAACAAGAATATGTAGTATGTGACATGGCGGAAGCCAATACAAGAATAAAACTATGTCCAATGAGTCATGACAACAGATGCAAAAAGATTTTTCATACATATAGACATTCAGTATAGAGCAGTATGCACAATATTTATAGTCGATGTAGCAGGACCTAATCTCTCTTAAGCAAGATGCAGATGCGATGCAGTGCTAACAATCTATAGAGTTATACAAAACAGATAGAGAGACAGATGGGGGAAAATAAAACACCCCTAAGCCCCTAAGCCATAGCTTGATAGGCTCGGAACCTTGCAGTGAGGCACAGTGGTTGGCTTGACAAAACTAAAGCTTGCCTGATGCTCCTAGCAACGGTCTGATGCCTGTACTCCTACATATATATATGAGCAGTGAGCTAAAGCCCAGTGAATAACATAATGCATAAAGGGGTTAAGAAAGAATGTCCTTTCAGTAATTTAAACAGTCGTTTGCCTCGGTAAATCAGTTATACAGTCGGTGGCTTATACTTCATGTCATGTCAGTCATTTAGAAATCATAGTAATCGTATGTGGCACATCCGATAGAAAAATAGTACGGTGGTAGTAGCAATGCCAAGACAAGAGTAGTAATGGTGATAAGAATGCAGAATAAAGAATAAGAATAAATGATAAGATACTTGATAAGAATAAAGACAGTTCTTATGGACTCAAGAGGTGTCTCGCACAGATTCTAGAGGTGGCTCACACTGTAGCACTTAGGTCTGTGCAGCACTTTGCTCCAGATTTCACAGATTGGCTTAAAGCCCAGTATGGACTCAAGAGGTGTCTCGCACAGATTCTAGAGGTGGCTCACACTATAGCACTTAGGTCTGTGCAGCACTTTGCTCCAGATTTCATAGATTGGCTTAAAGCCCAGTATGGACTCAAGAGGTGTCTCGCACAGATTCTAGAGGTAGCTCACACTGTAGCATTTAGGTCTATGCAGCACTTTGCTCTAGAGGTATCTGTGTGATGGCGATAAGAAATGTGAGGGTCTTAAAAGACCGAACAGTCAGTTGATGGCCATCAATCAGTAAACAGTAGTGGTTCCAACGAGGGAACCGACAGAGATTTCTGTAACAGTAACAGTAAATAGTAGGTGCTAAGGATGCCATAGTACAGTTCAGAAATAAAGGACATACATTCATTCAGTAAATAATACCAGTTCAGTAAACAGTTCAGTTCAGTATTCAAAAGATAATCATTTGAACATATCTTTACACAATTGTTACTCATAGAGTTCTGGGCTACAGTAGGCTAGAGCGTCTCCTCGGGATGCCAACCTTATACAGTTAACAGATTGAACACACACTAAGTTTCACAGTTGGGAAAGATAATAACTTAATCCCTAAATTTGCCTTGGTGTGTTCTACATCTATATCCTCTTTAAGATGCCTTAAATATGCCCTAGGAATGCCTAGAATGGAAAGAGGATGCAAGGATGTATTCAGAAACATTTTCACAATTTTTAGTGAAACAGGTTCCCGCTCGAGCGCAGGTTTCCCCGCTCGAGCGGACATGACAACAGTTTCCGCTCGAGTGCCAACTTATCCGCTCGAGCGGACCAAAAAGTACTGGATAGATGAAATCTCCGCTCGACGCCCGCCGAAGCAACTTCCGCTTCGAGCGGATCGATGTACTGATGCAAGATCTTTGGGAGCTCGATTTTCCCGCTCGAGCGGACAACCAAAATCTGGAATTCCCAGATTTGAACTCCAAGATCAAAATCAAGTTTCATAGCATCAAAATCGATCCTCTTGGGCTGAATTTCTGGAAAACTCTTGTAAACTCATAATATTACATGATTCCAAGCTGAATTTATAAAATCAAAGCCCAAGGGTAATTCAATTAAACTCATTTTCAAAACAATTTTCATAAACATGAAAAACATGCAATATCCATGAATTCAATCAATTCAAAGCCTCAAATGTTAGCTCCACTGAGCTCTTTTCTTCAAGAACAAAATGAAATCATGGTCTTTATCATGAATATGAACATGCATGCAAGATTTCCATGAGATCAAACCTCACAATGCAAGGATAAACACATGCATGCATGAATTCTAACTCAACTCAACATATGAAGCTATTACATGTCTTTGATGAGTCAATTCTTCTTAAAACATGGTGAAATCATGGGCTTAAACATAAATATGAGCATGCATGTAACATTTGCCATGAAAACAACTTTAAATTCCTCAATACAAGCATGCATGCAAGAGATGAGCTTCAATTCAACATTATAAGCCATATCTTGGCTCTAATCTTTAATAATCCTCTAAACCATGCAAGGAGTGATTCAATTCGCAAACAAGAAGGTAATAAATCTACCTTAGATCCTCAATCACAAGACTAGAAGCTCAATTTAGCAATCTACACTTCAATTCTTCAAGTTCTCTAAGCCAATTCACCATAAAATCAAGCTATCTCCTCTCTCTCTCTCTCTCTCTCTCTCTAGTTCGGTTATGCTCTCAAAATGAGCTGAGGAAATGTTTGAATGAAGTTTAATAAGGCTAAAAAATGTTATAATAAAGGGTCCACTAACAATGGCATTAATGTAAATAAGCTTATCCCTCTAATTAGCTTATTTTAATCCAATGTAATCATACTAAATCAATTTTCAGATAAATGTGCCATAAAATCACATTAATTATGATGAACACAGAATATCAATCAATTTCAGATTTGGCCGCCGATAAGGCCTTCAATTAGCGGTTTAAAGCATAAGACAAGAACAGATAATTTGGCAGTCAAATAGATAGATTATGCATTTAAACAGTTACAGTCAATCAATCAGTCTCGGATCTTAGTCAGTCAGTTCAGTATCTCAATCAATTCAATTATCGATCATAATCAGTCTCAGTTTAACAGTAATCAGTAGGAAATCAGTAAACAGTGACGAGGGTTGTTAGTCTCTCCTCCTTATAAAGAGTTTGGTCCTCCAAACTCGAAATAACATATGACAACAGAGATGATACCCAACATAAAGGTAACTTTCACTCTATAACAGGAGCATAATCATATTCATAAACAGGTTCATGGCCCAATCTCAATCTTAGCAATGCACAGAAACAGAATATAAAAAAAAAAATCACGTATAAGGATTGGGGTTCATATTAAAACAGAATCTTATACACATTCAATTTTTAGTTAAGGACAATTTCGGATACATGTTCATTTCCATATTCTTGTCCAAAGCATACATAGATGCCACAATTCTTACTTAAGCATACGCGGTGCACTCATTAGCACTACTAGAGCAGATACGGTCTGATAAGCAGATCTGTCTGATAAAGATCTGATGCAAGATAGTAGTATTCACACTACTTATATCAAGTACTTATCGGGGTTATAGATTTACGCTGGTCTCCTTTTCATAGGTAATTTCCCCCGTTAAGTTACAAAATTCCAATTCATTCTCTTTCGAGTTGTTCACCCGGTCTTAGTTCAATTTGGTTCTCAATTCGGTGATCCATCACAGTCAGTCTAGTTCCTTCGGGAGTTATCGAGAATATAAGGCGAATTGTACATTACTCCCACAGCAGTAGGCAGAGTTCTGAAGTACAGTAATCACCAAAACGGTCATTTCCTAGTCAAACAAGTTCATGGTCATAATAGTAATACCGGGTAAGTTATCACAGGTTACATACCCAGTTTTCCCTCATTGTAAGCAATTCAGATACTAGCTCTCAACAAGAGTTTTCTCAGGTCAATTCGATGAAAGTTCGACCAAGTCATGTCAGATGCAAGTTCTGCCCAATCATAACGATTAAAAGTTCGAGCACAAGCATCAAACAGAAATTCTATCAGTTACACAAAGGGTCTCATCAACCCACCATTCTATCAGATTAGACCGGATAATAGTTCCATCCCTCTCATTTCCAGATGAGGTACACGAGTTCATACTACGGTCATTTTGGTACATAGTCAGTAGTTTCACAATTAGTCTGAGTTCATCAGTTGTCAAACTTACATCAAAGTCCGGTACCATTACAATTCATATCAAAGCAGTACAGGTCATATACGTGTTCCTCCCAATAAGTTTACAGGCAGTGCATAGGCATGCAGTTATTCACATTGAGAGGTAAGCATCACAGTCAATATAGCAATTTCCAAATAAATCCTTCATATAAGCATATGGTACACAGTAATACATCACCCAAGGTTCTCGGTGACACATAATAGTGAGTTATCATATGAGGGTTCCAAATCAGTCATATAGTCACTAAAGCATAGGCTCACAAGCCTAATCAAACATTCATGTCAATTCTTCCACAATCACGATTCACAGTCAAGAGTTTATCATTCGGGTCTTTATTTAGTCATGCAGTTCCAGGGTCATAGTCCCAACGGTTAAATTATCAACAAATAACTTGCCAACCATTTCGAGTAAAGGTATCGTCATGTATGTGCATGTTCAGAGTCTACTAATATTTTCAATACGGATTCACGAGTTCGATGTACAATACAAAATAGTTTCTCCAGATACGATAGTTAAGGTAACCAGTCATACGTCTACTCAGTCTAATAACATCCTTAAGCAAAGGTATGCAGATATGTACATAAGTCTAGATAGTCTTCATAGTATAGGTAATCGTTAACTTGAGGTTCTACAGTGTTGTACATATAGTTCGCATCAACAGTAGATTTCAAGAGATTCATTATTCACAGTCCATTCCTCCCAGTCTTAACAGTATTACAAGCATGGGAACATATATACAGGTGTGAGTTCAAAATCAGTTTTCATGTAGGCATTCGTTCACAAATTCATAAGCAGAAGTTCATCTTTACAAACCAATATGGGTTCTTAGTTTCAGCAGTCTCACACACAAACAGTTCGCGTGTATAATTCGAGTTCAAGGGTCCGTTCATTCAATAATGTCCGTCAATACGTAACAGTTCAGTACAAATCATAGTCGTACAATTTCTCGAATTACAGTCAATCATAAGGTATTCCCATGTTCAACAGTTCTAGTACAGTTCAAAAGGTCATACCTAACAGTTCACTTTCAGTTGTTGCAATACGATACAAGGACCTAACTCAGCAAGTTCTCGCTGTTCGCAAGTCCTAACAGTTCTCATAGTATATGGTTCATAATTCCAGTAATTCAATCGATTCAGTCAATATGTTCACAGTCTATACCAAATTACGGAAAATACAATTCCTACACAAACGTTCGCATAAGCAATTTCATCTATTTAAGGTAATACCTGCGTCTGTCATTTCAGTGTTCCGAGCATTCTCTGGAACTAGGGTCTAGATTTAGACTCATTATCGTTCGGTTGAGTTTGTGGGCAAGATTTGGACAAGCGTCCTTCCTGTCCATGTCTAAATAAGTTTCGGATAGGCGATGGCAACGCCCTAATGGTATTTCCCACATATAGTACAGATAGGTATATCATTGTTCACATTACTTCTTCGACCTTAGATGGTCAAAGCTATTGCCCGAGATTTCCATTCACGGAGGTCATTGATTTACCGGTCATTTTCACTTTCCGTTACTTCTGTTTCATTCCTTCTGATTCAGTTGACGATGTTGATCTGGATATTTCAATGCTGCTACGTTGTCTCAGGCATTACACTCTATCCAGGACATCTACATATTTTGCTGGGTTTTAGCATGCCAATTCAGTCAAACACATCTAGGTCACGCCCACCTTTAGTTCTTTTCTAGTCTTTTGCAGTCAGTATCTATCATGTAAGGTCCCTATCGAACTAGCTGGGTAAATTTTACCTCATGTTCGACCACAGTCTTATCACCTTACTCAAGTTGTTCAAACTCAGGTACTTTCCTATTTTCGGATGCATTGGGGAAAGCATTTTTCGAAGAAAACTTCACACATTTTCTCAATTTCTAAACCCAAGTCTCAGTTTTCCGTGGTTCAGTACCTCCCAGAAATTCCGGTGGTTTCAGTTTATTTGGGTTTCTGTATCAGTGTCATTAGTTCACATTCAGTTGATTCAGGCACGGTCACATGACCCTTTACTTTCACACGTTCATTTTCTTATAGATTTCCACAGTCAGTAGTAACATTAACATTACGTGTTATTCCATTTAACTTCTTTAAGTATGTATATAGGTTGCGTTCATTTCACCATAGATAGTACGGTAATCATAAGCATAGACAGTTGCATACTTAAACACATTAACACATTAGCACATTTATTCAAATCATGGCCACACACACTTCTCATGTTTATGCAATGCCCTAATTACTTTTCTAGGACATCCTATAGCTCACTTGGACACGTGTGTGCGGTATAACTCGTGGTAAAGTATCGCTCTGATACCACTCTGTCACGACCCAAACCCGCCCCTATGGGTTTAGCATCAGAATCGCCAAGAATCCGAGATCACCGAGCACCTTAATAGAAACGATGTCTGATGCGAGGCATGGCGGAAGCCAATACAGTAAATAAAACCATGTCCAATGAGCTGTGACAGTCTGTATGCAAAAAGATTTTTCATACATATAGGCATTCAGTACAGAGCAGTATGCACAATATTTACAGTTAGCCAGAACAGGGACCTAATCCCTCTTAAACAGTACAGTAAACGGTACGATATGGTACAGTGCTAACAATCTATACAGTTATACAAAACAGGTAGAGACACAGATGGGGGAAATAAAACACCCCTAAGCCCCTAAGCCATATATTGATAGGCTCGGAACCTCGTAGTAAGGCACAGTGGTTGGCTTGACAAAACTAAAGCTTGCCTGACGCTCCTAGCCGCGGTCTGGTGCCTGTACTCCTACATATATATATATATAAGCAGTGAGCTAAAGCCCAGTGAATAACATAATGCATAAAGGGGTTAAGAAAGAATGTCATTTCAGTATTTTAAATAGTCGTTTGCCTTGGTAAATCAGTTATACAGTCGGTGGCTTATACTTCATGTCATGTCAGTCATTTAGAAATCATAGTAATCGTATGTGGCACATCCGATAGCAGTACAATGGCGATACTTGATATGATAACAATAACGAATAGCTTGAATAAAGAATGATACTTGATAACGATGCAGTTCTTATGGACTCAAGAGGTGTCTCATACATTTTAGAGGTGGCTCACCTTTGTAGCACTTAGGTGCGTGCGACACTTTGCTCCAGATTTCACAAATTGGCTTAAAGCCCAAGATGGACTCAAGAGGTGTCTCGCAGATTCTAGAGGTGGCTCACATCAGTAGCACTTAGGTCTGCAAAGACTTTGCTCCAGATTTCACAAATTGGCTTAAAGCCCAAGATGGACTCAAGAGGTGTCTCGCCAGATTCTAGAGGTGGCTCACATCAGAGCACTTAGGTGCTCAGGCAGACTTTGCTCCAGATTTCACAGATTGGCTTAAAGCCCAAGATGGACTCAAGAGGTGTCTCGCCTGATTCTAGAGGTGGCTCACCTTTGTAGCACTTAGGTGCAGGTTTGTAGACATCCCGAGCGTGCCCAGAGGGCGACTCCTGTTCGGTTCGATATTGGGTCTACTAGTTCAAAGGACTCAATTTTGTCACGGTTCTAAATCAACCAAAGAGTCCAACTCGCAAATCGTTTTGAAGGAAAACAGATTTTGAAAAGTAGTGCCAAACATGGATCTGCTTTGACATGAGTCGCCACCTAAATATTTTAAAACGGAAATTTAGGAAACCACGACTCGGTCAAGGCCACATGTCCGTCACCAAAGTGGTCTTGGCTCGGGGAGCTTGGGTACGATCGGGAAGGTCATTTATGAGCATTTTCGCCCGTCCAAGACCGGCCTCTACTAACCGTGATATCCGTTTTTGAAAACTTTATGCGTTCTTATTAGATTATTAGCCTAGAATTTACTATGTGATGCACAACACAAAAGTATAGACTAGATTGCCTAATTTGGAAATAAACATTGCATATCCGTTTTGTTTCAACAACGTGTTAGTTTTTGCTACTCAAGTAGGCTAAAATTCGGATTTCAACGAGTTGTTCCAACTCGAACAATCCAACCTCCACCCACAGCATTCAAACAGTTTATCATGTAAGCACTTAGCCGCATGGCAAGCATACTGTCATGGTAAACATTCACACGCATGCGATATGCTAAAGCCATAAAAACTTACATCGTACTCCGTGCCAAAACAGTAAACTAGTTAGCAAACATGCATGACCTAGTTCATGTTAAGTGGCTAATGCGACACATATAGGAGTGTAATCTAAACAGGCTCGGCTAACCCTAAACATGGAGCATATAACACAAGCTTAAGAAGTCACGAAGGAGCATGCAAGGTAAGCATACAAGCAACTCTAAGGGACTGAAATAGCATGCTAGATGGTTCCAAACCATCAAAAACATTGTAAGCAAAGCATTCTACACTCACATGCTCTTAAGGCCAACAAGCCAAATGCAAAGGGGCTATATTAAACATGCCAAGATTGACCAAAATACTTATGGACAGACCTAAAACATGGTAATATGAGCACAAAATCTTCACAAACACAAGTCTAAAACATGCTAGAAATGAAGGCATACCACCTAAGCATGTTAAGACATAAAGAGGCATTACAAGGCAACTATACTAAGCATGCATAGGAGACCAAAACCAACTTGAAAACATGTTATATCATGGCAATATAAGCATGAAAGACAACCAAGGCATGCTCAACACACACTCAGACATGGTGCTCCTTTGGAAGCCAAAACTTGCCCTTTTCAAGGACACCAAGGAGAGGGGGTGGCCATCTCCTTCTTGAGACTTCAAGGCATGCTCTTCACCACTGAAATCCCTCAAGATTTCAGTGGTGAAGAGATCCTATCACCAAAATCTCGGATCTCTCACAAAATAGCACAAAAAGTGCCCTTTTCAAGGCCTAAGGGTGGTCAAACCTACCCAAACCACTAAACACTCTTAATATACAATAAAGAGGGTCAAAAATTAGAACTTTTATGTGCCAAACACTAAGCCCAAAAACTGTTTTAAACCAAGTAAAAACAAGGTACAAGAATGGGGAAAAAGAGAACTAGTGGCTCACCCTTGTAGACCTCTTCACAAAGCTTGGTGTTGTGTCTTCTTTGAGCTCAAAATAAGCCAAGAATCATCAAAAACCAACCTCTAGAACCTCTGTCCCAAGAGAAAGGTGAAGCACTAGGTGCTAGTGTGCAAAAGTAAGGCACAAAACACCTAGTTTAACAAGAGAAGGATAGATATAGGATAGATATATATTTTCTAACCTAAACCAGAGCTTCCTCTTTGTCTAAAATGGCTGAAAACCTCTCAAGAAAATCCAACCTTGAGCCAAGAGAAGAGAGTTCTCTCTTATAGAACTTGTAAGACTTACAAGCTAAGCAACCAAGGGCTCATCCCTCCATACACGTGTATGGAGGGGAAGCAAATTGCACACAGCTGTCTGAAAATATCTCAGAAAGCAAGTGCACGGTCTTACCGCGTAAAATGTCATTTTGACAAAATTGAGTGCCAACCGGCACAATAAAGTGCCGGTGGCAACTCTAGCCAGCCGGTGGCCTCTAGCCCCAGCCGGTGGTATGTGGGGATGCCTCACAAGGCATTCCCTGCCCTTCCAAGGCAAAACACAAGTGTTTGGTGCAAAACCAAACACAAAACGGTCAAGTTCGGAGGTCCTGAGGCAAGGCGCGCGAGCCAAGAACTCCGGGAACTCCAAACGAACACACACATGGATGATCACCGAGTGTTCAAGCGGTGACGTCCAAGTCTTGAGGACAGTCAAAAATGGGGTGTCTACAGCAACACTTTGCTCCAGATTTCACAGATTGGCTTAAAGCCCAGTATGGACTCAAGAGGTGTCTCGCACAGATTCTAGAGGTGGCTCACACTGTAGCACTTAGGTCTGTGCAGCACTTTGCTCCAGAGGTATCTGTGACGATGGCGATGCGATGTGATGGGTTTTAAAAGACCGAGCAGTCGGTTGATGGCCATCAATCGATGTGATGTGGTTCCAACGAGGGAACCGACAGAGATTTCTATAACAGTAACAATAAATAGTCGTTGCTAAGGATGCCATAGTATAGTTCAGAAATAAAGGACATACATTCATTCAGTAAATAATACCAGTTCAGTAAACAGTTCAGTTCAATATTCAAAAGATAATCATTTGAACATATCTTTACACAATTGTTACTCATAGAGTTCTGGGCTACAGTAGGCTAGAGCATCTCCTCGAGATGCTGACCCTATACAGTTAACAGATTGAACACACACTAAGTTTCACAGTTGAGAAATATAATAACTTAATCCCTAAATTTTCCTTGGTGTGTTCTACATCTATATCCTCTTTAAGATGCCTTAAATATGCCCTAGGAATGCCTAGGATGGAAAGAGGATGCAAGGATGTATTCAGAAACATTTTCAGAATTTTTAGTGAAACAGGTTCCTTTCGGCGGACATGACAACGAGTTCACTCGGCGGACCAAAATCTTGGATAGGTGAAATCTCCGCTCGACGCCCGCTCGAGCGTGTCACCCAGTCCTCCGCTCGAGCGCAACTTCCTCCGCTCAAGCGGACTGATGTATAGTGCAAGATGCTGGTAGCTTGATTTTCCCGCTCGAGCGGCATTTCCCCCGCTCGAGCAGACAACCAAAATCTGGAATTCCCAGATTTGAACTCCAAGATCAAAATCAAGTTTCATAGCATCAAAATCGATCCTCTTGGGCTGAATTTCTAGAAAACTCTTGTAAACTCATAATTATACATGATTCCAAGCTGAATTTATAAAATCAAAGCCCAAGGGTAATTCAATTAAACTCATTTTCAAAACAATTTTCATAAACATGAAGAACATGCAATATCTGTGAATTCAATCAATTCAAAGCCTCAAATGTTAGCTCCACTGAGCTCTTTTCTTCAAGAACAAAATGAAATCATGGTCTTTATCATGAATATGAACATGCATGCAAGATTTCCGTGAGATCAAACCTCACAATGCAAGGATAAACACATGCATGCATGAATTCTAACTCAACTCAACATATGAAGCTATTACATGTTTTTGATGAGTCAATTCTTCTTAAAACATGGTGAAATCATGGGCTTAAACATAAATATGAGCATGCATGTAACATTTGCCATGAAAACAACTTTAAATTCCTCAATACAAGCATGCATACAAGAGATGAGCTTCAATTCAACATTATAAGCCATATCTTGGCTCTAATCTTTAATAATCCTCTAAACCATGCAAGGAGTGATTCAATTCGCAAACAAGAAGGTAATAAATTTACCTTAGATCCTTAATCACAAGACTAGAAGCTCAATTTAGCAATCTACACTTCAATTCTTCAAGTTCTCTAAGCCAATTCACCATAAAATCAAGCTATCTCCTCTCTCTCTCTCTAGTTCGGTTATGCTCTCAAAATGAGCTAAGGAAATGTTTGAATGAAGTGTAATAAGGCTCAAAAATGTTATAATAAAGGGTCCACTAACAATGGCATTAATGTAAATAAGCTTATCCCTCTAATTAGCTTATTTTAATCCAATGTAATCATACTAAATCAATTTTCAGATAAATGTGCCATAAAATCACATTAATTATGATGAACACAGAACATCAATCAATTTCAGATTTGGCCGCCAATAAGGCCTTCAATTAGCGGTTTAAAGCATAAGACGAGAACAGATAATTTGGCAGTCGAACAGATAGATTATGCATTTAAACAGTTACGGTCAATCAATCAGTCTCGGATCTTAGTCAGTCAGTTCAGTATCTCAATCAATTCAATTATCGATCATAATCAGTCTCAGTTTAACGATGTCAATGAAATCGATTAAATAGTAGCGAGGGTTATTCTGATTCTATTCCTTGTGTGTCCCACAGGGTTGGATAATAAGGCTTCAAATATCTGCCATTAATCTTTTTGGGATGTACATATCCATTCAAATTTCTCAAATGGTATGCTCCAAAAGACAGGCTCTATGAACTTGATATGGTCCTTCCCAGTTAGGTGACCATTTGCCAAACTTATGGCTTTTAATCCCTATTGGGAGTATTGTCTTCCATACCAAATCACCTTCATCAAAGCCAATGTGCTTGACTTTCTTATTATAGTTTTTCGCTGCTTTCTTATTTTGGAAGAGAATGCTATTTAATGCCAGGATTCTAGCTTCATCTATACTTTCTAATTCCAAGCACATACTCTGATGGTATTGCTCAAAGTCTAACTGATCTTGGCATCTTACCCTCAAGGACTTAACATTGATTTCCACAAGTAACACTACATCATGCCCATACACTAAGGCATAAGAAGTGATTCCTGTGCTTGATCTTGGTGAAGTCCTATAAGCCCACAATATATCCAACAGTAAGTTATGCCAATCCCTGGGATTACTTTTCACAACTTTCTGAATTCCTTTTTTCAAAGACTTATCGGATCATTCGACTTGACCATTGGCTTGTGCATAATAGGGGGTAGAATTCACAAGACTAATTCCATACTCTGCCGCAAAAGACTTCACCATTTTCCCATCAAATACACTCTCATTATCAACAGTTATAGTCTATGGGATACCAAATCTGTGGATCAAATCTTTAATGAATCGAATGACTTCCGTCTGGTCCATAGCTTTATATGGCTTAGCCTCGACCCACTTAGTGAAGTAATTTGTGGCCACTAAGTTGAAACAATGATGCTTTGAAAGGGTGGGTGTATTTTCCCTATCATATCCATAGCCCAACCTCTAAATGGCTAAGGCTTCACAACCGCATGCAGATCAGTTATGGGTACATGCCTTATTGTGCCATGCCTTTGGCATGCCTAGCAACCTCTAGTATATTCTATGTAGTCCTTAAGGATAGTTGGCCAATAGTAGGAATGTCTTCGATGTAGCCATCTTATCTTCACACTAGGCTGATGAGCACCACAGATGCCTTCATGAACCTCAGCCATGGCTGTCAGTGCTTCCCTTGGACCTAGACATTCCAATAATAAACTATCTGCTTCCCTTTTGTAGAGAGCATTACCATATATTATGTATTGCATAGCTTGTAATTTGATTTTTCTGCTGGCTTTCGAAGATGGGCCAACTAGATACTGCATTATTAGATGCCTCCAATCTTGTTCTTGTAAATCATTATGATTAACTTCCAAGACCACATCTCTTTTATTTAAGGGTGGTATTACTTTTTGATATGTTGTTTGGTTTATGTTCCGTTGAGTATTATCCATTCTCTTGAAATTCGAAGCTTTCTGAGCCACATCATTAGCTCTATTATTCAAGAATCTTGCGATATAAGTTACATTCGCTATCTAAAACTGAGAAAGCAAATGTAATGCAACCACGTAGTATGGCAACATGCTCACACTTTGACATTTGAAAATCCTTTTCACCTGGTTAACTACCAATTGAGAATCCCCAAATATATAAACTACATGAGCTTGTAATCCAATAAGTATTTCCAATCCCATTATTAAGGCTTCATATTCAGTTGGAACAAGTAATTTCATCCATTCTGACACCATGTGTGGTTTCTACTCCTTGTGGTGACTTAATTACTATACCAATTCTAGTTAAACCATTGGCTTTTGATCCATCGAACCACATTTTCCATTGTTCAACACTAGCCATACCAAGTTCCATTATCTCTTGGCTTTCTATTTGAGATAGATGGTCTGCCAAAAAATTAGCTAAAACTTGTCATTTTACTGCCTTTTGGGGAACATATTCTAAATGAAATTCTGATAAGGCTAGCATCCATTTGCCAATTCTCCCCCTCAACATGGGTCTAGATAACATATATTTAACCAAATCTGTGGTTGCAATTACCAAGACAGTTGTAGGCAAAAGATAGTATCTTAATTTCATTGCAGCGAAATACAATGCACGGCACAGCTTTTCTACAGCTGAATATTTACATTCACAAGAATTTAAAAACCTACTAAGGTGATAAACAGCTTGCTCCTTGCCTTCTTCATTGTCTTGGGCTAAGAAAACTCTCAATGAGTCCTCTGCTACAGCTATGTACAACTTCAAGGGCTTATCACCCCTTGGTGGCATCAGCACTGGAGGGTTGGCCAAGTAGACTTTGATTCCTTCGAAAGCAGTTTCATGCTCTGCTATCCACACAAACTCCACTTCATCCTTCAGCCTTAATAAGGAAGAAAAAATTTTAGTTTTCCCTATAGTATTAGAAATGAATCTTCGAAGAAAATTAACCTGTCTAAGGAATTTTTGTATTTCTTTCTTACTTGATGAATGTCTTGCTTCAATGATAGCTTTAGCTTTATTCTGATCAATCTATATTCCCTTCTTGTGTACTACATAGCCCAAGAAGTTTCCAACTGATACGCCAAAAGCACATTTGAGAGGATTAAGTTTCAACTTGAACCTTCTCATTCTTTCAAAGGCTGCCTCCAAGTGAAACAAATGTTCTTTCATGGATTGGGACTTTACTACAATATCATCAATATAACACTCTAAATATCCTCCAATGAGGTCATAAAAAATAGTGTTCATAGCCCTTTGATATGTAGCCCCAGCATTCTTCAAACCAAATGGCATTTTAACACATTCAAAGGTGCCAATATTCCCAGGACATCTAAATGCTGTCTTATGGATATCTTCCTCTGCAATACAGATTTGGTTATAACCAGAATGTCCATCCATCACTGATAAAACTTGATGCCCTGCTGAACTGCCTACCAACAAATCCATTATAGGCATAGGATACTCATCTTTTGGGGTTGCTAAATTTAAGTTTCTGAAATCGATGCATACCCTCATTTCACCATTCTTCTTAACTATAGGTACAATATTGGATAGCCATTCAACGTACCTAGCTGTCCTAATAAAACCTGCCTTGAGGAGCCTAGGAATTTCCTCCTTGACCTTCTGAATCACCTCAGGGCTCATTCTTCTTGGTTTTTGCTTGTATGGCTTGAAATTAGGCCTCATGGGGAGCCTATGTTCCACTAATGATCTATCCAATTCTGGTAGTTCATTATAAGAACATGCAAAACAATTTTTGTATCTCTTTAAGACCACCAACAACTGGTCCCTGTCAAGAGCATTCAAACAAGCACTTATATAAGTGGGCTGCTGTATGGAACCTTCCCTTAAGTCCACTTCTTCCAAGGGGTCTTGTATCTGAGAACTCACTGATACTTTTTCTTTGATCCCTTCTTACTTCGAAGTAATTTCCTTGCTTTGTCCTGTTCCTAGTTTCTTTGGTTCGACATCCTTACCGTCCTCCTCATAGACAAAGTCCGTCCACAAGGCATCCTCCTTCTGTATCTCTTGGACTTTTATTTCAATATCCAAAGCACAGTATTTATCCAGGGCCAAACATCTGACCTGTTGTTGTTCCTGCTTCTAACCAATTATTATGGCTTCTTTCTCTTGTTCTTGCACTTTTTGGACTATTGACTGTATGTCCAATGCTGAAAACTTAATTAAAGCCAGAGGTTTGGCCTCCTGGGTTCCATCTCTTTGCCTACAACCAGGCATCATTGTCATCTTTAATGACAAACTCTTCATCAGCACTTTCCTGGACTAAGTGTTTTAGTGTGCTAATTCCTCATCAGCTGTCACTTCGGTTGATCCATCAGGCTTTTTCAGTATACTGAGTGGTGCTACTCCTTCAGTATACAATTTGGCCTTTACAAAATCTGCCCAAGCTATGAAGGGTTGAGGATCTGCATTGATCTCCTCTATCTCTCCCATCTATCTCTCCACTGCCCAAAGCCGTCATTATTTTCTGATGCAGAGAGGAAGGCACACACTTGTTTGTGTGAATCCAATCCCTACCAAGTAAAGCATTGTACTTAGCATTCTTTGTCGATAACAAGCATCTTGATCATCTGATCCTGGTTCCCACTTTCGGGGTTGATGGGCAAAATACCTTGAGCCATCAGTTTATCTCCAGCGAAACCAGTAATGGCTGTATTGGTTGGGATCAGTCTGGGGTTTTTCTTCCCTAATTTCTTCAAAGACGATTTTGGAAGTAGGTTTACTGCTATCTCATTATCCACCAATACCCGATTCATCTGTACTCCATCAAAAAGGCCTTGATTTATAAGGGCTTGACATCTTTGTGTCATGGGCGTTGTAGGATATTCGAAAGGGTATGAGAGGTTATCTTGACCTCTTCCATACTCTCACCTTCATTTCCATTGGTGTGGCCACTTGGATTCGTCTTGTACCATACTCACTTGTGAGCCTTCACTTTGAAGCGGGATTGGGTCAATCTCCTGACCTTGGTTATCATCTTCAACTTGAAACTCCTGTGGTAATACGAGCACCATATTCACTGACATAGAAGGAAATGAGCCAAATTGGATGACTGGTTGTACCTGCTTTCTTTCCTGGCCGACTTGTTCAACTCTTCCATGCTGCATTCTGGCACTTCAGTACCAATAGCTTTCTTCGAATGGTCTATTTCTACTGGTTTTTTAACAAAAAATATTTGTTCAGTCATGAAGGCTTCAAACATCTCTTCTTTAACCACTTCCTTCCTTTGGCCTAGGTCGACTTCTTCCTCTATCTCACTATCACTTTCCATCAGAGCCTTTTCTAATCCTGCCAAACTAGACCTTTCTTTGGCTTTTAGCTCAGAGTGAACTTTGGCCAATTGTTCTCTGCTGCAACTCTTTTTGTCTTGAAGAGTCGACTTTGGATCATGATTTGACTTTGAATTTTCTTGTCTTTCTGCTTGACTCTTTGGCTGGACCAATAAAGAGCTTTCTCCACCTTCTTTTAGGTCATTCTGGTACTGAGTGTACCTTTGTTGGATCTTCCTTCTTTGGGACCACGAAATTATTGAGATCATATTTAGTTCCTTCGTTTTTGGATGCTTAAGTAACACCCAATTGTTTGGAACCACCAAAGGAGGTTTAACCATCCTACCTTGGTTTCCAACGACATTCCTTTGGGTAGACATCTCCCTGGGTTTGTTCTGCATAACAAACCAATCTAGGACTCCAGGTACCCATGAACCCACTGGCCCAATTGTTGAACTGTCTCTTTCGTCCTTCGAATCCATCTTCGAAACTGGCTGTGAAGGCCACTGCTTGGCCCTGACTTCTTGTTTTGGGGCCAATTCAGGCCTTCGATGAAGATGGCCACTTTCTTTCTTGTGTGAGACTGGTCTAGGATGCCAATCCCTGGCTTTGATCTTGTAACTTGAACCCCTTTCAGATCTTCTTTCAAGATGATTGCCCTCCATTCTGTAATAGTTAGGTGGCCTACATTCATGTAGAGGTCTCTTGCCTTTGGAGTGTATCCTAGTGACTGTTGGCTCAGCCATTAATGGCTGCTGCTTCGTACCAATTGGATATGGCCTTTTGTTATAAGCACTGGTTGGTTTAGGATACCTCTGCACATCCTTGTAATATTGTTTCCCATTAATTGGAAGTCATTTCAACCACTTGTAGCTCAGCCTGTATCTGGGACACATTCTTTGCATGACAGTTGCTTCTAAAGAATCGTCATCTAGTGCTTTTTCATCAGAATCTTCCCTCTAGTCTGAGAAACCTTGTCCAATTGCTGGTAGATTTCCAGTGTCTTTCTTGACAATTGTCTGACTGGCAACATGCATTTGCACATTGACTTCTTCCATTTCTTTCAGAGACAAGTTTTGGAAGTTTGGCATAATAACATTGGCTGCCACTTCTCTAATTTCTGGGAACAGATTAGTGTCAATCCCCATGGCCTTTTCTGTTTTAGCTGGGAATTTTAGACTCCCCTTTCGAATCTGCTCTTGGATCCTGTCTCGAAGAACAATGCAGTTTTTAGTTGAGTGAGACCAAGAATTATGCCATTTACAATACATTTTTCCCTTAAGTTCCTCTGAAGACGGGATTTTGACTCCTTTTGGTAACTTCAGGAAGGTTGCAACAAGCAAACGATCAAAAATGTCATCTGCCTTTGTTAAATCGAAAGAGTATTTCCTATGAAGGTCTTTCTTTTTAAACTGCTGGTCAATTGTTGTGTCTTTATGAATTAATGCTTCACAGATCACAGGTTCTTTCCCTACAATCTCTGCTGCATCAATATTATAATTAGGATCTTTATAATACGTCTTGCATGATGCATTACTTCGATATTGTTCTTCTTCTAGTAATGCTTCATACCTAGACACTTTATAGGTTAATTCCACTAAGTCTCTAAACTCAGTTGAGTCAAACTTCTTTCGAAGCCTAAACTCTAGACCATTTTGAGCTAATCTTACAAATTCAGGCTCTGGTAAGATGATCCTACATTTATTTCGTGCTCTTTTAAATCTGGCAATAAACTGAGTAGCCTTCTCATCAGGCCTTTGACTCAATCTTGCCAAGTCTGCCATGGAAACCTCTAGCTCTGTTTGGAAGAATTGAGCATGAAATGCTTCTTCCATTTGTTGCCAAGTTTGGATAGAGCCAGGTGTAAGGTCAATATACCATACAAAGGCTGCCCCAGTTAGAGAATTTGGGAACAATCTTAACTTCATATAGTCATTGTTAGTAAATTCATCACACTGAGCAGCGAACCTAGCAATATGTTCAACTGTTGATTGGTTTCCATTCCCATAAAAAAGAGCGAAGTCGGGTATCCTAAACCCCCTTGGGTATTCATGTACCCTATCTACCCATTCTGGATATGGCTTCCTATACACAGGAGTTTGAACCCCCCGAGCCATTGGTCCACACATCTCTCTAATAATATCAACAATTTGGTCCCTAGGGACCATATTTTGTGCTTGTTGAACCACTACCGGAGGAACAAACACAAGATTTGGTAGACAACCTTATGCTGGGGTCCTCTTAGTCCATAGGGTGGTATGTTTGGGACTAGTTGTCCTGTGGTCTTTGGTTGCTATTGGGGATATGGGTGACCCCTTTGAGCTGTCCTACCAAAGGACCTATGAAAGGTCTTTGGAGCAGTGTTGTGTCTCTTCCAGGTTATAGGAAAACCTTCCAACCCCAGGTATAAATTGAACAAAGGATTAATGAACCCCTCGTGCGGTATGGCTTGAACATGGGATTTGGAACCATCCTTACCATTATCTGTGTTGGGCAGATCCATCAATTTGCATGGCTTCCTTTGTTAAGTAATAAAGCATTTTGATTTGCCATAGGCCTCGAAGAGGCTCATACCAAGACCGAGGTGGTGGTCTTTTATGGTTTTGGTTACTAATTTGACCATTAGTATGCCTATTACTCTGCATAGGTTATTTATCTCCGGCCAATCTTTCTTGGGGGCATTTGAATTTTCCTCTATATGCCTTGCATTAGTTGGTTGATGAGTCTCCATTCGATCCAAAAGGATGTTGCCCATCTTTCCATTGTGTTCATTAACGCTATCCCATGGCATCTACTTGGCTTCCCCATGGATTCATTGGTGAGTAGATGGAAAAGTGGATGGTCCAACTCCTTGGCCTCGTCAATACTTTGAACATGTGGTATTTGTTCCAAAGTGTTGGTCTATTCGACCATAGGTTCGACACACCGATGCCTCTCTGAGGATCTGTTATCACATTTTCCTCTAGATTAGGCATTTCTATCTCTCTTTCCATGCCTTCTTCCAAGCGTTCATTTTCTCCTTGTCTCCTACGTCTAGCCATTTTAATTCGAGTCCCACTGGGCGTGCCAAAAATAAATGTTGGCTTTTTGGCTTTCGAAGGTTATAACAGTAATTTTGAGCGTGCCAACAAGGATCAATCAGTCCTTACAGAAATTTAATTGCCAACCAATTATCAGACGATTGTGTTTTAGTTATTTCAGTCTCAATAAAGAGGACTTTTACTGGTGGCTTTGCTTAGGAAGAATAAACTGACAATGATTAAATGAAGAACAATTACAGTATTTCATTAAGTAAAACGAAAGACTTACAATGATCCAATTCAGCCTCGTAGAGGTTTACATCAACAATCTACTTGAAACTACTCCTATGAACGAAATACAGTACAGGAATCTGAATTACAGAAATATGAAGGACAAGAAATGTAAGAACTGGAAATAAAGTGAAGTAGATATAAACTAGTTTTCTCGATCTGAGTCTAGGGCCCTTTCTGGGGCCTTCTCTACTATTTATGTTTCTCAATGGCAACTGTCGAACTGCATCTCTAATAGTTGAATCATACTTCCATGATTGCTGATCATGTTGCCTTATAGTTAGCTCCACTATGCCATCTCTGTAGTTAGGTTTCCCTCTCGATTTTGAATTTAAATATGAATAATCGTTGAAACCACGTCAACTTGCATTTCTTTGCTGATTCAGTGCTACGTAGATCTGCACAAACCAATACTAACTGCTACGTGTGTGATTACGATTGAAGACTTGAATAGTCTTCCCGTATTGCCCTTATTTTGCCACGCGTCGAACTGTGATTGGCCAGTACAAAATATATAGCCAATAGTTTGGTACTTGTTTTAAGCCATGTTTGAATTTGTGTGTGACAACATTTTAAGTTGTTCAATCTCCAACTTTTTGGTCTTTCAAGTTTCAAGTGCCTTTGCCATGTTTGACGTGTAATGATTTTGACAAATGATAAATTAGATGATTTCGTGTTGATCAGTGAAGATACAGTTACAATTGCTTACATATGCTTCATATTAGGGGTGAGCAGCGGATATACCAATCCGCTAAAACCGACCGAACCGAACCGAACCGATCCGCCGCATTTTAGACGGATACGTGATATGACGAGCGATTCTTGGATTGATTTTCTCCAATCGCCTTAATCGGCGTATGGATGGCGGTTGAGATTCCTTTGGCATATGAGAACCCTTTGCTAAACCACGAACACCCCTAGTAATTTATGAGACTTTGTGTTTTCAATTTGTTTAAATATTCTGTTTGCGTTTTCAATTAAAAAAGAGTTTAAATATTCTGTTGAAAAAAAGTTTTCAACTTGAATATCTTTTTTGAATTGAAAAAAATAAACGTATTATTTATCTATATTTTTTGATTTTTAAATCTATTTCTAAAAATAATAAATAGAAAATATGATATATGCTAGTTGGTTTTTGTTTTCAAAAATAGATATAGATATAACAATACAGAGACATACAATCTCTAGTACAACTCTGTTCATGGTTTTGGTGGTTTGAATTATTTTTATATTTTAAGAACCACAGATTGTAATACTTTATGTAAATGAGGCATGCTGTGATTGTAATATGTGGATGAGGTATGCAGTGATTGTGATATTCTAAAGTTTCAAACTTTCTTGCTTTGGATGAAGCATACAGTGATTGTAATATTTTTTTAAGTTATTAACTGTAATACTTTCTTCTTTTTCTTTTTCTTTTTTGAGGAAGTGCACAAATTGAATTATGTTGAAAATTTATAAAATTTTAAACTGCTAAACCAATTCGCATCCATCCGCCAAACCGCCAATCCGCTCAATCCACATCCGCCGGATTAGCGGACGGATGCGGATTGATTTTCTCCAATCCGCCAATCTGGCGGACGAATGGCGGATTGGAGATTCCGTAACATAACCGACTCGTGCCCACCCCTACTTCATATTAATTACAATAACATATCATCACCCTTCTTTTTGAGTTGAAGAAGGCATTCACATGCTTCATATTTCTCTCGATTTATATCTACCAGTTTCTTCTCCAGAGAACTTATATCACTTTCTATAGCCTTTAATTCTCGCTTATGATGTGGAATGTTTGTGGTATGTTTCTGATCTTCCTTCCATAGTCTTTTCAATTCATTGCGTATAAGCTAGAATAAGAGCAAAAAAAAAAAAGTACATGTGAGGAGTTTTTCACAATAGTAATACTATAAATTCACCATTACCAACTCAAAAATTAATGTTCACTGCACTTCACATAGACCTTACAAGAATTTTACACTACACAAATTAAACTTCACCACACAATCACTCGCCCAAAAAGTTATGGATAGACAATTCTGGTTTCAGACTTTCTCTTTTCATAAAACTCATGCCATTTTAAAATAAAATTTTTGTATTCAAATAGTTTTGAACCTATTTTCTGATCTTAAGTTATTTTGTAAAAGCCTTTTGAAAAATATGATTTCAAACCATGTTTTGAAAAACACAATTTCACAAAACGACCTAATTTTTTTTTTAAATAAAACATCCCATCACAAAAATATCTTACTTGAATATGATCCCGAATATCTTTTCTAGTGCCCAAATAGTATCGAATCTGTGGAGCTTGCGAAGCATGATTGCCAATATTATTATTATTATTATTGAGTTTAATATTATCCATTTTTGCTTCATTCTGCTTTATCTCTCTAAGAAGCTTTTTCTCCTCTGCAAGACTATTACTGCCATGTTGCATCAAATAGTTCAAACTCTTTATCTGCAATTCATAATTCCACTTCTTTGTTGTCTTTGTAATTATTCCTTTTTAAATTCAAAACAAATTTACTTAAAATTGCCAATGATTTTCTTAATCTTTTTTTATTACTGTGGTTTGAAATATAATTTCTTAGTTTATACACTATAATTAGCTCAATTACATATATAACAAACACGGTTTTACTAGGGGTGGACATGGGTTGAGTTTCGACTTGGGTGGGTTTGGGCCAAGCCCGTATTACATAATAATACTAGAAATCATTTCTCAAATATGGCTTGACTTAGGACTGGACCTATATTTTATTTCCAAGCTCGTTCAAAAATAAAATAAAAATCACAAGTTGCCTACATGACCTGGACAATATTTAATATAAATATTATTTTCATATTTTAAAATAAAATTATAATTAATTTAATCATTCAAGTGTCGTTATTTTGATAATTAGTTTAAAAACCAGCTGTTTAAGTTGTTCCAACTTAATAGTTCAAATTTTATAATTAATTCTTTACCTAACTAGTAATACATAAGTTGTAGTTTTAAAAACTAAAATTAAACAATATAATACATACATATTTATAAAAATATATTGGATTATATAGATTAAGGGTGAGATTTGCTATGTTTGAAACACTTTTCTCAAGTACAGTCCGTCTTATAATTGAGCCTAAAAAAATGTCTAACCCAACCTTAGGCGTCTAAACCATAATCCCATAGGGTTTTTTACCAGCCAGTCCCAATAATGGAATTTATTACCTATTAGGTCCTAAGTTTCTCTCTCATGAACCACCAAGTTCTGTTATATTTTTTTTATCTCAACTTTGCCCTTGTTGTTATACTTTCGCTCATTTGTTTTTTTTTTTTTTTCTTCTCTTAGTTCCTGTTTTATTTTTGAACTTCAAATTGCAAACCTTCAACAATATTTTTTTTGGCCATTTTTCATCTTCAACATGTCACCACCATAACCCACCCCCTTAGATCCGGTGGCGATGAGAGAAAAAGAGAAAAAAAATGAAGAGAATAAAGGAGAGAGATGAGAAGCCATTACCAGAGAATAATTCTCATCATTTTACGCTATCACAAATCACGCCAAAGAATCAAAAGTCTAATTCAGTGATAAATTTATCATGCAACAAATCTCAACTAGAGTTACAATGATAAATTTATCATTGTTGAATTTGTTAAAAAATTGACAAATAGCAGACTTGATTTAAGAGAGAGAGGGGCATCACAACAAATTTATCACTGAATTAAGTAACAAATTTATCACTAAATTAAGCAATCTATTATAAACTCAAGAAAGCAGGGTTGAACCCTTCTCAAAGAAAGAGCGTGGTTCCAATGGATCATCTGCCAATCCTTGGAGAAACCGTGGAATTGGAGGCATACCCACCTCTAAAATTCCTTCTAGAATTTGGACTACATGCCCCATACTTGGTCTATCCTTCTCATCATCTTGAATGCACCAAGCAGCAACTTTGCAAGCTCTAATCACCTCTTCAACATCACCGTTGCCTTCCAATCTGTAATCCAACAAGCTTAAGACTAATTCCTCGCTTTCCTTCATTTTCATTGCCACTAAAAATGGAAAGTACCGATCCATTTCATAATCTACTATGTCATTATTTCTTCTTCCTGATATAATCTCAAATAACAGCATTCCATAGCTAAAAACATCGGCTTTTGGCGTGATTGCTTCACCTGATATCCATTCAGGTGCAAGATAGCCTCGTGTTCCTCTCATTGTTGTCAAAACCTGACTAATCTCTCTTCCAACAAGCTTAGCAAGCCCGAAATTAGCCACTTTTGGGTTGTATTTAGCATCCAGTAAAATGTTTTCGAGCTTAATATCACAATGTATGATGCAATCTCTGCATTTCTCATGGAGGTAAGTCAATCCTCTAGCAGTCCTAACTGAGATGTTGTACCTTGTTTTCCAGTATTAATGTTGTCTTTTTTAAACAAGTGAGACTCTAGAGAACTGTGGGAGCCGGATAATGTCGATGCGCATACAAGAAAACCGAATAACTGTCTGAAGATAGTCAGGATAAATATTGTATACGACACTGTCCTGGACGATCCCAAAGCCAAATATATTAATCAGCCATAGAATCAATTGAACAAAGGCCGAATAAATAAACGTGCAATGGGTTAAGTGGGCCCGACCTTGAGGCCCAAAAGAAAAATTTAAATAGAGGAATATCAGCCAAAGAGAGGTACGCGAGAACAGACCTAAGAAACTTAATTTACAAGAAACTAAGAGAGTATACACTGACTTATCCGTCGAAGTGCTAATTCTGGCACCCCCGACGGGGTAATAATCAAGCAGGCTGTCAAACTGGGCTTTGAAACATCGAACAATGAGGCCGAATATGAAGCACTATTAACCGGCTTACGAAATGCACTTCTCCTTGGTGCTCGGCGTCTACTTATCTTCTACAACTCAAAACTAGCCATCAATCAATTGAAGGGGGAATACGCAGTCAAAAATGACCGTATGGCAGCCTACATGAAAACGGCGAGTTCCTTGTGGGCAAAATTCGACCATCATGAATTGAATCAAATAACTCGGGATCAAAATACACATGTAGACGCCCTGGTTTGCCTAGCCTCCGTCATTAACTCAGAAATTAAATGGACAATTAAAGTAGGATTCATCCCTAAGCCGAGCATTGGCCTTTCGGAGTCAATCCAGATAAATATCATAGAATCAGGTCTAAGTTGGATGGACCCCATCACTGCATTCCTATCTTCCGAGTAGCTCCCGACGGACAAGAAAGAAGCACACAAACTGCAAAACAAAGCTCTGCGATATTACTTAGATCCGCAAGGAAAGCTTTACAAAAAATCTCTTTCTAGTCCATACCTAGAATGCGTTCATCCAGATAAAGTCGAGGAACTCTTGATTGAAATACATGAAGGTAGTTGTGGTGCCCATTCTAGCGAGCGCTCTTTGGCTCATCGAGTTGTGACATAGGGGTACTATTGGCCGACCATGAGAGCTAATGCTGAGTGTTACATCAAGAAATGTGAATAGTGCTAGAAGTTTTCCCCTTTAACCCATTTACCTGCTGAAGAGTTAATCTCTATCACCAGTCCTTGGCAGTTCGCTCAATGGGGACTTGATATCGTTGGACCATTACCTCGGGCACCGGGCAACAAGCGATTCTTGATTATTGCGACAGATTACTTCACAAAATGGGTTGAAGCGGAGGCACTAACACACATTCAAGATATTGATGTTAGGCATTTTGTATGAAGAAATATCATAACACGATTCGGCATTCCAAGAGCACTTATTTCAGACAACGGCACCCAGTTTGATTGTGGCGTCCACCGAGAATTGTACAGCATGTATGGTATTCGACTCTATTTTTCCACCCCGGCTTATCCACAGAGCAATGGTCAAGCTGAACCTTCCAACAAAGCCATTTTGGATGGTATCAAGAAACGGTTGGAGAAAGCTAAAGGCAGGTGGGTCGAAGAGCTCCCCAGTGTGTTGTGGGCTCATCGCACCACACCAAGGCAGTCCACTGGGGAAACACCATTCGCCCTTTGTTTTGGAACCCAGGCAATTATCCCCCTAGAGATTGGCTTACTCACTCTGAAAACAAAGGTCTTTGACTTGGGCCATAATGACATGATGTTAGCTTTGGATCTGACTCTAATCAAAGAATGCTGAGACCGTGCCTTCGCGTCTATGGCGCAATATCAACAGCAGCTCGCTAAATCATATAATCAACGTGTGCAGCTGTGATGTTATATACCCGAAGAATTGGTCCTGAAGAAAGTTCTTCCCGCTACTAGGAGCCTTGCCAACAGAAAACTAGGTCCCAATTGGGACGGCCCCTATTAGGTTGAGTCAATCGTCGGCATAGGGGCATATCGGCTCAAAGACATGTCTGGAAGAAGTCTGCCACGTTTTTGGAATTCCACGCATTTGCGTAAATTTTATCATTAACCCGACTTGTGGGGCATGATATCTTGTTTTGAATGTTCGTCGTGTACAACTTTCACTTTTACAATGCAAGGCTTCTTATTTCCTACTATATGAAATTTAGTTCGGTAAATCCAAAGCCTCCGGATTCGGAGCGCCTTTCATGGATATGACGATTGGCCAAGATAAAAGCCTCCGAATTCGGAGCCCCATCCATGAATGACACGTTTAGGCTGAATAAGCCTCTGGATTCGGAGCACCCTTCGTGGATATCACAATTCGCCAAAATAAAAGTCTTCGAATTCGGAGCCCATCTGTGCAAGACACGTTTGGGCCGAATAAGCCTCCGGATTCGGAGTGCCCGTCATGGATATCATGATTAGCCAAGATAAAAGCCTCCAAATTTGGAGCCCCATCCGTGAATGACACGTTTGGGCTAAATAAGCCTCCGAATTCAGAGCGTCCTTTGTAGATATCACGATTGGCCAAAATAAAAGTCTCCGAATTCGGAACCCCATCCGTGCAAGTCACGCTTGGGCCAAATAAGCCTCCGAATTCAGAGCGCCTTTCCTGGATATCACGATTGGCCAAGATAAAAGCCTCTGAATTCGGAACCCCATCCGTGAATGACACGTTTGGGCCGAATAAGCCTCCGGATTCGGAGCGCCCTTCATGGATATCACGATTGGCCAAAATAAAAGTCTCCGAATTTGAAGCCCCATCCGTGCAAGTCACGCTTGGGCTGAATAAGCCTCTGGATTCGAAGCGCCCTTCGTAGATATCACGATTGGCCAAAATACAAGTCTCCGAATTTGGAGCCCCATCCGTGCAAGTCACGCTTGGGCCGAGTAAGCCTCTAGATTTGGAGTGCCCTTTGCGGATATCACGATTGGCCAAGATAAAAGCTTCCGAATTCGGAGCCCCATCCATGAATGACACATTTGGGCCGAATAAGCCTCTGGATTCGGAGCGCCCTTCGTGGATATCACGATTGGCCAAAATAAAAGTCTCCGAATTTGGAGTCCCATCCGTGCAAGACACGTTTGGGCCGAATAAGCCTCCGAATTCGGAGCGCCCTTCGTAGAAATCACGTTTGGGCTGAATAATCCTCCGAATTTGGAGCGCCCTTCGTAGAAATCACGATTGGCAGAGGCAAAACGCCTCCGAATTCGGCACTCCTTTCGTTTATATTATGATTGACAAGCGTAAACACAATTGACGTAAAATGGTAGATGACAGAAACAACATACAAACATTTAAAATAATACGTTCCATTAAATTGATCGAGAATACATAATTCGCATCCAATTTGCGTTAAAATGATACAATAAGTTCAGTTTTATCCGGCACCACCTTCGTCGTCGCTTTTCTCGACTTCGTAAGCCGCAAAGGGAAAATGGTGACTCTGATATAACGGTGACGCTGAATCAACGCCTGCTACTCGGAGAGCCTCTACGGCCTGGAGGGCTTCGACCCACCCGTGCTTGAACCCACGATTCTCGCATCGACATACCTCATCGGCGAGTTTTTCCTTAGTTTTCTCTATCCCAATTTTTCAGCCGTCATGGAAGCCTTGTTTGTAAGCCCTGGTCCTTGTAGCCTCTATTGCGAACATGCTTGTCATCTCTCAATCAGCAATCGTATGACTTATAAGCCCTTAGGTCACCCTTTCCTCTACTATCAGATTCGTTTGGCGGCCAAGCGAGACTTCGGCAGTTTTGACCTTTCCTAATTCACGCTCAGCTTTCTCCGCGCGAGCTTCTAAATTTTGAATGCGTTCATCCTTCTACTCTATCTCCCGCCGCGTGGCACGTAAGCGTATGCCGATTTCATAGGCGGTGTATAGCCCTTTCACCGCTCCATGAATGCCCTCCCGAAACATTTCAAAATCAGGTCGACCGACCATCGGCTGGTGAACTTCTGGTAGGAAAATCTATCGAGCGAACTCGACTGCCACATTTGGGTCGCGAAGAATCAAATTCGCTTCCATCATCAGTTTGTTCCCCATAAAAACCAAAAAACTTAACAGACGCGGCGTCGCACTGGTTTCCCCTCTCAAGCGTGGTCAAGGGGAGTTACCATGCTGCTGATTTTCTTTTCTGGGTGACCTACTTCGACAACACCGGGACTGGCATTTTTCATGCTCCTTCGACCTCCTACTCCCCAAGCGCGTGGGCTCGCCACCACGATTCATCCTTGTGTCCAACTCCGCTAATGTCCTACCTTCTCCTCTACTGTTGAAGAATAATCTTCTGGCCATCCACAGTCTTCCACACTGATATTTTCCTCCCCCAATTTATTGGATTTGACTGCAACAATGGCCCCTCCGCGCATACTGCCCCCACCTCATTTATTCATTACGGGTGCAGCGCCCCCGAAGCGACTTCATCAATGCTAAATTTCACAACCTTGTGCCAGAATCGTTAAGGTCAAGTGGCCCAGTCACTCCACGAACCAACAGTATTCGGCGTTCCAGTTCATTCATTAGCTGGGGCAAAGGCAGATTTATTAATCTAATCGGTCAAATATCCAGGCTTTGCGCCGATAAGTTCATGTACCCCAGCCACTCCATGAACCAATAGCATTCGGTATTCCAGTTCATTAGCTAGGCCAAGGGCAGATTCATTAATCTAATCGGCCAAATGTCCAGGCTCTACGCCGATAAGTTCATGTGCCCCAGCCACTCTATGAACCAATAGCATTCGGCGTTCCAGTTCATTAGATGGGGCAAGGGCAGATTCATTAATATAATCGGCTAAATAGATTCAATAAGATAATCGGCCAAATGTCCAGGCTTTGCGCCGATAAGTTCATGTGCCCCAGCCACTCCATGAACCAACAGCATTCTACGTTCCAGTTCATTCACTAGTTGGGGCAAAGGCAAATTCACTAATCTAATCGACCAAATGTCCAGGCTTTGCACCGATAAGTTCATGTGCCCCAGCCACTCCATGAACCAACAATATTCAGCATTCCAGTTCATTAGCTGGGGCAAGGGCAGATTCATTAATATAATCGGCTAAATAGATTCAATAAGATAATCGGCCAGATGTCAAGGCCTTGCGCCAATTTACGCAGTTATTTTATCGGATGTTTAAGTTACACATGCATCAGACATACATGGGAATTTTTCATTAATAAATTGAAAACAAATAGTATATGCAGTAAACAGAAAATCATAGGAAATTTTCATTAATAAATTGAGTACTTGAGTACAGATAATAGTAATTTTACACATACAAATTACCTTACATTTCAACTTCCAATCGAAGTAAAGAAATGAGAACCTACTAACAAAAACCTACAAAAATTATGCATCTAAGATGCCTAACAAAACTCAGAATATCACTCTAATCAATCTTCAGGGTCAGACTCCAACGGCTCAACATCCACCTGCTCGTATGGAATCGGCTGCGCCAATGTCACATTAGCGGCAGTGAGGGCTTTGAGCCAGCCGTATTTGAACCCCGATTCTCGAACTTAGGCACTTCCTCCACATAGTTTGCCAAGGCGGCATCTTTCCCAACTTGGAACGCTTTGGAAACCTCGGAGTCAACTATTTCCTTTGCCTTCTTCGACTCTTCCAAATCGGCTTCTAGCTTGGCAATCACCTCCTTGGCTAACTTGAGCGTGTCTTCGCTCACGTTCGCCCTCTCTTCGGCGGCTAGCCTTAGTTGCTCAGCATTCTTCACGTTCTCGGCCTCGAAGTCGGCTCTCACACGTTCCTCAACCGCTTTCGCTGCCTCGGAATCGGCTCTTTGAAAGGCTTCCACGACCCTGCTCCTTTTCTTTTCAATTTCGGCTTTCAGCAAGCCGATCTATTCAATTGCGTCATGTTGACAACGGCCGATTTCGGCTATCCTGCCCACCGTCTACAGAGCAAGGAATTAGAGTTATAAAAACAAAAATATATATATATATTTAGGCGGAAGACTGCAGATAAGGCAAGTAATGTACCAATAAGGCTGATTGAACGACTAATGCAATTGACAATAAATCTGGCTCCGCCCGAAATGTGGCTCTATCAACTAGCAAGGAAATTGAGGAGGCCATACTCAAGGCCATAGCCGGGTTCTTCAAAGCCAATGCATCAGAAGCAATCGGCACATTCTTTATCTTTGGTTGAATGGTGAACGAAACAACCAAGTCCGACTCCTCAATGCGCGGCCGTTTATCAACTTGGTCCTCCCCAGTGATGATTTCGCGTTCTGCGGGGCATTTTTCCCCCCTTTGCTCAGCCTCATGATCCCCCTGTTCTTGCTCTGTCTCGGCTTCGCGCTCGGTCTCATTCCTTATCTGAGCTGTTTCTTCCACAATAATAAGTAGGGAAGGCTCAGTGACGGCAACGGGTGGAGTTTCCGATCGAATGGTCTCGGTTCTCCTCCAGACAGCCATCCTCACAGCGTTTTCCCTCCTAGCCAGCTGTATGAGCGACTCCCCAGCCATGTTCTCAGGATACGCGCCGAGAAGGTCTCCTAAGTCTGTAAAAATGTCTTCAAATGAGACGTCCCGTCGGTATGAGGTGGACGGAGGATTGGATGAATTGAGGCTGGCTTCCTCAAAGGCCAAATTTAGAGCCTCGTCTACTTTGGCTTCCAACTGGTTCGGCTCCTCGGCAACCTCTTCGGCTACTTGTTCTTCCACCTGCTCCGAATCGGAGGCTTCCAAACCAATTTGCCTTAGGTTTTTGAAGTTGGGGAAGATAAGGGCCGTAAGCTGCTCTTCCCCCCTCGGAATCGGAATATTGTCGACCGCTGAAAACGTTGTGTAAGTCGGCTTGTATCTCAGCAGAATGTGAGCCGCCCTGCCTTGTTTCTGAAGGTTTGGACGGCCAAAGAACCGGAGTGCGATGTTAATTTTTGCAAGTATGGCGTCGTCAGCCGAAACCAGAACTTTCTTCAAATCGTTGCATGCACAAATAAAATGATAAGTACATAGAAAGAAGGCCGAGTAAATATATATATATAAAAAAAAAAACAAGGAACTATATGGCCACCTGGTTCGCCTTTTCGTCTAGGTACAGGATCTAGGCGATTTTCTCCCTTGCCGAATTCCCAGTTGCCTCGGACAACGACCATCACATCATCAACACATTCATAGTCACTAAGTGATGGTCGGTGTCCTTAGCCCTAAGAAAATAGCACCCTTGCCGACCAGAAGATTTGGCCAAGGCATAGCAATGCCCAATAACAGGTACACCAAGGTTGATCCTAAGGCGTCGGTTCAACTCTATAACCCCTATTATGATGCAAAAAAAATTTACATTACATTGGGAAATGATTAGACCCCAATGGCGGACGGCCCTTAAAAATGGGTGAAGGGGGAAACAGACTTCGCCCCTAGCAATTGATAGGAGAGGAAAGATGATTGTACTTTTATCAGTCCTCTCCATATCAATGGTGTTGTCTGCCATGAGTGACAGATGGACATCGTCGATGATGGAAAAATGGCGTCGAAAACTAGAAATTCGATTCGCAGAAAGGAGGTCTTTCAAATGTTTTGTCAACCTAGCCAGTCTAAGAAGTATGCAAAACTAAACACAAACAAGGAAATGGGATTCGAAATGAAGGAGAAGAGAACTTACAAGAAGCAGAGAAGACAATAAGAAACAGGAGGAAGTTGCAGAGGTCGCGAAATGAAGGTACACTGAAAGGCAGACCAGAAGTTTTGAGTATTCAAAAAATATACATTCGAAGGGACAACATAGTTTCAAATCGCATTAAATAAACGAAGCGTACGAAGGGGTGGGAAGATGTAATGATGCCTACAAAGCGTGTGTTCTAACATATGCGTTGGAATGAGGCTAATCGTCATTTTTCTTTCTTTGACTTTTCAAGTTTGAAACCAAACATGCCAACTAACTGGTATTAATAGGATGTTTGGGGGGCAATTGTGGAAGCCGGATAATGTCGATGTGCATACAAGAAAGCCGAATAATGATCTGAGGATAGTCAGGATAAATATTGTATACGGTACCATCCTGGACGATCCCTAAGCTGAATATATTAATCGGCCGTAGAATCAATTGAACAAAGGCCAAATAAATAAATGTGCAATGGGTTAAATGGGCCCGACCTTGAGGTCCAAAAGAAAAATATAAATAGAGGATTATTAGCCAAAGAGAGGTACGTGAGAATAGACCTAAGAAACTTAATTTATAAGCAACAAAGAGAGTATAGACTGACTTATCCGTCGGAGTTCTAATTCCGGCACCCCTGACCGGAGTGTTCATTCATTTTCAGGTGATTAGCTGAGGATCAAGAGCGTCCTACAGGATCCATAAAGTATTTCCAAACCACTTCTCTACAAGAACCATTTGACATGTAATCATAAACTAGAAATCTTTTTATACCTTGTATGCAGAAACCCCGAAGGTGAACAAGGTTGATGTGTTGGATCATCCCAATGGTGCTCACTTCTGTGCGAAACTGCTTCTCTCCTTGCTTCAACTTTTTTAGCCTTTTTACAGCTACTGCGATTGAATTGGGCAGTGTTCCTTTTAAAACTGTACCAAAACCACCTTCTCCAAGATTTTCTAAGAAGTTCTTCATTGCAATTCGTATGTCACGATACTTGAACACTGCAAAAAAATCATCAACTTTCTCCAAAGTACCAACAGTGTCTCTCTGTCTCTTCCTCTAGAGGAATACCAAGACACTACCAAAGAAATAGAAGAAGCCACAAATCGCTCTAAAAACAATCAAATAAGTGTTTCTCTTCGCCTTAGCCTTAGATTCGGTTCCAACCAGCTGGGATGTTACTACTCTAACATGAAGATCTCTTCCGCTTTTATCATCCGATGAGAGTTGTCGTAGGTTGAACAAACCACCTCCCCAAATCAAACACCTACTATCATAAGCATAAGCACTGCATGAACAATTTCTCAAGCAAGCTAGTTCACATTCATCAATATTCCCAATTGTTATCAACTCTGAATTCTCAGGAAAATAGGTGTTTGGCACCAGGGAAAATTTGTCATTTTCTATGTTTTCGCACTGTAGAGGAATTTTCCTCATACACCCACCTGAGTGATCCCCCAATTCCCAATCTGCTTTAATCCTTGGTTCAAATCCTTCAATGCAAGTGCAAATCGGTACATTTTGGTTACAACTACTAAATGCACCACAAAAAGCATAGACTGTGCATTGTTGTAGTATGATCCATTTCGAAATCCACTGTATGAAGCCCTTTAAACAAATTTTTTGAATTGTCCATTCACATCGAGCACAAATCTAGTGAGAGCAGTCGTCACCGGCATCATATGTAAAATAGCTCTCATTTGTATTGTTAACATATGTGATATTTTTTATGTAATGGTCCAATTGTATCTCAGGAACAAAGCTAAAATCTTTCCCACTCCATACCCCACTAGTCCAATACGGCTTAGACACATTCCAAAGCAATATATGACTTGTATTTGGCTCCACCACCAAAGAGAACAGACTTGGTGATGGATTTTCTGAAATTTTCCAAGAGGTTAGAGCTTGTTTCTCATTTTTGAGTTTATTGTATCCAATTTTCCCACCGGGAAGATACGTATCAGTTGGGTAGTCAAAACTCTGCCATATTACATTAGAGGAATCCAATGTATCTCTGATGACAAAATTTCCATTGTCAAGGAGCATGGTTACGGTTGAGTTAGCCGATTTTGAAATCAAATTTGTCAACCAAATTTGAGTCTTTGACTGGTCTAGTAGGACTAAATTTCCATCTTTCAAGAGTTTCAATTATGGATTTGGGAGTTGACTGGAGTGAAGAAGCCAACCTCCAAAGATCGACCTTAGGAAGTTATTGTTTGGTTCCCAGAGAGAGACTGTCCAGCATAGATGGTATTGGTACCATCTGATCCTTTTGAGTAATGGGTATTGAAAGATAGATGATAGAACGATGGTGCTACATACACCAATTAGTATACTAACTAGTGCATCAATACTAGTTATAACATTATTATTAAACCCACTCATTAATCACATTACAAATCTCAAAAACCTCTTAAATTATACCACATCATCAATTGGTACACTAGTTGATACACTAATTAGTGCATATAATATTATTCAAGATAGAATGAATAAGGGCACAACACAAAGAAAGAGCCAATGAATTTTGCATATGAGACTCATTTTTGCACAGAGTTGCACCAAAGAATTGGATGTGATTAATGTATTCAAAGAACACGAGCATAAAAATTAAGTTGGTTGTGCTCTTTACGAAGTAATCTCCAGTGGGCTTGGCGAGGATAGACCAAAACAAGCCACACAGTTCTTACACTAAAAAGTTCGATTTCAAACACTCTGAAGAGTAATACGATCTTGTGGCCTTAAAAAAGGGTTGGAACAATGTCCCAGAAGAAAAGTAATAACAATTTTATATATATATATATATATATATTTTTAAACTTGTTGATTAGTATTTCATGGCACAAAAATCAAATCGTTTCAACTTTGGCTTGCGAGAAGATGTTTCTGTTATTTGAAAAGCAGAAAAATCTTCTCACAATGCTGATTGTGTCTAAGCTGCGTGACAGGACAAAAAAGAACTCAAACTTGAAGATGTTTCATCCTCTACACATTCAATTGTTGAAAACATTCTGTACTTGTCTATTTTGGAGAAAAACAGAATTCAAACTTCTTTTTTATTTTGAAATTAATTATTATTGTTTTTTAATAAATTCAACATAGTGAAAATATTACTATTCCTCCCTCAATCACCTTTTGCATTAATTCGGCGTGGATTTGAAGTATTTTTAGGCTGCATAGGGAGATTCTGATATTGTTTTTTTTTTCTTTTTTTAAATCTATAAAGAAGAATAGATAGATGCATGCATGAATGTTTGGAAAATTACCCGCACAGATCGGGAAGTTCCCATAAACTATTAATTTCAATAATTACCTTCTTGAATGATTTACATTAGTTCACTCCATTTCAAACTGTCAACAGATGAATATCACACATGCCTTCACACAAGCTATTTGTCCTTATGATTTACTTAATTTAATGGAAAAATTACAACAACCAAAAAAAAAAAAAAGCTTGAGTTTTTAATTTTGTCATTTTAAACCCCAAAATTTTTATTTATTTTCAATTTAAACTATTTATCCAGAAAAAATAATATTTTAATCATTAAATTCCATAAAAAATGATATTTTAGACATTTTATGTATACTTACATTGAATATAATAACTAAAATACTCTTTTTTTGTTGATTTTACTTAATAAAAATGGACAAATGATTTAAATTGAAAGCAAATCAAAATATTAGAGTTTAAATTGATAAAATTAAAAACTCATAATCTACTTTTTGCTAAAATTAATTGTATTTTGTGTTTTAATTAAAAATAAAAATCCAAAACATATGGCTGTATTTTTTTTTTTTATAAATTATATCTGAAAATTTGTCTCCTTAAAGTGAATCAATACCACCAATTAATATAGCATGTGTGCCGGGTATAGTATTCCGTAAAAAATATTAGGGTAATGCTATAGTGTGCAACTTACACCTTACACCTTTTTGTGTTCACTTACACCTTACACTTACACCTTTTTTACCTTGCACTTACACCTTTTGTGTAAGTGGCACATGGTGTGCAACTTATACATTTCATTTATACCTTCCACTTACACTTACACTTACACTTACACCTTACACTTACACCTTTTGTGTTAGTGGCACATGATGTGCAACCCACTTACACCTTTTGTGGGTTGCACACCTAAGAAAGCTCCAAAATATTAACCTTCTTAACAATTTGGGAGTAAAGTAAATTAATATTAATAGCTTAGGAAAGTTAAGGGACAAATAACACACTTTCCGTGTAAGAAAAGAAAATGAAGTGAAAACTTTTTTTTTTCTTTGGTTTAATTGGTTATGAATAAAAAAGTAAATAAATATTTATCAAGAATAAATAGATTTGAAAAGCAATAAAAAAAAATAATAATTATATATAAATAACTTTGTTTCTCTCTCGCAAGACATTTAAAGATCTACAATATTCAAAGATCCAAAACATTGCATTAGAGTCCTCACATTGTGAGTGCTTTTTATGATTACAAGCTTATGAGAAATCATCTTTGGGTTTAGGTATGTGAAAGTTGTGTTTTGATCATGAATTTGAATAAAGATTTACATGGAAAGAGAGAAAAAGGCAATGGAGACATGAATGAAATATAAATTAATTTTTTTTCTATTTCTTTTATCTTTTTCAAATTTTTATCCAAATTTATGATCCAAAAATAGGCAGGACAAAAACATCACAAATCAAAGTGGACTCTTCAACAGTGGAAAAATCAAATGGAAAAATGGAGCACTATCAGTTCCAAGGAAAAATCTTTTACTACCACTTGTCACAACTGACACAATAGCTTGTCCCAAGGGAAAAAACAATGCATGGGCTTAGAATAGGAGTCCGGACCCTCGGCTGCACAAGCCTGCTGCCATACCTGTGGCACCCCCAAAACGACGTCGTTTTGGGAGAAATTTCAATTAAAAAAAAAAAAAAAAGAAGAACAGAAACCAGAGGAGAGGGGAAGAAGAGAGAGAGGAAGGGAGAAGAAGAGGGGAGAAGAAGGGAGAAGAAGAAGGGTGGCGGGAGGGGAGTCGCTGAGGCCGTTGCAGAAGAGGGAGAGGACGGACCAAAATCTTACCCACTTGCCACCTCTCCTCTCTATTCCATTCGGAATCTTACCCACTTGTCACTTCGACAAGTTCTGCTCCAAGAAATTCCTCTCCATCGTCCACCCCAAGATGAAGGAATCTCTGTTCAGGGACTCTGTTCGCCTGGTCCGACCAGATCTAGAGCCGCCACGGCTGCTCCTTCGACCTCGCCACCTTCGGAGGCCACTCTGCCACCGACGACTGCGGTGGCGCCCTCTTCCTTCTTCTCCCCTCTTCTTCTCCCTTCTTCTCCTTCCTCTCTCTCTTCTTTCTCTTCCCTCTGGTTTCTGTTCTGTTTTTTTTTTTTTTAAATTGAAATTTCCCCCAAAACGACGTCGTTTTGGGGGTGCCGCAGGGATGGCGGCAGGCTTGTGCGGCTGAGGATCCAGACTCCTTAGAATAGGGCCACAAAAGGATGGACAAATAATTTAATGATGCAGAGCATAAGAAAGCAATATTGCATAGGAAAACAACTATATAATTTGTTAAAGCATTTTTGGATTTTATTACGAACATTATACTAGAGTAAATGCAAGTAAGCTTACCTTAAGAAATGCTTCAAAACTTTCATTCAAAACTATTACAAGTCAACATACACGAACTAGGACAAGTGCCTTTTTGCAAACCAATTACATACTCTTTGAATTCTCCAATGTCATTCACTGCATGACCAACAAAAAAATCGACATTATTACTATGCATTTCAGAAGTTTTTAATTTCACTACAAACACTAATTCCATGAATTCTTTTCTGGTACTATCGTTGAAAGGTATAACCAAAGTTTAGACACAGATCATTTATCAGGGTCATGTGTCTTGCAAAAGGGACAACCATGTGTACGTTTCCAAGGTCATCTTATCTGCAAAAGAGATTTTTCTTGTCGAATTCATTTCTCATACAGTGCATAGAGCCAAGGTACTAAAACACAAACAGCGACAAAGAAAACAAGGGACATCAAGTGACACGAATCTTTAACCGTCCCAACCCAACTACCACAAACATCTGATTCATCATTACACCATTTAGGATACAAAAGTCACTCACGGCAAGGATCAACATGAAAGAAATAAATGATCGAATATTGGGTTTGCCAACATGACAGAGCTAAGTTTCCATTATTGGTTAGTGAAAAAGAGTGTATGGAACATACTGTGGGTCTCTCTTTTAGTACTGGAAGGCAGTAATTGTGTGGCTGCAATCCTCCTTGAAAAAGGGAATTCCTATTAAGAACAAGATGTTGCAGCGTGATGGTTGCTGCAACAAATCCTAATAAGGGAAGAAATATATCATTTTCTTTCCACCAAGAAAAAGGGTGAGAGTAAATAAATGTTAATGCAGAAAATACCGCAAAATGTACCTTCACTGCAAGACTCAACAAACCTAACAGCATCCGCAGTAGTAACATGCTCCATCACAACCTTCAGCTGTGGAAACTTTTGAATTAAGGGTCTTAGAACAGTGTCAATGAATACCCTTTCACGATCAAAAATGTCAACCTCAGGATCTGTAACCTCCCCATGAACCTGTAGATTAAAAACAAAAGAACTCCGATAAAAAATGGTATTTTCTCATATTGGACAAACAAAACAGACATACTATGATAGTCATGTAGTCATGCTAGGTTGTGTTTAGCCAGCCCAAATAGTTTGGATTAAGGCTTGTTGAGTTGAATTGAGGCTGTGTCTTCAAAAAATAAACAAGATATCCTCTTATGAAGCAGCTCACATCTTACAGCCTGTAAAGTTTCTCTAATGAAGTGTCATTTGGCCTTCTGCAATTATGCCGTAAAAGCAGATATGCCTATTGACGACCAGAAGGAACTCATTTCTTTTTTTGATAAACTTGTAATATCACTCTTGAAGCCAAAAGCAAACTAGGAAAACCTCTGTGAATCTGCCATTGCAGTCCACAAAGGACTCATGGTATTTGTGGGTCACATAATAACCTACAAAGTAGTTGGTTTTGATGCTTCCTTTGTTTCCATTTGTCTTACCAATATATATATATATATATATCTATATATTTGTTTAGAGTTCTTTCAATGTTGTCTAAGGATGTCCTGACAGGAGAACACAATATGCATTGGAGTAACCTGCTTTAAGGTAGCAATCCCTAAATGGTGTTTCAAAATATCAACATCACATGAAGCAATGTTATTTTCTTGATGGATAAGCCTAACATTCACCGATGAACAATGCAATTAATCCTAAGAAATTAATTTAAACTGTCTTTATGTTCAAATTTCTGTTCTTAATAACAACCTACAAACGATATTGCAAACATGATTAGTGGAGAAATGCCCCCCCACCCAAAAAAAAAAAAAAAACACACACACACACACACAAAGCGTAATAGTTTTTCACAACTCTAATCGAACAAGTAGATGTTTACTAGCTGATTAAAATTAGTGAAGTTACCAGAAGAGGCATATTATGCTTAACCATTTCCTCAAGAACAGGTAGACATTTCCCAAAGAAATCTGTTACACCATCTTGAGAATTTGTTGTAGCACCAACAGATACTGACTTTACAAAGATATACAACCCCACTTTCTCTCACATTAAAGAATCACCATGTTCATTTCAACCAAGCATAAAGAAATAAGTGATAAAAGAAAAAACCAAATTTTATCTATCTTGATAAATTGACTAAGTAGTTTTCAAGAATGACAAGGACTAGCCCACCTACATGTCACAAACTAAATGAACATATTAAACTTCAGATACTTTCAAAAGTGAGATATTGCTTGGTTATTTTGAAGCCATGAAGTTAACCTGTAGCATAAATTTTGTTCAATGAAGATCCAAATTTCCAAGCACAAGTTATTTGCCAAAATACCAATCTACAACTAACATCAATTAATAATTTAAAATAAAAAATAAAAAAACAAAAACAGAATATCCCCACCATTATAAAATTTGGTGACATTGGAAATCAAAAGATCGAACTGAAAAATTCAAAAAAAAAATAAAAAATAAAAAGTTAATCCACATATTGAACATGCCTTTCAATATTAATCAAAACATCTCACTAGCTTGAACTCTTAAATGTTGAAGATTTCCTTTAAATCTATTATGTTAATTATCAAATTTATTAAGTTAATTATGCAAATCAATGGTAGCTATGCTGATAATACATAACATCGTCTGCCACTTGTAGCCACAATTGATTTCCCTAGAGGAAGAGAAAGTCAATCCCAAATAGTAAAAGAAACATAACAGTTTACTAGGAAGCATAGAACAAAGTTCCTGACTAAAAACTGTGTTCTGAACAAAAACACTGAAGCAACAAGGAAAAAATGAGTTACAGAGAAGTGCAATTGATAGCTTCCGTTATGCTTCAATAAGTACATATCGAATTAAATATGTGACTCAAGTAAAATCTAATAATCTTCAAAATGTTAAGAACCTAAAAGATTATCAGAATGCAAGTTGTTGGTAATACTCACTAGCAAGTTTGTTCTCCTCAGGAGTTGTGGTATCCGTCAAGTAAAGTGTCATAAGAGGTATGAAGTCACTATTGGCAGGTAATGCTTTCAAGATGGATTCTCGGTAAGCCACCGCTGCAGCAGTTGTCTTGATGGCAGGTTTTAAATTTGGCATAACTATTCCCCTTCCAAAATGAAATGCACTGTAGGCATAATGAATAGCAGATAAAATACAAATTATAACCCTTCACAACTAAACTAACTTCATAAAGAAAAATAAACTAATGATACTTTGAATCAGTATCAGAATTACAAAAATTCCCCTAACTAAATGAATGTATGCAAAACAAATATTACAATTTTTCTCCCACAAAATTACCTGTGAGAGCTAACAGCTTCAAAAAGGTCACCATCACGGAGGTGAAGATGCCAATCATCTGGTTGCGTTATAGAAAGCTCCATCTTGGCTCCTTTGGTTTTTAACTGATTAAGCCCCCTAACATTTGCAAAAGGTAAAGTTGATGCCTATAACATAATGAATGTCACATCGGTTAGATAGAATTTTTTAGAAGACTAATGTTGAAGGAAAGTGCAACAAAATGAAGACCATAACAATCCCTGTCCTCATCTTGAATATCATACGTACACTCCTGTTTAATATCAAAAAATGTAGTGTCAATTGTTGATGTTTAACACTAGAATATGATTTGCAAAGTTATGTACGTTGTGATTCTAACACAACAATTGTAAGACAACCACTTTGTATGCTTCACTTTCATTTCATATTTTGACATGGAAGATCCAAGCAGACACATAACTCAACTAAAATTTATCCTACTTCAACACAAGAAAGTCCAGAACCAATCAGCATCTTTATTATGTGTCATTTCCCTATTTTAAGGAGAAACAAGAACAATCTTGTCCATGATCAGGTCCCATAATTGTTGGACAGTTACCAATGACAAACAATTCCAAAAGCTAGGGAATATGATGAAAGAATTTGTTACTCATTCTTTTTATAGGCATACTGAGTTTACACAATGGCTGAGGACATTAAATTATGGTTGGGAAAACATGCCACTAATATTTGATACAAAAGCTTTTGATATATGAGCAGGCTCCTAGTACAGGGTTTTTTTTATCAGATTAACAGTCCATTAATGTAACCAAGCAGCAAAATCAAATTCTTCAACATATTCTTCATGCAAAATCCATGACAAAGTTAATTGTACTGGGACTAATTAATCATAGGTGGTCCTTCATGGAAGTCAATATATAAGAAGCATGGACAAGGACACACCGACGCAAAAAAATTTCAAAAAATGTAGGGACACAACGCATGGGACACGTATACTTTTATATATTTATTATATGTCATCCATAAGGATAAGAAATTATTATATATCATGTATATGAATATTTAATTAAAAAATAATAACAAAATGCAATGTAAGACTAATTTATGAAGTCTAAAAGCAGAGAATAGGTATACATGTGCATTGTTTTTCTTTATCATTGAATTCCAAATTGTTGTAATCAAACTTCTAATGTGTTTTATTTGTATCTAAACGATACACATATGTTCCCCAAGTATTCTAGAAAATTTTAAACAATAGTTGATCATGTGCGTGCACCAAGTGTCAAGAAATATTTGATGAGTGTTGTGTCATGTCGGTGTTCGACAAAGCATAGCTCGACACGACATGACACATTCTTAGAAGCGTCCATGCTTCTTACATCAATATGCTACTGTAATATTACCATCTAACATAGTTTATACATATTACATACTATGCATACGCAGCAGGAGCTCTTTGTTTTGCATTGGAGAATAGATGAAATAACCACCCAGATTCCGCTTTCAAATTTGCTAAGTAGTTTTTACACACAAGCACACGCACGCACACACACACACACACAACAAAAAAACAAAAAACAAAAAACAAAAACAAAAACAAAAACAAAACAAATCACCAATTTTGCATTAAAGTTGGTTAACTAAAAGAAGAGTACATACTTTGTAAGGCAATGCCAAAGTCTTTATCATTCTCTATGTTGCACCTAAGGCTTTTGCTGAATATGATTGTCTTCTCTGTTGAAAGTAAATAAGCATATGATCAGAAAAATCAAGTGCCCAAATTATATATTTCAAAAATAATCCCATTTTGGGTGTCTTACAAATACCAAACATTACTTGTTCCTATCTGTAAACTATGATTTGAATGGTTGACAATATAATTAGCCCAATCTCATGTCAGTTGCATGAAACAAAATCACATAAATAGTTTCAATAAGAGAATGACTTGGAATTTTCTCAAATATTCTTTGGGTGGGTTCTAAGTGGGTGCAATCTGGATTTTGGCAAGTTCACGAGTACATGTTAGGCTAGCCAACCCTACTTATGTAATGTACCCTAACTGTTAATGTTATGCATTTTTGCTATATTAGGGGTTCTAGGCTCACGTGGCCTGATCTTATGCATCATGTAGGATCACGTGATTGGGCTGTCATTGAGTCAAGCCAAGTTGAGTAGTCATGCACAATGAAAATTAGTTGTGCTCAAGCTCAATAGAGAATTGTGGCTAAGCTCAGCTTAGTTAGCAGTGTTGGGAATCAAATTCAAACATGTCCATATTTATTTTTTGTAAGTCTATAGCGATCCCGGTTGTACCTTTACTGTTCAGTTGCATTTCGGACTCGGTTCCGTGAAGTTGATAGTTGTAATTATCTTGTTGTCATCCTTTAATTCCCTATGTCTAAATTTTGGATGTATTGGGCATGTTTCGAGCAGGTGGGTTGAGCCTTGGTCTAAAATCTAGTTGCCAGGTTTTTGGTCGTTCCGCTCGAGCGGGTCATATAGCGCTCGAGCAGAGATTGCACACTCCCAGTATTTTTTTGCCCTACAAAACTTCTGCAGGTGTGATTTCTACGCTCGAGTGGATCTTGCGCTCGAGCGGACCTTTTGGCGCTCGAGCGGGTAGTGTCTTGTCTGTGAAAGTTCTGGGAGGGGGAAATCTACGCTCGAGCGGACTGGTTTTCACGCTCGAGCGGATGTGCTTTATCTCTGTGTCTTGGCGCTCGAGCGGGCCTTCTTGCGCTCGAGCAAACCATGCTTTTTGTTCTTGACGCTCAAGCGTTGTGTTTTTCACTCGAGCGGACCTGTCGTATATCAGATAGCTGTTGGGCATTTTTGAATCACTTTCTACAATTTCTCTCTCTCTCTTACTTTTCCAAAAAAGCCATTGGAGAGTACCTCACTCTAAAACATAACTTCTCTCTTAGGATTGATCTAGCTAGAGTGTTTTCCAAACCTTTGGCCTTTACAAAAAAAATTGTTGATCATCGAGGGTTATCTTTTGATCCAAGAATCTCGGGATTTGGAGCATTTCCGTTTTCTTCATCTTCTTCGTTGGGTGTCAACTTTTGAGGTAGGGATTCCTACTCACTACTATGGGTTTTGACCTAGATTTTTGGGCATTTTGTTAAATGGTTGATTTTGGGAAGTTAGAGTTTGAAAATGTCAAAAAAGGGTTTTGTTATTTTGATTCTAAAATGTGTATTTGGGTTTCAAAATGATGATATTGTTGTTGGTTGTTGATATTTGAACCATTGGGTTGATATTGGGAAATGGGATAGAAAACCCTAATTTGTTGTACAAATTAATTGGCGTAATTAATTTGGGAATATTGTTGTTGTTTGAAATCGAGTTGGAAATAATGAAATTGGCTCATTATATGGTAGAATGGTGGAGTTGGATTTATTAATCGCTCACTTTTGAAAACATTGATATTTTATCTGTTGGAGCTTTTATTATCAATTTAGAAATAATTGCTTGGGCTACCGGGGGAGGGTAGTGTTGATTGTTGTAGACAATACATGATGATTAGGCAAATTAAAACTAATCAATTGGATGTGTCATAGAGTATGACGGCTGATAGAATACATTAACGTTATGTATTGATTGATTGTGTATATGACCTATGTGTATATATGGCGTATGTGTGAGAGAAGATATGGGATGTACTCTACGGTTTAGGGGAAGATAGGGAATGGACCTCTAAACCGGATGTCGTTTGGGAGGAGATAGGGGATGAACTCCGCTAATACAGCTCATATGTTTGTCAGTTAATGTGTTGATATTGTTCATATGCCTATCTATAGAAGTGTTAATATAGCTCATATGCTTATCTGTTGAAGTGTGGATACAGCTCATATGCTTATCTGTTGAGATGTTGATATAGCTTATATGCTCGTTTATCGAAGTGTTGATATAGCTAATATGCTTATCTAATGTAGAATGGGAAACGTTTAATATGAGTTACTGTCTCATATAAGTTGTTGGCCAGGTTCTGAGCCGTTGTTGTGAATTGTGAACTTGATGAGAAATGGAAAATGAAATGAAACATGGACATGGTAATCATGAAATGGAAATGAGTTATGAATTGATTTATGGGAATTAAACATTTATCAATTGCTAATGTCTTAGTTACTGCTCATACTTTGTTTAGCATATCTCTACTGGGCGTTGGCTCACCCTATATGGGACATTATTTTTAGGTACAGGTAGCATGCCACCTCCAAAGACTTAGCTTAGATGGATATGGGAGTTGAAGACTTTTTTTGATCATTTTGTTTGTATTACATGTATATCAAACCAAGGGCTTCTTTTGTATAGAGTTAGTATTCTTCTTTTGTATAACCAAGTGTTAACTTGGAAAGCTGTAAGCCTGTAGGGCATTTGCTTTTGTTGTTAACATGTAATACTATTGTAAGAACTACTCTGATGAATGGAAATGTGTTGATTTCTTTATATCATTGCATGTCTAAATGATGGGCTTTATGTATTATTTTGAGGGCGTTACAAAGTCCAAAGTTGGTCTTTGACTTATTCAAAGTAACAGTATGTTGTTCATGGGATAGTTGATATTTTTCAAGCGTGTTTAGTGTTTCTTTTTCAATCTCTATGTCTAGCATATATTTCTTTCTATTGTAAAAATACCACAAGCAATTGGGCAACTTGAGCTTTGCTCGTCTCAATTCGATTGTATAAACAAGCCTAGCTTGAGCTCCAAGGAATATAAACAATGCAACTCACACATATCTAGTGTCAGTCATTAAGATACAAAAGAGAAAAACTACAAGACCAACAACAACAAAAACAACAAAAAGGGACCTTTCAAATGCTCTAAACAGGCTAACTAGATGGACAATCACCAGCAACCTCAAATATGCCTCCATAATTCCAAAACCTTAGCCCACCATAACCTATAACCATTCACTGTAATATCAAAGAAACCCCAAAATTAGAAGGGGAAAAAAAAACCTATTGAATAACGATATAAAAAACATATATACATACATGTATAGGAATTTAGATTTGTTAAAGGGGTTTGGTGTTTTGGTCATCGGGCTGTGTAGAGATATGGTGATTTGAACTCTAGGGTGTGTTGTGAAGCAGAGAGATGAAGGAGTGAAAGAGAAAGAGTTAAAACAGTGTTTGTGGCCGGCAAGTTGGGCAGCGAACAATTCTCATTCAGTCCTTGTAATTGCACATAATTCACATCAACATGAAAAACACCGCTAAATTCAAAAGATTTCGAGCAATAGCAAATTGATGACCCAATTTGTTTTGGTTTGATTTTAGACCAAAACAGAACAGAAAACAAAAAGCAATTAATTTTAGAGTAAGCCATCCCAAATCTTTGAAATTGATAGAGATTGTTGAAAACAAGTTTGAAATCTCTGCAATTTTAGGAGCTACTGAAATTGATACAAGTTTGGAGTATGAACCTGTTGAATCTTTTCAATTACAGCTTCTTGAATCCGAATGCAACCACTCCTCGTCGTCGGCGGCGGCGGAGCAAGACGGCGACTCCTCAGCGAGAGTTCCTCTGTCTGTCTCTCTCTCTCTCACTCAAACCATTTTTCTTGATTCCCCGCTAAAACGACGTTGTTTTGGTGTTGGTTACTCAACAGTGAAACCACTCCACCCGATCACTTCAGCGAAACACTCTAGAGGATTCTAATGCGATCGGCCCGTTGGCTTATTCATTTCGTTCGATTCAATCTTATTTTTTTAGAATTTGAAAAAAAAGTGTTTGCTTCCCTTCAATTCGTATGAATTAAAGGGTACTTTTGAGTTTATAGGAGGTTTATTATGAATTTCGTTTTGATAATTTGAATCGCTTAATATGTAAAATTTGTCAAGTATTATATGCATATAAAATATTACGTTGATTAGATATCGATAGTTACGTGATCAAATCAATTTTGTATAAAAAAATAAACGGTTGACAGAAATCTGATTTGATAAAATAACTATCGATATCCGATCAATATAATTTTTTATAAGTATATAGCATTTGACGAGTTCTACACATTGAACAGTTTAGATTATCGCAATGAGACCCGTGGTGAACCCCCAACACTCTCTAGTCCGATCACAAACTGAAAGGAAGCCGATCCTTGAAAAAAATTAATTTAGTTTATAAGGTCGAGTTGAGTCAATATTTTTAGCTCAATATATTAATAGGTTGGGTTTCAAATTTATACTTTCAACACAGCTTGATTTGCCTGCTATTAAATTACTTAATTATAATATATTAAAATAGTTTTTTTGTTGTTGAGATCTGAACTTTATTTTTGTTAATTTTATTAAAACTCACATTTGTGGTGATATTTGATTAAATTTATTTAAGAAATCTTTCAATTTATAATGATATCAATATATTTATTTAAGAAATATAATATGATTGAATTTAATTATGAAATGTTTTAAAAAAAAATTTAACATATAACTCAATGGGCAAATTTGGGATTTATAATTATTTTTTAGGCCAAACTTAGACAGAAATAGAGGCCCAATGTAAGGGCTGGGCCAGGTCGAACTTGGACAAATATAAAATTCTTTATTATGTAATGTCGACTCAATCTAAACCTGACTCAAACTGACGAATGACCACCTCTAGTAGGAAGAGGTAAGCTATTTTGGCGGTGAAATAAGGTAAACCAAGTAAGGATATTATAAGTATTTTATTATGACATTGGACTGTCTTTGGTTCATGAATTTGGAAAGAGATTTGAAAATATGTGTGTGTGTGTGTGTGTGTGTGAAAATAGATGAATTTCACTCACTTTTTTCCTTTCCTTTTCAAATCTCTTCCTAAATCTTTAAACCAAACACAATGCAAGGATTGTTTTGGGAATTGGATTTTTTAGTACCTTTTAAATTTTTACAAAAAGATGTGTATAAAATAAAGGGTTTGGCTTCTCAACTTGAGATATCGTTTGAGTTTGGTAGATCCCTTTTAGAGTCGATTTCGGTGATTCGAACCGTTCACTTTTTTAGACCTGTTGAATAGAATATTTATGTAAAAAATCAAGATGATTAGATATTAGTAGCTATATATTTGAATCATATTTGCTTTAAAAAATGAAACAAATACGATTCAAACATATAGCTACCGATATTCGATCATCTTAATTTTTTACATGAATATTCTACTTAACGAATCTTAAAAAGTGAACAATTTGAATCATCGAAACAAGACGTGTGGCAGACTCCATAACTCCCTCAAATTCTCTCATGTTGAAATGTGAACATGAAAAAAACTTTATCCAAAAATAAAAATAATTTTTTTATAATAATCTTTTTACTTTTAAATTAAAATAGAAACTTCCCAAAACAGACCTAAACGGTCTTGCATGTCGTGGGATGTCAGTGTTATTTTAGAATGTAGTGGCTTCTTTTCAGTCTTAGATCAGATAGGAGGGTGTTGTTGGGCCTGTGGGGCCCACCACGAGTTCCGTTTTGATAATCTAAACCGTTCAATATGTACAAATTGTCGAGTATTATATACTTGTAAAAAATCATGCTGATCGGATATCGATAGCTAACTCATCAAATCAGTTTTTTGTCAACCGTTTATTTTTTCACTGTCCATTTTGTTTTATACAAAACTGATTTGATCATGTAGTTATCGATATCCGATCACCGTAATGTTTTACAAACATAGTACTTGATGATTTCTACATATTGTACGGTTCGAATTATTAAAACGGGATCTGTGGCGGGTTCCCACAGACTCAACAGCACCCTCCCGTCCGATCTTACAGCGATTCCGATTTTCCCTGTCATTTATTTTGTTCCGGACTTGGGTTCCATCATGGTTGTTGTTGTCTATATCTTGTTTCCGTCTTTTAAATCCTTTGTATTTGAGTTTTGGGACGTGTTGGATGAGTTGGTATAGGTTGGTTATGAGTTGGAATAAATGGTTGCTATCCAGAATTTGGCATCTTCGCCCGAGCGAGGCTTCTTGCGCTCGAGTGAGCCTTGGGTTTTAGTTTTTTAGCTCGAGTGAGGGTTCCTGCACTCGAGCGAGATTTGTGTGGTGTGTCTTTTCGCTCGAGTGAGCAATCTTGCGTTCGAGCGTGCGTCTGCATCTAGATTGGACCTGAAGGTTAGTATTCTTCGCTCGAGCGAGGCTTTTGTCGCTCGAGCAAGCGAGCTCTATGTTTTGTGTTTCTTCGCTCGAGTGAGAACTCTTGCACTCGAGCGTGCTTCTGGGTTGCAGACCTGAAGCTTCACATTATTCGCTCGAGCGAGGTTCTTTTGTGTTTGGTCGCTCGAGCGACCACTTCTTCGCTCGAGCGAGGTTTGAATATATCAGTTGGCAACAATTTGATATACATTACTTTTTCATCATCTTTTCATCCAAACCCTAGATCCGACACACACTCTGTCTCTACACACTCATTTTCTCTACAAATACACCTTGTTCTTGGGTCTCTCTACCTTAGTCTCTTTGTAAGAAAGTTGGAGCTTTGCGAGGGCTACATTTTGATCCGAAAATTCTTGGATTTGGAGCATCTTGGACTTTCTTCATCATCTCCTTTGAGTCTCTTCATTTGAGGTAGGGATAATCTACTCCTTCTTATGAATTTTAATATAAACATTTGTCATTTTGTATAAATGGTGAGATTTGGTAATTTGAGAAATTAGGGTTTGAGACTTGTAGTATTTAAAAGAGAGGTTTTGTGTTTTTAAGCTCCATGTGCATATGAGGTCTTGAAAATGGGGATTTGTGGATTTAATTGGTGAAATTTGGTCTTAGGATCAATGTTTGGGAAAAATGGGAAAATGCCCTAATTGAATTTAAATAATTAATTTGTATAATTAATTTGGTAATTGTGAGGAATATGAAATTGATTTGACAAACATGAAATTGGATGGAATGGGGACTAGTTAATGTAGTTGGATTGATGAATCACTCACCGATGGAAAATGTAATAAATTATTTGTTGATAGAACTATTTATTTGTATAGAGATATCTGTTTTGGGCTATCGGTGAAGGATAGTCTTGATTGTTGTAGACACTGCATGATGATTAGGTAAATTGAAACCAATCAATGGAATTATGTCATTGAATATGACAGTTAGAATAACACATTGAATATGTGCATTAATTGATCATTGTATATGATGACGTGTTTAAATACATTGCATATGTATATTTGTTTTGAAGGAGAAAGGAGATGTACTCCATTGTGTGGGAGGAGATAGGGGATGTACTCCACTGTTTGGGAGGAAATAGGGGATGGATTCCATTGATAATTAAGTTGGCCGGCGTGTCTAGGGTGAAAGTCCCGAAATCTTATATACATTTGAATAACGTTGATGATTGAAGTGTTGATAATATGAGTTGTAGTCTCATTTTGAATTGTCAATAAATTGAAGTGTTGTTATTTTTATGAGTTGTAGTCTCACTTTGAACAATCGATGAATTGAAGTGTTGTCTTTATGAATTGTAGTCTCATTTGAATTACTCGGATAAATGAGCCATGTTAATAAAGTGAATTGGAAATAGAAATGAAACCGGGTTGAAAGATGAATATCAATGTTGATGGGTTATAAAAATGATGTTAATCGATGTACATGTGTTGAACATTTATCAGATGCTAATGTTTTAGTTATTTCTCATATTTGGTTTAGCATATCTCTATTGGGCTTTGGTTCACCCTACTTGGGACACTATTTTCAGGTACAGCGGACATGCCACCTCCAAGTTCTTAGCTTGGGAGGTCTCGGGGCTGAAGTCTCTGTTTTGTTGTTTTGCTTTTATGTTTATATGTTTTTATTTCCAAGCCGAGGGCTTTAATTGTAAAGGGCTTCTGACCCTCTTTTGTTGTAATCAAGTGTTAACTTTGAAAGTTGTAAGCCCGTAGGGCATCTATTTTTGTTTTTAACATGTAACATCTTTTGTAAGAAGACTTTGATGGGTGAAAATGTATTATTTCTTTATGATTATGGATCTTATGTATGATTGAGTTATGTATTATTTTGAGGGCATTACAACTTGGTATCAGAGCGTACCGGGTTTGAATATTTTGGGTACGTGGGAAGTGGTTAGTACCACAATGGGTTTGTCTCGGTTATTAGAGACTTATGCGTGATGTTATGTGTTTATTTGATAACATGCTTATGTAACTACATGGGTATGAGATTTAGTTTCTAGGATGTTGATCGAGTCTATGGGTTTCTGGGAGTCCTGTTGGAAAGGCACTTGATCACTGCTGTTTCTAACTGGAACTCTAGCAACGCCATGGGATGGTCATTATCTGGAAATGAAATTCGTAAGTGCTTATGTGATTATGTGCTTATATGGAATGAATTGCAGTTGTCCAATGTATTAGAATGTGAGGGAAATAGCTTCGGTACATTTGTGAATGTGCTAATGTCTTTGTTACCTTTATTAGGATGTCAGGACGAGGACGTAGTGGTAGGCATGGTAGGCCTAGGAAGCAGGAGCTGTCTATACCGGATGAAATTTCGGCACAGGAAGAGGGAGTTGGTCAGGCCAATGTGGCCGAACTAGCAGGTCAGCAGGCCATGGGCGCCTTAGCTTGTGAGATGGCAGGAGCATTGAGGGAATCTATGGACATTCTCAGGGCTGAGAATCAAGTCTAGGCCCATGTAACTGAAGTAGGGCCTTCCTTTCTGAAGAGGGAGTTTTTCCGGTCGAATCCGGATGAGTTTTTGGGTGATCCAAAAGTGCCACTGAAAGCTGACGAGTGGCTAGAGCAAATGACGAAGACGTTTGAGATGCTTGGCATTGAAGACAGAGGTTTGCGAGTGACCTTAGCGTTCTTCCAACTGAAGAGAGACACGGGTCAGTTGTGGAAGTTTGTGCCAGGGCGTATTGGGAGAACTTGGAAGGTCTTTGTTGACACCTTCCAGGATAAGTTTTTGCCTCCCACTGTTAGGGAGAAGTTGAGAGATCAGTTCTGTCAGCTCGAGCAGCTGAATACACCAGTGGCGGAGTTCGAGGCCACCTTTACTAGTCTATCCAGGTTTGTACCTGAGTTAGTGGTGACTGAGGAATGTCGCTGTTTGGAGTTCGAGAAGAAATTGAGGACCAAACTTATGTTTCGAGTTACCGGATCCATGTTAGGGAGTATGGGCGCTTGGTACAAGCTGCTGCCCATCTTGAGACCATTATGCAAACAGAGGAAGAAATGATGAGGGGCTCCAGGAGGAGTCAGGAAGGTCAGGGGGACGATAAGAGGCAGAAGGGTTCTAACCCTCAGCAGTCCTAGGGAGCACATTCTAGATCTACCTTTCCAGTACCGAGTCCAGGTTCTGGGAGAGGCGGTCAGAGAGACGTCACTTGTTACAAATATGGTCAGTTGGGCCACAAGTCTCCAGCTTGCCTGTAGAGGGGAAGAGGGCAGAGAGTAGCTTCTTCTTCGACTCGTTCTCAGAGCCAGAGTCAGGGCAGAGATCAGCCGTTCACTTGTTATCAGTGTAGGCAAGTGAGACACTTGAAGAGGTTTTGCTCCCAGTTGAGAGACATATCTGGTGCGTCTGGTTCGAGGCAAACACAGAGTCTTCAGCCAGCTCAGTCAGTTCAGGCCTCGAGGGCCAATTAGAGAGCCTCTTCGGCTCAGTTTGTGCAGAAGTCGTATGCTCTGAGAGGTAAGCAGGTAGATCAGAGACCTACAGGGCACGTGTATACTATTACAGCGCAGGACCTTGTACCCGCTCCATCTGCTGTGAGAGGTACCTTTTTGTTTTGTAACTTGGTTGCTAATGTATTGATTGATACGGGTGCATCTCATTCCTTTATATCTGCTACATTTGCATCTGTTTTGGGATTGGAGTTGGCGCAATTAGCATATGCTATTGTGTAGTATCACCTATTAGGGGTGAGTTGATTTTGAAACAAGGATGTAGAGGTTGTGATGTAGAGATTATGATATAGAGGTCGCTGATCGTCGGCTTCCATTTTCGTTTGTAGTAATAGTTATGTCTGGGTTTGATGTGAATTTGGGTATAGACTGATTATCGTCATACCGGGTTATTATAGATTGCTATCGCCAGAGGGTTACTGTATGTACCTTTGGTGGTGACTGTTTTCATTTCTTGGGGGATCGGGTTGGTAGAGTTTTACCACCGACATATGATCTGCGCAGGCGGAATGAGCTTAGTTGTCTTCTCGCTAGCTTTATGAGTAGTGAGTGTAATGAGACCCGGACTGAGTTGTCCAGAGTGGTCTGCGAGTACTCGAATGTCTTTCCCGAGGTCCTTGTTAGTTTACCACCCCATCGAGAGGTCGAGTTCTCTATTGACTTAGTGCCTAGCACGTCATCGATCTCTATGGCACCGTATCGTTTTGCCCCAGCCGAGTTAAGTGAATTGAAGATTCAACTCCAGGAGTTATTAGATAAGGGTTTTATTCGCCCTAGTACTTCGCCTTGAGGAGCACTGGCCCTCTTTCCTAAAAAGAAAGATGGGGTTTTGAGACTTTGTATTGACTACCGAAAGTTGAACTGGGCTACGGTCAAGAACAAGTACCTTATGCCTTGTATAGATGACTTATTTGATCAGTTGAAAGGATCCCATTGTTTCTCTAAGATAGACTTGAGATCGGGTTACCATCAGTTGAGAGTCAGGGAGGAGGATATCCCGAAAACGGCATTCCGCACGCGGTATGACCACTATGAGTTTCTGGTGATGCCTTTTGGGCTTACCAATGCACCGGCTGTGTTTATAGACTTGATGAACCAGATCTTCCGGGAGTTCTTAGATCGCTTTGTGGTCGTTTTCATGGACGACATTCTGATTTATTCACCTTCTGAGGAGGAGCACGAAGAACACTTATGAATGGTGCTTGAGTTGCTTAGAGCCCATAAGCTATATGCTAAGTTTGGGAAGTGTGAGTTCTGGTTGAAAGAGGTTAAGTTTTTAGCCCATGTAGTATCCGGGGAAGGGTGTCTGTTGATTCATCCAAGATAGAGGCAGTGCAGGATTGGGTAGCCTAAGAGTGTCTTTGAGATCCGCAGTTTTCTGGGATTGGTCGGGTATTACCGTCAGTTTGTGAAAGATTTCTCTAGGCTAGCTTCACCTTTGACTAGATTGATGCGGAAAGTGGTCAAATTTGTGTGGAGTGAGACTTGCGAAAAGTCATTTCAAGAGCTTAAAGTTAGACTTACTACCGCTCCAGTCTTGATTATTTCGAAGAAGGGTTTGGGTTATGCAGTCTATTGTGATGCCTCATGAGAGGGTTTGGGTTGTGTGTTGATGTAAGAGGGAAAAGTAGTGGCCTATGGTTCACGTCAATTGAAAACACATGAGAAGAACTATCGTACACATGACCTAGAGTTGGCGGCTGTGATATTTGCCTTAAAGATTTGGAAGCACTACCTTTATGGTGAGAGATTCGAGGTGTTCTCGGATCATAAAAGTCTGAAGTATTTGTTTACATAGAAGGACTTGAATTTGAGGCAAATGAGATGGATGGAGTTCATAGAAGATTATGACCTTGAATTGCATTATCATCCGGGAACGGCCAACGTTGTGGCCGATGCCCTTAGTAGGAAGTCCATTGGTGACGTAACTTGTATTGTTATCCGAGAATGGGAGATGTTGGGTGCTCTTAGCGAGTTCAACTTGCATCTGGACGAGTCCATTAAGTCTGCGGCCTTGTTTTTTGTAGTTGCACAACCCACGCTTGTGAATCGAGTGTTAGAGGCACAGAGGGGTGACTTTGAGGTAGAATCCCTCCAGGAAAAGATCTCTAGTAGGAAGGTTGAGAAGGGCTTGACTGTGTATCCTGACCTGAGTGTGAGGTACCGAGACCGCATGTTTGTGCCAGAGTCTTGCCGAGATGAAGTACTCCGAGAGTTTCACCATTCACGCCTTGCGGTGCATCCGGGAGGCACAAAGATGTATCATGATCTGAGTCACTAGTTTTGGCAGAGGGGTATGAAGAAGGATATGGTAGTGTTTGTGTCAAAGTGTCTTACTTGTCAGCAACTGAAGGCCGAGCGTCAAAGGCCAACGGATTTGTTACAACCCTTGTCTATAGTTGAGTGGAAATAGGAGCTTTTCATGATGGATTTTGTTGTGGGTCTTCCGAGAACTCAACGGGGTAGTGATGTTATTTGGGTGGTAGTAGACCGGTTGACTAAGTCGGCACACTTTATCCCTATGTGCGTAAGAGATTCAGTAGATCACCTTGCCGACTTGTATATTCGGGACGTAGTGAGGTTGCACGGGGTCCCAGTGTCGATTGTCTCAGATAGAGACCCGCGTTTTACTGATAGGTTGTGGCAAAGTTTGCAGAGTGCCTTGGGCACTAGGCTGACCTTTAGCACAGCTTACCATCCTCAGACTGACAGGCAATCAGAGCGCACCATTCAGATACTTGAGAATATGCTTCGAGGCTATGTCCTTGACTTTAAAGGGTCGTGGGAGAGGCACTTACCCTTAGTGGAGTTTGCCTACAACAACAGTTTCCAATCGAATATTGGTATGGCATCATTTGAGGCCTTGTATGGCCGACCGTGTAGATCTCCAGTATGTTGGACCGAGGTGGGTGATGCACCTTTGTTGGGCCCGGAGTTGGTTCGGAAAACGACGAAGAAAGTAACACTTATCCGTAAGAGGCTAGTTACAGCCCAGAGTCGCCAAAAGAGTTATGCCGACCATCGGAGGAGACCTTTGTCATTTGAGGTGGGTGATCACGTCTTTATGAAAATATTACCTAGACGGGGTTTGATGAGGTTTGGGAAGAGTGGGAAGTTGTACTCTCGATTTATTGGCCCTTTTGAGATCCTTGAGCGGATTGGGGAGGTTGCATATCGTTTAGCATTGCCTCGACAGTTGTCCGGAGTGCATGACGTATTTCATGTTAGTATGCTTCGAAAATATGAGCCGGATCCGTCACATGTGTTGGATTGGACCGACTTAAAGGTGGACGAGGATGCTTCGTATGAAAAGAGACCAGTGCAGGTCTTGGATAGGCGGGACCAAGTCTTGCGAGGCAAGACGATTCCCTTGGTCAAGGTATTGTGGAATCACCATGGAGTTGAGGAAGCAACTTAGGAATGCAAATTGGAGGTCTGAGAGAAATATCTGGACCTATTTGTTGATATTTGAGCTTATGCTGAGAATTTTATTTTGTTGATAAACTCTAAGAACATTGTATATGTTTGGATTATGGAAGCATTAAAATTGTTGAATATGTTTCGAAAATGTGAGTTTAATTTAACATTGTATATGTTGAATGTATTGTGGAAATGTAATTATGTTGTTAACATTTAATATGTTATGGAGATATGGGATATATGCATTGAAATTAGTTGAATTTCACTAGAATGCATGTTAATAATAGGTATTGAGCTACATTTATAAATTGTTCTCTTGAAAAGAGATGGAATGATCGGTAGTGGATCATGTTGGTAAGTGGTGTATTGTAATCATGTTGAGAATTGAAAAGATCACAGTTTTGAAACTTGTATTTGTAATTTTTGGGACGAAATTCTTTAAGGGGGAGAGGTTATAGCGATCTCGGTTTTCCCCATCATTTATCTTGTTCCGGACTTGGGTTCCGTCATGGTTGTTGTTGTCTATATCTTGTTTCCGTCCTTTAAATCTTTTGTATTTGAGTTTTGGGACGTGTTGGGTGAGTTTGGTACAAGTTGGTTGTGAGTTGGAACAAATGGTTGCTGTCCAGAATTTGACATCTTTGCTCGAGTGAAGCTTCTTGCGCTCGAGCGAGCCTTGGGTTTTAGCTTCTTAGCTCGAGCGAGGGTTCCTGCACTCGAGCGAGATTTGTGTGGTGCGTCTCTTCACTCGAGCGAGCACTCTTGCGTTCGAGCGTCCGTCTGCGTCTAGATTGGACCTAAAAGTTAGTATTCTTCGCTCGAGCGAGAACTCTTGCGCTCGAGCGTGCTTCTGCGTTGCAGACCTGAAGCTTCGCATTGTTTGCTCGAGCGACACTTCTTGTGCTCGAGCGAGGTTCTTTTGTGTCTGGTCGCTCAAGCGACCACTTCTTCGCTCGAGCGAGGTTCAAATATATCAGTTGGCAGCAGCGTGATATACATCACTTTTTCATCATCTTTTCATCCAAACCCTAGATCTAACACATACACTCTCTCTCTCTACACACTCCTTCTCTTTACAAATACACCTTGTTCTTGGGTCTCTGTACTCTAGTCTCTTTGTAAGAAAGTTGGAGCTTTGCGGGGGCTACATTTTGATTAGAAAATTCTTGGATTTGGAGCATCTTGGGTTTTCTTCATCATCTCCTTTGAGTCTCTTCATTTGAGGTAGGGATAATCTACTCTTTCTTATGAGTTTTAACATAAACATTTGTCATTTTGTATAAATGGTGAGATTTGGTAATTTAAGAAATTAGGGTTTGAGACTTGTAGTATTTAAAAGAGGGGTTTTGTGTTTTCAAGCTCCATGTGCATATAGGGTCTTGAAAATGGGGATTTGTGAATTTAATTGGTGAAATTTAGTCTTAGGATCAATGTTTGGGAAAAATGGGAAATGCCCTAATTAAATTTAAATAATTAATTTGTATAATTAATTTGGCAATTGTGAGGAATATGAAATTGATTTGAAAAACATGAAATTGGATGGAATGGAGAATAGTTAATGTAGTTGGATTGATGAATCACTCACTGATGAAAAATGTAATAAATTATCTGTTGCTAGAACTATTTATCTATATAGCGATATCTGTTTTGGGCTATCGGTGAAGGATAATCTTGATTGTTGTAGACACTGCATGATGATTAGGTAAATTGAAACCAATCAATGGAATTATGTCATTGAATATGACAGTTGGACTGACACATTGAATATGTGCATTAATTGATCATTGTATATGATGACGTGTTTAAATACATTGCATATGTATATTTGTTTTGGAAGAGAAAGGGGATGTACTACATTGTGTGGGAGGAGATAGGAGAAGTACTCCACTGTTTGGGAGGAAATAGGAGATGGATTCTATTGATAATTAAGTTGGCCGGAGTATCTAGGGTGAAAGTCCCGAAATCTTATATACGTTTGAATAACGTTGATGATTGAAGTGTTGATAATATGAGTTGTAGTCTCATTTTGAATTGTCGATGAATTGAAGTGTTGTTATTTTTATGAGTTGTAGTCTCACTTTGAACAATCGATGAATTGAAGTGTTGTCTTTATGAGTTGTAGTCTTATTTGAATTATTTGGATAAATGAGCCATGTCAATAAAGTGAATTGGAAATAGAAATGAAACCGAGTTGAAAGATGAATATCAATGTTGATGGGTTATAGAAATGATGTTAATCGATGTACATGTGTTGAACATTTATCAAATGCTAATGTTTTAGTTATTTCTCATATTTGATTTAGCATATCTCTATTGGACTTTGGCTTACCCTACTTGGGACACCATTTTCAGGTACAAGGGACGTGCCACCTCCAAGGTCTTAGCTTGGAAGGTCTCGGGGCTGAAGTCTCTGTTTTGTTGTTTTGCTTTTATGTTTATATGTTTTTATTTCCAAGCCGAGGGCTTTAATTGTAAAGGGCTTCTGACCCTCTTTTGTTGTAACCAAGTGTTAACTTAGAAAGTTGTAAGTCCGTAGGGCATCTACTTTTGTTGTTAACATGTAACATCTTTTGTAAGAAGACTCTGATGGGTGAAAATGTATTATTTCTTTATGACTATGGATCTTATGTATGATTGAGTTATGTATTATTTTGAGTGCGTTACAGATCTGAGACTAGAAAGAAGCTAGGCCCATTTTAGAAAGGAAGAAGGACAGAGGTATGATTTTATTGTTATACACCAAGGTTGCCAGTGTAATTTATCATAAATTTTTTATTTTGTGAGAAAATAACGTAACATTGGTATTTGGAGCTCATATTTACAAATTAAAAGTTTTTTTTTTTTTTTGGAATTACGCCTCAAATAATATTGGGGCTTATACACACAAGTTTTAATTTATGTACTTATAATCTATTAAGTCTTAACTAAGATTTTTTAGATATTTAAGTCCCATTAAAATTTTAATAATTAGAATTGTCCTTTAAATAATAATTGTTTATCATTTATGATTATCTATAAAAAAAAATATGATGATTTCCTATTTATTTTGATTTTTAAAACTTTAAAACATTAATTTTCAAATTTTTTTTTTTTTTTTTGAAAAAATTGAATTGTTTTTTTATGCAAAATTGAAAATTTTGTATCTATAAAGGAGTATGATGATAGAACATTAATGTGCAAAACTACGAACAAAAAAAAAAACTTTAAAAATGAAAAAACTGGTGATATTCTCGATTTTAGTGGATAGTTGAATCAAACTAATAAGTAGGAGGATAAAAACGTTTAATCTCATGCTTTCTTTCTTTTTTTCCCTCAATTAGTGAAACAATTATCTAGAACATTACTATGTAAAATTGATAATATTCTTAATTTTAAAATTTAGTAAAAATTGATAATATTGTCAATTTTATTAAATATGACTTATTGGTTCAAAAAATCTTAGATAGGACTTGAGCTACCATAACATTTGTAAAAAGGACTATCAGGTAATTAACTCAATAATTATAGGGTGATTCTACTTACATCACTATTTAACCTCTTTACACCCTCCATCTCATTACACCACTAAAAAAAATGTAATTATCATTACACCCCCAATATATTACCAAAACTAACCATAAATTAACTATTTCATCTTTTTATACCACTAATTTTGGTAACACGGTACTAAATAATTTACATTATTCCGGTGTTATGCTGTTAGAGAAAATAGATCTCTCTAGCATTTTGTTGGTATACATTTACAGAGACACTTTTTTCCAAACAATGATTTTTTAATTTATAGTCGGCCTTTTCGGTAATACAACGCTAATTAATTTGAATTACTCCAGTGTCATGTTATCGGATAATATTTTTTTCCCAACATCATGTTGTCGTCCAATTAGATGATAACAAGAAATTAATTTGGGTCACTTGTAAAGTGCATGTTCAGTGATACATTGTTATACAAATGGGATTACTCTAGCATCATGTTGCCAAATTATAATAAAGTTGTCTAGGCCCTTGTCACTGTACATTAAAAGATTTAGGTTGCATTTGGTAGAGCTTTCTAACTATAATTTGAGAGTAGTTGTTGTATTTTGAATTTGTGAGTTTTGGAATTATGTTTTGAGCATGGAAAATTTGTTTGGTGAGAGAGTTTTGAAAATAGTTTTGAATTGAATAGGAAATTTTTGATGTGACATATGATATTTGATACAAAAACTTACAACTCATAACCAGACATACAACTCAAAATTCTATTAAAATACATTAAAAAAATTTAAAACTTCGAAATTTTTTTTTTTCCGAATATATTATAATTAACATATGTTAAAAAATAAAAAAAATATTCCATTGTTCCGGTCAACTGGCCGGACGACCGGTTAGTGCAAATTTTCTCGCCTTTGGCAGAGTTTTCAAAACTGAGTATGGTATTAACTTTGAAAACCATAAACAAACATCAAACACAAATAAAGAGGTGGAATCATAGTTTGAAAACCATTCCAAATAGAGCCTTACTTTTTCCTTGAAGCATCCATAAAAAAATTCATAAATCAAACACGCATCCATAAAATCATACCTAAAAAGTATCCATAAAAATATCAAGTGTACGAATATTTATAAAATATCTATAAAACCTGTCATTGTTTGCATCCATCAATCAAACATGTTATCACAATTTGTCTTGGTAATTTATAGGTAATTTTTCCTCCCTTAATAGAAATAGACTTTTTAGAACCTGTCAACTTCAATCGTTCTCCTTTGATCTTCCTGTTGCCTCTATAGTAGCCACTTCTTTTACAAGCAAGTGTAAGTCTTGGTTTTCTGTCATTGCCTCCCGCATTTGATGTCTTTATAACAACGACAAATTCAGTTTTCTTCCTAATGTTAGAAGCCCATTTAATTAATGCTTCACGACTACAAAAAAAATCTAAAGATAATTAATACATTTATACGTCAAATTATTAATAAAACTCAATACAAATTAAAAATAAGAAAAAATCGTATTCATAAAAAAAACTTAACAAACCTCGTCTGTAATGAATTCATAATTAAAGTCCACTAATATTGTAATATTTGCGTTGTTGCAATGAGTATAAGTATAATCCTTCCAGGAAAAAATATAAAAAATATAAAAAAATTCGGTTTGGGGTTACCGGAAATATATCTTTTATTCAGTAGTTAGTTACTAGATTTATATTTTTTGTTCGGCAATGTGATGCTGGACTATTTTATTTTGTTTGATTTCGAACCATCGAACGAAAGTCGAACACTAGTCCAGAAAAACGAAACAAAACCTACCAAATAAATACAAAAACTCGCATTTTTCACTTTTTTGATGGTTCTTCACCAACGTTTCTTCATCCATTGCTCTCTTTAATGATCAAAATACTATGATTCTCACTTTTTGAAAAGAGATGTGTAAGAGAAAAGAAGAATTAAGAAAGGAAAAAGAGGAGTAGGGATTGAAGACCAAAGGGTGTTAGGAGATAACAAAATATATTTAATTTTAGAGTTTTGTTCTTAAAGGGAATTTCACACATAGATAAAATTAGGAAGGAAAAAAAAATTCATATGGAGGGTGTAAAAAGGTAAAATAGTGATGTAAGTAGAATCACCCATAATTATATACAAAAAGATGGAAATTACCTTTTAATTTACAAAAATAACATCATCATTATCTTCTTATTCTTCTTCTTTTTCTTCTTATTCTTCTTCTTTGTTTGTGTAATTCTTGTACTACCGCTGACAATTACTCCTCCACTTTACCTAAGGCTTCGTTTGAGAAGTGAATTGGATTTTTTACTTTTTGGCTTTTTAGCTATTTTAGTATGTGGCTAAAAGCCTCGTTTCAGTTGGACTTTTTGATTTTTTGATTTTTGTGAGAAAAGAAATAAAATAATTATAATTTGAATGTAATATTTTGTCTTATTGATATTTTAACTTAATTTATCTTTTTATGACTATTTTAACCTGATAGCCCATGCCAAACGAGTGCTAAGTCTTTTCGTCCTCTCTCGTCCTCCTCTTCCATTTCAAACCCCTCTCTTGCCCACTTTCCCACTCCTTTCCTATCATCTTCCAACTATGTCAATAATATACTTCCGTCCAACACAAGTAATACTTGCATCTAACAAAAATTTGCTGTAGTGGAAAAGGTGGGGTGGGATCTCCATGAGCAGGGGTTAGAAGGTTCTGGGTGGTTCCAATAGCTAGGGTTTGCATCAACTAGGTTGTTGGGTGGAATGAGAAAGAGCTAGGATGGAGGAGTTAGACAAAAAAAATTTATAAAAAGATAGAACATGCACCTCACTCTGCAAAATTTTAAAATTGACGGACTTCAATTTTAAAGACTTTTCTACATGGATTATATCTAATATGAACGTCTTTTATGGAAGGTATTACTAATTTTCCCTTTCTAATTTTCCTCATAAAGATTAATGTAATGAAACTTTGTAATTGAACCAAATAAAAAATTTATTACAAAAACAAAAAGTAACAGAAATATACATGTATGTGTACAGCAAGAGAGGGAGGGAGAGGATTAGAAAGACTGTAGCAAGAGTAGATATTGGCCTTGTTTGGAAAGTTGGCTATTTTAGTAGACTATTTTAGTTTTTGGCTATTTTAGTAGGTTACAAATTTTGTGTTTGGGAAGATGGTTGGATTTTTTTGTAATTGGATACGATGTTTGTAAGAGAAAAAATGAAATAATTATGGATTTGATGTGAAATTTTATTTTATTGACTATTTTAACCTATTTTATTTTATTTTTTTGTGAATTTTAAACTAAAAAGCCAATTAATAGCCTTTCCCAAACAAGGCCAATGATGATACCAAAATGATCATCACGTCACCATCCATTATTTTCATCATATTCATATTCTGTCTACACACACGTGCAGATATATCTCACTGTTCAAAAATAAATTGACAAAAATAACACACACATATAGTTTAACATATATATGTGTTGTTGAATCATACTATAATCAAGAACAAAAGTGCAAATGAGATATGGTATTTTTTTCAGAGAACTGATCCTAAGAATTTGTGTCACGCCCCAAAATTTGAACAATTAAATATTAACTTAGGATTAAATCCCAATCAATATTCCATCATCCAAATCCTAGGGGTGAAACAAAAATCTAAACATTCTAGTCTCAGTAAGGTAATTAACAAAACACCAATCATACCATGCACCATAATTTCATCTAATACCTCCCACATTAAAGTAGCCATAAATACTTCAAAACAACTTAAATAATGTAAGGTTACAACCCATGCCAAATTTTCAAAATACTAAGGTCATAGAAGAAAATAAAAATACATAAACTACTAATGATCATAAACATGAGAAAACAAAAGAAGTCCAATCGACATGTCCTACGATCATAGTTATTTCTTGTCGCCACCAAAGCCTCTACTAATCCTGCAAAGGAAGCTCATTGCCAAGAGACAAAAGCGGGTCAAGATACAAATATCTTGGTATGAGTACAAGAATCAATAGCCACCTCTGCACCAGACACATACTAAAATGCATTAAATTCTTATTACTAGACAAGACAAGTAGTTCCAACCGCACGATTGGGTAGTTTCTCGAGATACGGTGGCATTTAGTTTCTTGTCCACAACGAAATATAAATTGATTATAAAATAAACAAAAATAGAAATAAAAATATGGTGGGTCAGCACTGCATAAAAAAAAATTAGTAAGACCCACCATCCTGCAAAACAAATAAAGTTAGTATAATTTAATCATAAGTAACTTATTAAAACAAATATAAAGTTACACCGTTTCACACTTAAATAATTCGAATTGATCAAAACTCAAAGAACGAAAGTTGTACAGAATCAAATTTTATAAAAGACATCGCGGACGAATTTGACAGAAGCTGAACAGGTTAAGAGGAAAACTTGATCTAAAATTCTAGACGGAATCCAATCGAAAAATCTGAAACTGAAAATGGACAAAAACTGCCTTAAGATGATTTTTTTCGAAAAAGTTCAAAACATGAAAAATGTGCAGAATAATGTTTTACTTCAGTTTACGCGAAACCAATAAAAATGAGCTCGTTTCGTGGATTAAAACAGCCTATAAAATCTGCATTACCAAAATAAATCAAACCGACAATAACCAAAGTCATCCGATTAAAAGTTTTAATCTATCTTTTAATAAAGAGCTACAACACAAAAGTTGTCCAAAATTTCATACATACCTCTACTCAAATTTCATAATTTATTGAGGCCGATTACTATTTTTCAAGATGTACAAATCAATGAACTCATAATTCAATTTTTTACCTTAACTCCATCAATATAATTGAACTATACATATAAGTTCATAATAACTTCTTTGTACCTTAACTCAATTTAGACAATTCGAACTATCATACAAGATCATAATTAATTCTTTGTTCCTTAACTCCACCACTTCGGCATCCACTTCCAGCCTACACATATATCCCATGTGCCTCCGATACCTAACACCGCTCCAAACTTGCACGGGATATCGTCGAGTTTGACTCACGCTCCCGGATGGTTAGCATATAAATCAAAGCACTCGTCTACTCATGAGAACGAGGCAACAATATATATAAACATCTCATCGACATCATGAGACAAATATAACAATGCGGGCATAAGGCATCAAACAACTCTCATAATCCTCACCTTTTTTTTATACACTCTTTCTCACCATCACTCAAATAAAATAACAATCCATGGAGTCATGGTGGAGTATAAGGAATTTATTTATGTGTTCTTAATTAATTTTAATTTCATATAACCATGAGTGTAATTACAATCATAAAATAAATTCATATAAACATCCTAAACATGGCATATACAACTAATCAAACTAATTAAAATCAATCCATCATCTACATGCAAATACAAAATCAATTCAACATCAAATAAAAATAAATAAGTAAATAAAAATAATGAATCAATTCATCCTCCAACCAATATCTATGGATTCTAAATTTATTTTAATTTTATATAATCATGAGTGTGATTACAATTATAAAATCAATCCATATAAAAACCATAAATCTTACATAAACAACTAATCAAAATAATTAACATTAATCTATCATCTTTATGTAAAACCCAATCAAACTAACATCAAATAAATAAATAAAAACAAATAAATAAAAACAAAGAATTAAACATAAATCAAGAGAAGTGGGTTTTGTACTCACAAGATTTTTGAAGATTGAAGCAAGACCAAGAGGATTAATTGAACTACCAAAATAAACCCAAAACCCTTTCTTTTTTTTTTTCTTTACTTTTCTAACTCCCACGGCACATAACACACACACAAACTCTCTTCTTCAGTCTCACGGCACACACTCACAGAGCACTCTTTGATTCTCTCTAGTTTCTCCCTCCAACAACTGATATGAACAAGTAGGAATTTGGCGATTTGTAGCCTAACACCAACACTTATTTCTCTCTTAAAATAAAACAAAGTATACACCACACACCAGCACATATATTCCTCTTTTCTCATCTTCTACACCTAAAAGATATATTCCAATGCCATCCAAGCTCACATCATCCTGTTCCACCAAAATTTGTCACCCACCTCGTGTGGAGGAATCCCCAAAAGCTCTGCTTAAATAATGAATTCAAACCCATGAATCCATTTGGTCTCTATACACAGAGAGATATATATATATATATATAAATGTAAATATAAGATTAGATATATATAAATATTCATAGATTATCCCTCTTTTGTTTAATTAATTGCAGCACCAAATCATCATCATTATAGTCCACCCATCTTAAATATAAATATAAGATTAAATATATATAAATATTCATATATAATCCCTCTTCTAATTAATTGCTCCACCGAATATACATATTCATATGCACATATTCCTTTCTCTTGTTCCCCACTATAATTCCTTTATAATTTGAATAAGTTGACCCCATCCATCAACACCACTTATTTCACTCTTTGTTTATTTATGAACATAATAATTTCTCCACCACCGAAAGCATAACCAATGGCCTCATCCATCAACACCACTTTTAAATAAAATTTTATTTTTTTTATTTAATTACATATAATTAAATAACACTTTAAATTACTTAATTACCACATTAAATTCTTTAAACATCACATTAAATTAACTAAACAACACATTAAATTCTCATGGATCCACATAATTAATAAAGTCAAAATAAAATAAGATAATAATAATCATAATAATAATAAATAATGACTTAAGAAAATTAGGGTCGCTACAATTTGCTTATGAAACAGAGTGGTCAATGGCTTTCAATGTCATCTGAAAGGCACTTTCAATGCATGACTTGTACTTTTCTGTATCTATGAGGCCTTTCTCTGTTGCAAAGACAACATTCATCTTTCCCATATAGCTCACCATTGTCACCACTAAACTCTGCAATTCCATTCAGATGCAAAATCTCATAGTATTGTTCCAAAAAAATACTAAATGAAAAAAAAGGTGTAGGATTAAAAATACCAGTGGACAGCCACCGACTATGTAGTAGAAGTCGCTGACAGGATGATTAGCCATAGAAATTTTTTCCATGGGTCCAATCATATTTGTGATCGCGATGCTCGACTTCTCCAATGTGCCTTTGATGTACCTGGATGTTGCCTGCAAGTAGGGTTGGATATACGATTGTCACTATACGGTGCGAAAGATGTTTAGGGGTGCAAACCTTTATAATTTTAAATTTTCTAGTATAATATATATATATATATTTCAAATTTTTTGAGGTGTGGTCACCTCCCTAGATCCATCGTTGCCTGCAAGGCTACACTCCATTAATTCACTTTAAATTAACTTTAAATGGATAGAAAAGCGAACAGACAAAGTGACTGGATTGAAGAGGCATATTTTATATTTGTGCAAAATTTAACTAATATGATAGCAAATTAATCAATGGTAGATTTCTAATGAGTTTAATGAGTAAGCCTGATTGAGTTTAATCTCAAATGATGAGTTGCTACAATTTGGATTGGATGCTCTACATCATTAACAGTTGTGAAAGATTCATGTCAACATATCTTTTTTTTATTCTAAGTTTAAAAACAATGAGAATTAAAATCAAAATGACATAACAATCATAAATTGATGTTGTAATGTACCTCGAAGCCTCTGAATTTTCTCATAGTGTCTAATAGCAAACCAGTGAAATAAACAGCAGATGAGTTTCGTTTTCTCTTGATCATCTTATGTGTTTTGAGAATATAATCGAGTGGGTTTGAAGATTCATCATTTGATAATTGTGGCACTGGGACATGTAAGAATGCAAAACAGTTACCCCACGGCATCTCAGTATTTTTTTTGAGCATTTCACTCACTGACTTGTAACCGCCTATAGCTCTGGTATTGAGTAGCACCAGTCCAGTAGTCTTTGTATTATTATTCCCCAACTCATCATTATTGTTTTCTGCAGCCACTTTCATGTACATCCGAGTTCCCAAGTAAATAATACCCACAATTACATCATTTATCGTCTGTTACAATCGAAAGATTCCCAAAAAACAAAACAAAAAAGATGTTCAATATGAATTTAGAAGGCTTTAGATTGCAATTGTGATAGAAGGTATAAATTTTCATTAAAATTGATCTTGGAATTGAAAATGTTCAGACAAAAAGAAATATGTTGATGGAGCTAATTAAAAGGCATTTTGAGTTTTAATCTAACACTAAAAGGCATTTTCCTTAACAAATTTTTTTTTTTTTTTTTTTGGGTATATTTTGTATTTTTTCTAATTACTTTGTCTAATGTGTATTCCGACAACTCTACTCATGAACTTGAAAGAATGCGACAAAATAACTACGTGTTATTTATCATGTTGGGACTCCATTATGTAAGTAGTAGACTTGAGGAAAATGCATCAACCCAACCAAAATATGCCAAGTCAATTAGAGGGCAAGGTTGACTACATAGTGGATTATAACTACTCTTAAATCATGCATAAAAATATTCATGCATACAAACATGACTAATTGTGCCTCATAATTAGCTTATGAAAAAGTTAAGGAAAAATACTATACAAATTAATAACTTTTTAAAAATTTCTTATTCATATAAGTTGTATTTATCATATAATTCCAGTAAATCGCTTTTCAAATCTCAAAGTTCCATATTACTACAGGTCACATTTGTGAATAAAATCTTAATCCAAAAAAAAAAAAATTGTGAGTTAAAAAAATTTGTAAATTTTATTAATTTGTATGAGATTTTTTCTAGTCCATCAAGTACCTTTCATTCATTTTTTTTCCTCTCTCCTTCATTATTATTAATAGCACAGAATACGTACAACTAAAATGACAGTAAAATTTTTATGAATACATTGGTTCCACATGTATTCATTAATTGTTATGGTCTCCACCATCTGATGTTGTTTTAGAAGGCTACAAATTCCAGTAAGAAAATCTAATCTTATATTATATGTATTAGCAGCAATTAGATCTTGACAAAACTACAGCACTTACTACTTACCACATTAAGATTGTCCTTAATTTGTTTGAGTTGATCAAGAGAAAATGTCATCTTAGTTGTGACCTTTGGTTGAAACTCCAAACCCTCAGTCCCCGAATGGATCGGCGTCCTATCATCATCCAAACCGCTCTTCACAATGCTCTCTCCAAAATCCAGCAAAGTGTCAAAAACTCCAGAGAAAATCCTCCCCACATGCCGGAAAATATTGCCAACTTTTTCACCATTTTCCTTCTGTTGGGACTGTGATTGGCGAGAAGGAAAAGTTAAGGGAATAGAAGGATTGTCAGCTCTTTGTGTGGAAGAAAGAAGAGCACCCATTAGAGAATAGCCATCACCAAGTGCATGGTGAAGCTTAAAAATGATGTGGCCAGATGCATTTGTTGTAGGGTACTTGATAATGTGAATCTCCCATAAGGGTCTGTTTTGAGGAAGTTGGTCCGTTGCTATTTTGGAGAAATAGTTATTGAAGTGGTCTTGGTATAGGGCAGGTGAGAGTCCTTTAGGGAACACTGGGACTTTGACATGGTCTTTAAGGTTCACTTCAACCCTCTTCCATTTTCTTGCTCCTTTCTTGTCTTCTACCTGTTCTTCACATAGTTAGTGCCTCAATTTTAATTGAAAGATCCAACTAAAAAAAGAAAAGGGAGTAAATTGCACTGATGTCTCTTTTAGTGAGGTTGTAGCAAATATGAAAACATTATTTTTTTTTCATTCATATAACTAATAAAATACCAATTAAAAGGAAATTAAGTGTTCTCTTAATTAAAATCTTATGGTAATCTATAAAGTTTGGCACATTTTTTGCAAACATCAAACTAGGTTAGTGTAGAAATTTAAAATTTCATACACAAACAAAGATAAAATAACCGATTAGTCCTATGTGATAAAATAACCGATTAGTCCTATGTGATGAACTTAATTATTTATAAGTCATGTATGATTTTTTAATAGGAGAAGTCCAAAATCTGGATCCCATTTCAATGATTCGAACTGTTTATTCTATTGGATACTTCGTGTATTTCAGTTACAAAAAAAAAAAATGAGATCGATTCGATAACTGTAACTTATTTAATTTACCATATTTTTCACTACAAAAATTGACGACAATTGTGTTTTTAAAAAATAAACCATATTTTTTTATGACAAAAATAATAAATTGAATAAGTTGCAGTTATCAGAGGGACCTAATTTTTTGTGTGGATGAAATACATAAAATACCCTACAAAATGAATGGTTTGAATTATCGAAAAGAACCCGTGGTGGATCCCACGGGCCCAACATCCCCTCCAGTTCAGATTTTAGATTGAAGGAAATCCTTCTCCTTTTTTATAAGTCTTAAAATACTTGTTTTGTACCTGTACCTTTTAGGATGATAAGTTAGAAAAAAAGGAAAAAGAAGAAGAAGATTTGAATTTATAAATAAATAAGCCCGATAAATAGAATCTAATCTCCCCATAAACAATCCAATAATCTAAATAAATAGAGTGTGTGCAGAAATTTTTTGGATATACACCGAGAAAATCATAAAAATGATGTTGTGATTTTTTAGGAATTAAAATTATGTAATAAAAAGGACGTATATTTAGATAATAGAATATATATAATTTAAGGATTAGTTAAATAGTAAAAATTTAATAATAAAATTGAAGAATTTGAATTCAAGTCACTCTCTTACTCGGTTGTTAATTTTGTAACTCTAAGATTAGTCGAGATATATACAAATTAATCCAAACACACAGTTATTAAAATATATAGAGAGAGAGAGAGTACCATGATAGAGGAAAAACGAGGGTTGATGGGTAAGAAGACATCCTTAAGCAAAGGAAAGGTTTGGGAGTCATCAATACTAATAGGGACTTCAAATTCAAGAACGCAAAGAATGGATAATGACAATGCACAGCTGTTGAAGTATTGAGCACCAGGACTCGCTGGCATTGATGATGGTGATGATGGTGCTTCTTCTTTCTCAAACTCCATTTCTCTTCTCTCTGTCTCTTTTAACTTGTAAGTACTAGTAGTAGTAGTAGTAGTAGTAGTAGTAGTACCTACTAATATATATACTTCTATCTACTACCATTGTTCTTGGCCTGTTCCTAATTATTTCCAACAAGAACTCGGCTAAACCCTAAAAGCCAGTTTTTTTATTTTTTTATTTTTTTTTTGAGATACATCACTTTTTTATATTTTTTTTATACATATTTTTAAAAAAAATATAAAAAATTAAAAAATTAACTTTTAACCTATTTACCAAAATAAGCTTTTGTGTCCTTCCCTATATATATAGCAACCTACTTTATCGAAATGAGTTTTAAAAAAAATATATTTAAAAATATATATACGAGAAATTATTTAGTACACCAAGACCAAGGTTTTCAGACCTGGACTTGCCCGACTGGTCAAACCGGTGGAACCGGTCCTCTCTCCGGTCCGAAAAACCCTCAAGACCCGGTGTAGGCCAAAAACTGGTGTTATTAGTGAAAACCGGAATAACCGATGGTCCAACCGAGAAAACCGGTGCTGGTTCGGTGGACCAACCCGGTTTTTTTTCTTTTTTTCTTATATATTTATATTATATATATATATATATATTATATCAAAATTTTGACTAAAAATTTTTATTTCAAAAGTCTCCTCTCATGAAGAGGAATCTCATTGGAAGCTTGAAAAAATTATGAAAGTCTATTCCTATTTATAGGAAAATAATTGTTCAAAGAGAACCTAAAAATTGAATGTGGGATTCAATCAAATTGTTTGAATCATATTTGATTGGAGGGAGAGTTGAAAATTTTATTTCCCTCCAAAATTAAATCTAGCATTCAATCAATTTGTTTGGAGGGAATGTTAAATTTTTTTAATTTCTTTAAAACTAGTGACTTTTTTTTTTTTTTTTTATCAATTATGACTTTATTAAATATTATTAGTAAATATTATGCAACATTTTTTTTTATTATTTTAGTAATTATATATATTTTTATTTATTTATAATTTATAATTATATTTATAATTATATAATATTAATTATGACGTCACGGTTCGATCGTTTTAACTCAACAGTTAAACCAGTGACCCGTTCATTTAATCTCTTTTTTAATTTGTTCACCGATTTAATTTTCAAAACATTAACAAAGACCACTGGGTGACCAAAATTAAATATAATTGATGGGGAGTGAAACCTTTTGATTTCCGTTACCGGTAAAAGATAATAAAAATCTACGACATTTAGTGATTGATTGAAGGAGTTTTCTTAGGTGTGCAATCCACAAAAGGTGTAAGTGGGTTGCACACCATGTGCCACTAACACAAAATGTGTAAGTGTAAGGTGTAAGTGTAAGTGGAAGGTATAAATGAAATGTATAAGTTGCACACCATGTGCCACTTACACAAAAGGTGTAAGTGCAAGGTAAAAAAAGTGTAAGTGTAAGATGTAAATGAACACAAAAAGGTGTAAGGTGTAAGTTGTACACTATAGCATTACCCTTGATTGAAAGGTGTGCTTGTGGGCTAAGTAATAATTTTTCCAATGCCCTGGCCCACTTATTTAAGGATTGATTTGATTTGATTTTGTTTAATTTGGTTTACTTCAGTCCATAGCTTAACTTTAATGAAAATAATGTCAATATCAAACAATAAGAATATTTTTAGTGAATCTGAATGAGGTTTACATTTTTTACGATTTTCATGATTTAAGAAATATTATGCATATAAAAAAAATTTATTACAAAAATAAAAAAGAGCGACATGCAAACTTACTTCATATATTTTATTTTAGACTATATACATTTTTAAAATTTTAATTCACCTATGTAGACTAAGTTTATTGAAATAGGAGTCAGGAAAATTTTAAATTTTAATTTTAACTATTTAAGACAAGTTTATTTTAAATATGAAAATATATAGGGTGAAACACTAATAAATCTCAAAATGAGATCTTGTAAACTGTTCAGTCTTCACTTTTTTCTTATGAACTCAAAGGTTAAAATAAAAATTACATAAAAAGGTAGTCACTTATATGTTTAGATTTAATTTTCTAAGCATAAAAGTTGGTTTCTCTAAATATAAAATTACACATTTGAACAATTCGCATTATAAAGGTTTTGGTTTTTCCTCCTAGAACAAATTCTACATTACGAAAAAAAAAAAAATGTAACACTCCAAAAACATAATATGCTAATGTAACACTAGCGTAACATGCAATGTAAAATATTAAAAAACTCCTTGGTGTACTTTTCCCAAACATAGCAACGTATCACTCCAAAAAAAACTCATTAGTGTACTTTTCAAACGTAACACTCTAATGTAATATAAAAAAAACTCTTTAGTGTACTTTTACCGAACGTAACACTCAAATCAATGTTATCCCAAACGTAACACTCCAATATTACACACAAAAATACTAGAAAATTTCTTAATGTAATTTTTCTAAACGTAACACTCATAATTTGAAATTATACATTTACTCAAAACTCACTAAAGAATTTTTGTATTCCTTTTGGAATAGTTTGAAGAATCCCATATCCTTTTGGAATATTTTGAAGAATCACATATCCTTTTTTTGGAGTGTTACGTTTGAAAAAAAATACAAGAAGGAGTTTTTTCGTGTGTTACATTGAAATGTTACACTAAGAAATTTTTTTGGTGTATTATATTGGAGTGTTGTATTTAGGAAAAAAAAAGTACTCAGCTTGCTTGGTTCTATTTTTTCAAAAACACTTTTCAGAAAATTTTACTTTCTTATTTTCCTTGTTTTTTTGTTTTTACTGAATTTTTAAAATATTTTAAGCAATCTTTTTTACTTTTTAGACAAATCTAACATAAATACACCTAAAAAGTAAAAAAATTATAAAAAAAAATCTTTTAAAAATTCACTAAATAGCAAAAATACAATATATATATATATATACAAGAATTCAGTATATTTTTTTTATATTTTTATGTATTTATTAATTTTTTAAAATATTTTTTTCGTAATTTTTTTTACTTTTTAGATACATCTAAGTAAGGACAAGTTTGGCAAGTTGAAAAAAAGCCAAAAAGTTAAAAAGTTACTCAAAAAGTTAAAAAGTTATTACTATTCACCAAAAGTCAAAACGTACGACTGCACAACTCTCAATCTAATTTTTCCCCACACACTAATTTATACAATTTTTAATACATATTTTTTCATAAAAAGTCAAAAAGTTAACCAAAATATCCATATTTTTCCTTCAACTTTTTAGTCCAAAAAGACCAAAAAGTACACTTATTTAGGACATCCCAAACAACCCCTAAGGTGCATCTAAAAAAGTAAAAACAAAATGTTTAAAATTTTAAAAATATTCACTAAAAACAAAAAAACATGAAAACTAAAAAATTCAGTTTTCAAAAACTTAATCCAGAAGACTCAAACCAAACACATTAACTAATTTTTTTTTATTTTATTTTTGAGCGTTATATTGGAGCGTTACAATTTGAAATTATACATTTGCTAACGTTTACTAAGGGATTTTTGTATTCCGTTTGAAATGTTTGAAGAAACTCACATCCTTTTGGAATATTTGAAGGATTCCATATTTCAAGTCATTTTTGTACTCTTTTTGAAATGTTTTCCAAATAAAAAAGATTCTCATATAAAAATTCATTCCAAATTTGTTTCTCATAGATTGTGTATATTACCTTTCTAGCACAAAAGAAAAAAAGAGAAGGAAACATAATAGACATAATGATATAACCGTAAATCTAATTTCTAAATAATATATTAATGTCTGTTTTAGAAAGATGGTTAAAAGCTGCTTTTTAACTTTTTTTGACTTTTTTATGAGAGAGGGAAGTGGGTTGGAAGTTGGAAAGTAACTTTTAACCTACTTTCCAAAATAGCCCTAAATCTATCTTTCCAAAATCAATATGACTAATTGGTCAATAAAAAAATCATTGGGACTAAATGGATCATCATTCCTCGTAATGAAATTTATATGTAAATTTTCCATAAATGTTTACAAAATTTATTAAATACAAAAAAAATAGAACATTTTTTTTTTTGTATTCAGTGATTTTTAAAAAAAAAATTTATACAAATATTTTACTTTTAAACATATCTACATTAAGTATATTTAAAATTTTTAAAAATTACTCAAAATATAAAAATTTCACTAAAGATAAAAAAAAATATTGAAAATAAAAAACTAAAAAACAAAACTAATATTTTTCCTTCATATTTTAACATATAATAATATAAGAATGAAATACTTTTGTCTGACATGTGTGACCCACGTGTAGTAAATATAGCAATAATTTCATAGGACATTGATTTAGACCTCTTAAAACACTAACCTCACAATTCCTCACACACATAGAGGTTGGGAATTGGATGAAAAAAAAATTTTAAAAAAAATAAAAATTGACCAATCAAAACTAAGGAGTAACCCTCAAAAGGGGTCTCAACCTTTATTCAATTTCATATAATAAATTTATTTTTCATAATTATACAGCAGAATCGTACTCCAAGAACAAACGAAGGCCTCATTTGACAAGTAGCTTTTTTAGTTAAAAAGTCATTAAAAAAATAAAAAAACAACAACTCAAAACAAAAAGTCAAAAATTTTCTTTCCTTTCTACTTTTTGTATATCTTTTCATAAAAAATCAAAAAATCATTCCAAACATACTAGTTTTTTTTAATTCATATTTTAGCTAAATTAGCCTATTCCCAAACAAGACCTAAGAGTTCTTTTGAGGAGTGGGTTAAAAATTAAATTTTTTTTTTCATATTTTTTTTAAAAAAATATGTAAAAAATAAAAAAATAATGTGATCTAAAAAAAATTAAAAAAACTAAAAAATTATCTTTTAATCAGCTTGTCAAAATGGCCCTAAGAACACGAAAGCCATTCCAATTTGGAGCTAAACCATTCATGGAATGGTCTACAAAAGTCAGTACATATGGTTCATTTTCTCGTTTAAATTTTCTTGGAAAAATTATAAGGCATATGTCAGAATTTGGCTATTATAACAAAATAATTTTTAATTTTTTACTTTTATCAATTTATTATTGAATTTAATGATTAAAATATTATTTTTTCGATCAATTTTATTTAACAAAAATATATTTATAATTTAAATTAAAAATAAATTAAAATATTAAAATTTAAATTAATAAAATTAAAAATTCAGGATTCATTTTGGCGGTGTTTGGAAACTGAGAGTACATGCTATTTTAACCTCTAGGTTAAGTTTGGGAAGACTAAATAAGTATACTTTTTGATTTTTCTTGTATTATGTGTAGAAAAAATAGAGAGGAGATGTTAATTGATGTAACCCAAAAAAAATAAAAAGATGAAATAAGTGCACTTTTTTAGTTTAGCCAAAGTTTTATTTTAGCCTTTTAGCCTTGAACAGTAAGTGAAACATTGATTTATATTAAAAAAAAAAAAAAATGTAGCTCTGCAGCCTACATTCATCAACACTGCAGCCTACTACTGTCACCATTCCGGCTGTCCCACTGGGGTAAATTACACTTTTGCCCCTTCACATCAATTTAAAAAAAAAATAGAATTAGGGATAAATTTGTCATTTTAACTTCAAATATCATTTCAACACATTTTTCAATACACCAACTCAGATAAAAATTTATTACATCTTCTCAAATACAAAAGCTAAAATAATATATTACAGTAGTCAAAACACTAAAAAAATCTCTAAAATAGTCACTTCTCAAACACCAACTTTCGTCACAAACGTCAAGCTTTAAGTGTCATTTGAGATATGAACTTTTTTTTTTTTTTGGACTTTTTGACTAAATTAATCATGCAAAAAAAATAAACTAAAAAATTAATAAAACAAAACGTCATATCTAAATTATAATTTTTTTTTTTTTACAAAAATTAAAAAAATTAAAAAAATCAACCCAACAAACTTTTTAACCGGGAATTAAAAAAACTCAAAAAATCAGCCCAACCTTCCAAACGGAAGCCTTAAGATTTTCTTTTGTAGTTGTCTCAGGGTTAGTTTGGAATGTTTTAAAAAAGTACACTTTTTAACTTATTGACTTATATGGATTGGGTTTGGATTGGGTTTGATGTGATGTGTTAGAGAGGTGATATAATTTAAATAAGATAATGTGACTTAAATAGGATAATAACTTTTTAATTTTTTGTATTATTTAAATTATATCAAACTTGACCTCAGTTTTCTTTGTTGCTCTTATTATTTATTATTGTGCATGTATATCCTCTTTCAGTGCCACCAATACCATTTAATATCACGGTTGCTATTCTTTTGTAGTTGTCTCAATTTTCTTTGTTGCTCCTATTATTTATTATTGTGTATGTATGTTCTCTTTCAGTGCCACCAATACCATTTAATATCACGGTAACGATGCCCAATAATTGATGTTTTTAGGAGAAATTATTGGTTGCGCCAGGGACAATACTATGTAGTGCTCCATATATATGGCGATCAATAAGGGAATGGTATTCACAATTTTGTATTAAATGAAAGAGACTTGAGAGTTTATAATTGGTCTGGGATATGGCCATGTGGTGGCTCAGGATCAACTAATAATTTTTTATTTTTCGGAGATTTCTTAATGTAAAGATATAGATATGTTTTATCAAAAACATGTTTAGGATGATTATTTATAATCTCACCATATTTCAAACTAATTATATAGTAATAAATTTTATCGATGAGACATAGTAACTCATTCTATTATATGCAAAGATAAAAGGAAAATATTTGGGACTTTCACTAATGTATTAATTATTGATGTATTTGAAATTTTTTTTTCTATTTTTGACAGTGACATGAATGATTCAGATTATTTTAGAAGTTATAAGATTTGCATTTTGTGGGGTCTCTATCATTACTGAAGATAAAAATTAACCAACTCCGTTTGTTGTGATTTTTCATTTATCTAAATTACGATATAGATATTATAACAACAATGATAAAGAGGTTTAGTGATATGGTAAGAAAAAACAAAAAAACAAAAATATAGACACATACATTATATCACATGTGAATTCCACTCCCTGCTACATCACTAAAACTCTTTTTAAAATTCTAAAATTAAATCTCTCAATCTTTATGCATATTATAATATGATATTTTGAAAGTCTCTTGTAATCTTCCCCTTACGGGAGAGAAACAACGGTGCAGACCGTAAAATTAACTTGATATATGTTGGCTACATATTTTGTAAAAGTCAATTACAAGTCAACACGTGGCAGAATAAGGGTATTATTGGAAGATGATTTTATTCTTCGATCCCAATCGTACACGTGGCAATAAATATTGGTTCTCAAAAGATCTGAGTAGCATTAGATCAGCAGTTAGATACGAGGTGACATGGCTTTAACGGTTACCTATATTCAAATTCAAATATAGGAAGGAAGCTCAATTGCAAGTGATGGCATAGTGGAACTATTTCTAAGGCAGCATGATCAGCGATCATGGAGGAGCAGTTCGACGGTTCGAAGTATATTTCGAAGGTCATCCTGTACAAGTATAAATAGCAAGGAAGTCCCCAAAAAAGACCCCCAGACTCAGATCATACAAACCAATCTTTACTTCATATTTTCCTTTTAAGTTTTACCTTTCTTGTACTTTAAATTCCTGCACTTTAAATACTTGTTCTTTAAATACCCGCACTGCATTTCGATTCATAGGAGTAGTTTCAAATAGATTCAAGTAGGCTGTTGCTGTGAACCTCCTCGAGGCTGAGTTTGGACTATTGTAAGTGTTCATTTTAATGAAATACTTCGATTGTTCTTCATATTAACTGTTATTTCTCTTAAATTCTCCTAAGTCAAGCCACCAGTAAAAGTCCTCTTCATTGAGGCTGAAAGAACTAAAACACAGTCGCCTGATAATTGATTGGCAATTATAATTTCTGTAAGGACTGATTGATCCTTGCTGGCACGCTCGCATTTACAAATATACCCTTCGAAAAGCCAAAAAGCCAACATATATTTTTGGCACGCCCAGTGGGACTTGTTAAAATGGCTAGACGAAGACGACAAGGAGAAAATGAACGCCTGGAAGAAGGCGTAGAAGGAGAGGTAGAAATACCTAATCCAGAGGAGAAATGTGGTACACATCCCTGAGGAGACTCCTGTTATCGTAACCTTTGGTCGAATGCATCAAAGATTCGACAAGGACCATATGTTCATAATATTGGACGAAACCAAGGAATTGGACCATCCACCATTCCATCTACTCAGCCAACAAATCCATGGGATGGCTTGGTAGATGCTATGGGACAACAATTAATGAACACAATGGAAAGGTGGGCAACATCCTTCTTGGATCGAATGAATACCCACCAACCAACAAATACAAGACATACAGAGGAAATTTTAAATGTCCTCAAAGAAAGATTGGCTAGAGAAAAACAATTATGCAAGCTAATGGACAAATTAATGGTCAGACTAGTACTCAAAATTATGAAAGACCATCGCCTCAATCTTGGTATGAACCCATTTCAAGGCCTGTAGTAGGCCAAAATGCCTCAGTACTCAACAATGAAGCCACACAAGTTGGTGGATCTGGCCAAGTACAAGAAACTGGCATAAGAATGGTGGCAAATCCCATGTTCGAAGCCATACCTGGCACTAGAGGGTATAATAATCCCTTATTCGAATTTATACCCGGGGGGTTGGAAGGTTTGCCCACAAATGGAAGGGACACAATGCCTGTTCCAATACCTTTCACAGGTCCCTTTGCAGGACAGGTTCAAAGGGGTTACCCATACCCCCAACAGCAACCTGCACCACAGGGACAACCAGTCCCAAATGTACCACCTTATGGACCAAGAGGACCACAGGCACAAGTTTGTCCACCAAACCCTGTGTTTGTTCCTCCAGTAGTGGTTCAGCAAGCCCAAAATATGGTCCCTAGGGACCAAATTGCTGATATTGTTAGGGAGGTGTGTGGACCGATGGCTCGGGGGGTCCAAACTCCTGTATACAGAAAACCATACCCAGAGTGGATAGATAGGGTACATGAATACCCAAGAGGATTCAGAATACCAGATTTTTCCCTATTCTATGGAACTGGAAATCAATCAACAGTAGAGCATATTGCCAGATTCGCTGCTCAATGTGGTGAATTCACTAATCATGATTACATAAAACTGAGATTATTTCCAAACTCTTTAACTGGGGGAGCATTTGTATGGTATATCAACCTTACACCTGGCTCCATTCAAACTTGGCAACAAATGGAAGAGGCATTTCATGCCCAATTTTTCCAATCGGAGCCAGAGGTGTCCATGGCAGACTTGGCAAGATTGAGTCAAAGGCCTGAAGAAAAGGCTACTCAGTTCATTGCCAGATTTAAAAGGGCTCGAAATAAATGTAGAGTCATCCTTCCAGAGCCAGAATTTGTACGATTGGCTCAAAACGGTTTAGAGTTCAGGCTTCGGAAGAAGTTTGACTCAACTGAATTCAGGGATTTGGTCGAATTAACCTATAAGGTGTCTCGATATGAAGCATTACTAGAGGAAGAACAAGATCGAAACAATGCTTCGTATAAGACATACTATAGAGATCCCAATTATGAGATTGATGCAAAGAGATTGTGGGCAAAGAACCCGTATCTGTGAAGCATTAATTCATAAGGATACAACTATCGACCAATGAGCTTTAAAAAGAAAGACTTTCACGTAAAGTATTCTTTCGATTTAACAAAAGCAGATGACATTTTTGATCATTTGCTTGCGTACCAATTTCCTTAAGTTACCAAAAGGGTAAACCGCCTTCTCTTGATGAACTTAAAGGAAAAGTATATCAGAATGGCATAATTCTTGGTCTCACTCAACTAAAACCGCATTGTTTTTCGAGACAGATCCAAGAGCAAATTCGAAAGGAAGTCTCAAGTTCCCAACCAAAACAGAGAAAGCCATGGGGATTGACAAGAACCGCTTCCGAAGTTGGAGAAAGCGGCTAATGTGGTCGTACCAAACTTTCGTAATCTATCTCTCGCAGAATTGAAGAGGTCAATGTGCAAATGCATATTGCCAACCGCATACCGCCAAAAGGAGACTAGAAGCCCGCCATTATTCGACAAGGTTTCTCACATCGGGAACATTCGATGAAGAAATCGATGACGATTCCTTGGAAGCAATGTAATGCGAGGATGTGTCCTAGATGTAGACTAAGCTACAAATGGTTGAAGGGCTTCCAATTGATGGGAAGCAATACTATAAGGATGTTCAGAGACGCCCTAGATCAACCAACGCTAAACAAAAGGCCGCATCGCTAGTGATAGGCAATACCAAAGGTGGTTGAGCCCAGCTGATGTAATAAATACTAAAGGCAAAAGGCCCTTGTATGAGTCTAGGCCAGTTAACTACTATAGAATGGAGAGCAAACATTCTGAAAGAAGATTAGAGAGGAGATCAGGGTATGGGACTAAAGCCCGAGATTGGCCCCTGCATCAACCTCACACAAAATGTAAAATGGCCATCTCCATCAAAGGCCAGAATCAAGCTCGAAGCATGAGACCAGAACCAAGCACTTGCCTTCACGGCCAGTTTCAAAGATGGCTTCGAAGGTGGAAAAGGGTGGTTCAACATCTGAATTAGTAAGTTCTTGGGTACCTGGAGTTCCGGACTGGTTTGTAATGCAAAACAAACCTAAGGAATTGCCTGCCAGGAGAGAGGTTGGAATCACAGGCAGAATGGTCAAGCCTCCTTTGGTGGCTCCCAACAACTGGGTATTGCTGAAGCACCCAAAGACGAAGGAACCAAATATGGTTCCCGTTATTTCCAGATCACAAAGAAGGAAAATTCAGCGTAGGTACACCCAGTACCAGCAAGATCTGAAAGAGAGTAGAGAAAGTTCTTCACAGGTCAAGATAGAAGAAAATAAAACTTCGAAGTCAAACCATGCTCCAAAACCGACGCTATAAAGTAAAGTGGTTTGTAGCAGGGAACAATTGGCCCAAGTTCATTCTGAATTAAAGGCCAGGGAGAAGTCTAGTTTGGCAGGGCTGGAGAAGGCTCTGATGGAAAGTGATAGTGAAGTGGAAGAAGAAATTGGCATGGGCCAAAAGAAGGAAATGGCAGAAGAAGAAATGTTCGAAGCCTTCATGGCTGAACAAACATTTCGATCAAGAATCACTGAGAAGGATCCTTCAAGGGATCACCATCAATGAAATACCGAATCAAAGATGGAGGACGCCGAAGACACCGAGCAAGGTAGCCAAGAGGGAAGAAGGTACAACCACCATCCGCTTTGGCTCATTTCTCAGACGTTACCAACATGGTACACATACTACCTCATGAATTTCAAATAAAATGAGGATCAAGAGGACCAAGACATGGATCCAATTCTGCTTTAGCGAGGAATCACAAGTGAGTATGGTACAGATGCTCTCAAATGGCTATTCCAATGGAAACCGAGTGTGAAAGCGAGGAGGAGGTGAGCATCAACCTCTCATATCCTTTTGAATACCCTCGAATTCCATGACCCAACATGTCAAGCCTTTGTACATTAAGGCTTTTGATGGGATACGCTTAAACCGAGTCCTAGTAGACAATGGGGCAGCGGTTAATTTATTACCCAAATCTTCTTTGAAGAAATTAGGAAGAAGAATCCTGTTGATCCCAACCAAGACAACTATTGCCGGCTTTTGTCGGAGATAAGCAGATGGCCCAGGTATTCGCCTATTAATTTGAGTGGGAACCAGGATTGTATGACAAAGATTCTTCGTAATCGACAGCAATGCTAAATATAATGCCTTACTTGGAAGAGATTGGATTCACACCAACAAATGTGTGCCTTCCTCTTTGTATCAGAAGATCATGATGGCCCTGGGCAATAGAGAGACAGAGGAGATTGATGCAGATCCTCAACCTTTCATAGCCTGTGCAGACTTTGCGGAGGCTAAGTCAGATATTGAGGGAGTGACCCTCTCAAGATATTGAGGAAAGTCGATGGCTCACCAAGTGACTACCGATGAGGAGGTAACACACCTGAAGCACTTAGTCCAAGAAAGTGTTGATGAAGAGGTTGTCGTGAAAGATGACAATGACGCCTGGTTGTAGGCAAAGAAATGAAGAACGAGAAGCCAGGTCATTGGCTTTGATTAAATTTTCATCATTGGACGTAGAAGCAATAGTCCAGAAAGTACAGAAACAAGAGAGAGAAGCCATGATAATTGGCTGTAAACTAGAGCAGCAACAAGTCAAAAGTTTGACCTTTGGGAAATACTATGCATTGGACATTGAAACGAAGGTCTAGGAGATACAGGAAGAAGACGCTTTATGGACAGATTTTGTCTATGAGGAAGAAGGCAGAGATGTCGAAGTAGAGAACCTAGGAGCAGAACAAGGCGAAAAGACTGCTTCAAAGGTCGAAGAAACCAAGGAAGCTTCGATGAATTCTCAGGCGCAAGACCCCTTAGAAGAAGTCAATTTAGGGGAAGGTTCTGTGCAGCAGCCCACCTATATAAGTACTCGTTTGAATGTTCTGGACAGAGACCAGTTATTGGTTGTTCTAAAGAAATACAAAGATTTCTTTGCATGGTCCTATAATGAACTACCAGGATTGGATAGGCCATTGGTGGAACATAGGCTCCCTATGAAGCCTAATTTCAAGCCATACAAGCAGAAACCAAGAAGGATGAGTCCAGAAGTAATTCAGAAGGTCAAGGAAGAAATTCTTAGACTACTTAAGGCAGACTTTATTAGGACAGCCAGGTATGTTGAATGGTTATCCAATATTGTGCCTGTAGTTAAGAAAAATGGCAAAATGAGGGTATGCATCGATTTCAGAAATTTAAACCTAGCAACTCCTAAAGACGAGTACCCTATGCCTATAGTGGATCTGCTGGTAGACAGTTCAGCAGGGCATCAAGTTTTATCGATGATGGATGGCCACTCTGGTTATAACCAAATATGCATTGCAGAGGAAGACATCCACAAGACAGCATTCAGATGTCCTGGGAATATTGGCACCTTCGAATGGGTTAAAATGCCATTTGGTCTGAAGAATGCTGGGGCTACATATCAGAGGGCTATGAACACTATCTTTCATGACCTTATTGGAGGGTATCTAGAATGTTATATTGATGACATTGTAGTGAAATCCCAGTCCATGGAGAAGCATTTGCTTCATTTAGAAGCAGCTTTTGAAAGAATGAGGAAGTTCAAGTTGAAACTCAACCCTCTTAAATGTGCTTTTGGTGTGTCATCTGAAAATTTCTTGGGTTATGTAGTGCACAAGAAAGGAATACAGATTGATCAGAATAAAGCCAAAGCCATCATCGGAACTAGGCCTCCATCAAGTAAGAAACCGTTACAAAGGGTCCTTGGGCAAAGTTAACTTTCTTCAAGGTTTATTTCTAACACCGCAGGAAAACTAAAGTATTTTCTTCCTTGTTAAGGCCGAAAGATGAAGAGGAATTTGTGTGACAGCAGAGCATCAAATTGCTTTCAAGGTATCAAAGCCTACTTGGCCAACCCTCCAAAGGTCGATGCCACCAAAAGGGAACAAGCCCTTGAAGTTGTACATAGCTGCAGCAGAAGATTCATTGGGAGCTTTCTTAGCCCAAGACAATGATGAAGGCAAAGAGCAAGCCATTTATTACCTTAGTAGGTTTTTAAATCCTTGTGAATGTAAATATTCACCGCTGAAAAGTCAGGTCTTGCTTTGTATTTTGTCGCAATGAAATTAAGATATTATCTTTACCTACAACTGCCTTTGGTAATTGCAACCACGGATTTGGTTAAATACATGTTATCTAGACCTATGTTGAGGGGAAGAATTGGCAAGTGGATATTAGCCTTATCAGAATTTCATTTAGAATATGTTCCTCAAAGGGCAGTAAAAGGGCAAGTATTAGCCAACTTTCTGGCAGATCATCCATCTCAAACAGAGAGCCAAGAGGTAATGGAACTCGGTATGGGTAGTGTTGAACCATGGCAAATGTGGTTCGATGGATCAAGGCCAATGGATTAATTGGGATTGGTGTTGTGATTAAGTCTCCATTAAGGTAGAAACCACACATGGTTTCGCAGAGTGGATGAAGCTAAGTCGTCCAATAACCAGTCAATATGAAGCCTTAATAGTGGGACTAGAAATCCTTATTGGATTACAAGTACATGCAGTTGACATATTTGGGGACTCTCAATTGGTAGTTAACCAAGTGAAAGGGATTTTCAAATGTCAAAGCATAAGCATCCTACCATATTATGTTGTTGCATTACATCCGCTTTCGCCAAATAGCAAATGTAACCTATATTCCAAGATTCTTGAATAATAGAGCTAATGATGTGGCTCAAAAGCTTCAACTTCAAGAGAAGGGATAATACCCAAAGGGATATAAGCCAAACAACATATCAGAGATCAATACCACCTTTGAATAAAAGGAATGTGATCTTGGAAGTCAACCATAATGACTTACAAGAACAGGATTGGAGGCATCCAATAATGCGGTACTTGGCGGGTCCATCTTCGAAGGCCAGCAGAAAAGTCAAATTGCAGTCTATGCAATACATGATATATGGTAATGCTCTCTATAAAAGAGGGGTAGATGGCTTATTATTGGAATGTTTAGGACCAAAAGAAGCATTAACAGCCATGGCTGAGGTTCATGAAGGCATTTGTGGTGCTCATCAGCCTGGTATAAAGATGAGATGGTTGCTTCGAAGGCATTCCTACTATTGGCCAACTATTCTTAAAGATTGCATAGAATATGCAAAGGGCTGCCAGGCATGCCAAAAACATGGCACAATAAGACATGTGCCCATAACTGACCTACATGCAAGAGGTGAAGCCTTGGCCATTCAGAGGATGGGCCATGGATATGATGGGTAAGATACACCCACCTTCTTCCAAGCATCATTGTTTCATTCTAGTCGCCACTGACTACTTCACTAAATGGGTTGAAGCCAAACCATTTAAGGTCAGAGACCGCATAGAGGTCATTGGGTTCATTAAAGATCTGATCCATAGATTTGGCATTCCACAAACCATAACAGTTGATAATGGAACTGTGTTCGATGGGAAAATGGTAAAGTCCTTTGTAGCAGAATTTGGGATTAGCCTCATTAATTCCACTCCCTATTATGCACATGCCAATGGTCAAGTCAATCATCCAATAAGTCCTTGAAAAAGGAATACAAAAGGTGGTGGAAGATAATCCTAGGGATTGGCATAACCTATTGTTGGATGTTTTATGGGCTTACGTAACTTCCCTAAGGTCGAAAGCACGTGAGTCACCCCTTATGCCTTAGTATACGGGCATGATGCAGTTGTTACCTGTGGAAATTAATGTTAAATCTCGAGGGTAAGATGTCAAGATCAATTAGAACTCGAAAGCAATATCATCAAAGCATGTGCTTGAAATTAGATGGCATAGATGAAGCCAGGATTTTGGCGTTAAATAGCATACTTTTCCAAAAAAAGAAAGCAGCCAAGAATTATAACAAGAAAGTCAAGCATATTGGCTTTGATGAAGGTGACTTGGTATGGAAAACAATACTCCCAATAGGAATTAAAAGCCATAAGTTTGGCAAATGGTCACCTAACTGGGAAGGACCATATCAAATTCATAGAGTTCTGCCTTTTGGAGCATACCATTTAAGAAATTTAAATGGCTATGTACATCCCAAAAAGATTAATGGCAGATATTTGAAGCCTTATTTTCCAACCATTTGGGAAACACAAGGAATAAAATAAACATTATGTACAAACACACAAGACACTCAGATAATAGATAAGAGCCTGATTTTTCATAAAGAATCAAGTACATGGTGCCACAAATTGGCCCAAAAATCATTACAATGTTTCAATTGTTTTTGTACAGTTGATTTCCTACTGCTAAGTGATGGAAACAGGTGAATAGCTGCAGCCATGTCTTCTTTTCGTTCAGACAGTTCTTGGTTGGTGATTTGCAATTTGGTGTCAGTTCGAACCAAGGCCTGGTTTACTGCAGCTAAATCTTCCTCAAGTTGAGCTTTCTTCTCCAAAGAAATTAATTCAAATTGGGAGTTAGAAGAGTGTTGTTCCTTGAGATCCGATATTTCGGTATGCACTTGAGAAACAAAACGCCGATCCCTAGCCAATTTCTCATTAGCGATTAAGATGACAAATGTTGATATAGAAATCAATAGTAGTCAGAATGATAGGTGACTTGAGATGTTCATACCGGATCGCCAAAGAATATTACAAAGACCGAAGAAACCCATTCCTCGATAATAGGCTTTTGTAGAGCCTCAAGGATCCTCGAAAAGGAAGTCAACAGCCTGCACATGTGTCCAAGTCCATCAAGGTGCAGGAGGCTTGTCGCTAGAAGAAGGAGGACTCTCAAAAATCTCCAAAGAAGGAGTCACCAAGACTAATGGCTCACAAAGACTAAATGTTGGAGAGGTAGAAGGTACGCCGAAAAGACTAGCAAGTCTTCCTTCAAGATGTCTACCTCATCCCTAGACATGAAGGGCATGGAAAGTATTGTGGTGGAAGACACAGAGGGTCGCATTGGGATGGGAGAAATGGATGGAGCATCTTTGGCGCCTCTATGGTCTTAGCCACCAATGAATCAAGTGAAGAGGGGCTAGAAATAGGCATAGGTGATGAACCATGAATTGGAGAACTACCAAGACCTCTCAGGAAGAATCAACCGCCATTGGGATTGGAGTAACAGCTAGAATATCCTTGGAAGAAGGAAGAGCAAGGCTCGAAGAAGGAATGGATTGAGGTAGATTGAAAGTCAGGAAAGGAAGGTATGGCTCTAGGCCAAGAAGGAGAGATGCAGGAATATTGGGACTCAAGGAAGGCACAGGAAGCGTAGGCTTGGGAAGTGGAAGTTGTATTTGAATAGTCTTCACGTTTTGCATCCGGGTCAACTTCAATCAAATCGAAGAGGCCCTATGGGAAAGATAAGCGCAGTGGTTGTTACTGCAGAAGGAAGAAATGTAAAGCAATGTCAAACTTCAAATATTTAAAGCTGACGAAGGAAAAACAGCAGAAGTATGAAAGAAATTACTTGTTTCAGAAATGTTGATACACTGCGGTCACAAACGAAGAGAATAATGTTCGACAATTTGTTGTCTTCGAGCAGTTTCTCTTTGTAACGCATCAGCAGCAGCAGCCTTCATCTCTCGTAAACCGTTGTCGCTGCTTTTCTCAAATTTCTCTCAAAACGATTATTGCTTTAGAATGTTCCTCGTTTCTAACGCTTTGGCAAAGGCTTCATGAATCGGATCTTCCACCAAGTCGCCAGCAGAAACAAATATCTTTCTTTCTTCCTCCTTGGCAAAGGATACTCTCGTTCTTTTTCAATCTCCTCTCTTCAATTTGGGTTTCAGATTTTTCAGAGGTAAGCTTTCTCCATTACTATAGTGGGTGCCTCGAAGAAAGATGCTTAATTGTATCGTGAAGGAGGCAACTACCTTTTGTCTCTTTGTTCTCGCAAGGACACTTCGCTCTTGCTCAACCTCTTCTTCTCCCAAGGATTCGGATTCCTCAGAGGAGAACTAGCTTCCTTTTTGTTTTTGTTGTTGTTGTCTTTTTGAGAACAAATAAAGTTTCAAATTTTCTTGGGAGATTCTTCGTGTGGGGGCCCTGCACCAAAGAACAAAAGTGTAAAAGGAATGAACAAAAGATTCAAAAGAAAGGGAAAGGAGAAATCTAAAAGTATTTACCCTTCTTCGAAGCAGCTCTAGTAACTCTAGCCGGAGGGGATGAAGTTGTAGGATTAGTTGTGGCAGCCTCATGAAGAGGGGGAATGTCCCTAGATGTCACTGACTTAGCCTTCGAAGGCACTCCCAATCCTACCAGCAAGTCATGGGGGTGTTCAGATAGGCGACTTCCATATTGACCGCCCACCGCCTCGAATCTTTTCAAGACCGAGCCATACGGAAGAAATGGGACAAATTGGAACTCATTCAACTCTTTTCAAGAGTTTGAGAATCGCCGCCTCTAGTCCTGGATTTGGATATTCTCAAATCTCTGGCAGTAAGATGGACATTCGAGAGATTGCAAAGAGGAACTGGTATCCCTTGAGTGAGTCCAAATTGTCTGGCAAATTGAGAAGGGCAGTACACCTCAGATATGCATTTGTAGGCTCGAGGGTTTAAACTACCAATGAACAATTCCCTTGGTAGTAATATAGAGGCCCACATGTCTTTGTGAGGAGAAGTGGAGCATTCTTTATCAGCCAGGAAAGCTTGCAGCCAGGTTGGTCCTTTATTGGCTTCAAAAGGACAGAAGAAAGAGGCAGATGGAGAAATGGGGAGTTGATAAAAGAAGGTAAAGTAGTAAGCAAAGGAAGCAGGGTAAAGGGCAATCCTAGCATACTTTTCCCCATAAGTACTAGGATCCTGAACAAGGAATTTTAGACATTTGGGGTGTAGGTCAGTGAAATAGGCGAAGAGCCAAAGTTGAAGCACCCAGAGAGGACCTCCTTGGTTAGCGTCAAGAGGTTTTTCACAAAATTGGGAGCAGCATCAGAGACATGACCTAAGAGATAGGAGCAAGAGCTATGTGTTTTTTCAAGACAAGTGCCTTCATGAGAGGAACAAACTCAGCATAATCCTCCGAGATGAGGTGCAAAAGAGGAATTTGCATAACCAAGATAAAATGAAGGAAAATAGCTCTCTCCTCACAGACCTTTCCTTTATTTTCAGACTTTACGAAGTCACTATAAGAGGAGTTTAAGGATGGAAGAGAAAACTTAATAGGAAGGTCTGGTAATTGGGAGTAAATGGAGAACCATGGGGAAAGTCCTAAGAGATGGCAATATCAAGAACGGTGGGGCCATCATGTCAATCAAATTGAAAGAAATTAAAAGCCATATTCCGTAAAACATAAGGCAAAGGTATCAAGAAAGGGTCCTCGTGAATGATGAACCCGAAAGACGAAGGGCATCGAGGATACAGAGCTCTTGCAGTCATTTTCTCGCAGTACAACTCACATACCATTCTTCCCATTCACCTTATTGTCGGCCAAAGAACGGTGAGGACGATTCACCCTCCGCTTCTAATCAAGCCCTTCTTCAGAAGAAGGAAATGGTCCTCCAAGCGAGGATATAGGGTCATGAAGTTGAGCAGAGCTTCCCGAAAAATAGGCCAAGGACGATTCTCGCTTGTTGCTATGACGAGGCACGAAAAGACGCCCATCTATGTGGCTTGACTCACCAGATGATAGTTTGGTGATTTCTTCATCGATACATCGCTCAAAGCCATGGTAAGACTGATACGATCGCCAGTAAAGACTTTAAGAGAGGAAGGATCCAGTGATAGCAAGTTGTAAGGAAGGGTGGTTTAACAGGAGAACGGTAGGGTTTGTGTGTCAAAAGAGCACGTGATTTCAGAGTACAAAGCAAAGGGGCTTTTAAAAGGTTTCGTGTCTGAAAAATATATTGCGTAAATCGTTATGTACTAAAAGTACGAATATGAGGAGTCTCTTCCAATATTGATAGTTTTGGAGGGAAAGATACATTCTGAATGTTGATGTCAGCTTCGAAGAAAGATATTTGGCTTCGAAGCCAATTTTGGCTCCAAGAAATCAAATAAAACGGCTTCGAAATACAAAATCCGGCTTCGAAGCATACTACATGTTTGAAGACGCTAAGATGCTGGAGTATTGGTACTTAGGATTCTTTAAAGAACATCATCAAAACCAATCATTGGTTTTTGCAGGAGAAGATTGTCCAGTGAATTAAGACAGCATAAGATGCTTTTCGAAGTAAGAATGGTCAATTTAAAATTGATTGACTATATTAACTATGACCATATATTGGTTATAATTAGCTTTGAAAAGTAAGGTTGTTAACTTCGAAGCACTAATTTGGGATAATACTAACCAAAATTGTCAATTTTTGCTCCATAAGTTGGAAAAAGACATATTGGTTCTTTTTAGTGTTTCATTAAAGATAAGTGAGCCCAGATTCGAAGGATGAGATTATTTAATTCAAGGTTCTGAATTGGCTTGTGAAGACAAAAGGAAATAAAGTCAAACAATGCCAAATACAAAAAGACTTTGCTTGTATTGAAGCCAAGACAATTACATTAAGTAATTCTATTTTGGTACAAATTCAAGCTCATAAAAATAAGGAATAGAATAAATAACAAGATCATGGAACTTTGTCCAACAATGATCAATGAATATTTGTTCTTTCTTTATTATTTCTTCTATTTCCTCTAATGTTGGTCAGATAAGTTGATGTGCTCTCACTTTGTAGTAGAGGTCTTCAGGCTTTGCCTCAAAAGCCTCCTCCCTAAAGTTTTGTTCCGACTCATCTATAATGAAACCAACCCAGTAGGCAGAAACTTTATTTTTGAAGTCGTCAAGTCTTCGATGAAGTTTTCGCTCAGACAAGCATGAATTCGAAGAGATGAAAGTTGATCCAAAGATTGAGTGGTGATTTTGGAATTTCGATGCCAGTGGAGAAGTACTGGAAGTTGATCCAGGAACATGTGAAGTTCTGCTTGGGCGATAGGATTAAGGACATGGCCCCTAGTCAGAATATCACAAGCCCATCGAAAGTTCTTGAGAGGTATGTCATCCTCAAGAACATTGAAGGGCAAGTGAGAAAAAGCCGCAAGCAGAAGTTGGGCTTGTTTCCGCTCAAATGGAGTTAGGGGTGATGGAGGTTTGTAGGGAGGAAATATTTTTTCCATGGGAAGGGCAAGCCTTAATTTCTCTGTCCAAGAAAGAGTGGGAGGAGAAGAAGGAGTAGATGGTTCTGCCTCGTAAGATGGAGAAGGTGTGGATGCTTCCATTCTAGAAGGTGGAGAAGAAGGTGTGGATGCTTCTATTATAGAAGGTGGAGAAGGTGAAGGTGCTTCAATTTCGTAAGAAGGAGAGGAAGAAGTGGATGCTTCGTTGTTGAAGATGGCACGGAGTGGAGGAACAAAGGCATTAATATAGTCAAGCCAACCAAGAGCAAATCTTCGCCTTCTTGGCTAAAAATGAAGGGTCAGATCCTTGTGATTCTTCCAGACGGGTAGGGTGCATTATCCTTGTGGGCATAGAGGAGGTGTACCAGCCACAAGTAGATTCTCCTCTAAACTACGCCGAAGGTCAATGGGCACATAAGGATAGACCATCGAGCTTCGAGCGAAGAAGGAAAATCTAAAGGATCGCTGAACTCAACGAAATGGTGATTGATTCGCTCTTCAACTCCCGTGACTCGTGTGTTGACCGGCTTTGTCCATCCGAAACTCCGTAAGATGAAGAAGTGGTAGCTTCATCCCAAGTAGAGGTTTGTGAAGAAGAACTTCCCAAATCCATATTTGTAACTTGTTGAAACAAAGGCTTGGGAATAGTTCGCTCAAAATACAAGGAGTTTAGAGAAAGAACTTCGTGTCTGTAAGTTTGTAAACCAAAGGATTAAGGGCAATGTGTTCGTAGTCCAAAGGTTGATAATCTGCAAAAGCTTCCATGACTTCAAGATAAAAGGGGATAAAGGCGCCAATGAATGCGTGGAGATTCTTTCGAGGAGAAACAAGATTACTCAATGGCTCTTCGTATGCTTGATCAATAGAGTGAGAAGTTGATTGAGTCATAGTCCGCTCAATACTAAAAGTATTGGAATGTGTAACAAAATTGAGAATTAATTCAAATGATCACCAAACAGGTGACGGTTGTGTTTCCTGAAGATGGATTCTGTGCATGTTCCAAAAGCGCGGGGAAAACTTTTAGTCCACTAATATCTCCAAGTGTTGGGTATATTAGTGCGGGGGGTAATGTTGGCTACATATTTTGTAAAAGCCAATTACAAGTCGACACGTGGCAGAATAAGGGTATTATTGGAAGATGATTTTATTCTTCGATCCCAATCGTACACGTGGCAATAAATATTGGTTCTCAAAAGATCTGAGTAGCATTAGATCAGCAGTTAGATACGAGGTGACGTGGCTTTAACGGTTACCTATATTCAAATTCAAATACAGGAGGGAAGCTCAATTGCAAGTGATGGCGTAGTGGAACTATTTCTAAGGCAGCATGATCAGCGATCATGGAGGAGCAGTTCGACGGTTCGAAGTATATTTCGAAGGTCATCCTTTACAAGTATAAATAGCAAGGAAGTCCCTTAAAAGACCCCTGACTCAGATCATACAAACCATTTTACTTCATACTTTCCTATTAAGTTTTACCTTTCTTGTACTTTTAAATTCTCAGACTTTAAATACTTGTTCTTTAAATACCAACACTGCATTTCGATTCATAGGAGTAGTTTCAAATAGATTCAAGTAGGTCAAGGTCGTGAACCTCCTCGAGGCTGAGTTTTGATTTATTGTAAGTGTCATTTTTAATGAAACTTCGATTGTTCTTCATATTAACTGTTATTTCTCTTAAATTCTCCTAAGTCAAGCCACCAGTAAAAGTCCTCTTCATTGAGGCTGAAAGATCTAAAACACAGTCGCCTGATAATTGATTGGCAATTATAATTTCTGTAAGGACTGATTGATCCTTGCTGGCACGCTTGCATTTACAAATATACCATTCGAAAAGCCAAAAAGCCAACAATATATGACTAGTTCAACTTGATATATTTAGAATTTAAAATAAATTTTTAATAAAATGATATATAAATTTACACTTTTAGATTTATTTTTAAACTCAATAATATATAAGTGATATGATTGGTTAATGATTAAAAAGAGAATATTGTCTTAGATAGCCTAATGAATTGCTACATCTTTAAACTTGAAAAGTAAATATAATTTTTAAATTTGAATAACAATATTCAAATTTTTATATCATAGGATCAAGGTGGGCTTAAATTTTGAGCACATTTTTTTTAAACTCAAATTTAGATGAGGAGTTTTAGCGTTACCCAACCCACCAATTCATTAATGTTCATTTTAATTTTATATTATTTAGTTATAATCAATTGAAAAAAATAGGAGGATAATGTGTATATATATATATATATATATATTTGTGCTTTTGTTAGAACTTAAATTTAAACATTGGTTAAATTGTGGAAAATAATGTGCAATTGAATTTTGTTCATGGCCCAAACAGAAATAATCATTACGAAAACTAGATTCATAGTCCTCTAAAACTACCCCAAATAATAATAATAATAATAATAATAATAATAAATTGATAGGCCATATATATCGATTTAAGGGGATGAACTTTATATATATGTCCTTAATAATTATTTAAGATCAAATTTCAAATAACATATATATCTTCATAATTTATTCAGGCACCCATCCGTGCTAATAATTAGTTGGCTAACATGTAACTCTAAATTTCAAAGGGTATAAAGTTTTTTTTATTTTTTATTTTTTCATTAGTGGGGAACCAAATACCATTGGATGTCTTATTTTTGTACAATTCAATTAAATTTCCAATGAAAAAACAATAGTTTGCTATAGAACTTGGCAAAATACCTTATTCTTTCTTACTATTTTTAGTAATAAACTCTACCTTATTTGTGTTGATTGTGGTCTAAGTATGTTGGGTTAATCATCAAGTTACACAAATCATGAAGTTAATGTTTGGGCATTCAATTCTTTTCCAAATTTCATCAACTTATTAGCTTGAAGGTCCATAGGTAATTATATTTGCACTTAAATAATAATTCAGTATATTTAATTAAAATTTTAAAATTTTAATTTTTATTATACCTTAATATAAATTTATTAATAAAGATAATATCCATTAAACTCTAGAATAAAATATATATATTTTTATAATACATCCAAATTACTTATATCTATTTTTTATATTTAACTCTCTACATGTTGGAAGGATGGAGGAGAGGGCACAGTGGGTCTGTTGGAGGATGTGGCTGCTTTAGGTTATTTTGAGAAATTAGTTAAAAATTAATTTTTTGACTTTTTAAAAAATAATGTGTAAAAAATTAAAGAGGTGATGTAACTCAAAAAAATCAAAAAATTAAGAAATTGACTTTTAACCAGCTTACCAAAATAGGCATTTGTTGCCAATATTTGTAAGTTATACGTTTAGATATACTCCAGGAAAGAATAATGGGGTTGTTCTTGCAAGGTTTGGTGTTAGGTTTCATTTGACAATTTTCAGTTTTAATTAGACAGTTAAAATGTCATTATAATTTATCATATTATTCTTTATTTTATTTTTTTACATTTTTTTTTATAAAAAATTAAGAAATTATTAAAATAAGGGCAAATTACATGTACTCCTTGAACTTTAGCTAAATTACAGATACCCCTTGAAGTTTTAGAAATTACATCCCGTCCCTGAGGTTTATATTTTTATAATAAATTATCTCCTGAGATTTATATTTTCATAATAAATTGCTCCCTAATTTGTTATGCAAATATAACCTTCAGAAGAGAATTTATAATTTCTCAAACCTCAAAGAGTATTTATAATTTAACTAAACGTCGAGGGGTATATGTAATTTGCCCTTAAAATAATTTGTTTCTAAAGGAGGCCTAATGTATCTGAAAGTCAAACTTGGGAGGGTTTGCCTCTTGTTTGGATTTTAGGACCATTTTACAGGCTGATGGTTTTGTTCTTTGATGTAAAGGTTTAATATTATCTCTACCGTTTTTGAAAAAAAAAAGAAAAAAAAAAAAACTCACTTCATCTTTATTTTTAAATTTTAATTATTTTATCTCCATTTTCTTTCTCACTTTAAAATTTCAATTTACCTATCAAAATTCAACATTATCATCAATATCATTATTATATAGATATTTTACTTTTATCCTTTTGGGTGATTGTATCCAAGACTTTGAAGTAGATAAATTTTTATAAGAGTATCTCGCTATAGCATCCAAGAAACAACTGTTTTTGGTTGAAGAACATTTTGAGCCTGTTAGGAAAGATGATGGCCAGCATCTAAGTTATGATGCATCACCAACGGCCTTCGCTGGTGTTGTAGTTCCATGTATGTGAACAAAAAGAATAATTATAATGAGAAATTTGTTTAAGAGTTTTTGAAAGGGTTAAGTTGTGTAATTTAGGATTTTTGATTTATTTATTATTTACCTTGAAAGGTTATTTAAAAAAAATATAAGGTGTATTTAGAGTAAATTATAACTTTAAATAATTTAATAGATTGTATTAAGAAATTAAATATACTTCATTTTTGGGCAAATTACCCTGAAGTCTTATTTGAAAGAGGAGAAGTCTATTTAGTCCTGCAACTTTTTGGATATTCTCAAAAGTCCACTATGTATTTTTCGGAAGTGGGGACACTCATCGTACTCAGCAAGAATATTCTGTGCAGCAATTTGGGCCTATTTCGGGGCTCATTTTGATAATTCGAACCGTTCACATTTTAGAATACGTCAAGTAGAACATGCTTGCAAAAAATCAAGTTAATCAGATATCGTTTACTTATTCATCCACTCACATTTGTATTCATTTTAATCAAGTTGAAATACATTTGTATTTATTTTTGTAAATACAAATGTAAGTTGATGAATAGGTAAACAATATCCAATTAATTTGATTTTTTGCAAGCATATTCTACTTGACGTATTCTAAAAAGTGAACGGTTCAGATTATTAAAATGAGCCCCAAAATGGGCCCAAATCGCCAAGACAAACGTCCCCACTTCCTATTTTTTATTCTTTGCGCATTCGTTATTTTCTGTCTCATTCTCTTCTTAATTACTAGTGATCAACAACTACGACTAACTTCTTCTCTTTCTCTTTCTAATATATAGTCATCGGCAACCAATGACCACTATTAATTGGGGTTCACTGGCAACCACCGACTCACTAGCTCTTACTTTACCCTCACCGACAATGAAGGAGACAAGTTTCTGATGAAGAAGATGAGTAAATCTACTCAAATCCGAAGTAGATTTACATAAGATCTGAGTAGATCTACATCAGATCTAAATCAAAAATAGTTGTTGGGATACAATTTTCTTTCTATATTTGTTTCTCTTCTTTGATCTCTCAATCTTTTTACTTTTTCTCTACTACACACTTCTATTTTCCTATTTTATGGCAGAAATTTTTTTAGTTCTGAACAAGTTGTTTTCGAGTTTTAGTTACAGGCGGTGAAATAGTTTCAGTTATTTTATTATTTTATTATTTTTATTTATTATATTTTTGGTGCTAAAATAAATCATGTTCTAAAAATGTAAAATTTTGCAGTTTCATAACATTCTTTAGAACTGTAAAATTTTACAGTTTCATAACATTTTTTCCAATTTAATTAATAAGGATAAATGCCTAATAGAATCATGTTGTGAAATTATAACATTTTACAGTTTCAAAACTTACTTTTCAGTTTGATCAATAATGAAAATTATTTACTTAAACCCTACAAAATTGAAAAATAATATATGTTTTTTTTTTTCTATTGTTGCTGTTTGTTGTTGTTATGTTTGTTTTTTTGTTTTTTTTGTTTTTTTTTGGTTTTTTTTCCTTTTAGCTTATTAATAGTTAGCACATTTTGTTACATTTTGCTAAGAAGAATGATGGAGCGTTATGACCTTGCATTGATTACCAGAAGTTGAACCGGGTAACTGTTAAGAACAAGTACCCAATGCCTCATATAGATGATTTGTTTGATCAGTTGAAGAGGTCTTGTTACTTCTTTAAGATAGACCTGAGATTAGGTTATTACTAGTTGAGAGTGACGGAGGAGAATATTATGAAGATGGTATTTCGTACGCGGTATGGCCATTATGAGTTTCTTGTGATACTCTTTGGGCTAACCAATGCCCCAGCTATATTTATGGACTTGATGAACCGGATCTTTTGTGAGTTTCTAGATCGTTTCATGGTCGTCTTCGTGGGCGACATATTGATTTATTCACCCTCTGAGGAGGAGCACGAGGAGTACTTGCGGGTAGTACTTGAGTTGCTTAGAGCCCACAAGCTGTATGCTAAGTTTGGGAAGTGTGAATTCTGGCTGAGGGAAGTTAAGTTCTTAGGCCACGTGGTATCTGGGGAAAGAGTGGCGGTAGATTCATCCAAGATTAAGGCAATGCAAGATTGGGCACAACCTAAGAATGCTTTCGAGATCCGTAGTTTCTTAGGATTAGCCGGGTATAACCGTCGGTTTGTGAAGGATTTTTCTAGGTTAGCCTCACCGTTGACTAGACTGATGAGGAAAGGGATCAAATTGTGTGGGGTGAGACTTGTGAGAAGTCATTTCAAGAGCTTAAAGTTAGACTTACCACTGCTCTAGTTTTGATTATTTCGGAGAGAAGTTTAGGTTATTCGGTATATTGTGATGCCTAACGAGAGGTCTTGGGATGTGTATTGATGCAAGAGGAGAAGGTAGTAGTGTAACAACCCCGATCCGTAATTACCCACTAATCCGTATTTAATGATGTTAATTAAGTGAATAAAATGAATTATGGGATTATTATGTAAATTGCATAAGGTTTGGCTTTTTATCTGTTACTCATAGAAATATCTGTTTGGAATTCCGCTTTAATATGTTAATTGAAAGCCTTATCGGCACCCGAAACCGAAATTGATTACACAAATATGTTATTTGGAATTTTTAGATCCATATGACAAATTTTATTAAAAAATTGATTCAGTTTGATTCGTTAAGTTGTGTTTGGTTGGTCTAATGTTCCAATTAATGTATTATAGCATCATAAATATAAATATGAGCCCCTTAAGCTTATTGGAGCTCATCCTTGCCTATTTTGAGTGCAAAAATCTGAGGAATTATTTTAGAGAGAGAGAGAGTGCAATTCTAGAGAGAGAAAGGAAGAGATTAAGGAGAAGTTGAAGATTTTGCTTGAATTCATTGATATTGTGCAAGTACCTAGCTAATTGAAGACTCTAGATGAGGAATTAAGGCTTAATTATGAGTTTTAACCATCAAGTAGATCATTTCTAGAAGAATTTGTGATTATGTACAAGAATTGGACCAGAGATGGTGAATTTAGAGTTAATTCATACATGCATACTTAGTTTAGTTTAATTCCATCATTTTGAACATGATTTATATCATCCATGTTAGAATTACCATGTTTAATCACTTGAATACAAGTTTTGAGAAAGAATTTCTTACATGCATGGAGCTTATGAGCTCAATTTGCTAGTTTCTTGAGTTTTGAAGAAAAGAGTTTGAAAGATTATACATGCATGCATAAATTTCCTTGTTTTGAGTTTGAATTCTAAGATTTCTTCCGTGCATGTGTTAATTTCACTCATATTATGGTCATTCAACTTGTTTTCCATCAAAATATCAATTTTGATTATGTTTTGGAGGGTTTGAATTCAAAGAGGTTCTTGCATGTTGAATTAATAGCATATTCATAAAGTTCATGTTGATTTTGCACAAATTGGGTTGCTTCTGGGCCCTGATTTCTTGAAATGATTCTTCAAACATGTTGTTTTATGAGTTATTAAGTGTTTCCCAAAAATTTGGCCCAGAAAAATGTGTTTTGGATGGTTGAATTTGAGTTTTGAGCTTGGGAGGTCAATTTGGATTTTCCAGAAATTTGACCCACGCTCGAGCGGGGACTTTCATGCTCGAGCGTGAACCCTGAATTCATGCACCACGCTCGAGCGTAGGTAGAGCGCCTGTCGAGCATGAAAATCTAGCATCCAGTGCTTTTAGAGTTTACAGTCCGCTCGAGCGGGGAAAGGCATGCTCGAGCGGAGCTTCATTGTCTACATGTCCGCTCAAGCGGGGAAACCCACGCTCGAGCGCAAACCTCATTTTCAGAAATTTTGCCTAAGTGTTCGAAGGCATGTTTTGGCATCCTCATTGCATCTTAGGCATTCCTAAGCCTTAATTAGGCCATAGTATTAAGGTTATGAATTAGAAACACACTAAGAAATGAATGTACTACGTCAAGGAATTGCAAGTGTGTGTGTGTTTAAGCATTGTGATAAGAAATAATAAGAACCAACGTAATGTAAGCTTAGCCGTGTTGGCTACTTGAATGTGTAATGATAAGACATGCTTGTGTTATGTATTTTGTGATTGTAGGTCAAGACTCGAGGATTGATTGACCGCTTACTGGAACCACTGTGAATAACGTTATCATAAAGATACGTTAATATGAATTATGTTCCAAATGAAATGTGATAAGCTTATGATTTCTGTTACGATATCTGTTTTACGTGAACGAACATCCCAAGTTTGAAATCTATTATGGCATCCATAGATAATCCCAAGTCATGGGGGACGGCATGAAAATGCGGGTCCATGACATACAAGTTTACAAGATCTCGTTAGCCACTTCATTGTGGTGATATGTGTTTAATCGGTATCAGAACCGGTTACTCTAGTCGGAAGACGTTCTGTAATGTGTTTTATGGGATGTACCATTATATGTTCTGATATGGAGATGATTATGCTATGATCTGTTTTCCGCTTATGATATGTTCGGATTTCGTTCACTAACCCCTTTACCTTAATGTTATTCTCTGAGTTTTAGCTCACTGTTTGTATATATATATTTATAGGTGAGCATTCTGGAGATCGAGCCTAAAGGCTTTTGTCTGGATTAGTGTTCTGTTGTCAGCCAACCACTGTGCATCACGTGGAGGTTCCCGAAGTGTCCTGTGTTCAAGTTCTGTTGGTTTTATGTATATGTATGACTTGTTTGAATTTTGTTGGCTGGACTTAAAATACTGTAATGTGTGTGGATATAATGTATGGTTGACTATCGGATATGTATATAAAGTTTTAAATTTTCTGTTTCATATAAGTCAGCACAGCTCATTGGACAACTATATTTATGTATTTGCTTCCGCTAGCCCCCTTAAACTTGTTGATCTGTTCAGAGGCCTTCGGTAATCCAAGGATTACTGGCCGGTTACGATGCTAAACCTATAGGGGCGGGTTTGGATCGTGACAAGTAGCCTATGTCTTCCGACAATTAAAAACTCATGAGAGGAATTACCCTACTCACAACTTAGAGTTAGCGGCGGTGATCTTTGGCTTGAAGATTTGGAGGCATTATCTATATGGTGAGAAGTTCAAAGTGTTTTTCAATCATAAAAGTCTGAAATATCTGTTTACACAAAAAGACTTGAATCTGAGGCAGATGAGGTGGATGGAGTTTATAGAGGATTATGTTTTGAGTTGCATTATCATCGGGGGAAGGCCAATGTTGTGGTCGATGCCTTGAGTAAAAAATCTATTGGCAGCGTAGCTTGTGTTGCCATCCAGGAATGGGAGATGTTGGGTGCTCTCGGTGAGTTTGACTTGCATCTTGGTGAGTCCATTGAGTTTGTAGCGTTGTTTATGGTAGTTGCCCAACCCACACTTGTGAACAGAGTAATAGAAGCACATAGAGGTGACCTTGAGGTAGAATCCCTTCAGGAGAAGATTTCTAGTGGGAAGGTAGAAAAAGGCTTTAATGTGTATCTCAACATGAGTGTGAGATCCCGTGACCATTTGTTCGTGCCAGAGTCTTGTCGAAAGGAAGTACTTCGAGAAATTCAACATTCACACCTTGCGGTACATCCGGGAAGCACAAAAATGTATCACGATCTTAGTCGCCAGTTTTGGTGTAGAGGTATGAAGAATGATGTAGCTGTGTTTGTATCGAAGTGCCTTACTTGTCAACAAGTGATGGCCGAGCATCAGAGACCAGCGGGTTTGTTGCAACCTTTGCCTATAGCCGAGTGGAAGTGGGAGCATGTCATGATGGATTTTGTTGTGGGCCTTCCGAGGACTTAACAGGGTAGTGATGCCATTTGGGTGGTAGTTGATCGGTTGACCAAGTTGGCGCACTTTTTACCAATGCGTGTGAGTAATTCAGGACATAGTGAAATTGCACGGGGTCCGTGTGACGATTGTTTCGGATAGAGATCCACGTATTATAGCTCGGTTGTGGCAGAGCTTGTAGAGTGCCTTGGGCACTAAACTGATTTTTAGCACTGCGTATCACTCTCAAACTGACGGGCAGTCCTAGCATACTATTTAGATTCTTAAGGATATGCTTCGAGGTTGTCTCCTTGACTTCAAGGGATTATGGGAGATGCACTTGCCCTTAGTGTAGTTTTCCTATAACAATAGCTTCCAATCGAGTATTGGCATGGCACCATTTGAGGCCTTATATGGCCGACCGTGTAAATCTCTGGTATGTTCAGGCGATGTGGGTGATGCACTTTTTGTCACAGCCTAAATCTGCCCCTATAGGTTTAGCGTCATAATTGGCTAGTAATCCTTAGATTACCAAATGCCTCTTAACAGAATAACATATGATTAGGAGCTGAGGAAGCAAATATGTAAAATATACATAATCCATTGAGCTGTGAAGGCATACATGAGACAGATAATTGTAAACTTTTATAAACTTACAAGTGACGTCAAAAGATACAGTATTTACACGTTACTCCATGTACATACTAATAGAAATCTTATTCGAAACTTGAAAGAAACAAAGCTTAATGCATTCACAAAAACAGCCACTAAACTTGACTTAATTCAGAACATCCTCGAGAGGCACAAAGGCTGGCTAACAAAAACTGAGACGCCAGGTCCTCAACTCTGAACCTGGTCATGTGCCTGATCACCTACATACATAAGATAAATAATGAGCGGGAGCCCAGTGAATAATAACAGAGTAAAGGGTTAAATGAATGACGTCCTATAACTAAGTCCATACATAGAATATATTCATATTCGTGTTCTTGTTTGAGTCCTTGACAGAAATAAGAATTCATGCTTGATCGTACATGGTTTATCCGTTAGCGCTAACAGATCACATACAAAGTATCAAAGATCATATTTGTCAGTTCTATAGAGGAACCTGCAGTCGAGTACGAATAACTTGTTAGTTCCATAAGGAACCTATGGATTGGGAACGGATAACTTGTCAGTTCCATAAAGGAACCTCCAGCCGGGTGCAGACAACTTGTTAGTTCTATAAGGAACCTCTGGTCTAGGTACAGATAGCATACTTAAATCACAGCATTAATGTCACAAATATTTGCCAAAATTGGACAATCATTCATAGTACAAAACATAGCATTTCATAGAATAGATCTTATTTCATTTGCAAAAAATAATTTAACTTGAACATAGCTTTACTAAGTTATTACTCACAGATAATAGATGGCTCCAAGTAAACAGACAAAGTAGGAAATTTAGATATCTCGTGGCGCGCAACCTACACAAATACAGAACGAATACGTACTGCATCAACTTATTTCTTTCTTATCTTGGTGTGTTTCTACTTCTTTATCCTCATTATGGTGTCTCAATCTTGGCCTAGGAATGCCTAGGATGGAATGAGGATGCAAAAATGCACTTGAAAACACTTAACAAAACTTGCTAAAAACAGGGTCCTCGCTCGAGCGTAACTTCCTACACTCGAGCGGACATGCAAAACGTGAGTGGTCGTTCGAGCACAAGATCTGCCGAGCGGTCAGAACTTTTGCAAAAGTCTTTGGTCGCTTGATTTTTTTCGCTCGATGCTCGCTCGGCGTAACTTTTGTCGCTTGAGCGGCCTGCAAAACACGCAAACTTCTGGGAGTATGCATTTTACGCTCGAATGGAAGCAAAAATAAAGGTGGTTGCTCGAGTGTAGGATTTGTCGCTCGAGCGTGGAGGTCGAATTCTTGAATTTCCAAATTCACCTCCAAGCTTCCAAACTCAAATCAAACAGTATAAAACTCTTCCTTTTGGGCCAAAAACTTGAGAAATCATATGTAAACTTGAAAAACATGAGAATTCTAAATCACTTCGTAAAATCTATACCTAAAAACTTGTCAATTATACAAAACCCAAACTTGAAATGTTGAAAATACGACTTGCATGTAATGGTATGAGTTTTAACCTTCTAAGCCATAATCAAATGAAGTAAAAACATGTAAAATGTGATGAAGTTCCAAAATCAAGCCATGATCAATGCATGCATGTGAGACTTCCTCAAAATCAAGCTCTAAATGCAAAAGAATTTGCATGCAAGTATGATTATCTTCTTAATTCTTCTTCCTAAGCTTAATTAGCTAACTCTCTTGAATTCATGCATTAAAGACTACAAATATACAACTAAAGGAGTGAATTTCTACCTCAAGCCTTGAATTCTCAAGTGTAAGAGCTTAGTTTTCCAAGTTCTCTCAAAATCCTTCTCTTTTCTAGCAATTCCTTTTAATTGAGCTCAAGTCTCACAAAATTCTCAAGCTTAGAACCAAATCTCTCTCTCTCTCTCTCTCTCTCTCTCTCTCTCTCACACGTTTGTGTGTGTTTGTGAGCTCAAAGATGTATATAAAATGAAGGAAAAGAATGAGTGGAGGTATAAAAGGTGCCTTATATAGGCTTAGATCAAAATTTCATTAGTTAGGCTTAATTGAGCATTAATTATCCTAATTTAATCGTTTCGAATCGAATTTCAATTAAATCTACCATAAAATTCTAAAAATTCCAATTAACACATAAATAAAGTCAATTTTTGAATAGGATGCCGATAAGGCCTTCAATTCGCAAACTGAAACGAAAACATGAATAGATCTTTCTACGTTAAACATATATAAACACACATAAGGCAACATATAATGCAAAATTTCACTTTAATTACTTATTAGACATAATTAAGCATGGATTAACGTTAATCATGGATCGGGGTTGTTACACCTTTGTTGGGGCCGGAGTTGGTTCGGGAAATGATAGAGAAGGTGGCACTTATCCGTAAGCGATTAGTTACAGCTCAGAGTCGCCAGAAAAGTAACGCCGACCATAGGAGGAGACCTTTGTCTTTTGAGGTGGGATATCATGTCTTTTTGAAAATATCACCTAGGCGTGGTTTGATGAGATTTGGGAAGAGTAGGAAGTTGTCATCTCGATTTATTAGGCCTTTTAAGATCCTTGAGTGGATTGGGGAGATAGCTTACCTTTTGGCGTTATCGCCATAGCTTTCTGGGGTTCATGAAGTGTTCGATATTAGTATGCTCCAGAAGTATGAGCCGGATCCATCGCGCGTATTGTATTGGACAGACTTAGAGGAAGATGAGGAGAGATCGGTAAGGGTCTTGGATACTCGGGACCAAGTCTTGCGAGGCAAAATGATTCCCTTGGTTAAGGTATTATGGAAACATCACGGGGTTGAGAAAGCAACTTGGGAATGTGAGTCGGAAGTCTGTAAGAAGTATACGGACTTATTTGTTAATGTTTGAACGTGCATTAAATTTGTTATGTAAATGAGCTATGAAAACATTGTATATGTTGTTTAAGTTTTGGAAATTACGAGTTTATTATAAACATTGAATATGTAGAAAATATGAAATGTATATTCATAATGTGATAGGATTGAATGACCGGTAGATGAGTCATGGTGTTGGAATTAAATTGTAATCATTGTGGTAACGACTTAAAACTTGGTTTTGAAACTTGAATTGCAATTTCGGGGACGAAATTCCTTAAGGGGTGGAGGTTATAGCGTTTCTGGTTTAGACTCGACCTATTTTATATTTTGGACTAGGATTTCATAGCCTTGTATGTTTGTTCATGTCTTTTCCCTCTTATTCTTCCTTAAATTTAGTTATTGGATTGTATTGGTCTTGTTTGGAATACGTTAGTTGCATGATTTTCAAACCTTTGTTGCCCAGATTTTTGCTCCTCCGCCCGAGCGACACTTCTTGTGCTCGAGTGAGCTTTGCACACTCTCAGTATTTTTGTAGACCTGCAAAATACTGGAAGAGTGTATTTTACGCTCGAGCGGCGTTTCCTACGCTCAAGCAGCCAATCTTGAGCTCGAGCGATGTCCTTCATCTGTAAAATTTCTGAAAGTTTGTATTCTGCACTTGTGCGTCACTTCTTGCCCTCGAGTGGAACTACGTGTCTAGAGCTCGAGTGCCACTTCTTGTGCTCGAGCGGATTGCGTGTATATCAGTCCGTAAAGACGACTTTTTAGTTCACTTTTTCATTCCTCTCTCTCTAAAACTTTTCAAAAACCTAGATCTTAAGTCTCTATCTCTAAAACTCACATTCTCTCTACATTTTTACCTAGATCCATTTGGTTCTCCACCCTAGTGCTTTTGAGAATAGAGCTCCGTTTTGATTCGATTGGAACTTGGTTTTGGCGTCATTGAAGTTTCCACCTTGCTTTGCTCGTCTCATAACTTTAAGGTATGAATTTTCTACACTTTTTTATGGATTTTAACTTAGTTATTGGTTGTTGTGTAACAATGATGGGTTTTGGGAGTATTTTGGACAAACCTAGGGTTTGGGATGTAAAATCAAAAGAGGGGTTTCTATTGAATGTAATATAAATTGTCATGGGGTTTGAAAATGAGGTTATATTGTGTCACAATTGTTGATTTTTTCATTTGGGTTGGTATTTGGGAAAGAAGGAAGTTAACCTAAAATGGTTCAAGTATTTATTTTGTATAAATAAATAAAATTGGTATTATAAATATGAAATTGGATGAATGTTGGTGTTAATGGTGGAGTTGGATAGGCATTATCTCGCACCTTTTGAAAATCTGAATAAACTATGTATCTTTAGATTTAATATTTGTTTAGAGATATCTGTATTGGGCTATCAGTGGAGGATAACTATGATTATTGTAGAAATTACATGAGGATTAGGTAAATTGAAACTAATCTCTTATTAATTATCATTGAATATGACTAAGTTTTAAATACATTGTATATGTATGATTGTTTGGGAGAAGAAAGGGGATATACTCCATTGTTTGGGAGGAGATATGTGATGGACTCCATTGAATTAAGTTGGCCTGTATGTCCTGGATGAAAGTCCCAAAACTGCACGTATACATGGGTGCCGATACTACGGACGAAATTTTCGTAAAATGGCAAATTGAAGTGCTTGTGTGATAATTACGTTAATTTGGGAACCATCGAGTTGTAGTCTCAGATGGGTTGTTTGAAAGACAATGAAATTGGCTCATGAATTGAAATGAAATGATTTAACTTGAACTGATGAGACGAAAAAAAGTATTAAGTTATGGAATTTGGTGCTTTATGATGATTTAGAATATAAATGTTTTCTCATTGGCATTGTAAATACACATTGTACTTATATCTTTGTTAAGGTCCATATATTGTGTTAGATTGTTTCTACTAAACTTTGGCTCACCCTATTTGGGAAAAACCATTTTCAGGTGTTGATGTTATACCTCCGCTAAGGCAGTAGCTTGGAAGGAGTTTGGAGCACAGGCTTCACTTTTATACTTATTTGTATAGCCAAGGGCTTAAATTGTATAGAGCTAGGCTCTCTTTTGTTGTAACCAAGCAATGACTTAGAAAGTTATAAGCCTTTAGGGCATATAATTATCTGTTTAACTTTCATTCCTCTTTACTACTTGTAACACATGCTGTAGATTCAGGATGAACTAGTTATGAATGTATATCGCATGTGTCACTTTTGTGTAACAATTCAGGTTAACGGAAGTTTATTATTTTGACTATGTTGTCTTATGTATATTGTGTTTGGTCGAATTGTTGTAATTATTTTCGGGGTGTTATACATGTGGCCTAATTAAAGCGCAAGAAGGAGATTCTGCCATCCGTACGAGTCAATACCATTAGGCAGTTTTGCCATTTAGTGTTTGGCAGTATTTGTACTTATACATGGAAGAAGACAAGAGGGGAGCATGTCTACGTGTCCAAGGAAGGACGGGTAGAAAGGTGCACGTGCAAACTATATAAATGGCGTAGAGCCTCCATACACAGATCTGGAACCCTTACATACTGAGAGCTTTTCGTTATCAAAGCTCTCTCCATTTTGTCTTCTCTCTCCATGATGTCCCAAAGTCCGTCGTTGACGACATTACTCTTGAGTTAGTTTGCCGTCACGATGATTTACCCGTTATTCCGCCGATGGTCAGATTGGAGATCGCACGGGGAGTTGCTAATACAGTGCATCAACGAGCATATTCGAGTAGAGGATGATGTGACTGCGACTACTCTAAAGGTGAATCTGGTAGCAGCAGATAAAAGGGTGGCCAGGAAGGTTCACGCGGTCGGACAGGAGGAAAACCATCCAGACAACCGTAAAAGAGAGTAGGACCACAGAATTAACCACAACAATCGGGGTAAAGGTCGTAACAACGACTAGGCTAACTACCCCTGCAATGCCGCGAAAGACGCAAAGAGAAAGCTAAACGCCCGAACAAGCATCGCCATAGTCTTCAAAATCCCAATCTACTATATCCTTAGAGAGATCCGTGACGAGGCATATGTCCGGTGGCTGGCTAAGTTGGGCGATGCACAAAGAGGCTTCAATTCGAGGTATCGCTGCACCTACCATGATGAGCGTGGACACCGTATAGAAGATTGTATACCTTTGAAGCAGCACTTAGAGGAGCTGGTGGTAGCCGGCCACCTGGATCGCTACATTGATGGAGATGTCAAGGCCGCACCCCAAGCTCAAGCCGAGCCGCCTTAGATGTATCCCCCCAAGGCGTAATCAATGTAATCCATGGGATCATAGAGCCAACATGGGTATATGAGCTCCGAGGGATGATCAAGAAGGCGAAGCATATGAGGGAAGTCCTATCTATTTAGCCGGCCATGAAGAAAGGCAAGAGTAAAGCAACGGATGTCCTAAGCTTTTCAAGTAAAGATCTGGAGCAAATTCAAACCCCATACAATGATACGCTGGTGGTCACGCTCCACGTGAAGGACTTTTACATTAAATGCATTTTAATCGACCAGGGCAGCTTGGTTGAAATAATGTATTATGACGCTTTCAACCAGCTCAAGCTGGAAGATAGAGATTTGGCCTCGACAACCTGACCACTAGTCGATTTCAACTCGTAACCTGAATGGCCGGTTGGGAAAATCATTCTACCTGTCAAAGCGAGGTTGTAGACACCCCATTTTTGACCGCTTGCATGGCTAGAGTGCTTTGCCTGGTAGACTCGATGATGAAAGTGGTGTTGTGTGTGGTTCGAGGTCTTAACGAAGGGGCCATGTTTACACTCTGAAACAATCCCAAACCTTTCATATTTCCACTAATTATACCCCATAAATCCATTTTTACACATTGTGCCACCCTATGTTGAGTCTGGAGCAGAAAAACAGGGGAACACATTGAGGCCCGATTGTGCCTCATTGAGGGCTGGCCGTGGCTATTGATGGCCAGCCGTGCCTTAGTAGCGATAAATACTGTTTTGGGTGGGAGCCCGATAGTTGTCCATTTTTGAAGATAATTTATGATCTCTCTTGCTCAAATTCTATAAAAACGAAATTGTATCTCTGTTTTGAGGGTTGAAGAATTTCTAAAAAGCTTATACACCTTCTTGAGAGCTCTTTCTCCTTGTGCAATCAACCTTTGAGCAAGCCTACCACCTTGAACCTATATCCATACACCATATACACCTTCATACCTGAGCCTAGGAGCCTTGGTTGAGTCTTGAGCATCACAATTCAAACTTGAGAGTGTGTTTGGACTTAGTTTGATTCACAAACAAAGAGCTACCTTTGTCAAGAGATATAAGCTTGCTATTTTCCCTCTTGCTTTCATTTCTATCATTTACTATCTAATTCTTGAAGTTTTGTGTTGTTTTGATCTCCTTTCAAGTGTCCAAGCTTGGGTTTGGAGAGCTACCAAAGGGTAGAAAGAGTTAATACTCTTTCTTACACCTTCACCAATAGCTCAAACCCTTGCTTTTACACTCTTTTTCTTTGCTTTCTAAATTGATTTTCAGAGTTAAAAAGAGGCTAAAAATCATGTTTGAGGTTTCAAAAGTGAAGGGGTTAGCCACCTCTCATTGTTCTTATTTACTAGCCTTGTTTTCCTTCTTTGTTGTTTAGCTTTTTAGGCTCTTTTCATGCACTTTGAGCCACTATTTTTCACCCATTAAGGACTGTTTTAGGGTTATCCTAGGTTGTTTAATTAGTTCATTCTTTGATTAGTTTGCTTGTTGTCTCATAAGTTTACATACATAGCTTGTTGAATATTGTTCTTGACTTTTCTTTAACTAATTTCCATGTTTAAGAAGCTCATTTTAATAATCAACTTACTATTCATTTCTTTCATTTGAGAGTTGTTTCAATTGGTTGACGGTTATTCAAAACATGAACTAGAGATCTATGCCTAATGGCTCAATCTCTACGGAGGTTCATTGTCAACGGCGTAGTCTCTTTTTCATGTTGAGAATCACCTCTCGTTTGACATGTTTCTCACTTAGTGGACGTAACAATCATCTTGGCTTAAAATAAACCAACCCATATAAAGAAAATGAGTTATATTGCTTAGGGTCGGCCGGATGTTATGCCGAATCTATTGTGTCAAGGGTTATCTTATATCAATTCATGATGTTTTGATGAACCTTGAAGTGTCTCTGTCTCCCTCTTTGAGTTCATTCTATGATAAGAGGGAGGGGGGTTGTTGTTGATTGCATTTATTGAATTTTGTCCAAATTGTATTCAAAATCATCAAGCAATCAACTTTCTTATTGATGGTTTTGGAAACGATTCCAATCTTCTCTTGAGGTTTTCCCATGACAGAGAAGTGTGAGAGGGACAAACAGAGTATAGAACAACTCTATTTGTACTATTTTTACTTCAGAGCACAAAACATGATTTTACATAAAATTAAGGCACGACCGACCTTATTTAGGCGTAGGACCTCATTGTGGTAACGGCAATGACCATCAATGTTTGGTCAGCAATATGTTTTGCAGAAAATAGAGAGCAGTGGCTGAAGGTGAAACAAAGCAGGCCTAGGCACATAGAGCTATTCTTGGACATTGTGCTTGCAACCCTTGCGTATCCTTGCTTACATCATTGTTGTAAATTAATGGTCCAAGTATTGTTGCAATTATTATTATTATTGTTATAATTAGTCTTGTTAACCATTAGTGTTGTAATTATTATTATTGTTTATTTGTATTTGTTATAGCTAATTAACTTAGATTTGTAATAATTAGTTTAATTCGGACTCTCAGACTTTGATTCACACCCTCTTGCACGAGGGCAAATGTGTAATAAGTTGTATGTCTTCCAACCCCACGTCTTTTTCTCTTTTATTTAACTGCTTATGATGGTTAGTTTAGGCCATTATGTTTTCTTTAGCACCTCTCATGTCTTGCATCCATTATTTTGCATACATTGAGCTCGGCGCATCATTCTAACTTGCATTGTTAGTTTACCATTCTTTGAATACGTACTTAGACCGCATGCTATTGAATTGATTCATATGCCATATTAGTAGCCGAGCCTAGTAATTGCATATTGCATGCGTTGTATAAGTTATATTGCATAATTAGGATCATGCATTATTCTAACTCTGTCATCTTTTTGGCTTGGAATACTAGGTGAGCTTTTCTTTGTTTTGGCATATTAAAGGAATGTGGTTATTGCAATATCAAAGCATACTTCCATAAGGCTAATTGCTTAAATGATAAATTGTTTGAATGCCTGTGGATGAAGGTTAATTGCTTGAATTGAGATAGTTTGATTATTGTCCATTTTAAAGCCTACTTTTTCAAGTAGCATATTCACAAAACTCTTTTCAAAAAACAAACATGAAATCAAATGTTTCAATTCTTACAAATTAGTCTATACTTGTGTGCGTCACATAGTAAAAATAGCTAATAAAACCGGAACAAGAGCGTATAATGTAAATAAAAATCACATCATGATTAGTAGAGGCCGATCTTTGATTGGGCGAATGGGGTGCTCAATTCATGACCTTCCCCTCTCGTACCTAGAGTTCCTGAGCTGAGACACTTTGGTGATGACGGATAAGTGGCCTTTGGCATGAGTCTTGGGTTTCCTAAATTTTTCAAAAATATTTAGGTGGCGACTCTGAAATTTGGCAAAGCAGTTCATTTTTGGCGTTTGATTCAAACATTGATTTTCCAAAAGAATTGCAAGATTTGGACTCTTTTGTGTTTTTACTGTTTCACATTGCACTTTGTGAAATCAGATTCAGAACCACGGGAGTCCGAACTGTAGGGCTAGTCGTATTCCGAAAGGAGCATGAAAAGCGAGCTCCAGGGGTCTGTTGTCAAGCAAGTAGAATTTTGGGTGTTCAAGGTGCCCTCAACTTACAACTTGATCCTTGGCAAAGGATGGCTTCATGCCATGAAGGTGGTAGCGTCGATTTACCACCAAGTAATGAGGTTTCCCTCTGCCACCGGCATGATAGAAGAAGTGTGGGGTGATCAAGTCATGTATAAACAATGTTTCGTGGCCATAAATGGAAGCCAAGCTGCCAAAGGCTTCGTGCAAATGATTGAAAGGCCAAAGGATTAGACAGTCTTGGATGATGTAGGCAAAAATGTTGAAGAAAAAGTTGTTAAAGACTTGGTGGAAGTGAAGATTGATGAAAGCGATTCGAGCAAATTTTTTTTTGCTAGGGTCATCCCTGACCACCCAAGAGAGATTGGAAATTATAAACTTCTTGGTAGCAAACATCAAAGTGTTTGCATGGATGCCTTATGATATGTCTGGCGTCGATCCAAACTTCATTTGCCACCAGCTTAACATTTTCCTGGATGCTTGGCTTGTTATACAGTGATCACGGCGATCAGCACTTCACCACGCCGAGGTAGTGGCGGAGGAAGTAAAGAACTTACTAGACGCAAGGGCAATGAAGGAAGTGCATTATCCTTGGTGGATTTTCGACACCGTTATCGTGCCAAAGAAGAATGGAAAATGGCGGGTCTGTGTCGATTACAAGACTGTGAACAGAGCCTACCCTAAGGATAGCTTCTCATTGCCCCGGATAGATTAACTGGTGGACCTTACAGCTAGACACAACATGCTCAATTTCCTGGATGCATGCCATGGCTATCACCAGATCGCCATGCACGAGCCTGACCAGGAGATTACTTCATTCACGACACCGAGGGGGTTATTTTGTTACAAAGTTATGCCCTTCAAATTAAAGAACACTGGAGCAACTTTTTAGAGAATGGTTACCAAGATGTTTGCCCCACTTCTTGGCCAGATAATGGAGGCTTACATTGATCCCATGGTGGTCAAGAGCAAGAATGTGGCCGACCACTTGACCGATCTAGTGGAAATGTTCACGATCCTTAAGTGACACCAGCTACACCTCAACGCATTAAAGTATGCCTTCAGCGTGGGATCGGGCAAGTTCTTGGGTTTCTTAGTGACCAATCGAGGCATTGAAGCAGACCCCTCTCAAATCAAAGCTATACAAGAGTTGAAACAGTCGAAGACGTGCAACATTTTGCCGGGATGGCAGCCACGCTTAACAAATTTATAAGCCGGTTATCAGATCGTTGTCGACCTTTCTTCCAAGCCCTAAAATCAAAGTTTTCGTGGGATAAAGAATGTGATAGAGTATTAGCCGAGCTAAAGACATACCTATCCTTGGCTCAACTCCTTGTCACGTCGAAGCAAGGTGAAGAACTATATCTCTATCTGGCCGTTTCTCAGCATGCTATCAATGTAGTACATGTTAGGGCGGAAGGCATATAGCACCTACTGATCTTCTATGTAAGAAAAACCTTACTCCTTGCAAAATCGAGATGTTTGCTGCTTGAGAAACTTGTTTTAGCATTGATGATGACCTCCAGGAAGTTGGCACATTATTTTCATGTGCACATGACTGTTGTACTAACATAATTTCCATTGAAAGCCTTGTTTGAAAGGGCTGACTTCTCTGGTCTCATATTGAAATGGGCGGTCGAGTTACACGACCAACTCTTGCTCCGGTTCACTTTAACCCCCTTAATGAGACAAACATGGAAAGCGATGCGAAAATTGCGTGCCAGACCACGAATCTGTCGCCCAAAGGACAACCACAACCTCATGATACATTGACGGGTTTGGAAATAACAAAACATTCTGTTGAGTCCGACACCGCATCGCTAAGGGGGGATGAAGCCATGCAAGTTGTAATTGACAACGGTGCTCTTGATACAAAAATAGATAAGCAGCCGAGCAACTGAGAACACTTGGTCCTTTATAACTCTCAGGACCCTACAAAATGTTGGAAGCTTTTTATCGACAAGATGTGGAAACTTTTCATCGATGGCGCTTCAAACAGACATAGCGCTGGGTTAGGCGTGGTTTTAATCTCTCCAGATGGACTGACCATTGAACATTCCATCACACTTGGATTTCTTGCGTTAAACAATGAAGCTGAATACGAAGTGCTACTAGTTAGGCTAAAATGTGCACTTCAATTGAAAGCATCTGAGCTAATGGTTTACAACGACGCCTAACTCGTTGTCAACCAAGTGTCTAGAGAGTATGAAGCTAAGGATAACAAGATGGCCAAGTACCAGACCTTAGTGAAAGAGTAAATCAAGAAATTTCAAACAATACGAGTTCAACAAATCGACCGAGTAGACAATCGGTAGGCAGATGAATTGGTCAGTATAGCCTCCATGGAAGACAAATCAACTCCTAAGCCTCTCCTAATTAAATTTCTCCCAAGACCCAACATCAAAGAACCAGAGAAGGTGGAAATCTTCTGAGCTGAGTTAGGCCGTTTGTGGATGGATCCTATCGTAAGTTTCTTGAAAGACAGAGCTCTACCGACCGACAAAAAAGAAGCAAACAAAATCTGAGTTAAATCTACGTTGTTTTGGCTCTCCCCATCTGGTGCTTTGTATAAGAAGTCTTTCACAGGACCTTACTTGAAATGCGTCCATCCAAGAAAAGTTGAAGCCTTTCTATTTGAAATCTATGAAGGAATATGCGGAAGCCACATTAGGGGAAGATCTCTGGCCTACCACGCTATTTCACAGGGGTATTGGTGGCCATGTATGCAGGCCGACACCTAAAAGTATGGGAGGAAATGTGAAAAGTGTCAGAAATTTGCACATCAAATTAATTAACTAGCGAGATAACTCCTTTTATTCACAAGCCCTTGGCCGTTCGCAATGTGAGGGCTTGACATAGTAGGACCACCCCTGACTGCCCTAGGCAACTATAAGTTCTTCATAGCCACGATAGATTACTTCACCAAATGGGTGGAAGCCAAGCCTCTGGCAACTATCAAGGAAAAAGATGTGAAGAAATTTGTCTGGCAGAATGTTATCACGCAGTTTGGGGTCCCCAAAGCGTTAATATCTGACAACGATACCTAGTTTGATGGAAAATTATTCAGAAGATTCTACGAAGAGCTGAAGATAGAGTTCTATAATTCGACGCCGGCTTATCCTTAGTTGAATGGCTAAGTCGAAGCATCAAAAAAGACCATTTTGGATGGGTTGAAGAAAAGACTAGAGAAAACCAAAGGAAGATGGACCGAAGAACTTCCTAATGTCCTCTGGGCTTACCGAACAACGCCACAATGCTCGATATGGAAGACGCCTTTTACCTTGGCATATGGCACGGAGGCGGTCATCCCATTGGAGATTGGTATACCCACCATCTGAAGTGAAATTTTTGAGTCGGACCTAAACGCGAAAGCCATTGCCCTAGAGTTGGACCTTGCAGAAGAATGCAGAAAGAAGACGCTGATCCACATTGCTGCATACAAACAAGAACTGTCCAAGAAGTATAACAAAATAGTTCACCCTAGACAATTCAAGGTTCGAGACTGGGTTTTGCGGAAGGTGATGGGTAACACTCTAGTGCTGGGTGAAGGAAAGCTAGGGGCAAACTGGGAAGGGCCTTACAAGATAATCGGACTGGCTGGCAAAGGGACACACCACCTCAAAGATCTCAATGGCCAAGCCATACCATGGCCATGGAACACGGCAAATTTGAAGTTCTATAATTTCTAGTTTGAACTTTCGATGTATACCTCCCTACTTTTGTGATGTAATTTTCAAAATTTGTTAGAAAGCTATGAAATCTATATGTAATGGGAACGAAAGTCACTTTGCTTAGAAAATTGTTGTATTGCTCTCCATTTTCTTGTTGGATTTACCTTAGGCAAGGGGCGACTTACTTCAACCTTTAGCCGAGATGTTTTTGCCCGGTTAAAGGAGTTGGTGAATTGTCTTTTTCAGCCAAGATGGTTTTACTCGGCTGAAGGAGTTGATGAATTATTTAACTCCAGCCTTTCAGTTGAGATGATTTTATCCAGTTGAAAGAGTTGATGAATTGTTCAACTACAACCTTTTAGCCGAGATGATTTTATTTGGCTAAAGAAATTGATGAATTGTTCAACTCCAATCTCCTAGCCGAGATGATTTTGCTCGGCTAGAAAGAGTTGATGTTTTGTTCAACTCAATCTTCTAGACGAGATGATTTTGTCCGACTAGAAGGAGTTGATGTTTTGTTCAACTTCATCTTTTAGCCGAGATGGTTTTGCCCGGCTAAAAGAGTTGATAATTTGTCTAACTCTCACCTTTTAGCCGAGATGATTTTGCCTAGCTAAAAGAATTGATGAATTGTTCAACCCCCACCTTCTAGCCGAGTTGATTTTGCCCAGCTAAAAGGAGTTAATATTTTCTTTGATCTTTGCGACTGAGATGATATTGCACAGTTGAGGAGGTTGTTATTTTGTTTAATAATGTTACACGGTTGCAAGAAAGAAAAATGCATTACAAAATTTCCATTGATTGAAAATTCAAGTACAAGAGTTGGGGCCTACAGCTCAGTTACATGGCTTAAAAACAAAAAAGAAAATACAAGCAAAAACGAAGTTAAACAAGAGGCGAAAGATCAGTAAATTCGTCTCCAGCTCCAACCACAATGTCCTCCAGATCGACCACAGAGGTCCTTTCGTTAGCACTACGCTCTAGTTGGGCGGTCCTCTCTTGCTTGGCCGCTACCTTGGCCTCTTTCTCGATATCATCTCTCTCAGTCTCTCCTTGCAAGGTGTTGAAAACATTGTTAGTGTAAGGGACCATATAGTTTGGTAGGAAGACGAGGGAAGGAGAGGTAAACACCTCGGTAGAAAGGCCTTGACCGAGTTTTTCACTAGTAGCCTTCTAGCCGGACTGAAAAAATATGTCTTTGGTGGCATTGACTTGCTTGGTATAACTTTCTTCAACATCCTTGAAGTCGCGATCCTCAGTAGCCTTCTCCGCCTCGTCCTTCCTCTTCTTCAGCTCCTCTAGCTGGGTGCGTAGCAAATCCCTCTTTTGTTCGGTGCTATCGAGCTAGCTGAGGAGCTTGGCATTGTCATCATTCGCGATCTTAAGCAAGGCCTTAGCGCGGCCTAGCTGTTGGAGGCATTCTTGCCAGCACCAGTCAACTCGGTCACCTTATGCCGAAGCCTGAGAACGCGGTCCATCACTAGGTGGGTTTTCTGGATCGCCTATAAGTGAACACGAGAAAGTTAAACTGAACAAGCAATCCAACCAAGCGAACTGTTGGAAACATTTTGGAGTTCTTTACCCTCATTATTGACTTGATCGCGAACTTCACCATCCGGGTGTTAGGAACATGATCGCTCTTGATCATGTTGCTCGAAAGAAGCAATGCTTTTGACAAGTCAAAAGCCAAAAGATGCTCCTTGTCCCCAGAAATTGAAGCATTAACTGGGATCTCTTTTCCCCGATGCGTTAACTCCGGCTTCGACGAAGGTGTTGGCTCAACATCCTACACGGTGCTTAGCTCAACCACAAGCTCGGCAGACGGATCGGTGGAACGAGCTCTTTTGCTAGCTCGGCGCGATTCTATGCTAACCTGGGCAACAACGGTTGAGGCCAAAGTGATCACGGTCCTAGAACTTTAATTGGTCATGGTGGCAAGTGGAGAGTTGCTCGAGAGCTCGGTGGAGGTAGTAGTGATGAGAGTTTTAATTTGGCTTCTTTTTGCCATTTCTTCTTCTTTGGTTAGGTGGTTGAGAAGAACATCTAGGAGTGTTGGGTCTGGCGGAGGAGAAGGCTCTCGCAGGAAATTTGTAACCTTGCTTTTACATTTGGCAGAGTACTGGTAGCTCGGCATGTAACCAAGAAGATTATGACAATCTTAGTGCTTGTACCTCAACACGGCTCTGATTGTAGCCTCACTTGAGTTGGAATAATTCGATTGCAACTCTTTAATAGCTATAAGAAGAAAGAAGTTAGCATAGAATAACAATGGCAAATAAGTTGATTGGTCAAGGAGCGCGACTTATAGGACGAATCGAAGTTCTTGTTCATGTACCAACTGGGCACGTCAGCTATTTTGTAATTACCCAACGCCCAGAAGAAATCTTCATCATGCATGTCCTTGTTCGGCATGCCCGTTACTAATCATTCTCTATCCGGCCTTATTTTTAAGTAATACTTAAATCCATCGGCCGTGTGACCGAGTGTGTATTGGCGTAAAATTTCGGCCAGCCCTAAATTTAGACCAAGTCGATGATTTAGCTCGACCACGCTGTTTATTATTCTGTAAATGTTTGTTGAGACTTGAGTTGGTGCTAACCCGGTCCTCCTTAGGAACTCACAAATTAATGGCTGCACTGGGAAGCGGAGACCTCCCTCGACTATTGACAGCACGGTAAAGGGGCAAGAATCCAATCTGCCCCACGGAAGGATGTCCTCCTCACCGAGCTCTAAATTTACGTTAGCTGGGACGTCATACTTCTCTCCAAACGCGACCAGTCCACCCAACGTGTTTACAAGGAAACGATAGCGCCCCATAAGAGACCGGCTTTGTTTGCTCGGCAGAATTGAGTTGGCAAAGTTGTGCAGAATGGTTGCTCGGTCTTTGTGAGCCCTTGGGTCGGCGTGCTTGGTCTCCTAAGATTATGCATTTAAAAATCAAAGTGTCAAGTGACAACGCGGTCGCTTAGGAAGAGCCAGATGGTAGCTCGGTTATTTGTTGTTACCCAAATCACAACTCGGTCGCTCAAAAAAGCCAGATTTTAGCTTGATTGCACAACCTTTATGGGTTTTAATAGCTTGGCCATGTAAGCAAGCTAGATCTTGGCTTGGTCGCACAACCCTTGTTTGTTTTAATAGCCCGGTCCCAAGGTTTGGCGGAATTTAGCTCGATTGCGCGAGCGAGCCAGAAGTTAGCTTAGTCACGCTACCTGTTGTGCAGTCCAGTAGCTCGGTTTTCTCCTCTAAGTTCTACAAACGAGAAACTTTCTCAGTTAAATCATGATTTAGGATCAAATGGGAGCTTGTAGCCCGGTCAGGCCCAGATCCTTGCCTGTTCATCACAGGAGACAATGAACAATGTTTGAAACCAGGGGCACAGGGGCTTTCTGGCATAAAAAATGGAGTGAAGCCCTAGCCTAACCAAGTTTTTGATAAGGTTTGGCTACTATTATCATACCCTAAGTAGAAATTTGGGGGTTGGAACTCAAGAACACAAAAAAACGCCACGAGAAATGATGAAGAATAGTGGAGAAGGTGAGAACTTAAGGATCATGGCGCAAATCGAAGTTCCGATCGGTGAGATGCTTCCCAATGATAGCGACAGAGCTAAATCCACTAGAAAAATGCTTCGATTTGGGCAGGAAATGCAGAGAACGAAGGTTGGACGCATACTTGCTCTGGATTGTTTATGGAGAAGATGATGAACAGTGGAGCAGAGGGTCAGCTATGTTGGTAATATGTATGAGAGCGAAAGAGGCGCCAAAATTCAAAATTGGAAAGGCAGGTGCACGATAGCTGGGTGGTAGTGCGGGACCAATGGACGAATGACACATGTTTATGACAAGACGTTTCAATCGTAAGAAGTACCGTGAAAGCAGAGGTTCAGTCAATCGAGAAGAAAAATAGAGCTAATATTTTAGCTCAGTCGTATAACGCGATCTTGGTTACATGAGCAAACTAGGGACTAGCAACCGAACAAAGCGAGCAACTGGGTTAGGGAGCCTAGCTCAGCCGAAAATGTACCTCCAACGCAAGTGATAAGAACTGAGCAAGGAAATTAACTCAGCCAGAGAAGGTAATCCCAGTCACGTTGGCGCGGATGGAATTAAAGGGCAATTGGGAGGGGAATTTATTTCGGCTTGGTGGGCCAAGCAAGTTTGGGCCTCAGCTGAGCGAGTTTTGGTTTTGGGCCGAGCTCTTGGCCCAGGTGAAAGTGTGCGACTAACCGAGGTCCCAAATCATGTAATTGGGCTAGCTCGAGGTCTGGAAGATGGACCGGGCTGGTTGATGGGCTCGTGACTTGAGCCAAGCTAGTCCATGGTCGTACTGAGGTCAAGTGGCAAACGTCTTGATAGGTAAGTGAAGCTTGAATGAATTAAATGTGGGCAACTGAGCTGGTACATAAGCTCAGTCATTGGAGATAATCAAGATTGTGGCTAATGCAGATTGGGTTGCATTCAGCTCGGTAGGAATTGCCATGTGGCCCAATCAAAGCGCAGGAAGGAGATTCCGCCATCTATACGAGTCAATACCGTTAGGCAGTTTTGCCATTTAGTGTTTGGCAGTATTTGCACTTATACGTGGAAGAAGATAAGAGGGGAGCATGTCCACGTGTCCAAGGAAGGACGGGCAAAGAGGTGCGCGCACAAACTATATAAACAGCGCAGAGCCTCCATGCACAAGTCTAGAACCCTTACGTACTAAGAGCTTCTAGTTATCTGAGCTCTCTCCCTTTTGTCTTCTCTCTTTTGAAAATTATGCTAACTTGACCATTAGAGGGATATTCCGGCCACCACCCGCTGAGTAGCTCACTGTCATTATACTCTCAAGTTGCTCGGAGTGAAACACAAAGAGTATGGAGAGCGATGAATATTTGCTCTCCATACACATGGTAATCTCTCTCGGTCTCTTCCATTATATAAAATACACACATATTTTTAGGTGTGAATTTTAAAAAAATCACAACATCGTTTTCATGATTTTCTTACTGTCAATCTGTCACATGATTAATGAAGGGTACACATAACGATAAAAGGTGATACTCTTATCTAGCCAATATTAAAAAATTCCCCATTTCAGGACTTCTGGGCTTTTTGGATGGTACTACGGACGCTTGCTTTAATTATTTATTTTATTATTGTTATTATTAGGAGAAATTTCAGGGTAAGGTTTTAAAAAACTTACAAATAAATGATACACTTTATAAGAATTAATAATTATTGACATAAGCTTTATCATCAATCTGTAATAATTTTGTAACAGTGCATTAATTTATAATTTTCCCTTATTATAATTTAATTTTGATTGTTTGTATATGAAAAATCTTTTTTTCTTTTATTTATTAAATTTGGGATAAATTACACTAATCTTGTTTGTGGTTTGAAACAAAATATGGTGGAATAACCCATTAGTGGTGGCAACAAATTTTATTCACAAAGACATAAAAAAAAAAAAATTATGATTTTAATTATTAATATTTAAAATATTTTTCACTTGATTGTAAATATGTTGCACTAATACAGTGCCTGTGTAATTTTTCCAAAAAATATTTAGAATCTCATAGATTTGGCATATATATTAAATTCATTTATGGTTTTAATTCATATAATATGTAATTTTTTTTAGTTGGTATTTCGTTGCCTATGGAAGAATGATGTTATCCAGGGATAGGGGGAGGGGAGGGGGAGGGGGAGGGGGGCTCAAAAAATTGAAAAATATCATATATTATATTTAAAATTTTAAAATAACTTAAAATTATAAGAGTTCACACCTCCAAATTTTTTATAGATAATTTCAAAATTATATAGAGCAGCCTCTCTAATTTTTTAAACTATAGAACAGTCCCCTAAAGACATAATCCTGGATCCGTCTTTGGATGTTATTATATCTTTTTTATACTAAAATATATATTTTACAATATTTAGCACTCTGTTTAACTATGTCAAACTTGTAAAGATTTTTACATTTTTCTAAACAATATTGTAGTCAGTGTAATTTATGTGAAGAACAAGTTGAAGACAAATTAAGGCAATCTTAATGTGGTAAGTGGTGCAGTTTTGTCAAGATCTAGTTGGAGCTAATACATATAAGATTAAATTTTCTTACTGGAATTTCTAACCTACTACAACATCAGATGATTGAGACCACAACAATTAATATACACAGTGTAAACACCCCCAGCTACTTGTATCAATGCAGTAAGAAAATCTAGTATTCACAAAAATAAAATTAAAAACAGAGTTTCATTTTAGTTGGATATTTTGTGCTGTTAATAATGAAGGGGAGAGGGAAAAAATGAACGAGAGGTTTATGATGGACTAGAAAAATAACATACAAATTGTAAAAATTTGTGTACTTTTTTTTACTCACAGATGTGACATGTAGTAATGAAACTTTAAGTTTTGAAACGGGATTCATTAGAATTATATATGATAAATACAATTAATGTGAATAAGAAAATTTTGAAAAAGATAGTAATTTGTATAGTATTTTTTCTTAATTTTTCCATAAACTAATTGTGAGGCACAATTCTAGTCATATTTGCATGCATGATTTTAAGAGTAATTATCCTCGCCCCTATGCTCTAATTGACGTTGCATATTTTGGTTGGCCTAACGCATTCTCCTCAAGTCTACTACTTCTAAAATCTCCCACAAAAGAGATAATTAGAGCATTATAGATATTTTGTCTAATCTCATTACTAAATATAGTCCCTATAATAAACAACACGGTAGTCCTTTTGTCTCATCCTTTCTTGGCTTGGAGAGCCTTAGGCAAATCAAATTCATGAGTAGGGTGTTGACAAAATGATTAGGAAAAAGCATGAAACATACTATTTTATGTACTTATGTTAAGCAAAACGCCTTGTAGTGTTTGAGTGAAACACAAAACGTCTTTTAATTAGCTCCATCAACATATTTTGTTTTGTTTGAACATTTTCAATTAGAACATCAATTTTAATAAAATTTTATACTTTCTACTATAATTGCAACCTAACCTTCTAAATTCATATTGAAACATCTTTTTTGTTATTTTTATTTTTTTTTATTTTTGGGAATTTGTTGATTGTAATACATCTAAATGATGTAATTGTGGGTATTATTTTATTGGGAACTTGGATGTACATGAAAGCAGTAGCAAAAAATAATAATGATGAGTTGGGGAATAATACAGAGATTATTGGACTAGTGTTACTTAACACCAGAGCCATGGGCGGTTACAAGTCAGTGAGTGAAATGCTCAAATCAAATGCTGAGATGCCATGGGGTAACCGTTTCACATTCTTGCATGTCCCGATGCCACAATTAACCAAAGATGAATCCTCAAAACTGCTCGATTTTGTCTCAAAACACATGAGATGATCAAGTGAAAACAAAATTCATCCACTGTTTATTTCACTGGTTTGCTATTAGACACTATGAGAAAATTCAGAGGCTCCAAGGTATATTACAACATCAATGGTCTAGAATTGTTATGTCATTTTGATTTTAAATTCTCATTGTTTTTAAACTAAAAATAAAGAAAAAAAAGATATGATTGACATGAATCTATCACAACTGTTAATACTGTAATGGAGATCTCTATCATAATCATATAAGGTAGAGTATCCAATCCAAATTGTATTAAACTCAATCAAGCTTACTCGTTGAACACATTTGAAATCTACCATTGATTAATTAGTTATCATATTAGTTAAATTTTGCATAAATATAAAATCCTCTTCAATCCTATCACTTCGTCTGTTCGCTTCTCTGCCTATTTGAAGTTGACTTAAAGTGAACAAAGGAGGTGCAGCCTTGCAGGCAACATCTAATTACATCAAGGGCACACTGGAGAAGTCGAGCATCACGATCACAAATATGATTGGACCCATTGAAAAAATTTCTATGGCTAATCATCCTGTTAGAGACGTCTACCACATAGTCGGTGGTTTCCACAGATATTTTTAATTCTGCTTTCTACTGTGTGATTTTGTATCTGAATGGAATTGCAGAGTCTAGTGGTGACAATTGTGAGCTACATGGGAAAACTAAATGTGTCTTTGCAATAGAGAAAGGCCTCATAGATATAGAAAAGTACCAGTCATGCATTGAAAGTACCTTTCGGATGACATTGAAAGCCACAGGCCACTCTGCTTCATAGGCAAATTCTTAGGACCAATTCTCTAAAAAAAGACCATATAAATTTGCCTCATGTACACTTTTGTTTTTGATTATACTATGGTTAGTTGCACACCAGAAACTTAACACCAAGCTCAATCTTTTCTGCTGGAATATTACCACAGACAACCTCTGCCGTGGATGCAAAGTGCTGCCTGAAACTATTTGTCATGTTCTTAGAGACTACACTGTAGCCAAAAACAGCTGGGCCGAAGTGGGAATCCCACCGGATTGCCTTCCTTCCTTCGATCTTGATCTACCTATTTGGCTAGAGAAAAACTGTCGCTTCATTGCTGCACATGTTTCATCTATTAGTTGGAACAACGTCTTCCCTCTTGTTTGTTGGAACATTTGGAAAACTAGAAATTCCCTCTGTTTTTCACCTAACAATCCAAATCCTTTCTAGTCTGATTTTGTCATTGCGACTGCAATAGAATGGCAACACCTTAATAACCACAAACAACCATAAAAAAAGGGGGGGAAATAACTTATAGGTTGGGTGGCAAGCTCATAGCATAAGTTTTATCAAACTCAATACCGATGGTGCAACTAAAGGTGCTGATGGAGAAGCCAGCGAAGGGGGTATTTTCAGAGATGATACTGGTAAATGGATAATGGGCTACTGCAGATTTATTGGATCTACTTCCACATTTGAAGCTGAGCTTTGGACTCTCAGGGATGGACTGAAAATTGCATGGGAAAAAATTTCACAAAGCTGGAAATTGAAATTGACTCCAAGATGATGCAAACACTGCTCGAAAGAGATCCAAATATGCAGCACCACCACAACAATCTTATTCTTGATTGCAAATTTCTCATGGAGATGTTGGGGATTCAAGCAATTAATCATATCAATCGAGAAGCTAATCAAAGTGCAGATATTATAGCCAAGTTTGGTTATTCTACAATGCGGGGTTTACAATTTTTCCATTTTGCTCCCTCGATTATTGTAAACCAATTGTATGATGATGCTAATGGGGTGATGTACCCTAGACTTGTCTACTCGTAATTTCCCTTATATATGTTCCTTTCAGCCAAATATATATATATATATATATATATTTCTCCCAATTTATTTTTAAATAGTGAGATATATCTACATGTGTGTGTAGACAGAATGTGAATACGATAAAAGTAACGGATGGTGATGTGATGATCATTTTCGTATCATCAATATCTACTCTCGCTACAGTCTTTCTAATCCTCTCTCTCCCTCTCTTGTTGTGTACGTATTATGTATATTTCTATTTCTTTTTGTTTACAAAGTTTCTACTTTTTTTATATAAATTTTTTTATTTGGTCTAATTACAAAGTTTCATTGCATTAATCTTGATGATCAAATTAGAAAGGGAAAATTGGTAATACCTCCCATAAAATTGATAAGTGTAATGGATCAATAGAGGTCACTAAGCCTAAAAATGATGAAGACAAAGCAGCTGTAGCCAGGATTGTTAGATCTGCTAAGGCTAGCTTTACAAGTAATTGCTGGTATGACTCAGGTGGTGCAGGATTGACTTAAGGCATTGGTATTGGTGGTTCAGCTCCACTACAATAATATAGAGCTGCTGTAGTATGCAATTAATACTCTTATAACTAACACAAATCAATTAGATATTAGTTCGATACTAATTAGATATTAGTTAGTTAGTTACTATTGAATGCATGCATATATAGTTGATACATAGCTAAAGATTTTATTGAGTGAAGATTCAATAATATCTTTTTCAATTTCTCTCTCTACTCTCTATTTATTCACATTCATATATAGTTGATACATAGCTTAAGCTCTCATGAGCAACAATGGCAATCCAATTTGAGAAGGCTTCATTGCCTTCAAATGTTCTTCTACTGGTTGCAAATCTCAATTCGTTGATAACAGTCAAGCTTGAATCTGCAAATTATTCAATATGGAGGAGTCAAATTCAAAATTTCTTTGAAGCTACTGAGCTTTTTGGATTTCTTGATGGATCTTCGATCTGTCCATTTGCATAGTTTTGGATGCAACTAATAAATCAATTGCTAATCCTGAGTTTTCGAAATGAAAGCTTACATATTTTTCTCTTCTTAGTTGTATAATAGCCACACTCACACCTTCGGTTTTCTCATCAGTTCTTCTATTGGGTATACCTCCTTAGAGGAATATGGACCCAATTGGTTTATTAAAAATATTTAATTTGGTTTGATGTTGATTATAATATATTATATCTAACTTTTGGAGGTCCAATGAATATTTTATAAACAATTTGATAGCAGTTAGAGTTTTGATAAAAAGTCCAAGAGTTCACAATATATATTGGTATTGTTTTTGTTCTTCGGAAGGTGTGTAGCAGCGGCTACAAAAATTGATTGTTGGTGAGATAGTGCTTGGGGGATAATCAAATTTGGTAGGTTTTGTTCTTGAAGCATAGTTTGCTATGTGAGTGCCATTTGGATTAAAGTCAATTTGGTGGAGTTCAGATTTTGGGTCTTGTACAACTCTGTTTCGAAAACTTCTATTCATATATTTGGTGAGGTCTTTTCTCTTGATTATTGTGATTATTTAGAATCCACCTGAGGGTGGTTTGTGAAACCATTCATGTCTCGTTTGTAATCGTTTAAAAACTCTTTTGTTGGCAATGGAATCGAATTTTGATTCCGTGGACGTACCTTATATTGAGGGAATCACGTAAAAATTTTTGTGTCATTGTTGATTTAATTTTTGCGCATTATTTTTTATTTCCATTGATTGATTTATTTGTGGAAAATCATCTATTTTCCCTAACAACTGGTATCAAAGCCGTGACAAATCGAGAGTTGCTTCTTTTTCAAAGAAAGACATTGAGTGCCATTATTGCATTAAGAAAGGGCACATGAAGCGGGAATGCCGAAAGCTTAAGAACAAGAAGCAAATGCATGACAAAAGTGTGGATAAGAAGCAAGAAGACATAACAGCGGTTACTACTGATGATCTCATGGCCGTTTGTGAAGATGATTGTATCAATTTTGTGGGCCAAGAGAGCAATTTTGTGATTGATTCCGGTACCTACATCAAATGACATTATGGGTAGTGAAGGTTTGTCCAAGATTGTTGGCATGGGTGTTGTTTTCTTGGAAACAAATTTGGGCTACAAGTTTTTGCTTAAAGATGTAAGGCATGTTCCTGACATTCACCTCAATTTAATCTCTACCAGGAAGCTAGATGATGAAGGCTGCAACAACAAATTTGGTGATAGAATATGGAAGCTCACAAAGGGTTTTTTTGTAGTGGCTAAGTGCAATAAGACTCATACACTTTATTCAATGTAAGGAAAAATTTGTAAATGTGTTGTCAATGCACTTGAAGATGATACTTCTACCGAATTATGGTACAAGCGGTACTACACAAAATGATAGTTTTGGCGACCAAAATATTTTGGTCGCCAAAAGTCTCATTTTTGGTCGCCGAATCTAATTAGCGACTAAATTATTTTGTCGCCAAGTTAGTCACCTATACCCTGTCGGGGATAGTATTCGTGACTAAACTATTTTTGGTCTCCGAAAGTTAAACATTTGGCTACTAAACTTTGGCTAGTCAGGAAAGGTGAACTTTTGGCTACTAAACTTTGGTTAGTCGGCAAAGGTATCTTTTGGCGACTAAAATATTGGTCACTGAAAGTTCTCACATAAAACTAAATTAAACTATTAGAGACTAAAATTTTAGTCGCTAATAGAATAGGGACATTTAGCGACCAAAAACTTTAGTCGCCAAAGGATGTTATGTTTTTAGTGACTAAAATATTTAGTTGGCAATTAAACTTCCCTCATTCTGAAATTTGGTTTAGCTACTATGTGGTTTGGTCGCAAAAAGCCATTTGGTTATTTTTTGTTACTAAATTTTTGGTCACCAAAACATTTTCTTACATTTTTGGCTACCAACATATTTAGTCACCAAATACTATATTATTTTTTTTTTTTAAATTTTGAACCACTTGTATCAATTATTAGTGCAACCTGTACCATGTATAAACAATATAATCCATCAATACTGGATATATTATCAACCATTCAACAACGTGCACACATTTCACTTCCAACCATTCAAAAAATTTATATTCAACGTCCAATTCTAAATGTAATACAAATTCCATACGAACCAAGTATAATCCAACCCCAATAATTTAATTCCATACATAATAGAGGATTAACCAAATTTAATATCCAAAAGGAAATCCATACCACACCAAAAATTTATTCTGTACCGCCACAAAAACTAATTTGTACCACGTCCAATGCTAATTTCTATCAGGCCAAATTTTGGATATTTACCACGCAAAAAAACTAATTTGTATGAACCACTATATATACAGACGGAGATATAAAAACAATGCTCTTCCGTACTTGTCAAAAAAAGTCATATCCACATTTGTACGTCAAAAACCATCTGCAAAAAAAAAAAAATAAATAAATAAATAAAAAATAAAAAATAAAAAAATCATTAGTATTGACTATATATTGGCCAATTTAAAATTATAAAAAAAACATATAAAACTTGAAATTAAGTAATCTTTTCAAATTAATCATTAGTTTTGCATACTCGAATATATATGAAATAAAATTTTTGATGTTCAATATGAGTACATACAACATATGAATCTAGTTGCTCTATTTGATGTTGCTGATAAATTGATGTTGCTATAAAAGTAATCCTAACAATAACTGGAAATTCAAACACTAGATTTTGACGAACTATTTGCCTCAAACTGAAGCTAATAGCAGACCTGCTAATGGATGCTACCAAGGGTATTAAGCCTCTTTATTGATTAGCACTTCTTCTTGCCTCCTTTTTCAGCATTAGATTTTGATGGGGTTGCAACCAGGTAGACAAACGAAGCCATAATGGAGATCACAGAAATCAAGAATCCATACTTTGCCAACAACCTCTGCAGATAGAGTCAAGTGGGAAAAGTCGATCAGTTCTGCAGAAGTCCTAGAATTCATTCAAGAGTGCTTTCATATATGACGATAAGATGGATATAAATACATGACTAACAGTACAAAGATATCTCTTGAAAATAAATGAAAACAAAAACAACAAAACATGTTGGACAACCCAAATATATCTTTTTTGATTTTTTATATTTAACATAAACTTTGATTTTTGGCAAATTTTTTTTTATTTTTTTTTATTTTTCGCTCCATCTTCTTGTTCACCCAATGTTGGTCCCACTGTTACTCCATTTGTAACATGTAGCTCATTAATTCACTAACCTCTGGCATATGCACTCCTAATTTGTCCTATGCAAGTGCACATAATAGTAATGAGAAAAATAATAGCTATAGTAATAAAACTATCTATATCCTGCAGTTCAAAACTTAAAAAAAAAATAATAATAATAGTAATAAAAAAAAGGGGTAATAACAAGAATAGGACATACCTTGGCCTGAGAAAATTTGGTCAACGCCAACCACAATGCCATGTAAAAACACAAGAATGTCACTAAGTGAACAAGGGACAGTGTATCTATAAAGAAATTGATTGATAAATCTATTACTTGAGAGAGACCTACCCACTCAAACTTTTTCACCGAAGGTCTGTCTGCGAGGATATCTAAAGGCAGAATTGGAGTCGAATAAGCCTCCTGAAAATGGTAACAGTGAAAAGATTGCAAATCATTCACATTAAATAGATAAATACATGTGTACACATTTTTCTATATATACAAATGAAATGGTTGGAATGCCAAACCTGTAGAGAAGTCTTTGTGGGGATGCGGAATGTGATAACTGCTGGTGCACCATAGAACAGTGCTTGTACTTCGGACTCCAATTCAAAAGCATGCGATACAAGAGCGTCACTGCCGATTATACAAGTATCTGCCTTTTCCTTGAGAAGAAAGGAAGAAGTTATTTGATGGTGGGGTGGGGTCAGCAAAGGCAAGAATTATGTGGTCTTGTTTTGAAACCTTTTTTGGGGATCATGGTTTCAAGGGGGGATAAATGAAAAATTGGTTGTGAACATGTGATAGAATTGGGCTGTTGCTATAATTTGATTTGAGCTCGAATTGAAGAATTTGAAAGGAAAATGAAGTGGAGTCCCCACATAGACATATAGTTTGTCTGCAAAATTCATTATATAGATCGTCATTCCTTATGCAGAGCAGGAGGGTTATCTATGTGAGAAGTTGTGTCTTGGCTTGGGGCCGGCCAAGTTAGATAAAATTGGCCAAATACCACTTTGTCTGCAACATTTCCCTCAGAAAATGCTTACAAATAATATGCACTTTTCTGAGAAGGAATGAAGAGCTTCTTTTAATTTTTTATATTATAAGTAAATTATAGAATGTATCACAGAATAGAAATAATGAATGAAATTCACGTGTGAACGCTCACCCTTTACTTTTATTTTGTAAACTAAACTTTCTGTAATTAGCATGGGGCAAGGATTAGATTGTTGAAGAGAATCATTTCCATTGCCCTGTTGCCTTTGCATTTGCACCAACTAGCCATTCTTCATAATCTTGATTGATGATCACATATATGTTGTATTTGGTTGGGAGATTTGGGAAGGGATTTGAAAAGGAAAAGGGAAAAGGTGTGTAAAACTAGGTGAAATGCAAGCATATTTTATTCACATTTTACCTACCTTTTCTGTTTTCCTTTCCAAATCTCTTTCTAAATCTCTCAATCAAACACAGTGATAGTGTTTGGTTTGCTAGAATAAAGGTGGATTAGAATGGAGTGTTTACACTTGCTTAAAAAATATGTGATACATGCCAATCCTCTTGTTCTTATTTAACACAATTTAAAACATTGAAGATCAAATGTAGTTAATGATTTTGTTAGCAAGTGTTGTAAGGACATTAATAACAAAATTTAAAATAATCATACAATTTTTATCGCACACAATTTTATAAAAAATGTACGAGCATTACAAATTTCTTAATAAGTGATTTCAAGGTATTAATTATGACCGTGAGCTAACTAAAAAGCACTTTAGAATTCTAGAGTGGTCTTTCAACATATTTGTTTGGGAAGAACTTTTTTAGCTTGACTTTTAGCTTTTTGGCTAAATTAGCTCCGTTTGAGAAGAGATTTTTTGACTTTTTTGTGAGAGAAAAAGTAAAATAATTATGATTTGGATGTGACATTTTATCTTATTAACTTATTTAATTTATTTATTTTTTTGTATTTTTTTAGTCCCAACCAACTTCTAGTTCAAAAAAAAAAAAAAAAAAAAAAAAAAAAACAAAGCTTCCAACCAACTTCCCAAGTGGGAACATAATATTTTCCTTTCATTTTCAGGCAAATATCTTTCACTTAAAATTGCAAAAATAACACCATCTCATCATTTTATGAATTTTACATATAAAAATTTAGTTTGTAAATTATTTTCTATTTGAAATAGCCAAAGATAAATTCATTTTATTTTGTGGCTGTAGACTTAAAGGGTACGTTAGATGCCTTGCCATAGTTGAAAATATTGTCCCCTTTAATCTAATCCAACCTCTACAATGCAATTCATCCCCACAAATTATAACAATGATAAAACAAAGTTAATAATTAATAGGGAAAAATTTACTTTACCCCTTTGTATTTTAGGCTCAGAACATTTTATCCTTATGATTGAAACGTTTTACCCCTTATGATTTAAAAATATACGGAGAACTCTCTTGTAATTTTGAATTAAATTGTAATTCAAACTCTGTTAACGATAGGCTTAAAATGACCATAATACCCCTATGGCTTTTCTTCTCTATTTGTATACTTCTCTTAATTTATTTCTCACTCTTTTATTATACACAAAATTCATATATATATAAACATATTTATATATATACAAACAGAATTATACAACCAAATTTATATAAACAAACAAATAGATTTTATATATACAAACATATTTTAAATCATACATACTACAGATTTATATATACACACTATGTATACACACCAACACAAACAGAGAAAACACCATTCCAAACCAATCCAATAAAAATCATATTAAAACAGAATGAATAACTACTAAAAAGCAGAGTCACAGCTAAGAATCAAATCCAAACCATTAATTTGACCTGCACATACAAAGATATTGAGAAAATAGAAGAACCCATCTGGATTTGTGTCTTTTGAGAGATACCTAGATGGTGTTCTGGACTGAGAGAGGCATTGTTTCAAACTACTTCTGAGCAATCGTAGTTACGAAGAAAAGCATAAATTCAACAATGAATCAAAATACAAAAAAGAAAACATTCACTTGAAAATCTACGGTGACGAAAAAATGAGAATGCTTGAATAATCTTCCAATGGATTCGCGTTGTATACAACAGAAGCATTATAAAAAAAAAAAATTTTAAAAAATCTAAATGATAAACAAGAACAAATGCAGCCATCAAACCCACAATCCTAAGATCAAACAGAGCAAAAAATCCTAGAAGAAGAAACCCTATTGATTTGGGGTTGGGTATGTGTGAAAGTATGCAAATGGAAGAAGAAAACCTTAGAGGCTGAAATTAGGGGAAGAAAGACCGAAAGATAGAGAGAGGGCAAAATAGAGAGAAGCTAAAGATTATACATTTAGGGACCAAAATTTTTTTAGTAGCCTATAGGGCAATTTTTTAGCGACTAAGTAATTTTTAGTTGCCTATTGAGTAACTTTTTAGCTACTAATTGTATTTTAGTCACCTATTGGGCTATTTTTAGTGACTAACTGTTTTTTAGTCGCTGATTGGGTCGTTTTTTAGCTACTAATTATGTTTTAGTTGCCAGTAAGTAATATATGGCTACTAAAAAATTTTAGTAGCTAAAATATGAAACATTGCTGACCAATTCAAATTTTAGTCGCCAAAGGGCTAACTTTTAACGACTAAATTAATTTTAGTAGCCAAATTTGGTTGCCAAAAGTGTAATTTCTTGTAGTGCGGCTTGGGCACATGAGTGAAAAAGGGTTACAAGTTTTGTTCAAAAAAGAGCTTATATCCAGTTTGAAAGGTACACATTTTGAAACTTGTGTTCATTGCTTGGTGGGTAAACACCATATAGTTTCTTTTTATAAAAATGTTGCTTCTAGAAAAGAAAATGTTTTGGAGTTGATTTATTCGGATGTTTGTGGTCCTTTGAAAGTTAGAATACATAGTGGCGCACTTTATTTTGTTACTTTCATTGATGATTATTTAAGAAAAGTTTGGGATTTTATACTAAAAACTAAAGATCAAGTTCTAGATATATTTAAGCATTTTCAGGTTATGGTTGAAAGCGATACAGGGCATAAATTGAAGTGCACCCGAACAGACAATGGTGATGAATACATTAGGCCATTTGATGAGTATTGTCATAGCCAAGGTATTCGGCATCAAAAGAAAGTTAAGAAGATCTCTCAACAAAATGGCGTTGTCGAGAGGATGAACCGCACTATTATGGAAAAAACAAGGTGTCTGCTTTCACATGTTAAATTGCCAAGATCCTTTTGGGGTAAGGCAATGAGGACAGTGATTGACGTGAACAATTTGTTTCCTTCCTATCCTTTGAACGGTGATGTTCCCCAAAGAGTTTGGACCGGCAAATATTTTTCTTATGAGCACTTAAGAGTGTTTGGCTGTTAAGCCTTTGTTCACATTCCAAAGGATGAGAGGTCTAAATATGATAGCAAGTCAAGACAATGCAGGCTATGGGGGTGACGAATTCTGAGATCCGATCGACAAAAAAGTTATTTGAAGCCGTGATGTTGTGTTTCTTGAAGACCAAACAATTGTAGACTTTGGCAAAGGTGATCAACTGGTGCCAAAAAGTAGTGATCTCATTGACATGGATACATTTTCTTCATCTTCAGTAGATGATGAAAATGGGGGAGATGTGCAACCACCTATTGAAGATGTAAAGCATGATACTAATCCTAATGAAATTGAGTCAGAAATTAAGGAAGAGCATTTAACTCAAGAACCACCACCGCAACTTGAGTTGAGGAAATCTACAACAGACTGGCAACCTTCGAGAAAATATCCTCCCAATGAATTTGTATTGATATTCGATCAAGGGGAGCCCGAGAGCTAGCAAGAAGCACTTGAGCATACAAAGAAAGGTAATTCGAAAAAGGCCATGGAAGAGGAATTGAATTCCTTGCTTGAAAATCACACTTATGATTTAGTGAAGTTACCTAAGGAGAGGAAAATTTTGAAAAATTAGTGGGTTTTCAAATTGAAGAAATTTTGCAAGAATTGGGTTTGAAACATGAAAGGTATGTGCTTTATTGTGATAGTCAAAATACTATTCATTCGAGTAAAAATTCTACTTTTCATTCAAGATTGAAACACATTGATGTGAGATACCATTGGGTTCGTGATGTGTTAGATTCGAAATTGTTACAACTCAAAAAGGTTCACATGGATGATAGTATTTCGGATATGTTGACTAAGACTTTGTCGAGGGACAAACATTTGAAGTGTCGAACTTTGGCGGGTATGGTTGATGTCTCCATCTAAGTCGGTAGGGGGAGAATTGTTGGTTATACCTCTTTTGTGGTGTATGAACCCAATTAGTTTATTAAAAATATTTAATTTGGTTTGCTGTTGATTATAATATATTTTAAATATATTATATCTAACTTTTAGAGGCCCAATGAGTATTTTATAAACAATTTGGTAGTAGTTAGGGTTTTGATAAAAAGCCCAAGAGTTCACAATATATATTGGCATTGTTTTTGTTCTTCGGAAGGTGTGCAGCAACAACTACAAAAATTGATTGTTGGTGAGATAGTGCTTAGGGGATAATCAAATTTGGTGGGTTTTGCTCTTGAAACATAGTTTGCTATGTGAGTGCCGTTTGGATCAAAGTCATTTCGGTGGAGTTTAGATTTTGGGTCTCCTACAACTCTGTTTTGAAGACTTTTGTTCATATATTTGGTGAGGTTTTTCCTCTTGACTATTTGTGATTATTTGGAATTCACCTAAGGGTGGTTTGTGAGACCATTCGTGTCTCATTTGTAATCATTTGGAAACTCTTTGGTTGGTAGTGGAATCGGATTTTGATCCTGTGGACATACCTCATATTGAGTGAACCACGTAAAAATTCTTGTGTCGTTGTTGATTTAATTTTTCCGCATTAGTTTTTATTCCCATTAATTGATTTACTTGTGGGAAATCATCTATTTTCCCTAACATCTTCATGTGAAGTATTGTAAAGATCTATGGTTTGCTTTTGAGAAGAGATTTACTTCTCTTTCTTGTTCTCATATTCATCAACTCAAGAACAAATTGAGCACAATTTCGAAGAAGACAAAGTCTATGGAAGAATATGTTGAAGAAGCTAGAGATCTTATTGATCAATTAACCCTAGCCTCATCTCCTATTTGTGATAAGGACCTTATTCTTCTTGTTTTCAATGGTCTTCATGAAGAATACAACACTTTCAAAACATCAATTCGTGCTAAATCTGAAGTTCTTTGGATGAGTTATGCTCTTTGCTTTGCTCAGAAGCCATTCATGTTGAACAAGGTCATAGGCAAGGGGCTTCTTCTGATCTCACTGTTGCCTTCACTGTTACTACTAGATCTCATAACAAGACATCTGTTTCTTCGTGTGGTACATCTCAGAGTCTTTCAGAAATACTTCTAATTGGAATTTTCCATACAACAACAGAGGTGGTCATGGTCAAGGTTTTCAGTTTAGAGGAGGTAGATACAACATTTATAGATGTGGTAGAAGAGGAGGCAAACCTCAAGCCTATGGTTTGATTTGTCAAATCTGTGATAAAGGCAACCATTCTGCCTTGGAATGTTAACATAGAATGAATACTACTTTCAACCAGTCTTTCTTTCCAATACCATGGGCCCTTCTTCTGCAAATCCCAGAGCTTACTGCTTAGACCTCATTTTCTTCTGACTTACAATTTTCCCACTCCACGGTATGTTGATTGGAGATGGCAACATTCTTTCCATTCATAATTCTGGCACTGGTATATTGCCTGAACCTTTTTTTAATTTTAAACTCAATAACATGCTTCACGTTCCTCATATTTCATCTAATCTGTTGTCTGTGCATCAACTCACTTCTGATAATGATTGCACTATTACATTTGATGATAAGTCCTTTGTGGTTCAGGATAAGCACATCAACAATGTTCTCTGTAAAGGTCATCATCACAATGGACTCTATCAATTGCCATCTTTTGCTTTTACTTTCCCCAAAGCTTTTTCTAGTACCAGTTCTCTTGCTCGAGTTTGGCATAAGAGGGGCTAGGGAATCATTCTTTTGATGCTTTTCATCATATTGCAAATAAATATGGTTTCTTTTTTTCTCATAAAGATTGTACTTCTCTTTGTCATCAATGTTGTGTATCTAAAAGCCACATACTTCCATTTGTGTTGTCTAGTAATACCACCACTTCACCTCTTGCTTTAATTCACTTTGATGTATGAGGTCCTTTGGCTCATGCTAATACCTGTCTTACTAAGTTGTCTTTATTAATGATTTAGAAACTTTACATGGTTGTATCCCCTTTCCTACAAGAGTGAAGCATTTTCCAAGTTCTTAGAATATAAGGCATATGCTGAGAAACAGTTTTCTACACCTCTTCAACTTTTAAGAATTGATGGTGGAGGGGAATAGAAGTGGTCCATTTCAAAATTCTCTTAAAATAGTTGGGATTGTTCATCAAATGAGCTATCATCATATTCCTCAAAACGGTGTGGCTGAGAAGAAACATAGGCACTTGATTGAAACAACTATCACATTGCTTGATCAATCTTCTATGCCTCTGAAATTTTTGTTTGAAGCTCTTGCTACTGCCACCTATTTGATCAACATATTGACTAGTCCTAAGTTAGGTCATCTTAGTTTCATACTCCTCTTGACAATGCATTTCTTAAAGTGTTTGGTTGTAAGTGTTATCCTTGGTTAATACCTTACACATCTCACAAGCTTCAGCCAAGATCCAAATCATGTGTATGTTTATTAGATATTAGTTACAAAGGGTATAGATGTTTATTGTGTCTAGTCCATTTTTGTTCGATAATTTAATTAGGCTTGTGAGCTTTATTGTATACATATATATTTTAAAAATGAATGGTCTATATTTAAAATTATACTTGTTGAGACAAAGGGAGGAATTCTTTTTAAAATTTTAAAACTTTAATTCCTATTATATTAATGTGAATTTATTAATAAGGACAACACATATTAAACCTTAAAATAAAATGTTATTTTTTTTTATGATATATCCTAATCATATATATGTATTATTTATCTTCTTCCCTTAGTTTTAATTATTTTCTATTCTTCTTCTTTATCATTCCAAAACTTCAAACTGTCCCATCAAAACTCACCATTTTCATCAACATCATTGTTTCTTATCCTTGTAAAAAGAAAAAAGTTTAAACAAAATCAAATAATGGATAAGAATAATAATGAAAACGTTTTTTGAAACAAACCATCAAAGTACAATTTTTGATTTTTTTTTGTTTTTTTTTCCTTATGTAAAAACGAATATTCAATCCGTTTAACGTCATTAATGTTCAGACTTTGAGATCCGAACAAATTCACTTTATTCGGCAGATTTGAAAATTCAAACCAAATAATATTGTTCGGCATTGTAAGTCCCAACATAGTGACTTTGTTCATATTTGAGTGTATCTTGAAGGATAATTTGAAAAAAAATTATAGAGTGTACTGAGAGTAACATAAAATCCTAAATAATTAAATAGAGTATGCTGCGAAATTGTGAGTACTTAATGAATTTTTGGGTATAAATAAAATCCCTGATAAAGGGATACCGCAAGTAGTAATGGCCTTTTTTACGATACACCAAGTCTGATTTTCGAGTCTCGTCACTCCCTCCGCTTCTCATAAGTTAGATAGATATTTTTGTGTTGTAAATAACATAACATTCTAAAAAATTAACTTGTTATTTATTTTTTGAAAAAAAAATGTTAAAGATGTGGTTGTAATTAATTTTTTCATAAACCAAAAGAATATGACAGAATAATATCAAAGTCTTAGGCTTCAATATTCACCTAATCACACCGGCCGCAGTTTGAGTTTAGTAGAATATGTACTTGTGACGTGGAGTGCATGTCCCGAGGCTGATAAAAAGAAGAAAAATGCTTGGGATAATTAGTGCTCACTAATTAGGGGGCTGGTGGTCGTCCGAAAATGATGATGTGTTTTTTTTTTTTGGTTTTTTTTTTTTTTTTTTTTTTTTTTTTTTTTTTTTTAATTTTTATTATATTATTTTTTTTTTTTTTAATCATGAATGTAAATTGTAAAAAAGAATAACAATTTTGGTTTCAAGTTTTACGATTTATTCTTTAAAAATTGAGTTTTTTATTTTTTATATTTTATTTTTAATAAATATTTTAAAATTTTAAGTTATTTTTTTTTTAAATATACCTTATTTAGATATATCTAAAAAGTAGAATATTTGTAAAAATATATTTTAAAAATTAATAAATATATAAAAGTACGAAAAATGTACTGAATTATCTTTTTTTCTTTTTTATTTATATTTTTGGTATTTAGTAAATTTTTTTTTAAAAATTCACAAATATATCTAAAAAAAAAATTGCTTAGAATATTAAAAAAATCAGTGAAAAAAAAAACAGAAAACAAAAAAAATTAATTTTTTGAAAAGGGAATCCTAAAAATAGGAACCAAATATGCTGAATAATTCTTGTGTTTAAAAATTTAATTAAAATTTTAAAGTGTAAGTTATAGGTTTTAAATGAATATGTTGTGGGCCATATTGAAAATAAAATTTATCTACACATTTCAATTTTGCTTAAAATTATGGGTAATTTTTTAGAATATGTAGTAGTACAACTTGAATTTTCTAAGAATTTAACTTATCTCCAATATATTTATTTAAAATTTTTTTTTAAAAAAAAAAAATCGGGACCCTCCCCCCCAAAAAAAAAAATAACTTGGGCTTTTTTTTTTTTTTTTTTTTTTTTTTTTTTTTTTTTTTTTGAGGAGAGAGAGAGAGGAGGAGAGAGAGAGAGGAGAGAGAGAAGAGAGGGATCGCTTTCAGCTCGTTCGTTCCGTCTCTCGTCTTGCCTCGCCTCTCCGCCTTCGTCACATCACACCGCCATCCCCGCCGCCTCCGCCCCCCCTCCATCCGACACCTCATCACCTCCTCTCGTCCCCCCCCCTTCTCCTCCTCCTCTCTCCCCTCCCTCCCTCTCCTCCTCTCCTCCTCCCCTCATATATTTAAGTGGACTAGATTAAACTATGTGGTTAGATTAGTGGACCAATTACTTGTGTCCTTATCTGATTTAATCTGTTCACATTTTGAGCTTTTGTACGTAAATTATTCTTAAAGAAAATTATTAATCTAAATTGTAATTGTATATGTGATGCAGATTGAAGTTGAAAAATTATGTATTTTATTTTATTATTTTAGTACTTGATGAGGATTATTATTTAAAATTAGGATATTTTAATGGATAAAGTATCAATAAATCTCAAAATGTGATCTTGTGAACTGTTTAGTCCTCCCTTTTTTCTTATAAACCCAAATGTCCAATTAAAGTGAAAATTAAATAAAATAGTAGTCACTTACATATTTAAGTTTAATTTTCTAGGGATAAAAATGGATTTTTCTAAATATGGAATTACACATTTGAGCAATCCACATTATAGAGTTTTTTTGGATTTTCCCTCATTGTAGAACAAATCTTACATCACAAATAAAAATGTAACATTCTAATATAACATACTAAAAAACTACTTGGTACATTTTTTTCCAAATGTAACAAAGTAACACTCCAAAAAACCTCATTAGTATCCTTTTTTTTTTTTTTTTCCCCCCAAACGTAACATTCCAATGTAACACACAAAAATACTACGAAATTTTTTTTAATATACTTTTTCTAAACGTGACACTCACAATTTCAAATTGTACATTTGCTCAAAACTTATTAAGAAATTTTTATACTCTTTTTGAAATAGTTTGAAAAATCTCACATCCTTTTTTAAGAGTGTTACGTTTGAGAAAAGTATACTAAGAAATTTTTTTGTGTGTTACATTGAAATGTTATATTAAAGAGTTTTTTTAGAGTGTTATATTGAAGTGTTACATATGGAAAAGTACACTAAGAAATTTTTTTTTTTAGTGTTACATTGGAGTATTACGTTGGAGTATTATATTGGAGTGATACAGTTTGAAATTATACATTTGCCTAAAATTTACTAAAGGATTTTTGTATTCCTTTTGAAATTTTTGAAGAACCCACATCCTTTTGGAATGTTTGAAGGATCCCATATTTCAAGTCATTTTTGTACTCCTTTTAAAATGTTTTCCAAATAAAAAAAAAATTCTCATATAAAAATTCTTTCCAAATTTGATTTCGATAGATTGTGTACATTACTTTTTTAGCACAAAAGAAAAAAAAAGAATGAAGCATAATAGAAATAATGGTATAACCGTACATCTAATTTCTAAATAATATATTAAATCTAAAATTTTAAAATTAATGAAACTAATTAATCTATAAAAAAATTCTTAAGATTAAATGAATCATCATTCCTCAAAAAATGTATGAACAAAACTTAAATTATGATAACTTCCAAATGGACAAAGTGTATTGAGTTCACCTAAAATTATGGGTCCAAATGTTTTAGACCAACCCACTAGCAAAAAATAATGTTTCAGACCAATATAAATTTAGGTTTTATTCACACACCTCCAAACTATGTAAACAAATTCGACTCCTTGGTGACATGCAATAATGAAATTGTGGAATGGGAAATAGATCCACTTCAATTACATGATATGTGTCACGTCCTTTACACTGTGTTTGGTTGGGGGATTTGGAAAGCGAAAGGGAAAAAGTATGTAAAACTAGGTGAAATATAAATATGTTTTATTCACATTTCAACTATTTTTTTCATTTTCCGGAACACCTTCAAATAATATCCTTTAGTAAAATAAATTTGTAACAACTGTGAGTATATAAATCGTGAAGAAAAAAAAAATCATAAAAAGGTATTATGCATATGGCAACACTGCATTCATTCAAATAAAGTGTGAGCCAAATAAAAACACAATATTCTTGACACTAACATTGAAAAGAAGAAAAAAACAATAATAAGTTGAGCATGTGGGCCTACATCATGGTTGGAAAATTTTGTTCATACACTCAATTCTGGGCCGACGTCATGGATGAAAAATTGGCCCAAGAACAAGTGGGCCCTCCAAGCTAAAGAGGTGAGAAAATTTGGGAAAGAATTGAATGCCCAAACATCAAATTGGATAGAGAGTGGCAGTCCAAATATGTAGAGTTGTACAAATTTGACCCAACATACTTAGGGATTGTTTGGGGTGTCCTAAATAAGTACACTTTTTGAATTTTTGGATTAAAAAATTGAGAAAAAAAAAATGATTGCTTGGATTAACTTCTTGATATTTTACAAAAAAAAATGTGTATTAAAAAATTGTGTAAATAGATCTATATCTATACTATTATTAAAAGTGAACACTCTATTTAGTGTTCATAAATTTCCTTCTCTCCTTTTGCGAAGTGTCAATTTCTCCATCAAAAAATAAAAAAATAAAAAATGTGCCAAGTGTCAATTTCTCTATAAAAATAAAAATAAAAAATAGAAGTTAAAAGAGGAGTACAAGACTTAAACCTAAGACCATTAACTTCACTTATTAAAGAACACTTTCATCATTTAAGCAATATAGAAAATATGTTATAAATTCAAAATTAAAATTTATATTTTAAGCATACCTATCGCGTGGACGCACACCCTAATATATATATATATAGGTTTGTTTGGGATGTGGGTTGGCTTTTTGACTTTTTTGTTATTTTAGTTTGGGACTAAAAAGTTTAGTTTGGGATGGACTTTTTGACTTTTTAAACTTTTGTGAGAGAAAAAATGTAATGATCATGCTTTAGATGTAACATTTTGTCTTATTAATTTTTCAATCTATTTTATTTTTTTGTGACTATTTTAACCAAAGAATTCCAAACTTTTTCTTTCCAAACGAAGGCTATATGGCTTCATTCAGATCACAATCAACACATTAAATTGTATAAACAATGGGAGTCCAAATATGTAGAGTCGTACACGTTTGACCCAACAAACTTAGAAAGCATATAGATATATGAAAAATATTTGAGAGTTTTAAAGTGAGAGCTCTAAAGGAATTTTAAGTGTGTGGACCTCATGGTGATGGTGATGTTTTGTTTTTGTTTTTGTTTTTTTTTTTAAATTTCTCATTATGTTATTAGAATTCAATTAAAACTCTAAAATTAAAGGATGTATCATTATTGATAGATATATATGGCTTCATTCAGACCACAATCAACACAAACGAGATAGGGTTTCCTACTAAAAATAGTATGACAAAATGGTACTTTGCTAAGTTATGTAGCAAATTATTGGTTTTTTTCATTGGAAATTTAATTGAATCGAACAAAAATAAGACATTTCAAATGTATTTGGTTCCCCACTAAAAAAAAAAAAAAAAAACTTTATACCCTTGAAATTTAGAGTTGCATGTTAATCAATTACTAGTTATTAGCAGGGATGGACAACCGCATGGATTATAAATATATATGTTATCTGAAATTTGATCTCAAATAATTATTAAGGACATATATCTGAAGTTCACCCATTAAATCGATATATATGGCCTATCATTTTTTTTTTCTTTTGTCTTAGAGAATTAGAAATTTAGTCTTCTTAATAATTATTTCTATTTGAGCCATGAACAAAATTCAATTGCAAATTATTTTCCGCAATTTAAAAAAATGTTTAAATTTAAGTTCTAAAAAAAGCTCACATATATGTATACTTTTAACCAAATAATATAAAATTAAAATGGATATTTATAAATTGGTGGGCAAGAGTGACTAAAACCCATCGTCTCAAATCTATATTATAAATATAAGTAAATGTAATTATTATGTCAAAAATCTTCCGATGATCATTTTTAAATTCTTATAATTTTAGAATAAATAAATAAATATATGGCACCACCCTTCTTACTATTCAGGTCTTTTCAGTCTCTCCTTATATATAAAAAAAAAAATAATAATAATAAAAAAATTAGATAATATCTTTCATAAGAGTTTTAGGTATATAGATATGTATATAGAAATTCACAAGACTTAGGGATGCTGCTAGTTGCTCACAGCAGCATTCTGTGGTGCTCCTGTGGAGATCTTTCTTGAGTTTTTTTTAATAATTTGAACCGTTCATATTATAGAGTTCGTTGATTAGATCATCCATGCAAAAAAATTAAATTGATTAGACATCTATAATTCCGTAAAAAGGCACATTTATTTTTTAAAAACTAAACGGTTAACTTCATCTTTATAAATTTTTTTTATACAAATAATTAGTATTTGATCACAGGGTTACAATTTTTTAATCAACTTGATTTTTTGTATAGATAATGTACTAGACAAACTTTACAATATGAACAGCTCGAATTATCAAAAAAGACTTGAAAAAGGCCTCTACCGGAGCATCATAGGATGCTGCTGTGATTTGCTCACAGCAGCATCCCCGAGTCCAAACTCACATGTCTATCATTGTATCACATAAATTTAAATTAAAAAAAAAAAAAAAAACTCACAAATTCCACAACTCTTATATATGAAAAATAAAAAATCGGATAATATCTTTCATGGGAGTTGTGGGTGTCAATCTAAAATATCAATCCAAAATTTTGGAATTTTTTCATTTGAAAAAAAATAAAAAATAAAAATGCCATATTCAATTTCTATTGGATCATACTTCATTTTACACACACATACACACAAAAGATGAAAAAGGTAAAAAATAATAAATAAACAACCAGATAAGTGTTAGCATTTATCAGATAAATGTTTGCTTTAAAAAATAAAAATAAAAATTTGATTTGTATTTTTAAAAAACGTGACGTTAAAATTTTAAATTTAAATTTTCTATAGTATCTTTAACTCATTATCCCTATCCAAAAGTTAGATTTGAATTTAAACACTAAACTTTCAAAAAACATTATCTTTAAATTAAGTTTCCATATAAATTTGAACATCCACCAACAAAACTCAACATTGGAAACAAATCCCAACAACATCCATTTGTTTTTTTTTTTTTTTGCCTCTTAAAGCAGTCATGATCATAAAATTTTCTTTAACGCATTAATATTTTACATCTCCTAACTCCAATGGTTTATTTATTTTTCCTCTCTAGGGAAGATTGTAATATACATAGAGCTTTACAAACAATCCCTCAAGGTGAATCATTTTTTCAATTGAAATCTATTTGAAACCATAAAATTCTATGTCATTTTTTTTTTCATTTTTATTCTATTGCATATTTTAATAATATATCTTTTTAAGCAATATGTTCAAATTCATATAAATTTTCATACTCTCTATATAGTTGTAACAAGTCCGTGGAGGGACCTCGCTACAGTTCGGACTCTCTTTTGTGTTACGGTTCTAAATCTGAACCAAAGAGTCCAACTCTGGCAAATCGTTTGAGAAAACAGATTTTGTTTTGAAAAGTAGTGCCAAACATGGATTGCTTGCTGACATGAGTCGCCACCTAAATATTTTAAAATGGGAAATTTAGGAAACCCCGACTCGGTCAAGGCCACGGTCCGCCATCACCAAAGTGGTCTTGGCTCGAGCTTGGGTACGATCGGAAGGTCACTATGAGCACTTCTTTCGCCTGGTCCAAGACCGCCTCTACTAACCGTGATATCCGATTTTGAAAACATTACATGCTCTTATTCCAATTATTAACCTAAAATTACTATGTTATGCACACAGCAAACAAGTATAGACTAGATTGCCTAATTTGGAAACAAACATTGCATATCCGTTCGTTTTGAAAATGCTTCGGAATTTGCTACTCGCAAGTTGGCTAAAATACGGATTTCAATGAGTTTTCCAACTCAAACAATCCAACCTCCACCCACAGGCATTCAAACAGTTATATCACATAAGCAGCTAGCCTCATGGTAATCATACTATTATGGCAACATTCACACGCATGTGGTATGCTAAAGCATAAAAGCTTACCTAGTACTCTCAAGCCAAAACAAAAACTAGTTAGCAAACATGCATGATCCTAGTTCATGTTAAGTGGCTAATGCAACACATGCAAAGATGTAATCTAGACAGTTCGCTATCCTAAACATGGCATGTGAAATGCTACAAATAACACGATTCAATTTGGAATTGAAATACAATGCGCTTTGTATGATGTACCGAGCCCGATGCATGTAAACAAATGCATGGATGCACGCATGCATTGCATAAGGTATGCTAAAATAAATATGCCCTAATCTACCATCATAAGGTGTAAATAAAAGGGAAGAAAGAAATGGGGTTGGAAGACATACACACACTCACCCACACTTATTACAATTATGCCTTCACACGGAGGGACCAAAAGAATATACAAATCCCAAAATAATACAAATACAATAAATTAATTATTACGTAAATTTCTAATTATCAAATTAAATCATATGTAAAGAAGGGCCTCACCGCCTCGGGATATGCGAATGATGCATGCTCGAATCCGACTTGCCCGGAAAGTCCGCACCATGCCATCGCCTCGCTTTCACCGCCTGCTTTTCAAAATTGCCAAAGTCCCGTAACACCTTCTACATGCATCAAGATCACCACCGGGGAAATGGACACCACCGCTAAATGACCACCGGCGCATTTGGAGGTTATCGGTTGTTCATAAAGTGCGGTCGGCACTATATATCGCCGTCGGCACAAAATTCCTCAAGCAGAGGATGTTTGACAAAGAACAAAGAAAGTGCAAAGGCATGATATGGATTTTAGAGCATATGTAAGCATGGCCAATGCTTCCTATCATGTTTCTTGGACTCAAGGAGCATGACCCTTGGTTCTTGGGCCATCAATTATGCATCTTGGTGCATGATAGCCTAAGGAACCAAGATTGCATTTTAATGTAAAAATGCATGCAAACACACAAATGAAACCAAGGCCTTATCATGTGTTGGTCAAGGGCCTTGGTGACCAAGAATTGAAATAAGTTGCACCACTTGTAGTGTGAACTTCTCAACCCTTACACTTGGTTTGACACCCCAAACCAAGACATGGAATGCATGTATGCAACATGGCTCAACAATGCAACAATAATGCAAAATGCAAGGCATACCAAATGTAATGCAACTATGATATTAAGTGTGCAAATACTAGGCATGCAAAATGCAAGGTGTAATGCAAACATGGACAATTAAGGCAATGGGAATGACATGTAGTAACACTTAATGAATCAATTAAGCAACAACCATGAGGCAAGCATGCAATGGTGGATTTAACTACAATGGGGCAGCCCTCAAACCTCCCCAAAACAAAGGGCAAAACATGCCCAAAATGGTGACCAATACTCATGCAAACATGCAAGTCAAATGGCCTAAGATTAAGGCACAAAAGGAGCATCCTTCCACCACTACTAAGACCACTCATGGCATGAATTATTTAAGCAAAAACAGAGTTCCATCATGCAAAAATACACCCAAAACCTTGATATGGCAGCCCCAAAATGCATTAATCATGCAAGCATGCACAATGCCCTCTTTAAAGCATAAGAGACCAACACTTCAAGACATGAAAGAGGTGATAAATGGAGACATATAGGCATGGAATAGGGACTGAAATGTGATCTAAAATGATGCCAAATCATAAGATCGAGGTAGGCTAAACATGCTAGGGACTCACACACCCAAGGCTTACAAGCCAACAAGCAAGATAACAACACCAAACATGCCAAACATGGCAAAAACAAAGGGCTAACAGCCCTTACACATGGCAAAATGATGCTAATATCTTCATGGAATTATGCTAAAACATGCAAAGAACATGGCCTAGATGCATGGCATACTTTTAGGCATAAGAGAGCATTTCAAAGCAAGTATAAGAGACATGCTAAGGACCACAAATCCAACTAAAACAGAGGTATAACATATCATATGAACCACAAATATGCTCAAATGAAGCCAAAACCAACCATGCATGCATGCTATCCATTAGGCCAAAGTAAAGGCAAAGAGGGACAAAGGGAGAGGGGTGTCCTCCCTATATAAGACTTGAAACCATCTCCTCACCACTGAAAACCCACTGGTTTTCAAAGGTGAGAAGACCAAAACACCAAGTTAAACAAGGCTCAAAGAAAAGGCACTAAAATGGCCAAAACAAGGCCTAAGAGGGTGAGTTCTACTCAAACCAAAAAATGACCTTAATGAATGTTCTTAAGCAAGTAAAAAAAAGATTTTTTTATGTTATACACAAAGCTTAAAACACAAAGCAAGATGGGTAGAAACTTGTTGCAAAAATGGGGAAACTAAAGTAACAAGCTCACCCTTGAAGATCCTTTGAAGAACAGGTGGAGCAGCCCTCCTCTAGTGATCAAACCCAGTCCAAAATCACAACAAACAACCCTCCAAGTTCCTCAATCTCGAAATAAGGTGTAATAGTGTGTGTAATGGTGCAAAAGTAAGGTAAAAGTGCACTATTTGGCCACAAAACACACACACAAGGATGAGAGAGAGTATATAAGCTCTGGTTTTTGTCTTGGAAAATGGCTAACCCCCCAGCCAAGAAGACAAGGCCTCCTCTTATAGAGGAGGCAATCTTGTAAGCTTAGCAACTAAGCAAACAAGAGGCTCATCCCTCCATACACGTGTATGGAGGGGAAGAAAGTGGTATACACCGCTTAAAAATATCTCAAAAAGCAATCGCACAAAGAACGGCCGCAAAATTGTCATTTTGACAAAATTGATCACGACCGGCACAAAAGAGTGCCGGTCGCCACAATAAAGTGCCGATGGCAACACCAGCCAGCCGGTGGCCTCTAGCCAGTGCCGGTGGTGTGTAGGGATGCCTCAAAAGGCATTCCCTGCCCCTCCAAGGCAAAGCACAAGTGTTTGGTGCAAAACCGCACACAAAACGGTCAAGTTCGGAGGTCCCGAGGCAAGGCGTGAGTCGAGAACTCGAACTCCAAACAAACACAAACATGGATAATCACCGAAGTGTTCAAGCGGTGACGCCCAAGTCTTGAGGACGGTCAAAATGGGGTGTCTACAGCTTGCCCTCTTGACAGAACTCGAAGTCATAACAATGACGGAGTGAATGTCAAAGCCTGAGAGATCACCCATTTTTGACAAGGTCAAGACTTGGACAAACATGCAAGACAAACAAGGTATGCGCTCAAGGCAGGGCAAAATGCAAGACAATGCAAGAAGCCGAGCATAACTTATGATCATGCAAAGAAAGTCAGAATGAAGCACGCATGCAACAGCTTATAAGCTAGCATATGCCAATCTACACTACAATGCAGAAGGATGTAAGAGAATTATGCAATTCTCAAAACGCCTCACGCGGAGGATACAATACTGTGCGGCTCGTCCGGTTGCACCGCCTCAAATGAGCCGTACATACAATATCGCGTTCGCAAAGAAAGCAAACTTAACAGTACAATATTGTTAGCAACATGCATGACAAGGCAATGAAAAGTGCGTGATAATGCATGCAATGTGTACAAAGAAGATAGTAGGATTGAACACATGTGAGTAAAGCAATGCACGACGCACGCAATGTGTATGGAAAGAGAACTTGAACACATATCAAGAAGCAATGCACGATACAATGCAATGTGTATAGAGGAACTTGAACACATATCAAGAAAGCAATGCACGATACAATGCAATGTGTATATAGAGAAACTTGAACACATATCAAGAAAGCAATGCACGATACAATGCAATGTGTATAAAAGACTAGAGAACGAACACATATCAAGAAGCAAAGCACGATACAATGCAATGTGTATAAAAGGAACTTGAACACATATCAAGAAGCAATGCACGATACAATGCAATGTGTATATAGAAGGAACTTGAACACATATCAAGAAGCAAAGCACGATACAATGCAATGTGTATAAAAGGAACTTGAACACATATCAAGAAGCAAAGCACGATACAATGCAATGTGTATATAGAGGAACTTGAACACATATCAAGAAGCAAAGCACGATACAATGCAATGTGTATAAAAGGAACTTGAACACATATCAAGAAGCAAAGCACGATACAATGCAATGTGTATATAGAGGAACTTGAAATTGATCATGGTAAACATGATGTTCGAATGCAACGTATCGCAACTCAAGATGATTGAAATGATTTAGAGAATTCACAAGATATAAAAGGATACGGAAGGACGCCCTTCGTGATGTCCCGAGCATCGCCACAAAAGTTGTGGTACGAGGTCAACTCGAAGCTCCACTTATGTTCTCAAGGCGCATTTTCTTGATTGCCTTAAGTGATGAAGGTGCCAAATCACACAATTGACCCAACAAGGGCGCAAAAGGTACGATGACCGAAAGGGGAGGTTACTGTGTCAAACCCAAAGACTCGCTACCCTCGCTATTCTTCTCGCTTTTACTTTCCTTTTTACTAGGAGTTTAAGCACATTGCCCGCCTAGTGTGTTTTATTTCTCAAAAGCGTGTTTTTTGTAAAACATATGATGGAAATGAAACAATTATTTGTTCAAAAGGTGTTACATTTATGTTGTTCTATGCATCACATCGCAAGGCGTCACACAACAACGTGACTGAAATTGAAACTGTGTTTTGAAAACAAAGCATCGCATCGTAATAATCAGGTAGTAAACCAATTACAACTCGATAAGCAAAACAGGGTAACTCAGCAAACTAGCCAAATGTGAGTACACCTTGACAAACATTATAAGGACTCAAAGAGAGTGAAATACAACTCGATAAGCAAATATGCAGCAACTCGATAAACAAATGGGCGCACCCTCGTAAGAATTGATCATCGGAGGGTATTGAAGTGGTGGATTTTCCAAATTCCTAGCATAAACAAAATGAGGACAAGGAAGAGAACCACCGCCGAGCGTAAAGGCTACCGCCTTGAGGAATGGCCATCGGCGAAAAGGTGATCCATCGGCAAAACAGATGGCCGGTCGGCACTATAATTGGCGGTCGGCACTAAAATGTCAAGACCAGCAGAATCGTTGACATCCGTCCTTCACTCAACCTTATCTTCTTCAAAAGGGTCTCAACTTCGTGGTTCTCTTCATTTCCACACCGATTTGCTCCAAATGGAAGAATTTCTTGCCCAAAATCTCGCAACTTGATTAACAACTTGATGGCTCGGAAAAGTCAATTTCCTGCTTTTGGATAAACGCACTATTCACTTTTGCGCCGCACTCGCTGCATTCTCCATTCCTCCATGCCGCTGCAAGGTTTTGGAACCCCAGAACACATGTCTTTAGCTTTAGCGGCAAGAGGTGTGTCCCACTTTTGAAGATTTCCAAGCTCTAATGGAATCTGAGCAATGAGGAGATCCCGCCCAACTTCGCTTTTGGCCATGCTCAAGCCTTAGGACAAATGTGTGGGCTCTCAATGCCCGATGCTCGTTTCTCGATTTGTGACGGACATTAGATGTTCCGAGCTTGGTTTGTCGCTTTTTCCGAGACCGGTGATCGCGCGACCATCATCGGCAAGGCTTTCGACACGCCCTCTGCCTATGCATGCTATCTCATTTTCTGCTCGCCTCGGTTCCGGAGGGCCTAGTGTCCTGCTGATTGAGGTTGCCCAAGGCTTGAAGGAGGGCAAAGTCGCATCGCCATGATCCTGGCTGAGACATTGCTGGGCTTAGACGCCTTTTATCGTCGAGAGACGATCAGATTAGCAGGGAGTCCACTATTACTGCAGGTAATGTTTCCCACCCAATCTCACATTTATGTTTGCTCACATCACTGCCCTCGTGCTCGGTTTTTCTCACAAAAACCCTTTTCTCACTTTTTTCTCTCATCGCACTCTCTATTCTTTATTCTCTCATTTTTCATCCCTCCCTGTGTGGTTAATGGATAAACCAAGGTTGTGGACTCTTGCCCAAAGATATTCACTGTGGTTACTTCTTCAGGCAACGCCTAGTTGACGCCCTTGATGAGGGTTGGTGGTTTGAATGGATGTGCAGTTTGTCCGCAGACCGCATTGCTTGGCGGTGCCCTTGGCTCAATCTCCCAATGATGAGTTACAGCATGACCCGTCAACCCGGGATCCAATTGATTGGCTTGACTCACTGTGTCTTCTACTTCCCATTCCGTATCCTGCGCCAGTTTGGTCATAATCAGACTTGTCCGCCGGAAGGGATAGAGTACCCGGTTACATTCCCGATTCGAGGCGCATAATGCCCAGATGCCACAAAGATGGAGGACGAGAGAACTCCCGCCCCCGCTCCCGCTTGCACTTTGTCCGATGAGTGCTTGATTGGCTTAATGAAGAGGCACATGAGGGGCCCACTTTGGCATCGAGGCTTACTGGGAGGCGCAGGACATTTGACTTGACCATGTCCCGGATTTATTGCTTTATTAGTACTTTCAAGTTTTCTTTATGAATGTAATAAAAAGCAACTTCAATTGTATGCAAGAGCAAGAGAACTCTATTTGAAATCAATGAAATTGAAGGTTGTGGTATCAAAATTTTCCGCTTTTGGTCCGTAGAATGGTCTTAGTTGTAAAAGATTTATTTGAACCTTTATTTGAACAAAACTTTTCAAAACTATTTTCGATATGGATCGAACTAGACACGCTTGAGATCTCACACCGAGATGCACAACCTCGATCCTAGCAACCGGAAAGTTGCCCCTTGTCCTAATGGTACCGCACTGCATCGAGATTGCGATAAATGCCGATGGACAAAGATGACCAAGATGATCAAATGGACAAAGTTGATCGGGAAGAGTTTATGGTCAACTTCAGATGAAGTCGCCACGATCCCAAAGATGGGAATCAAGCCTTACGAGTTCAGCTTGGGTTCACTCGAGTATTTTCACTCTCCTTTGCGCCTAACTTTTGCCAAGGCCGCCCTTTGCGGGTTTTCAACCTTATGTAGCTCAGCTTTTATATTTTCTAATTTTTTGTGCTCAATTTTGCCTAGGTCGCCTTTTCGGTTTTCGCCCAGCGAGCCTCTCAGGGTAATATTTCTTCAACTTGTCCATGTTGATCGGTTGGGAGAACTCTAGGCCATCTAGGTCCATCGTAACCACAGCCCACCGACCAGATAGACTTGATGATATAGGGACCCGTCCAATTAGGTCTGAACTTGCCCTTGGGTCGTGGATGGGAGCTCGGTTGTCTTTGAGCACCAAATCTCCTTCCTTCAAATTCTAGACTTAACTTTCTTGTTAAAAGCCCGGCGATTCTCGCTGATATCCTTGGACATGGTACATGCTGCTTTTAATCTCCTTTCATCGAAGAGCATGAGTTCCTCGAATCCGCTCACGCTAATCTGCCTCGGCCATCTCGACACTCACCAATACTCAGAGACGGAACCTCAATCTCTATAGGTAGAACGGCCTCCATCCCATATACCAAGGAATACGGAGTCGCCTCGGGAGAAGTTCTAATTGAAGTTCGGTAGGCCCACAGAGCAAACGGCAATTTATCTGGCCAGTCCCGATAGGTTTCCACCATCTTCGCAAAGATGTGTTTGATGTTTTTGTTGGCGGCCTCAATCGCCTCCATGGTCATGTCGATACGTGGATGACTTATGAAAAGCCACATTATACTTCTCCAACAAATCAATCACCTCCTTCTTGAAGTGAGAACCATTGTCCTAAATGATCTCATTCGACTCCATAACGGCAGATAATGTTGTTTTCGATAAACTTTATGACATGCGGCCTTCAACACGGCATAAGATTGGGCCTCACCCACTTTGTAAAGTAATCTATTGCTACCAAGATAAACTCATGCCCATTCGACTTTCGAGTAATGTACCCAATCACATCGATTCCCCAAACCGAAAATGGCCATGGCGACGTCATGTTGTATAACAATTTGACGGCGGATGTTCATGCGGTTATGGATCTGCATTTGTGGCATCGCCGAACAAAGCCGATACAATCTTCCTCCATGGTAGACCAAGAGTAGCCCCGTTCGAGGATCTTTCGTACAAGATCACCCCATTCATATGTGCCCCACATTCTCCTCCATGGATGGCCTCCATCAGCGCTTCGACTCTTCGCTTCCACACACAACTTGTGCATTCCTGTGATGACCTCTTTTGTACAACTTACCCCTCACAGATGATAAACCGAATGTACCATTCTTCCGATTGCCCTCTTGTCCTTGGCATTTGCCCTCGTGGATATGCCTCTTTTCCAAGAAGTTCCATATATCGTGATACCAAGGGTTGTTATCCTCGCACTTCATCTATGGCAGTAGATTGACTCAGAGGCAGTGCAAATTTCGTCAATAATGACCGGACGATCCGACCCCTGATGGGATGTCTATCATGGAAGATAGAGTTGCTAGCGAATCTGCAAACTCGTTGTTCTCTTACTAGGTGAGTGAAATTTAGCTTTTCAAACCGAGGAATTAACAAATCCAAGGTCCGTGGTAAATTATCATCTTTTCCTCCTTTACTTTCCAATCTCCTTTAGCTTGAGACACAACTAGGTTCGAATCCCCAATGACGCCCAATCGCTTTGCCCCTAGTTCTAGGGCAGCTTCTAGACCGCAATACATGCCTCATACTCGCCTCATTGTTCGAGACTTTGAATCGAAGCTTGAATGCTAAAGGGATACGGAATCGCCAGCGCTATCAAGAACACCCCTATCCCATACCCGTATTGATTTGACGCCCGCCAAAGTACATCGCCCAAGTTTCATCTTCGATGTGCGTAATAGCTTCATCTGGGAATAGGTACTCAACCGCTTCATCCCTTCAACCGGTGGTCGAAGGAACTCGCCACCGCTTCTTCCTTTTACCGACTTGGCGTCACATACTTGAGATCAAATTCGAGAGCAACACAAGAACCAACGAGCTAGCCTACCCGTAAGTGCTGCTTTCTCGAAAAGATAATTGATGGGATCAAGTCGTGGAACCAACATTACAGACTGTGCTAACAGGTAGTGCCGCAGCTTCCTGGTAGCCCATTCCAAGTCCAAACAAGCCTTCTCCAGCGGGGTGTAGCGGGCCTCGGAAGCCAGGATCTTCTTGCTCAGATAGTAGGTGGTCCTTTCCACTTTATCTTCTGACTCTTGTGCGTGTATGCAGCCCATCGTATTTTCGATCACTGATAGCTACAATATCAACGGTTTGCCCGGCTTTGGTGGTGACAACACGGGCGGATTCTGGAGATACTCTTTAACTGCTCAAATGCAGCTTGGCATCGGCCGTCCCATTGGAACTTCTTTCCTTTCTTCAGAAGACCAAAAAGTGGTTCACAAGTTAAGGTTAGTTTTGAGATAAACCGCCTTATGAATTGCACTTTACCCAGAAAGCCTCGCACCTCCTTTTCACCATTGGTGGTGGCATTTCTAAGATGGCCTTGATTTTGGAAGGGTCGACTTCGATGCCCCTTTGTGTAATCGAAATCCCAAAGATTTTTCCCCACAGAACACCAAACGTACACTTTGAGGATTCAACCGCAAATTAAATTCCCGATCCTTTGGAAAAACTTTTGCAAGGCAGTGTAGTGGCCCTCCCTTTCTTTGGACTTGACAATCATGTCGTCCACATGCACCTCGACCTCTTTATGGATCATGTCATGTAATATTGTGGTTGCAGCCTGTTGATATGTAGCCCCAGCATTCTTCAGCCCAAATGGCATCACTCAGAGTAATATGTACCCCACGGGTGGTAAAAGCATTTTTCCTGCCTTCGGTGCCATTACTATCTGATTATAGCCTGAAAAGCCATCCATGAACGAGAGCAAAGCATGCCCCACTGTGTAAGCTAGCAACTCGCCGATAGGCGGCAAGGTGAAGTCATCCTTCTGACCGCTCGCTCAAATCCTCAAGTCCACACATACCCGGATTCGCCATCCTTCTTCTAAGATCGAACAATGTTGGCCAACCAAGTCGGGTATTCGGATACCAGCAGAAGCCCGCGATCAACTGCTTGGTGACCTCTTCTTGATCTTAATGGCCCAATCAGTATGATCCTCCGAGTTTCGCTTGATGTCGGGCCTCGGTCAAGAGGGATCCGGTCGCATAATCTCAGATCGATTCTGCATGTCTTCGTGGGACCACGCGAAAACATCTTTGAAATCTTTTAATAAAGCGACTAAGCGCCGTGTTCCTCCGAAGACAACGTGGACCCGATCCGACCACCATGGTCCTTCTCAAGACTAATGTTCACGGTAGTGATTTCATCCATTAAGGGTTTAACAAACCTCTCTCGCTCTTGTTCAATTAGTCGCTGCAAAACCGAGGAATTTCGCCCTCGCTGCTTTCATCAAAATTTTGAAAGTCCCGATTTAAGCAATAAACCAAAGGCACGTAAAAGTACTGAAACCACAAATACCTCATTCTCATTAGATACTTCCAACTGGCCCAATTCTTCATATAACAGACTCAAAAGAGAAAGAAAAAGACGACCGACAGATCAGGCATCCGGTTATCACCCCAGAATACCGAACTCAGACTCAGACGAAGCTGAACCCGATTCCGACTCACAAGACTCGTGGAATCAGATTCTACCACTACCGACCCGGGTCGCTTGACAAAAATCCTCCTCAGATCGCCAGTGAGGGAGGGTGCGATGGATGCATCCAAAATAGCCGATGGTAGGCCCGCACTGCTTCATCTCCGATCATGGACACCGAGGAGTCATCCCCAAGCACACCGGGTCGATCAAAGGATCCGAAGTAGACATGCCAAGCTACCCCCATTTCGAACTCAGTGCCCGCAGATTCCACTTCCTTGCTATGCTCAGCCTCAACTGTTGGGTCTCGCTCTTCAGCAACATCATCCCCAGATAACTACAGGTCAAAGAAAATTTCAACCCCTAGCATGCGCTTTTTTCTTCATTCACCATGGCTCAGAAAACCACGTATGGAAAGTCTTCCTCCTGACGAAGCGTCTGCTCAGTGGTACCTGGATGGGCTGATGCATCAATTCAAAAGGTTTCCCCATCTGTTTTGCTTTGGCTCTTCCTGCCATCTCTTTTCCTTTTCTTACCCAATCTTCCTTGGTGGGCAGATAACCCAAGCCGAAGGTATGGGGGTTGTGCGGTACTTCGGCCAACGCTGCAATGCCCTTATGGCCGCTCTTCCCTAATCCCATCCCGGGGTTGTATTGGAGCTTGTTCATGAGGTACACTGCTTGAGCACTGACGTATATTCCTTCGTTAGCGACCATGATATTCTGTACAACCTGAGCCTCGGCCAAGGTAAAACCTGATATGAACACACCTTCCATGCCGTGCTCGATCTCTAGAACAGGCGTGGATACTTCCGGTGGTGGGTGGATTGATGAATTCCCAAAGACAATGGCTACTCCCTTCCCATAGGGGTATTTCACCATTTGATGCAAAGTAGATGATACTGCCTTCACCTGATGCAGCCACGGCCGCCCTAAAAGCAAATTAAAAGTTGCGGGAACTTCTAGGACATGGAAATCTATCTCGTGCTGCCCTGGCCCAACCTTTGTCTGAACTTTAACTGTTCCCATTACTTCTCTACTTGTGTTGTCATATGCCCGGATGACTTGGGCTGTTGGTATGAAATCTGCAGTTTTCAAGCCAATTGCATACGCCCGCCCTTGTCAAGCAGACGTTGATGGCGTAATCCCAGATCAACAAGTACCACCAGATCCACTTATCTCTACATTCCACGGAGATGTAGAGGGTTTATTGTGATTTACGCCTCAGCGGAAGTTCTTTATCCGAAAAGGTCAATGCCGGGAACCTCCTCCCGAAGACTACCCAACCAACCGCTTCCGTGTAGTCTCTATGGAGAGTTTGGCCTTATCCATGGGTCAAAACAAATCGCCTGGTACTCATGAGGCCATGAGCAATTCCCCAAATGGAGATGTCTGCTTGTATCTTTTTCACCGCTTGAGTACGCCTTCTTCCTCCTTTGCTTCTCCTTGGCTTCCCTATCCTTCCCCGAGGCCTCGTTGATCCAAGTGTGGGGTTTGAAATATCGCCCACCTCGTCATGTGGTCGACCTCTCCAAGGTACCAGGTGTCATCAGGCTGGTTATTCTCCCAATCTTCATCCGTGTGGGCAAGACACAAGTCCTCATCTTCCCACCACATTCCATCAGCGACCGACAGACACCTGTCCGGCTCTGGTATGATCGTTCTTGCGCTCGCAGCACCTTCCATCCACATGCCTGTAGTATTCTCGGTTCCTGTGCACACAGCAGTTTCAATTCCCACATGGGCCTTTGTTTTCCTGATTCTCTCGGAATCTTCAAAACTTGCTTGTTCTGACATAACTGACTGTTTAATAATCTCCGTACTCAAAATATTCCAATCTCGGGCGAAATTCTTGACACCGGTGCCCGGCGATGTGTTCGCTTCTTCGACCCTTCCGTCAGCCGATATTCTCATTCCTCACGAACTCGCTCGCTCAAATTCTCCTACCACATCGGCTCGATCGTCCAACCACCCGTAATCTTCACTCAATCCTCATAATCGAACCACGAATCGCCGCTGGCCCTTCCGGGTATTGGTCATCAGAAATTGGAGATTGGCCAGTCCTCCTCCATACCGTTACATCATCTGCCCTCGTCCCAGACTATCCCTTGGATCACACACAACTCTCCCTCATTGGCAATTCTACCGCCCATCTTGGCCTTTTGATGAAATGTAGTCACGACTATATGTCTTCCCAACGTAACTCCCAGATTCCGCAGACTCGACTCAACAACCTGCTTCTCCTTTGGAATCTCCTTCCCTCGTCTTGGCGGTCACCGCTCGCTTAGATTGGGTCATGGAGATGTCCATCATGCACAAGTTCGGTGCAATCGGGAGGAACACCTCTGGTTTAGGCAGTGGGTAGGTGTGATATAGATACTAGGGTCGAGGACACGGTCCCAAAGATGGATGAAATTGAGTCTTTTGGGTGGTGGAGCTTGGTTATGTGCGGAGGGGATTTGTAGTAACATTGGGTTTTTCGGGAGGCAAAATCACCCGTTATCGATGAGATCTTGAATTTCATGGCGTAACCGATAGCACTGGTCGGTGTCGTGACCGTGCTGCTGGTGAAACGCACAATACTTGGCCGGGTTATGGGTAGGGAGTTTTTCCGTAGGGGCCATGCCTGTGGGCTTCAAGTGCCCTTTTTGATCAAAACCCCAGAGCTTTGGATAGGGGCATATATAGTGGGGCGAAGGTTCCGTGTTCTTGGGTGGGTATTTTTGGTTATGGGTTGCTTCCGGACGCCACGGAGAATGGTGCAACCGCCAGATTTCTTGGAGGGGGTTGGCGGTGACCATGCTTACTTCGTGGCTCTCGTAGTAGTAGTGCCACTGGCCTGATTGCTACCACGATTGAAAGTTCGTCGGTTGTTCTCGGTCATTATCAATCAAGCCTTGCTTCAAGGCATCTTCAATCTGCACCCCTATTTCATGTAGGTCAGAAAAAGTAGGAAAGGGGAGTACTATCATCTTTTGCATCAACTTCGGCTGAAGATTGCGCACAATCATCCGAATCTGGTCTTTGTCCGTAGGCCTCAAGGTCATCATCGGCCTTGGCCCTCCATCCGTTACAAACTCAAAAACTCTCCTTAGGCTCTTGCCTAGTCGCCTCGAGATCACGGGTCGTAATCTCAATCTGTATTATATGAATATCGTGCGATGAAGGCCTCACCATTTCGGCCCCAATTCCTCTTGACATCATCTTCTAGCTTAGCATACCATATGGCCGCCACACCGACAGGTCCGCCAAACAAAGACAACTTCGAGCTCTATCGAGGCCCATCGGCCTTAGAACATCTGAAAACAGCCTTAAATGCACCATGTGGTCCTCTGACCCGACAAATCGATCAATATGAGGCATTTGGAATCTGTCGGGCAACACACAACAAGGCCGGTGTAACCATCTTCAATGTCGGGATAGTCTTGACCCCTTGGGATCTCTTGAACAACTTTTCAAGCTTGCTCAACTTTAGTGGTGGGATCGGCCTCGAACTCAAAGGAGAGTCCGTAGGTTGGTGGGTGTTTTTGATAGCCGAGGTTGGATTTGAGGTAGGGTTGGAGGTGGGGTGGTCCTGTGGGCGCTCAGACGTCAACATTGGTTGTCTCCCCGACATTAGGAACTCCCCGTGGGGAGGAGCTTGATGCGGCGGATGCTCGCTTTCGCTTCTAGCTCGCAATTGTCTTCGCCGTTCTCACAATCGTGGGCTCGTTGTTCGCGAATCGCTCGACGGACGCATCTTGCCGCATTGCTTTCATGCTTTCTTGAAGGTGGCGCACCATCTCCTCCAAACTAGCCATGCTATCCTCGCTCGTTGATTATCGGTATATATTCTCTCTATTGGTGACACGTAATCCCGATCCCTCATCAACACGTGGGGTAGATAAAGCCCTCGAATCGATCATTGATCGATGTCCTCTGCTCGATCGACCTCCGCCTAGTAACCGGGTAGTGAGTAGTACATCGTTGTCCGCTCATCGATCGAAGGAGTCGACGCCCTCTACCCGTGGTGCTTGGGGATATCTATCGGGTCGAGCAATTGTGCTCAACTACCTAATAAAAAGATAAATAAAGCGATAAATAAACAGACAATTGGACAAAGACAACGGCATAAAATAAACATACAACACACGGTTTGATAACACGTCAACTCGATACATCGCTCCTCAAATATCGATCATCTTTTCAATCATTGCCCCTAAGTCTCAATCTTGTACCCACAGATAATCGATTCCCAAAATATCAAGTATCGTGCCCTCAGTTCGATACCCAATCTTGCAAACCGACATGTGTGTTCCTCAGAGAGATACACTCTAAAAGCACATAGCAGATAAATGAGAGCCAATACACCCCTATGTTGGGGTAGGGTTTCGCCCTATTTTGTCAGAGCTAGGGTTTCACCTACGCACAGCCGTTTCAAACAACCTATATCGGGTAAGCAACCCGTCCTAGTTTGGAATGGTCACTATGGATCCGAATATGCACTAGGTCGAATGGTCAAAAGGGTGCCCCAGAAAACCGGGTTTGTGTTCCCATATCGGCAGAGCTCGCAACCGTCACCTTATGGACATGCCTTGACAAGACAAGCCTCCGAAACCGCCAGAATAGCAGATGGCCAACACGGTGTCCTAGGCGCACAATGCACATGCAATGCAAAGAAACACATAAGTGTAGTCAAACAGATATCACGAAGTTCGAGTCAAGCTCTCTAAACTCCCAAAGAGTCGCCAGAATCGTAACAAGCCCGCTGAGGACCTCGCCACGCTCGGACTCTCTTTTGTGTTACGGTTCTAAATCAACCAAAGAGTCCAACTCGCAAATCGCTTTTGAAGAAAACAGATTTTTGAAAAGTAGTGCCAAACATGGATCGCTTTGCAGACACAGAGTCGCCACCTAAATATTTTAAAATGGGAAATTTAGGAAACCCCGACTCGGTCAAGGCCACGGTCCGCCATCACCAAAGTGGTCTTGGCTCGAGCTTGGGTACGATCGGGAAGGTCACTATGAGCACCCCTTTCGCCTCGTCCAAGACCGCCACTACTAACCGTGATATCCGATTTTGAAAACATTACACGCTCCTATTCCGATTATTAACCTAGAATTACTATGTTATGCGCACAGCAAACAAGTATAGACTAGATTGCCTAATTTGGAAACAAACATTGCATATCCGTTCGTTTTGAAAATGCTTTGGAATTTGCAACTCGCAAGTAGGCTAAAACACGGATTTCAATGAGTTTTCTAACTCAAGCAACCAAACCTCCATCCACAGGCATTCAAGCAGTTATATCACTGTAGACACCCCATTTTTGACCGTCCTCAAGACTTGGACGTCACCGCTGGAACACTCGGTGATTATCCATGTTTGTGTTTGTTTGGAGTTCCCGGAGTTCTCGGCTACGCGCCCTGCCTCAGGAACTCCGAACTTGACCGTTTTGTGTCTGGTTTTGCACCAAACACTTGTGCTTTGCCTTTGAGGGGCAGGGAATGCCTTATGAGGCATCTCCATACACCACCGGCTGTGGCTAGAGGCCACCGGCTGGCTGTAGTTGCCACCGGCACTATATTGTGCCAGTCGGCACTCATTTTGGCGAAATGACCATTTTGCCTTGCCGACCACTTTACAGTTGTTTTGTGAGATATTTTCTTACAGCTGTATGCCTTTTGTTTTCCCTCCATACACGTGTATGGAGGGATGAGCCCCTTTGGTGACTTAGCTTGTAAGCTTTGTTGCCTATACAAGAGAAGGCTCTTCTCTTGGCTCAAGGGTTAGAAGATTTAGAGACTTAGCCATTTGTAGATAGGAGAGAAGCTCTGGTTTAGGTTAGAAATCCTATATCTATTTTATCTCTATCCCTCTCTTGTTAGTCTAGGTGTTTTGTGCCTTACTATTGCTCACTACCACCTAGTGTTTCACCTTCCTCTTGGAACTGAGGTGCTAAGGGCTTGTTCTTGAAGTTCTTGACTGGTTTGGAGCTCAAGGAACCAACAACTCCAACCTTTGTGAAGTTGATCATCAAGGGTAAGAAACTTACTTTATTTACCCCATTTTTGCACTCCATTTTTGCATAGCTTAGAACAATTTTTGTGCTTAGTCTATAACACATAAAAGTTCTGATTTTTGACCCTCTTCATTGTTTATCAAGAGTGTTTTACACTTTGGGGAAGTTTGATCCCCTCTAGGCCTTGAAAAGGCCCCATTTTAGGCCATTTTGTGAGAGCTCCGGGACTTGTGTGCTTGGGCCTCTCCACCACTGAAATCTTGAGGGATTTCAGTGGTGGAGATGGTGCCTTAAAGTCCTAGGAAGGAGAGGGCCACCCTCCCTCCTTGATGTCCTTGAAAAGGGCAAATTTTGGCCTCCAAAGGAGCACCATGTTTGGTTGTGTTTTGAGCATGTCTTGGCTATTTTTCATGCCTATTATGCCATGACTAAACTCTGTTTTAAGTTGGTTTTAGTACTCCTTGCATGTTTTGCATGGTTGCTTTGTAATGCCTCGTATTGCCTTAACTTGCCCTAGGTTTGTATGCCTTCTTTCTAGCATGTTTTAGGCCTAGATCCATGAAGCTTGTATGCTTATTTTGACATGTTTTAGCTCTGTCCTAAGTTGTCTTGGTCAATCTTGGCATGCATCATATAGTCTCTTTACATTTGGCTTGTTGGCCTCAAGAGCATGAAGGTGTAGCATGCCATGCTTGCTTCATTTTTGATGGTTTGGAATCACCTAGCGTGCTATTTCAGACCTTTTGGTGTGCTTGTATGCTTACCTTAGTCGCCCCTTTAGCGCTTTGAAAGCATGTCTTGAATGCTCCGTGTTTTGGCCATTTTGCATGCCTTTGTATTTGAGTCATTTAGATGTTATCTAGGTGGTCCTTTGGGCTTAGTTTTACGTGTTAAAACTCTGATTTAGTTGCTTAAGTATTGCCATGAGTGGTTGTGCTAGGTGTGGTTCAAAGCCTCATTGGCTTGCCTTAATGCTTGGACCATTTGCATGCTTTGTTTGGTCTATCTTCGATTTGGTTTGGGACCATGCTTTACACGATTTTCAGAGCTTTACAATGCATGCTCCTTGTCCTTGTTTAGTATCTTCAAGTGTGCTTGGAAGTTGACATATTCATGCTTAAGGCTTAGACCATAACACTTGCATGTGTGTGTGTGTGTTTAGTCTCCATTTCTAGGCACTTTGGCCGCTGATTTTAGGCCAATTAGGAGTAGCCTAATTCATGTTTTAGTCCACTCCATTGCTTGGCTTGTATGCCTCTTTGCTTAGGTTGTATACTTAACATGTTTAGCTTGCTTGCATAATCCATGTTGCATGTTAGATAACATGCTTAGAGTTGCATCACATGAGCATGCATGCTTGGTCTCTTGAAGTGAAATGTGATAGAGGTTGGGCACTTTTGTGTGTTTATTTGGTTACATGCATTTGAAATCAAAGTTACACACTTTGTTCCTTGGGCCATCATGCATGGAAATGCGTGATTGGTGGTCCGGGAATCGAGGTACATGCCTCCTTGAGTCAATAACATGATAAGGGATGTGTATAGTGCATAAATGCCTTGAATCACATTGCCATGCATGTTGTTGTCCTCTCATTGCTGTGGGTTCTGATTCTGCAGTGTGCCTACTTAAGCACTATTTAGTGCCGACCGGTAGTCTACTGGCAGCCGATGGATGAATTCAGTGCCGGTGACCACATCCTTCAGCCGGTGGTGTTCCATCCCAGCCAGTGGTGATCCCCAGTGCCCAAGGAAGTATTCCTGAAGTTTTGGCAGTCTTCAGAGGAGGAAAGCAGGGAAAACAGGGGCAATCATGCATGGTAGTGCGATTCCGAGCGAGTTCCGGGCGTGTGATGCATCTTGCCCTCTTCCCGAGGCATTTATTGCTTTAATTAACTTAGTTAATTTGTTAATTAATTTAGTGAATTTGTAATATTTAATTAGCTTGCGTAGTTAATTAATCTGTAATATTTATTCGGTCCCTCCGAGTGAGGGCGTAATTGTAATAAGTGTGTGTGAGTGGGTGTATGTCTTCCAATCCCCATTTCTTTCTATCCCTTTTATTTACTGTAGACACCCCATTTTTGACCGCCCTCAAGACTTGGGCATTACTGATGGTTTGCTCGGTGTTGAGAGATGTGCAGGGCAAGGATTCAATTCCTTCGGCAAGGAGAGAGGCAAACCCTTCAAAACACTTTGTCTAGGGGTTTGGAGTTGAAGAAAAGAAGTAAGGAGAGGAGAAAACTGGTTTGGGACAAGTTCGGCAGAGATCCGGGTAGAAGGGAATCGAGCAGCCCTCGCTAAATCGGGCTTATTCAATTGCATATTTGGAGTTAAGCTATGAGGCCATCATCATTGGAAAGAAGACTTCCGGGGCTTCCCTTTGCACTCAAGAATCTCCTAGAGCCAAGTCCGGGTGGAGGAGATATGATTGGTTGAAGCTAGGCATCATCCCGGTTGGATCGAGTCTGCGCGACTTCACGGAAAAGGGCATAACTTTTTGCACAGGAGGAATTTTGATGCAAGGTTTGCGCCATTGGAAAGCTAACTTCCGGGGCTTCGATTTGCATACCCACCGGCCATGTTTTGACCAAGGAATCATCTGTCGGCACTCTATTTAGCCGACCGGCAGAAAAGAGTGCCGACCGGCACTTTATTTTGGCTGAAAATCAAATTGGCTGGCCGGGTTGAACCCTTTGCACCCCCCAAGCCTGGTGCATGCCAGCTGTGCCAGCTGGGATACACAGAACCCGATCCACGTACATATATGCATCTATTTGGAGCCTTTGAACCCCCAAAACCCCTTCTAGAAGGTTGAACCTTTGGCCAAGCTTCTTGGAGAAGCTTGGCCAGCTGTATTAGCTTCTCCAAGAAGCCTTGCACCTCCCTTTGAACCCCTTGACCCTTTCCATGACTTAGCCTCTAAGTCTTGGCTTATACTTGCCTATATAAGCATGCCCCCTCTCCATTGCTCAAAGGTTAGAGGTTTGAACAAAAAGACCAGCAAATATATATGTATATCTGATATATACATATATATCCCACCCCCTCTCTCCATATCTCTCTCATCCAACTTCCAAAGTCCATTGTTCTTGAGCCATTCCTTCACCACCACCTAGCACCACCACCACCATTCCATTTCCAACGACTTGGAGGTCATTTGCAGAGCTTAGGAGCACCAAAGCTTGGTCCAAGAGGTGCTGGTTCATTGGTCTACAAGGGTAAGTGTCTATCTTCCCCTTTCTAGCCTTTTCTTGTTTCATATCTTAGCCCTAGTTGCAAGCACTTTTGGGCTCCGACCCAAACTTCAAATAGTCTTGTTTTGGGGTCCTCTTCATGTTTGATTGAGGACCCCTTGCCGTTGGTGGCTGCATCTAGCACCTATCTTAATATCCTCTTGTATGCCATGTTTCTTGCATAGAATATTTGGCTTATGTATGATCTGTTTTTGAGCATGTAATAAACTGTAAGTAGGCTTATTTTGAGCCCTTCTTCAACATTGAAGAAGGGCTCAACCATGTTTGCCTCTCTATCATACTACTTGCTTTGAAATCTCTTCTATTTACCGTAATCTTGCATGAGTTGTTAGCCTATCTATGCTTTTGTTTTTGGGACCTGTCATAACCTGGGAATATGCATGTTTTGATGTGCTTAAGGACTGTTTTTGGTTGTTTAGGTCATCCATGATTTGCCTTGTATAGTTATCATGCAACCCCTCTTGTATGCCTTAACATTGACCCTTCTAGCATGCTTTACTTGCACTATTTTAGTGATTTGGAGTCACTTACAATGTCATTTCAGTCCTCATGGCATGTTTGAATGCTCACATTTGATGCTCCTTTAATGCTTTGTAAGGTTGTTGTCATATGCTCCATATTTGGCCATTTGTGCATGCTTCCATGCTTAGACCATCTAGATGCCATCTAAGTGGTTTTGGGGGTTTGTTTTAACATGCTTTAGGACTGATTTAATTGTTCTTGGCCTATTGAGGTTTGATTTGTATAGCCATGGTTTAAGCCCATTGGCTTGCTTTTGAGTTTTGGACATCGTTGCATGCTTGGCTTGTTTTGTTTACTTGGATTTTGCACCTTCTATAACATGATTTCAGAGCTTTCTAAGCATGCCATGTATCCATGCTTCCCTCTTTAAGTGTGCTTAAAAGTTGCTTTAATATGCATAAGTGTTGGACCTTGTATGCATGCATGTTTGTGTGTACACTAGCCCTCATTTCCATGGCATTTGGCCACTGTTTTAGGCCTATTTAGGGCTGCCTAATCCATGTTTAAGTCCATCTTTCAATTGCTTTGCATGCTTGCCTTGCATATTAGCTTGTATGCTTACATATATGCATTGCATTGTCCATGTTGCATGATAGATAACATGCCTAGGGCTTGCATTGCATTGTCATGCCTTGCCTCTTGAATTGAGTGTGATAGAGGTTGGGTTTCATTTGTTTGTTTGCATTGCATTTCATTTGAAATCAAAGTTGCTAACTTGGTTTGGGCCATCACGCATCGAAATCTTGCGATTGGTGGTCCGAGAACCAAGGACTATACTCCTTTGAGTCACAAATATGATAAGGAGTATGGTTGGTGCAAACACTTGTCCCAAATTTCCATATCATGCACTGCTGCTGTTTGTTGCTGTCAAAACTGTCTCCTGCAGGAATTTAGTGCCGACCGGCACTCTTTAGTGCCGACCGCAATCTTTTATGCCGATAAGCTTTCATTCGCCGTGGCCAAACCTCAGATCCGGTGGCCAAACCCTCACGGTGGTGATCTTCAGGTATTTGGAAGATGTTCGGGACTTTGGCAATTTTCGAGGAGGCAGGATTAAACAGAGACAAAGAAGTGGTGCGGTGTGGGCTTCCTGCAAGGCGGACATCGAGCATGCATCATTCGCATTCACAAGATTCTGGGTAGAGGCCCCATTTCATTTCATTTAGATGCTTTAATTTGAAGAATTAGGAATTTGTAATAATTTATTTATTCATTTATTCTTGATCAGATTATTTATTTATTGGTCCCCCGAGTGAGGGCAAAATGTAATAAGTGTGGGTGAGTGTGTGTATGTCTTCCAACCCCGCTTCTTTCTAACCCTTTTATTTACCCGCTTTTGGTAGATTAGGGCATTTTAAATTAGCATACCTTATGCAATGCATGCGTGCATCCATGCATTTGTTTACATGCACCTCGGTACATCATACAAAATGCATCGCAATTTTCAATTCCAAATTGAATACGTGATATGTGATAGCATTTCATATGCCATGCTTAGGATAGCCGAGCCCATTTAGATTGCATTTTTGCATGTGTTGCATTAGCCACTTAACATGCTAGGTCATGCATTGTTTTGCTAACTAGTTTATTGTTTTGGCTCGAGTACTAGGTGAGCTTTTATGCTTTAGCATATCGCATGCGTGTGAATGTTGCCATGACAAAGGGATTACCATGAGGCTAAATGCTTACGTGATAAACCGTATGAATGCTGTGGGTGGAGGTTGGATTGCTTAAGTTGGAAGTACTCATTGAAATCCGCATTTTAGCCTACTTGCAGTAGCAACATAAGTTGGAAGTACTCATTGAAACTGCATTTTAGTCTACTTGCGGTAGCAAATCTAAACACGTTTTTCAAGACAAACGGATATGCAATGTTTGTTCCCAAATTAGGCGATCTAGTCTATACTTGTTTGTCAGGCGCATAACATAGTAATTCTAGGCTAATAACCTAATAAGAACACGTAATGTTTTCAAAAGAGGATATCATGGTTAGTAGAGGCCGGTCTTCTGACCGCGAAAGGGGGTGCTCATAGTGACCTTCCCGATCGTACCCAAGCTCCCCGAGCCAAGTCAACTTTGGTGATGACGACACGTTATTTCGCACCGAGTCGTGGTTTCCTAAATTTCCCCATTTTAAAAATATTTAGGTGGCGACTCAGATCCGCAAAGCGATCCATGTTTGGCACTTCTTTTCAAAAATCATTTTTCCTTAAAACGATTTGCGAGGTGGACTCTTTGGTTCAGATTAGAACCGCGACACAAACTTTAAGAGTCCGAATCAGAGAGAGGTCCTCATGCGTTAGCTTCGGCGACTCTCATTGGGATTTAGAGAGCTTGACTCGAACTCGTGATATCCTGCTTTGACTACACTTATGTGTTTCTTTGCATTGCATGTGCATTGTGCGCCTAGGACACCGTGTTGGCCATCTGCTATTCTGGCGGTTTTGGGAGGCTTGTCTTGTCAAGGCATGTCCATAAGGTTGACCGGTTCATGGCTCGCCAAGATGGGAACACAAACCCCGGTTTTACTGGGCACCCTTTGACCATTCGACCTAGTGCATATTCGAAACCATAGTGACCATTCCAAACTAGGACAAAGTTGCTTACCGATTTTAGGTTGTTTGAAGTCATTGCGTGTAGTGAAACCCTAGCTCCAAAATAGGACAGGAAACCCTACCCCAACATAGGGTGTATTGGCTCTCATTTACTTGCTATGTGCTTTTAGAGTGTATCTCTACAGGAATGCATATATCGGTTTGAAGTTTGAGCGTCGAACTGCGGGCACCAATGTCGATATTTTGAGAATCGCTTATATCTGCATCGATTCAGATTTGGGGCGATGATTTTGGGGAACAATGATCGTGAATAGAATACAATCGTTCACCGCTCAGATTCTGCTTTGGTGAAGTTGAGCCGAGATGTCATTCTGCTTTTCCCTTTGCTAGGTAGTCTTGGAACCATAGCTTCGTAAAGCTCCACTATCTCCTGCACATTGGATTTGCGTTGGTAGACTTTGTCGGTCGTAGACTTCTCAAGGGTAATCAGTACGGGAGAAGGCTAGCGTGCACGCACCACCAAGACAATGACCACGGATCAGTGATCTTTGAGCAGTCAGTTTGAGATGTCCGAGCCTATTACAGACACAGATATACCGGTTGCTCAATTAGATCAGGACAATATGTCGAGCCTGGAAGAGATGGTGCGCCAACTCCAGGATAGTATGAAAGCCATGCAGCAAGACGCTGTTCGTCAAGCAGAATCCGCCAAGCAACAGGCCGTGGTCATAACCCAACAGGCAGAGACACTTGCCAGGCTAAGGCAGCAAACCGAAGTATCTACTTCGCACCCATCTCCACCCCCACCTGTGGTTCCAATACCCAGAGAGGCAGCTCATGTCCAGGAAAGTACAGATGTTCCGACAGGGCCGGTCCCACTGCCAATCCCACCTCAGTTGTCCAAAGCACCGGCTAACCCAGTGGACACGCCCTTTGAATTTGAGGTCGACCCAACTGCACTTAAGGTCAATAAACTCGAGGAGTTGTTCAGACAGGCACATGGAGTGAACCTCATCCCGGATTTAGAGGACGGGTATATTGAATCTGCAGTTACCTTGCCAGAGCGGTTTAAAATGCCACATATCGATCGCTTTGACGGCTCTGAAGACCCAAGGGTGCACCTCCACCTGTTTTCCGATATCTTGAAGCCAATGGGTTTGACCACGGCTCAGAAGCTATCTCTCTTTGGCCGAACCATGTCTGGGGTAGCCGCGATCTGGCATGCAAAATTGAAGGACTCCGTGAAACAGAACTGGGAAGAGCTGGCTGAGGCCTTTATTGCCCAATACTCCTACAACACACAGATCGAGGTCACAACTCGTGATCTCGAAGCCACCCGCCAAGAACCAAATGAGAGTTTCTCAGAGTTCGTGATGAGATGGAGAGCAAAGGCTTCAATGATGACTACAAGGCCTTCTGACAAAGACCAGATAAGGATGGTTGTGCGCAACCTCCAACCCAAACTGATGCGAAAAATGATAGTCTTACCCTTTCCTACCTTTATGACCTACACGAGATGGGGGTACAGATTGAGGACGCTATGAAACAGGGCCTCATTGACCAGGAAAAGGAACAGCCCAAGGGGGCACTCAACCGCAGTTCGAATGCGACCACCAGCGGTGATGCAATTACAAGATCTTCTGAAGTGGGCATGGTCGCAACCACCACGTCAAAAACAGCTACCTCATTCACCGGTGCGTCCGGGAGTAGCTCGCGAGCAGCCAAATATCCACCTCAAGTCAAGAGGGTTTTTACCCCACTTTATATGCCTTTGTCAAAAGCTCTAGGGGGCCTACTCAGGAAAGGACATTTGAAACTATTAGAACAACAGCCTCTACCCGATCCTCTCCCTCCAAAGCATGACCCGACTAAGTACTGTGCTTTCCATCAACAAACAGGTCATGACACTAACAGTTGTGTTCGTCTTCGCCACGAGATACAAAATTTGATCGACAATAAGGTCATCACCGCACCTGCTCGGCACAGTCCATCGTCACTAGATCAGTGAAAGTAGGGGTTACTGCAAGTATGTGATCAGGGATGGGTCTACCTGTGGGTGGCACTTGGTGTATTTCAGATGTGGTGTTTGGCACGCGCAGTTTTGAGCATTTGCGAATGCTGGTTTTTGTATGTTCTGGCTTGGGTATTGAGTCAGTGCTGTTTTGAGTCTGTCTCTTTATTTTGAGTCAGTCTTTTTATTTGCTTAAAAGTCTGTCTCGTTGTTTTGAGTCCGTCTTTTCATACTGTGTCAGTAAGGTCTGTCTTGTTGTATCGAGTCAGTCCTATTGTATAGGAGTCGGGTGATTCCCGGGGGGGGGGTGTTACCTCGGACATCACTTGCTTGTTTTGCGTTTGCCTTTGCATTTTGTTTTGAGTCTGTTTCTGCCAGGGAGTCAGTTATGCCAACAGATTTGGAATGGAATGATGATTTTCACACTCTTGTGTTTGCTTCGCCGTGTGCTAGTTATGCGTAAATTCTAAATGAGATGGCGATTTGACTAAGAACTTTGTGTCTTTTCTGTGCCTTGAAGTCATTGTAATGACCTAAGTTTTTCAAAACTTTTTGAACACTGTGATGAAAACGAAGAGGAAGGAATTCCTCGGGATTTGCAAAACTTTGATCAAATTGAGAGAAAGAGAGGCGTGCTAAGTCCTTAATGAATGAAATCATGCTTGTTAGTGTGAGTACTGGGAAGGATCCTGGCTTGATCCAAATTGGTCCTACATCGTTTCAAAGAGCGATTTGTCGCTTTCTTAAAAACTTTCAAAAAATGTTTTGCGCGGTCCTGCGAAGACATATGTGGAATCGCTCTTGAGATTGTGCAGCCTAGGATCGCTCTCAGCCTCGAGACTTGAGTCCTTGCCTTCAAACCTTGAACTCGCATTCAGAATGTTCCAAGGTCAATCACAATATGAGGCCTGTGTGGCCAGATTCAAAGCAGCCCATGAATTAGAGGCAAAGAAAGTCGATCAAGAAGATCAATCAAGAAGCTTGCAAGGCTAGATCGTAAACACCCCTCAAACTAGGGGCAAAAATGTCGATAAGCTCAAGAGCCAAGATGGATCCTTCTCAGAATCGATACAATGTACCACTCTCTTGGATACGGATGGCTTCAATCTCAAAAACCATTTGGCATGGACTTGTTACACTTTTACCCTTTGAGAGGCTCATTGGCCGAAAACCCTAAGGGCGACCAGCAAAAGTTAGAGCAAGCAAAAATACATACAAAAGGAAAAGAAAAAAGATACAAAAAAAAGAAAAGAAAAAAGAAAAGAAGCTCAGAAGGTCGAAAACCTGGCAAAAGTTAGAGCCTAAAAGAAAAGAAAAAAAGAGAAAAAATGAAAATAATTGAAAAGGAAAGAAACAAAGCTCGCAAGGTCGAAAACCCGCAATAGGCCTTTGGCAAAAGTTAGAGCATAAAAGGAGAGGTTAAATACCCGAGTGTACCTTAACCCCGAACTACGAAGGCTTGATTCCCATGTTTGGGATACGAGGCAACTTCATCTTGAAGTCCACCCTAAAACACTTCAAATTGACGATCATGAAGATTGCCGATGGTTCTGTCATCTGCTCCAAACAAGAGGCAACTTTCCGTTGCCATTCAACGCTACATGTGGTGCATCATTCAAACAAGGGGCAACTTTCCGTTGCCAAAACGCCGTGGTGTCACTTCAAACAAGGCAACTTTCCGTTGCCATGCAGTGTCCTTCAGACAAGGTGCAATTTTCCATTGCTTATGGATCCGAGGTTGCGCATCTCAAGAGTAGGTTCCGTGCTTGTTGAGCAGTGACCGTTTGCAAAAACAGTTTTTGGGAATTTTTACTGAGGTTGACTGATTTTCTCTAGAAAATTATTCCATTTTTCCAAAACTGGACCGTTTTCTTGGACCCAAAAAAGGAAAATTTTCAGTGCTCATAGCCTGACTTGCATGATTTCAAATCAAAAATCGAACAAGCATGTTAATCTAACTTTCATGTTGGTCAAAATTGTTTTAAAACCAAAAATGGTCAAAATAATGAACTAGGGGCACAGTTGAGCCAGCTTCTGTCTTTCCCCCATTCTCAACATACTTGCCAGAAGGGCACTCTACCTGCCAGAAGAGGGCACAACTGCAGTCAACAACAAAGGGCTGAAAGCTCTCTCACCCTCCAAGCAGCGAGGTATCAAGTCAAGTGCGAAGCACGAACTAGGCTGGGGCAAAATATTCCACTCCATCATCTGGACAGATCTAACCACGTTCAAACTCCCCAGCAAGGCATCATCAACCGACGTCAGCTGCAGGTTTGCTACACACCCAATCGTAACGCAGCCCCTCTGTGGAAGAATCTCACTGTGAACAAGAAGAAGAATCTAGTGGAATGCTAGGGGCAAGAGCCCACAACTTCCTATTTATCCATCAACCACCCAGGGGAGGGATTGAAAAATGAGAGATTGAAGAATAGAGAGATGTGCGATGAGAGAAAAAGTGAGGAAGAAGGTTTTGAGAGAAAAACCGAGCCTGAGGGCCGAGCGATGTGAGAATCACAAATCAGAAAGGGTGGGAAACAATACCCGGTGAAACAGGCTCCCTGTGCACGCTTGAGTCGTGTCTTTGTTTTGTTTGTCTCGATTCTAGATTTGAGTCGTTCCGGCGTGTCTCGATGTGTTTAGGTTGTTTACCTTTGTCTTCCTTTATTGAGTCGTGATGCTGTGTCCAACAGAGACTCAATACCCAGTTGAGAACTCAATTTCAATTTCAAGAAAATCATCTTGTGCTCAGAGTGCTGTGCCATTCTCCACATTTGTGCAAAAAAAAAAAAAAGGAATTTGTTCTTTCGAAAACTGCAGGGCCCACCCCCGATAAGTGTGAACAGTAAAACCAGGACCTATCTGAAGCTATATGGTTCCGAACTGCCAAGCAAAAGCAAAAGAGCGAAAATCGAGGCATCTGAGTATGCTTCAACTTCAGCAAATTCCGTGATTGTGCTCCGGATGTACCTCTTCAGGACCTTGCCAATGCTCCGAAGTATGAGTGCGCCTCTACCTCAAGTGTAAGCCTGCTTCAAGACAGAACGACAATTAAAGCAGCAACAGATGTTATCTCTTGCCAACATAAACAGGGTGTCCCCTTTTCGAGCTAAGTGTGTTGCAAAGCCCTCCAAGAGGTAAATTAGAGGCACCAGAGTGCCTGTTAAATGCCCCCATGCTTGCATAGAAAATGCATTTTATCACACCGCTTTCGTGCACCTCATAGCACTGTCTTGTGTACCTTTATTGTATTGTTATGCACTTCTCATGCTTACTTGCATCGTTATGCACCCACTTCACTTGCATTGCTATGCACTCTTCACGGGTCTAGGAGACCTTAAATCCTCTAAAGGTGCAATTCCTTTTTGCATACATCCCGAATTACAAACCGGCTTCGCGAAAGCGTATAAGTCCAATTACAAAACCGGCCATAAAGCGTATAAGTCCACTATAAAAACCGGCGGCGTAAGTCCAATTACAAAAGCGTATAAGTCCACTACAAACCGTCGCAAAAGCGTATAAGTCCACTACAAACCGGCCATGAAGCGTATAAGTCCACTACAAAAACCGCCGCGAAGCGTATAAGTCCACTACAAACCGTCACAGTACAAGCGTATAAGTCCACTACAAACCGGCGCGAAGCGTATAAGTCCATTATAAACCGGCCAGCGAAGCGTATAAGTCCACTACAAACCGGCACAGCGAAGCGATAAGTCCACTACAAACCGGCCATGAAGCGTATAAGTCCAATTACAAACCGGCCACGAAGCGATAAGTCCACTATAAAACCGCCAAAGCGGCGTATAAGTCCAATTACAAACCGGCTTCGCGAAAGCGTATAAGTCCAATTATCCAATTCTTGCATCTTGCATTTCATTTGCATCTTGCCCCTGAACTACGCTGGTTTGATTCCTTGCAAAGGGATACGTAGGCAGCCTGCGGGCACAACCATTCATTCATTTGTATTTTGTTTGTTTGTCCAAGTCTTCGGCCTTGTCAAAAATGGGTCGTCTCTGGGCTTTGACATTCACTCCCGTCATTGTTATGACTTTCGAAGTTCTCACAAAGAGGGGCAATCAGAGACACCCCATTTTTGACCGCCCTCAAGACTTGGGCATTACTGATGGTTTGCTCGGTGTTGAGAGATGTGCAGGGCAAGGATTCAATTCCTTCGGCAAGGAGAGAGGCAAACCCTTCAAAACACTTTGTCTAGGGGTTTGGAGTTGAAGAAAAGAAGAAAGGAGAGGAGAAAACTGGTTTGGGACAAGTTCGGCATAGATCCGGGTAGAAGGGAATCGAGCAGCCCTCGCTAAATCGGGCTTATTCAATTGCATATTTGGAGTTAAGCTATGAGGCCATCATCATTGGAAAGAAGACTTCCGGCGCTTCCCTTTGCACTCAAGAATCTCCTAGAGCCAAGTCCGGGTGGAGGAGATATGATTGGTTGAAGCTAGGCATCATCCCGGTTGGATCGAGTCTGCGCGACTTCACGGAAAAGGGCATAACTTTTTGCACAGGAGGAATTTTGATGCAAGGTTTGCGCCATTGGAAAGCTAACTTCCGGGGCTTCGATTTGCATACCCACCGGCCATGTTTTGACCAAGGAATCATCTGTCGGCACTCTATTTAGCCGACCGGCAGAAAAGAGTGCCGACCGGCACTTTATTTTGGCCAATGATCAAATTGGCTGGCGGGTTGAACCCTTTGAACCCCCAAGCTTGGTGCATGCAGCTGTGCCAGCCGATGCACAGAACCGATCCACGTGCATATATGCATCTATTTGGAGCCTTTGAACCCCAAAACCCCTTCTAGAAGGTTGAACCTTTGGCCAAGCTTCTTGGAGAAGCCTTGACCAGTCTTAGCTTCTCCAAGAAGCCTTGCACCTCCCTTTGAACCCTTGACCCTTTCCATGACTTAGCCTCTAAGTCTTGGCTTATGCTTGCCTATATAAGCATGCCCCTCTCCATTGCTCAAAGGTTAGAGGTTTGAACAAAAGACCAGAGAATATATATGTATAACTGATATGTACATATATATCCCACCCCCTCTCTCCATATCTCTCTCATCCAACTTCCAAAGTCCATTGTTCTTGAGCCATTCCTTCACCACCACCTAGCACCACCACCACCATTCCATTTCCAACGACTTGGAGGTCATTTGCAGAGCTTAGGAGCACCTAAACTTGGATCAAAACCTGCTGGTTCATTGGTCTTCAAGGGTAAGTGTCATCTTCCCTTTCTAGCCTTTTCTTGTTTCATATCTTAGCCCTAGTTGCAAGCACTTTTGGGCTCCGACCCAAACTTCAAATAGTCTTATTTTGGGGTCCTCTTCATGTTTGATTGAGGACCCCTTGCCGTTTGGTGGCTGCATCTAGCACCTATCTCAATATCCTCTTGTATGCCATGTTTCTTGCATAGAATATTTGGCTTGTGTATGATCTGTTTTTGAGCATGTAATAAACTGTAAGTAGGCTCATTTTGAGCCCTTCTTCAACATTGAATAAGGGCTCAACCATGGTTTGCCTCTCTATCATACTACTTGCTTTGAAATCTCTTCTATTTACCGTAATCTTGCATGCTTTGTTAGCCTATCTATGCTTTTGTTTTTGGGACCTGTCATAACCTGAAAATGTGCTTATTTTGTCATGTATAAGATCTGTTTTTGGTTGTTTAGGTCATCCATGACATGCCTTGTATAGTTATCATGCAACCCCTCTTGTATGCCTCGAACATTGACCCTTCTAGCATGTGTTGCTTGCACTATTTCAGTGATTTGGAACCACTTACAATGTCATTTCAGTCCTCATGGCATGTTTGAATGCTCACATTTGATGCTCCTTTAATGCTCTGTAAGGTTGTTGTCATATGCTCCATATTTGGCCATTTGTGCATGCCTTTGAATTTAGACCATTTAGATGCCATCTAAGTGGTTTTGGGGGTTTGTTTTAACATGCTTTAGGACTGATTTGGTTGTTCTTGGCCTATTGAGGTTTGATTTGTATAGCCATGGTTTAATCCCTTGGCTTGCTTTGAGTTTTGGACATCGTATGCATGCTTGGCTTGTTTTGTTTACTTGGATTTTGCACCTTCTGTAACATGATTTCAGAGCTTTCTAAGCATGCCATGTATCCATGCTTCCCTCTTTTAAGTGTGCTTAAAAGTTGCTTTTAATATGCATAAGTGTTGGACCTTGTATGCATGCATGTTTGTGTGTACACTAGTCTTCATTTCCTCGGCATTTGGCCACTCTTATAGACCTATTTAGAGCTGCCTAATCCATGTTTAAGTCCATCTTTCAATTGCTTTGCATGCATCGCTTGCATAATACCTTCCATGCTTACCTATATGCATTGCATTGTCCATGTCGCATGATAGATAACATGCCTAGGTTGCATGTGCATTGTCATGCATGCTTGCCTCTTGAATTGAGTGTGATAGAGGTTGGGTTTCATTTGTGTGTTTGATGTGCATTTCATTTGAAATCAAAGTTGCTAACTTGGTCTTGGGCCATCACGCATCGAAATGCGCGATTGGTGGTCCGAGGACCAAGGACTATACTCCTTTGAGTCACAAATATGATAAGGAGTATGGTTGGTGCAAACACTTGTCCCAAATTTCCATATCATACACCGCCGCTTGTTGTTGTCACAAAACTGCCTCCTCGCAGAATTTAGTGCCGACTGCACTCTTTAGTGCCGACCGCAATCTTTTTATGCCGATAAGCTTTCATTCCACGGTGGCCAAACCTCAAGATCCGGTGGCCAAACCCTCACCGGTGGTGATCTTCAGGGCATTTGGAAGATGTTCTGGGACTTTGGCAATTTTCGAGGGAGGCAGGACAGTGAAACAGAGACAGCAGTGGTGCGGTGTGGGCTTCCTGCAAGTCGGACATCGAGCATGCATCATTCACAAGATTTCCAAGGCAGGCGAGGCCCCATTTCATTTCATTTAGATGCTTTAATTTCAAGATTTAGGAATTTGTAATAATTTATTTATTCATTTATTCTTGATCAGATATTTATTTATTCGGTCCCCGAGTGAGGGCAAAATGTAATAAGTGTGGGTGAGTGTGACGCATGTCTTCCAACCCCGCTTCTTTCTAACCCTTTTATTTACCTTTCGATGGTAGATTAGGGCATTTTAAATTAGCATACCTTATGCAATGCATGTGCATCCATGCATTTGTTTACATGCACCTGCTCGGTACATCATACAAAATGCATTGCAATTTTCAAATTCCAAAATTGAATACGTGATATGTGATAGCATTTCATATACCATGCTTAGGATAGCCGAGCGCCTAGATTGCATTTTTGCCTGTGTTGCATTAGCCACTTAACATGGACTAGGTCATGCATTGTTTTGCTAACTAGTTTATTGTTTTGGCGCGGAGTACTAGGTGAGCTTTTATGCTTTAGCATACTGCATGCGTGTGGGTGTTGCCATGATAAGAGGGATTACCATGCGGCTAAATGCTTACGTGATAAACTGTATGAATGCCTGTGGGTGGAGGTTGGATTGCTTAAGTTGGAAGTACTCATTGAAATCCGCATTTTAGTCTACTTGCGAGTAGCAACATAAGTTGGAAGTACTCATTGAAATCCGCATTTTAGTCTACTTGCGAGTAGCAACATCTAAACACGTTTTTCGAGACAAAACGGATATGCAATGTTTGTTCCCAAATTAGGCGATCTAGTCTATACTTGTTTGCTGTGCGCATAACATAGTAATTCTAGGCTAATAACCGGAATAAGAACACGTAATGTTTTCAAAAGAGGATATCATGGTTAGTAGAGGCCGGTCTTCGGACCGGGCGAAAGGGGGTGCTCATAGCTGACCTTCCCCGATCGTACCCAAGCTCCCGAGCCAAGACAACTTTGGTGATGACGGACACGTGGCCTTCGGCACCGAGTCAGGGTTTCCTAAATTCCCCCATTTTAAAAATATTTAGGTGGCGACTCTGTTATCTGGCAAAGCAGTCCATGTTTGGCACTTCTTTTCAAAAATCTGTTTTCCTTAAAACGATTTGCCAGAGGTGGACTCTTTGGTTCAGATTTAGAACCGCGACACAAACTTTAAAGAGTCCGAGCTGTAGAGAGGTCCCTCGCGGGCGTTGCTACATTTACCTGCTTATGTTGGTAGATTAGGGCATTTCTATCTTAGCATACCTTATGCAATGCATGCGTGCATCCATGCATTTGTTGACATGCACCGGGCTCGGTACATCATACAAACTGCATTGCAATTTTCAATTCCAAATTGAATACGTGCTACTCGCGCATTTCACATGCCATGTTTAGGGTTAGCCGAGCCTACTCTAGATTGCATCTATGCCTGTGTTGCATTAGCCACTTAACATGAACTAGGTCATGCATGTTTGCTAACTAGTTTCTTGTTTTGGCACGGAGTACGATGTAAGTTTTATGCTTTAGCATGTCGCATGCGTGTGAATGTTAACATGACAGTATGCCTGCCATGCGGCTAAGTGCTTATGTGATAAACTGCTTGAATGCCCGTGGGTGGAGGTTGATTGCGAATTGGAACAACTCATTGAAATTGTATTTTAGCCTACTTGCGAGTAGCAAAAACCAACACGTTTTTGAGACAAAACGGATATGCAATGTTTATTTCAAATTAGGCAATCTAGTCTATACTTTTGTGTTGTGATCACATAGTAATTCTAGGCTAATAATTGGATAAGAGCACATGATATTTTCAAAACGGATATCACGGTTAGTAGAGGCTCTTCGAGCGGCGAAAGGGGTGCTCATAGTGACCTTCCCCAATCGCACCCAAGCTCCCGAGCCAAGACATTTGGTGATGACGGACCATTTGGCAACCGAGTCGTGGTTTCCTAAATTTCCCATTTTAAAATATTTAGGTGGCGACTCTGTAATCTGGCAAAGCAGTCCATGTTTGGCACTACTTTTTTCAAAATCTATTTTTCTTCAAAACGATTTGCCAGAGTCGGACTCTTTGGTTCAGATTTAGAACCGTGACACAAATCGAGTCCAAACTGTAGTGACCCCAATATGAACGGAACGGGACTTAACCCTCCCGGGGCGTTCAGGGACATCTACAGTTTCTGGCGACTCCGCTGGGGAGTTTAGAGAGCTTGACTCGAACTCGTGATATCCGTTTTTTACTACACTTATGTGTTTCTTTGCATTACATGTGCATTGGTGCGCCTAGGACACCGTGTTGGCCATCTGCTATTCCTGAGCGGTTTGCCGGAGGCTTGTCTTGTCAAGGCATGACCATAAGGCTGACCGGTTGCGGGCTCTGCCAGTATGGGAACACAAACCCCGGTTTTACCGGGGCACTCTTTTCGACCATTCGACCTAGTGCATATTCGGATCCATGGTGACCATTCCAAACTAGGACAGGTTGCTTACCCGATGTTAGGTTGTTTGAAACCCGCTGCGTGTGTAGTGAAACCCTAGCTCCTGACAAAGTAGGACAGGGAAACCCTACCCCAACATAGGGGTGTTTTGGCTCTCTTTTACCTGTTATGTGCTTTAGAGTGTATCTCTACAGGAACACACATATCAGTTTGCAAGATTGGGTATCAGCCCGAGGCGCCAGGCCGTTGTTTAAGAATCTACCGTGTATCTGCGGATGTCGGGCTTTGAATAGTGATTCTAGGGAGCAGTGTTCAGTAGTAGAGTGCAGTTGTTCGACTACACCCGTGTTTGATCTGTTTGGGGCTGAAATGCTGCTTGTTTTTCGTTTCAGTTCAGAGATTCAGTGGGTCGATCCAGAACAGCAAGTGTCTTCTCCTTGCTGAGGTAGGACTCAACATGACGCAGAATTCAGAAGAGATAGTGGTTATGACAGCTGCACTAGATCAGGGAACCACCCTACAGAGTGAGACCGACATTGATATGCCGCATCCCCCTAGGTCGCCCGCTGCATACTCGATCTGGACCCCCTAGTTCTATCAGGCTCGTGAGCCCACTACATTCGAGTTAATGGGGATGATAGGTGATCTCCAGAGGTCCGTGGCGGATCTCGCTTACGGGATGTCAACCTCGCCACCGGTTGTACCGTATGCTGGAAGTTTCGAACCCCAGGAGCCCCCGCTACTGGGGCGGATTGTGATTGAGCTCAACCAGCCGGAGATGGCCTCCACCCACAACAGTGATGTATCAACAGCAACCCAAACCTTTAATCAAGCTGAGGCTAGGGGCAAGGACAAATCAAGGCGATGTCGATCCTGCTGAACGCTCATCGTGGCGTGAGGCTTTGAAAGCCGGGGAATGAACAAATAACAGTATCCGCAATTGTAACCAAAATTGTGGATTTATGTTTTCCCCACTCCACCGAGGGAGTTCAAGTCGGCCAAAACCGGGACAGGCCCCGTCATGCCAGAGTAGTTCCTCCCATTCCCAATCCTACACCGGGGAAGGATCAGAAATCCAAGCCCGCACCTGCCGATCCGTTCGCTAGTGTGCCTAGCAAGAACACTCAGACTTCCAAGTACCAGCCCCGGGGGCACAGGGCCTTTCATGCTCTCTACATGCCGCTGTCTAGGGCGCTTCTCATTTTGGCTAAGAAGGGGCATCTTACACCCTTGGAGCCTCGACCTCTGCCGAAGACTCTCCCGGCAGGCCATGATGCTACACAAGATCAGGCGTATTCACCAGCCAGATCGCCATGCCACTGATAATTGTTTCCGCCTCCGTCATGAGGTACAAGACTTGATTGACAACGAGGTTATCCTCCGCCCACCTCAAAGAAAATCCGCCACCACTCGGTTGTTGGATTTCGAGGACACGGATCGCAGTATGTAATCGAAGGTGAACCGCTGCGGGCCGTGGTTCGTAAATTTTTGATATGGCGCTGGCACGCATTTTGAGCACCGCCAATGCTAATTTTGTAAATCCTGACTTGGGTGTCGAGTCAGGCTTTTGTTTTTGAGTCTGTCGCTCTGTATTGAATCAATCTTTTACTTACAGAGTCTGTCTTGCTGTAACAAGTCAGTTCCTTTTTGTATAGTATACCAGGTGATTTCGGGGTTGTTGCCTCAAACACCGTTTTGTCTTTCAATTAGTTGTTTTTGCTGCTTGAGTTTGTTTCTGCTGAGGAGCCAATTATGCCAACAGATCTGAATGAAACAGCTGTGGCTATCATAGGCCGAATTTGTCGCTATTTGAGCCAACCGTGCCAGAGATGTGAATGGGGCAACAGTGCATTTTGCCTACCCTCTTGTGCCTTAAACATCGTCACAATGACCTAAGTTTTTCATAAAACCTTTTTTTTTTTGGAACAATGCGGTGATGAAAACGAAGAGGAAGTAATTCCCTGGGTTTTGTAAAATTTTGATCAATTTGAGAGAAAGAGAGGCGTGCTGAGCTTTTAATGAATAAAATCATGCTCGTCGGCGTGAGTACTGAGAAGGACCCTGGCTTGATCCAGACTAGTTCCACACTATCTTCAACACGAGCGATTTGTCGCTTTCTTAAAAACTTTCAAAAACAAAATATTTTGCGCAAGTCTCGCAAAGACCTGTGTGGAACTGCTCTTGAGATGGTGCAGCCCAGGATCGCTCTCGGTCTTAAGTTTCAAGTCATCTGTTACAAACTGGATCTGTTCGAAACAATCAGTGCCATGAAATGCCTGTGTGGCCCATTTCGAAGCAGCCCTCGAGCGAGAGGCACCAAAGCCAGATCAAGGAGATCAGATCCCACCAGGCAAGGCTCATGAAGTAACCGTGATGGATTCTTTTGCAAATCAACACCACAGTCACTCTCTTGGATACAGAGAGGCTTCAAACTCAAAACCATTTGGCATGGGCTTGTTCCACTTTTACCCTTTGAGAGGCTCGCTGGACCGAAAACTCGGAAGGGCGGCCCAGGCAAAAGTTAGAGCAAAGAAAAAGAAAAAAAAAGAAAAGAAAATGCAAAAAGAAGAAAAGAAAAAAAAAAGAAAGAAAAAAAATATACAGCAAAAGAAATAAAAAAAAAATATAAATAAAAAAAATGCAAAAGAAAAGAAAAAAAAAGAAAGAAAGAAGAACAAAGCTCGCAAGGTCGAAAACCTGCAACAGGCGCTTTGGCAAAAGTTAGAGCCTAAACAGTGAAGGATAAAATACCCGAGTGTACCTTAACCGGAACTACGTAAGGTTTGATTCCCATGTTTGGGATACGTAGGCAACTTCATCCTGAAGTCCAGCCCCCAACGCTTCCATAGCGTCTCAGTCCATGTCATGGTTTTGATTACTTTTGCCTCCTCCAAATCCAAGATCTCGGTTGCAGCAACCCGGAGTTACGTGATTAACTTCCTCTTGAAGTCCAAACCACCAACACCTTCCAGGTGATTGTGTCCACATATTGGTTCAAACCGTCTTTGACTCCTCCGCGCCCGAGGGTCCGATCGTCATCAACAAGGATTAGCTTACGAAATGCCGCGGCGCCACCCAAACAAGGGGCAACTTTCCATTGCCATGCATTGCCATAAGTTGCCCTGAGTTACCATCTAAACCAGGGGCAACTTTCCGTTGCCTTATCCCCCTTTAAGCCAGGGGCAATTTTCCATTGTCTCCGATCCGAGGTTGCGCATCTCGAGGGTAAGTTCCGCGCTCGATGAGCGTTGATTGTTTACAAAAATAGTTTTTGAAAATTTTCACCGAGGTTGACTTATTTTCTCAAAAACTGTTTCATTTTTAAAATTGGACCATGTTTGGACCCAAAAAGGAGAATTTCTAGTGCTCACAGCCTGATTCGCCTGATCTTCGAATAAAAAATTGAATAAGTGTGCTCATCCAACTCTCATTTTTGATCAGAACTGTTTTAGAAAACAAAAAATGGTCAAAGTGACGAACTAGGGGCACGATTGAGTCGGGTCCTCTGTCTTCCCCCCATTAATATGCTGGCCAGCAAGGCACCCTATCCACCAGAAGCAATAGCCGTGAGCTAACAGTGTTGGGCGTGAACCCGCGACTTCCTATTCATCTGTCATTCACCCTGGGGAGGGATTGAAAAATGAGAGAATAAAGAATAGAGAGGTGTAAGCTGAGAGAAAAGTGAAGAAAAGGGTTTTTGAGAGAAAAACAGAGCTTAGGGGCCGAGTGATGTGAGAATCACAAATGAGAAAGGGTGGGAAATAATACCCAGAGAAATTGGCTCCTCGAGATTTGAGGTCTCTTTGTAAACATGTCTGTGTGTCGTGTCTTTTGATTTGTCGACCTTGATTTTGGCTTTGAGTCTTTTCCGAGTGTGTCTCGTTGTGTTAGGTCGTGTGCCTTTTTGTTTCTTTGTTTGAGTCTGTCTCGCCGTGTTCTGTGTAAGGCTCGATACCCCGATTGAAAACCCATCTTCTTCCAAAAGGTAATCACTTGTGCTCAGAATGCTGTGCCATTCTCTACATCCGGGCAAAGTAAGAGAAGGAAAGGGAAAATTTGGGACATCCGAGTGTGTCTCAACTGCAACCGTGTCAGTTTTGTGATCCGTCTCGTCAGATTGGGGCTATTTGTTTAGAGTTTGCTGTGTGCAGAATGAACCGAATGCTGTGTTATGGGCTATATGCAGATCAATCCCCAGCAGATTAGTCCCTAGCAGAGTATGGGATGTGAACCCGCTGCAAAGGGTTCGTATGTGTTGTGTTGCTGTTTAGTTGGTTGGTCATCTGATTATTACAGTGCAAGTGTTCGATTGTCAGACAACAAATCAATATCATTTACATTTGAGGTGTAATGTGATGCAATGCAGTGCAAGGATATGAAATATGCATATATATATATATACAAATGTAACACTCTTTTCAAACAAAAGTTCGTTTCATTTCATATCATCTTTTTCAAATACATAGTCTGAGAAAAGCAAAAACCTGCCTACGGCAGTACATAGTACTCTATCTACCAAAAAGAGAAAAGTACAAGAAAAGAAAAAGAAAGAAAACAAATGAAGTCTCAGAATCATCATCAATGGCCTCATGTTGGGAATCCGTCCTCGCCTCTTCTGGGCGTAAGCACAGAGCATCGCTGGTGTCGCTGTCGGGCCGAGCCCGAAGCCGCCTCGGCCTCCTCCTCGAGGCCTCCGCCCGACTCGCCATCCTCGCAATCGAGCCTGCGAGTCGCTCCCACATGGCCATGCCCCCCTCTGGTACGAGGGAATATCCTACCATCCCGAGTAGAAATGGGAGGTCCAGATGGAGCACCGCCACTCACGGGAGGAATCGGGAAGGGAGGCTGAAAAGTACAAAAGGCAAATGCATCAGTATACATAAGCAGTTTATCGACAAGACAGACGAAAGTCAGTGTGTGAATGTAAATGTGAGCGCTTATCAGTACATAATGCAGTGTATGAGTACAGTGTGTGAATGCCGTGAGCAGTTTATCAGTGCAGAATGCAGTGTGTAAGTACAGTGTATGAGTCCCATGAACAGTTTATCAGATTTTGTGTCGTGTATCAGATTACGCAAAACAGTTTGTATATAGTTTGGGACTATGTCAGAAAGAACATACCGGAAGGCCATAGAAGGCTAGGAACTCAAAGGCCCACTGCAACATCCCCGCCATGGAGGCATTCAGCTCCACTGACTGCCGGGTGTACTCGGAAGAAGCCTGCAAAAATATCGGATGCATCAAATATTCTGTGGAATATCAAATAAACTAAAATCAAATGACTGTACAGAAATGCAGTAATACATACCGGAGGCAAGTCAGGAATACCAGCCAACTCATGACCAACTGGGAGGAGCAAAGGATGGTAGGTCTCCCCACTCGCCTCAGATGTCAACATGGTAGGCGTAGCGGGCCAGCCTGCCCCTCGCCCCTCTCAGACTTCTCCCGCCACGAAGCTTGAGCTCAGGACGGTCCCGCCTCGCTTCCCCGCTTCTAGCCGCCTGCGCCGCAGTCTCTCGCTCACCGGCGACCACCACTCACCGGCCGCATGATGAAGGTCCGGACGCATTTCGAGTAATCGCTTCGCCTGGTTGCTCGCCTCCCAAATATGGTGTAGTCCGCCATCCGCCACGGTGAAACGCCGGTGTCCTCATATGCTCGGGAGGATGCTCCGACTATTCGCCAGTAACCCTAAGGTCTCGACGCAGAAGCGCCACCAGTACCAAGCCCGGCCATCGCCTCTAGCAAAATCCGGTAACGTGAGGTCTCGATCGCGCCGGCAAACCGATCCCGCACTATCGCTGGCAGAGGAGCCCATGGCTGCCAGGTGATCTGAAATTGAAATACAGTTTATTGCCTACTGGTATTGCAAATATACAGTGGAAAAGTGAAGCTTAAATGAACTGTAAGTAAAACATACCTTGGCGGAGGTGATGGTGTCAAAGTAACGACGGAAGAAGCTGAAAGTCTCCCGTGGCCTCCGGGTGCACCTCCCGTCGTAGCGGCGTGAAAAAGGGATGACCAGGGGAGTCTCCATCTCCGGTACTGGCTCTAGCCTGGGAAAGTAGGCATAGACCCACAACTGCAAAACAGATGTCAGTATGATCATCAGATACATCAAAAATGAAGAATAAAGCAGAAATAGCAGAGCCGTGTGTTGTGCAGTATATTGAGCAGAGTGTACGAGATTAAAGCAGAGTATGTGTGCCGTGTGTACCAAAGATCTGACAAGTGTAAAGCAGAGTGTACAGTGTGAGCAGTGTATAGTCAGTGTAAAGTAGAATGCGTGTGCAGTGCGGCAAAGTGTAAAGCAAACTACGGTGTGTGTGCAATGCGTAGTCTGAAAAGTACTGAGCAATGTAAAGTGGAAAGAAGACGTACCTCCCAAGCTCGCCAAGAACCCCAAGCAATGTCCCGCCACGAAACCGAGCTCATATAGCCAGAGAGAGTGGCGAGCCGCGCCACCCGATCGTAGAAGAAGATGTCCCGGACGTCCACCAAGTCGCCGAGTAGGCAGAGAGGCACGGTGTTCGCCCGTCGGCGAATAGGGTGGTCCCCAAAGAAAACATCAAGAAGCTACCAAGATATCGCTTACGGCCACCTCGGTCATCGGAGTCGTCAACAAGACGAGAGGCCGCACTTTAATCGCACCTCGAACCAAGAATAGCGGACAAAGCCTGGACGTGCAAGAGGCGGAACTGCGCCAAGCAAGTGGATCTGAGCGGCAGTCCACTCATCCATGTCGGTGTCGAAGGGGATCGGATCACCCCCTACCCTGATGCCGGTGAGCACCGAGAAGTCGTAGGGAGTCATCGTCATGTGCCCCGCTGCCGATAGATGAAATGAATCGGTGGTGTCCCACCACCTCTCTGCCAGGGCGGTTAGGAGAGGCCTGCAGGCGGTAAGCCGGGTCAGACCCCTACAGAAGGAACCGAAGCCCGCCTCATCTACGATGTGTCGAACCGCCTCAGGAAGCTCCAAGTACCAATCTCGAGCCAAAACATTCCCATACCCGCGGATGGTATGGGAATCTCCCTGTTTACAAACAAATGGTTGCAAAGCGATATGAAATGCACAGTTCGGAGGAAACATGTTAAAGTCGATACGAATCTAGCATGCATGCACGTTTCTCAGATTCAAACAGAAACCGGGTGCCGGTGTGCTTACAGTAAACTACAATATGTGATGCGTCAGTGTGTTTTTGAGTGGTGTAGTGTAAACATGGTGCACATGTGTACGTTTTTGAATCAGCAGATACTACGGTGGACTGTTTGATGCATCTTTTGAGTAAGTGCAAAACAAACATGGTGCACGGTGCACATTCTTGAATCCAAGCAGATGTCGTGTTTCGGTACTACGGCGGACTACGGCCTGTGATATGTCAGTGTGTTTGTGAGAGTCAGCATACATATATGGTGCATGTGTGCACATTTTTCAGATTCAAGCAGATGTCGGGTTATAGTGTGCCAGTAGGTGAACTACAACGTATGATGCGTCAGTGTGTTGTGTGTGGTTCAGTTTAAATACAGCATACAATATGTTTTCAGATTCGAATAAGTGCCGGGTGTCGGTAAGTTTGCAGTGAAATACAACGTATGCCGTGTGTTTAGGCGATTAAGGCTAGTGCAGTGTGTGTGCATGTGTATCGGTCCTAAGCAGATATCAGTTGTGAAGTTGTCTACAATCAACTACAGTACAGTGTATCAGAGCTAAGCAATTAAAGGTTGTAATCAGCTATGGCAGTTAACAGTTCACAGTTCTACATTGCAGGAAGTAAAACAGAGAAGAGGGTTACCTCGGAAGCGCCGAATGAGAGGTGAGAGGTCACCGGCCAGCGAAAGCTCGGTCCAGAGCCTGTCAAAACCAATGAAGTGGCGGAGTCCATCCGGCGGAAGCACGTGAATGGTCAAGGTAGGTCGCCGGATCAAACGGGCGCTCGCTCAGCGGGAGGAGCTCGACCCCGGGATCCATCTCGTGATCCGGGGGAGTCCCAACATGTGGAATGTCGTCAGCCATGGCAATGGTGGTGAAAAATGACCAGAATATGAAAACCGGGTCGGAATACGAAAAGTCAACTGGAAAAGTCAACCCCGAGAGGGCCGGAAATGGCCGGGAAGGCCGGAAGATGAAAATACACGGAAATGTGGAGAAAATCGAGGGGAACAAGTCCCGAAAAGGCAGAAATAGCAAAGGGAGCACCAAAATGAGATTTCAATCGGTTCAAAATGTCCGAAACGCGGTGAACTTCGCGAATCGGACGACAAAAATGACGCGAAAACGCAAAGAAACGAGCGAATGATGAGAAAAGAATGCTCTAGAGAGAGAGAGGGTTGGATTTCGGCGGCAAGGAAATAAGAAAATAGGGTTTGGGAACCCTATTTTATAAAAACCCGAGGTGAAATGCCGAATCTGCCCCTGATCAGCAACTTTTGGCCGGTCGGCACAATATTGTGCCGGTGGAGAAGTTTATGCAGCCGGTGGCAGCCGGTGACCTTCCCACCCAGCTGGTGGTGTTCCCAAGGCCTTGTTTAGGCAAAATGAGTAGTTGTGGGTCTTCATAGCTCAAGAAAGTGCAAGAAAATGCACCCCCGATGTTCAACCGGCCTCCGTTTCGACTTCGGACTGTGTCTACTGTGCGTAACACTCGAATTCAAGCAAAGATTGTATCCTTTTGTCTTTTGTAAGATTCAAAAGTTGCTCCGTGTGCGTTGCATGCATCACTCGCATTGTCTAAACGCATCGCGCTATCTTGCGCATCATATTGCATTTGGCATGCATTCAATCTCACTGTTTTGTGCACTCGCGTTGTCTAACGCATCGCGCTATCTTGCGCATCATACTGCATTTGGCATGCATTCATCGCGCTATTTTGCGCATCGCGCCGTTTGGCGCACCCCCCTTTGCATTGTCTTGCATCCTTTAAGGTACGTGTGCCTCATTTCACATTTCATTGAATCCCGAGGTACGTGTGCCTCGTTTTGCATTTCATTTTCCATCAAATGAGGTATGCGTGCCTCATTTCGCATTTCATTGCATCATGAGGTACGTGTGCCTCGTTTTGCATTTCATTGCATTTCAAGGTACATGTGCCTCGTTTTGTATTTCATTTTCCATTCAATGAGGTATGCGTGCCTCATTTTGCATTTCATTACATTTCGAGGTACGTGTGCATCGTTTCGCACTCCACTTCTCATTTGCATTAGCATGCGCATCCCATGTGCGTTACCTCATTGTTTGCCTCGCGGTCTGGCGAGACCTTAAACACGTACGGTCTAGGAGACCTTAAACCCTTCTTTGTTTTGCCACCACGGTCTGACGAGACCTTAAACACGTACGGTCTAGGAGTCCTTAAATCCTTGGAGGGTGCGAAACCTTCACCATATGTGCACAGTCTAGGAGACCTTAAATCCTCGGGAGATGCAAGACCTTCGGTGTGTTAAGTTGTCCCTCATTGCACTTGGCATGCATTTCATCACGCCGTTTGGCGCACCCTCATTGCACTCCATTTTCCATCTTTTGAGACACGCACGTCTCATTTGCCCCATTCGCATCCGCATGCATGTCTCATTTGCATCGCATGCATTTAAGTATTGTGTAATCAGCTGCCCCCCCGGGTCTGGCGAGACCTTAAACACGTGCGGTCTAGGAGACCTTAAATCCACGGGAGGTGCAAGATCTCCGGTGCGTTAAGGTGTGCACTTCATTGCATTTGGCATGCATTCCATCGCGCTATCTTGCGCACCTCATCATTGTTGCCCCATCCTGGTCTGGCGAGACCTTAAAACACGCACGGTCTAGGAGACCTTAAATCCTCTGAAGGTGCAATTCCTTCGGTGTTTGTCGTGCCCGAACGACTTTCGGTGGTCTGGTAAAGCCACCTGTCTGTGTATGCGGTGAGTTCCTAGAAGACCAACTGGGATGGTGAAAACTAGAGTTCGAACGGCTTGTGCCTGGAACGCAAAGGTTCGGAATTTCCGAGACTAAAGTCTGGTTTAAATACCCAGGGGGTGTACCCCTGGCTTGAAATCTGTATGGAAGCCCCATAGGTTGAGGCGGCGTGTTTACGCCTCAATTCTGGATATTGAACCAACCTAGTGTATCGCCCTGTTGGTAAGATAGGGAAAGCTGCAATCATGGTCGTTGCATCATACTTCATTGTCATGCATCATTTGTAAATACTGCACGTGTCATGCATTTCAAAAAATTCAAAAACAAAAACACACAAAACATGCATATGTCATGCATCATCATTGTAGTATAGTGCATATGTCATGCATCCTTTGTAAATATCCATTTCCATTGCATTGTAGCTTGCATGCATCCACTGCATCATCTTCCATCTATGGCTTGCGTCTTTCCTTGTTGAACTTGGTCTGGTATGTGCCCTTACTTTTCATGTCGAAGCATGGTCCATGTGTATCGCACCTACTCCTTGATGAACTTGGTTTGAGGTTGCGGCACCTTTTCTATGTTAGACATGGCTTGTATGTGTGCATGCCTTTCCTAAGCGAGATACGGTTTGGCCCGCGTGCCATAATCGCATATTACATTGTAGTATAATTGTTGCATCCAGCATTAGGATCATTATTCTTTCCTCAGCGGGTCGTCACCCCACTTATGTCATTCCACCCAATACTTGTTCTCGTGTCCGCCTACATCACTCATAGTTCAGACATCGTTCTATGGTAGACGGACTTGCTACTTCCATCAATCTACTTGACATTTGTGTGGTTTCGAACCGCTCCGGTTTGAATCAGGATTCAATTGCTTTGCATGTAGTTTGCATAGTTTCAATTGCATTGCATATTATTTGCATTGTTTATATTTTGCTTTGTAGTTTTGCATATCATTTGCATTACATTTAGATTCAATTGCATATCATTGCACTGTTTTGTGCACTTCATTTGCATTGCCATGCATATGGCTAACAATATTGTACCTGTTAAGTTTACTTTCTTTGCAGGCACGATATTGTATGTACGGCTCATTTGAGGCCGGCGCAACCGGACGAGCCGCACAGGTATTGTATCCTCCGCGTGAGACGTATCGAGAATTGCATAATTCTCTTACATCCTTTCTGCATTGTAGTGTAGTTTGGCGTATGCTAGCTTATAACTGTTGCATGTGTGCTTCATTACAGCTTTCTTTGCATGATCATAAGTTATGCTCGGCTTCTTGCATCATCTTGCATTTTGCCCCTGCCTTGAGCGATACCTTGTTTGTCTTGCATGTTTGTCCAAGTCTTGACCTTGTCAAAATGGGTCATCTCGGCTTTGACATTCACTCCCGTCATTGTTATGACTTTCGAAGTTCACAAAGAGGGGCAATCAGAGACACCCCATTTTTGACCGTCCTCAAGACTTGGACGTCACCGCTGGAACACTCGGTGATTATCCATGTTTGTGTTTGTTTGGAGTTCCCGGAGTTCTCGGCTATGCGCCCTGCCTCAGGACCTCCGAACTTGACCGTTTTGTGTCTGGTTTTGCACCAAACACTTGTGCTTTGCCTTTGAGGGGCAGGGTATGCCTTGTGAGGCATCCCCACACACCACCGGCTGTGGCTAGAGGCCACCGGTTGGCTGTAGTTGCCACCGGCACTATATTGTGCCGGTCAGCACTATTTTGTGCCGGTCGGCACTCATTTTTGCAAAATGACCATTTTGCCCTGCCGACCACTTTACAGTTGTTTTGTGAGATATTTTCTTACAGCTGTATGCCTTTTGTTTCCCCTCCATACACGTGTATGGAGGGATGAGCCCATTTGGTGACTTAGCTTGTAAGCTTTGTTGCCTATACAAGAGAAGGCTCTTCTCTTGGCTCAAGGGTTAGAAGATTTAGAGACTTAGCCATTTTTAGACAGGAGAGAAGCTCTGGTTTAGGTTAGAAATCCTATATCTATTCTATCTCTATCCCTCTCTTGTTAGTCTAGGTGTTTTGTGCCTTACTATTGCTCACTACCACCTAGTGTTTCACCTTCCTCTTGGAACTGAGGTGCTAAGGGCTTGTTCTTGAAGTTCTTGACTGGTTTGGAGCTCAAGGAACCAACAACTCCAACCTTTGTGAAGTTGATCATCAAGGGTAAGAAACTTACTTTATTTACCCCATTTTTGCACTCCATTTTTGCATAGCTTAGAACAATTTTTGTGCTTAGTCTATAACACATAAAAGTTCTGATTTTTGACCCTCTTCATTGTTTATCAAGAGTGTTTTGCACTTTGGGGAAGTTTGATCCCCTCTAGGCCTTGAAAAGGCCCCATTTTAGGCCATTTTGTGAGAGCTCCGGGACTTGTGTGCTTGGGCCTCTCCACCACTGAAATCTTGAGGGATTTCAGCAGGAGATGGTGCCTTAAGGCCCAAGGAGGGAGAGGGCCCCCCTCCCTCTTTGATGACCTTGAAAAGGGCAAATTTTGGCCTCCAAAGGAGCACCATGTTTGGTTGTGTTTTGAGCATGTCTTGGCTATTTTTCATGCCTATTATGCCATGACTAAACTCTGTTTTAAGTTGGTTTTAGTACTCCTTGCATGTTTTGCATGGTTGCTTTGTAATGCCTCGTATTGCCTTAACTTGCCCTAGGTTTGTATGCCTTCTTTCTAGCATGTTTTAGGCCTAGATCCATGAAGCTTGTATGCTTATTTTGACATGTTTTAGCTCATCCTAAGTTGTCTTGGTCAATCTTGGCATGCATCATATAGTCTCTTTACATTTGGCTTGTTGGCCTCAAGAGCATGAAGGTGTAGCATGCCATGCTTGCTTCATTTTGATGGTTTGGAATCACCTAGCGTGCTATTTCAGACCTTTTGGTGTGCTTGTATGCTTACCTTAGTCGCCCCTTTAGCGCTTTGAAAGCATGTCTTGAATGCTCCGTGTTTTGGCCATTTTGCATGCCTTTGTATTTGAGTCATTTAGATGTTATCTAGGTGGTCCTTTGGGCTTAGTTTTACGTGTTAAAACTCTGATTTAGTTGCTTAAGTATTGCCATGAGTGGTTGTGCTAGGTGTGGTTCAAAGCCTCATTGGCTTGCCTTAATGCTTGGACCATTTGCATGCTTTGTTTGGTCTATCTTCGATTTGGTTTGGGACCATGCTTTACACGATTTTCAGAGCTTTACAATGCATGCTCATTGTCCTTGTTTAGTATCTTCAAGTGTGCTTGGAAGTTGACATATTCATGCTTAAGGCTTAGACCATAACACTTGCATGTGTGTGTGTGTGTTTAGTCTCCATTTCTAGGCACTTTGGCCGCTGATTTTAGGCCAATTAGGAGTAGCCTAATTCATGTTTTAGTCCACTCCATTGCTTGGCTTGTATGCCTCTTTGCTTAGGTTATATACTTAACATGTTTAGCTTGCTTGCATAATCCATGTTGCATGTTAGATAACATGCTTAGAGTTGCATCACATGAGCATGCATGCTTGGTCTCTTGAAGTGAAATGTGATAGAGGTTGGGCACTTTTGTGTGTTTATTTGGTTACATGCATTTGAAATCAAAGTTGCACACTTTGTTCCTTGGGCCATCATGCATGGAAATGCGTGATTGGTGGTCTGGGAATCGAGGTACATGCCTCCTTGAGTCAATAACATGATAAGGGGTGTGTATAGTGCATAAATGCCTTGAATCACATTGCCATGCATGTTGTTGTCCTCTGCTGCTGTGGGTTGCAGATTCTGCAGGTGTTAAGTGCCGGCCGGCACTATTTAGTGCCGACCGGTAGTCTACTGGCAGCCGATGGATGAATTCAGTGCCGGTGACCACATCCTTCAGCCGGTGGTGTTCCACCCTCACCCGATGGTGATCCCAGGCTCAAGGAAGTATTCCTGAAGTTTTGGCAGTCTTCAGAGGAGGAAAGCAGGGAAAACAGGGGCAATCATGCATGGTAGTGCGATTCCGAGCGAGTTCCGGGCGTGTGATGCATCTTGCCCTCTTCCCGAGGCATTTACTACTTTAATTAACTTAGTTAATTTGTTAATTAATTTAGTGAATTTGTAATATTTAATTAGCTTGCGTAGTTAATTAATCTGTAATATTTATTCGGTCCCTCCGAGTGAGGGCGTAATTGTAATAAGTGTGTGTGAGTGGGTGTATGTCTTCCAATCCCCATTTCTTTCTATCCCTTTTATTTACCTGCTTATGTTGGTAGATTAGGGTATTTCTATCTTAGCATACCTTATGCAATGCATGCGTGCATCCATGCATTTGTTGACATGCACCGGGCTCGGTACATCATACAAACTGCATTGCAATTTTCAATTCCAAATTGAATACGTGCTACTCGCGCATTTCACATGCCATGTTTAGGGTTAGCCGAGCCTACTCTAGATTGCATCTATGCCTGTGTTGCATTAGCCACTTAACATGAACTAGGTCATGCATGTTTGCTAACTAGTTTCTTGTTTTGGCACGGAGTACGATGTAAGTTTTATGCTTTAGCATGTCGCATGCGTGTGAATGTTAACATGACAGTATGCCTGCCATGCGGCTAAGTGCTTATGTGATAAACTGCTTGAATGCCTGTGGGTGGAGGTTGGGTTATTTGGATTGGAACAATTCATTGAAATCCGTATTTTAGCCTACTTGCGAGTAGCAAAAACCAACACGTTTTTCGAGACAAAACGGATATGCAATGTTTATTTCCAAATTAGGCAATCTAGTCTATACTTTTGTGTTGTGCGCATCACATAGTAATTCTAGGCTAATAACCGGGATAAGAGCACATGATGTTTTCAAAAACGGATATCACGGTTAGTAGAGGCCGGTCTTCGGACCGAGCGAAAGGGGGTGCTCATAGCTGACCTTCCCCAATTGTACCTAAGCTCCCGAGCCAAGACATTTGGTGATGACGGACTCGTGGCCTTTGGCACCGAGTCAGGGTTTCCTAAATTTCCTATTTTAAAATATTTAGATGGCGACTCTGTAATCTGGCAAAGCAGTCCATGTTTGGCACTACTTTTCTCAAAATCTGTTTTTCTTCAAAACGATTTGCCAGAGTTGGACTCTTTGGTTCAGATTTAGAACCGTGACACAAATCGAGTCCGAACTGTAGTGACCCCAATATGAACGGAACGGGACTTAACCCTCCCGGGGCGTTCGGGGACGTCTACAATCACATAAGCACTTAGCCTCATGGTAGTCATGTTATTATGGCAACATTCACACGCATGTAGTATGCTAAAGCATAAAAGCTTACCTAGTACTCCAAGCCAAGACAGAAACCAGTTAGTAATCATATGCATGATCGTAGTTCATGTTAAGTGGCTAATACAACGCAAGCAAAGATGTAATCTAGACAGGCCCGGCTATCCTAAACATGGCATATGGAATGCTACAAATAACACGTATTCAATTTGGAATTGAAAGTACGATGCAGTTTGTATGATGTACCGAGCCCGATGCATGTAAACAAATGCATGAATGCACGTATGCATAGCATAAGGTATGCTAAAATAAATATGCCCTAATCTACCATCATAAGCAGGTAAATAAAAGGGAAGAAAGAAATGGGGGTTGGAAGACATACACGCACTCACCCACACTTATTATAGATTTGCCTTTGCTCGGAGGGATCAAAAGAATAATACAGTCCCAAAATAATACAGTCCAAAAACGGAATAAATTAATTATTACAGAAATTTCTAATTATCAAATTAAATCATATGTAAAAAGAAGGGGGCCTCAGCCCTGCCTCGGGATATGCGAATGATGCATGCTCGAATCCGACTCGCCCGGAAAGTCCGCACCATGCCACTGCTGCCTCTGTTTTCACTGTCCTGTCTTTCTGAAAACTGCCAAAATCTCAGAACACCTTCTACATACACTGAAGATCACCACCGGCTGAAAGGGGACACCACCGGCTAAAGGGTGAGGCCACCGGCTGCATTTGGAGTTATCGACTGTTCATAAAGTGCCGGTCGGCACAAAATTCCTGCAGAGGATGCTTTGATGACAAAGAATAAAGAAAGTGCATAAAGGCATGATATGGATTTTAGAGCAAATTTATGCATGGCCAATGCTTCCTATCATGCGCGGGACTCAAGGGAGTATGACCCTTGGTTCTTAGGCCATCAATTATGCATCTTGGTGCATGATAGCCTAAGGAACTAAGTTTGCATTTTTATGTGAAAAATGCATGCAAACACACAAATGAAACCAAGGCCTTATCATGTGTTGGTCAAGGGCCGTGGTGACCAAAAATTGAAATAAGTTGCACCACTTATAGTGTGAACTTCTCTCAACCCTTACACTTGGTTTGACACCCCAAACCAAGACATGGAATGCATGTATGCAACAAGTCTCAACAATGCAACAATAATGCAAAAGTGCAAGGCATACCAAATGCAATGCAACATGATATTAAGTGTGCAATACTAGGCATGCAAAATGCAAGGTGTAATGCAAACATGGACACTTAAGGCAATGGGAATGACATGTAGTAACACTTAATGAATCAATTAAGCAACCACCATGAGGCAAGCATGCAATGGTGGATTTAACTAGAATGGGGCAGCCTTCAAATCTTCCCAAAACAGTGGCAAAACATGCCCAAAATGGTGACCAATACTCATGCAAACATGCAAGTCAAAATGGCCTAAGATTAGGGCACAAAAAGGGAGCATCCTTCCACCACTACTAAGACCAATCATGGCATGAATTATTTAAGGAAAAACAGAGTTCCATCATGCAAAAATACACCCACAAACCTTGACACGGCACCCCCAAAAAATGCATTAATCATGCGAGCATGCACAATACCCTCTTTAAAGCATAAGAGACCAACACTTCAAGACATGGAAGAGGTGATAGATGGAGACATATAGGCATGGAATAGGGACTGAAATGTGATCTAAAATGATGCCAAACCATAAGATCGAGGTAGGCTAAACATGCTAGGGACTCATGCACCCAAGGCTTGCAAGCCAACAAGCAAGATAACAACACCAAACATGCCAAACATGGTAAAAACAGTGGCTAACAGCCCTTACACATAGCAATATGATGCTAATGCCCTCATGGAATTATGCTAAAATATGCAAAGAACATGGCCTAGATGCATGGCATACTTTTAAGCATAAGAGAGCATTTCAAAGCAAGTATGAGAGACATGCTAAGGGCTACAAATCTGTCTCGAAACAGAGGTATAACATATCATAAGAACCACAAATATGCTCTGAAATGAAGCCAAAACCAACCAAGCATGCATGCTATCCATTAGGCCAAGAGTGAAAGCCAAAGAGGGACAAAGGGGAGAGGGGTATCCCTCCCCAATTTAAGACTTGAAACCATCTCCCTCACCACTGAAAACCCACTGGTTTTCAGTGGTGAGAAGGCCAAAAACACCAAGTTAAACAATGCTCAAATAAAAGGCACTAAAAGGGCCAAAATAAGGCCTAAGAGGGTGAGTTCTTACTCAAATCAAAAGGTGACCTTAATGAATGTTCTTAAGCAAGTAAAAATAAGATTTTTTTATGTTATACACAAAGCTTAAAACACAAAGCAAGATGGGTAGAAACTTGTTGCAAAAATGGAGAAACTAAAGTAACAAGCTCACCCTTGAAGATCCTTTGAAGAACATGTGGAGCAGCCCTCCTCTAGTGATCAAAACCAGTCCAAAATCACAACAAACAACCCTCCAAGTTCCTCAATCTTGAAATAAGGTGTAATAGTGTGTGTAATGGTGCAAAAGTAAGGTAAAAGTGCACTATTTGGCCACAAAACACGCACACAAGGATAAGAGAGAGTGAGATATAGAGAGAGAGAGAGTATATAAGCTCTGGTTTTTATCTTGGAAAATGGCTAACCCCCCAGCCAAGAAGACAAGGCCTCCACTTATAGAGGAGGCAATCTTGTAAGCTTAGCAACTAAGCAAACAAGAGGCTCATCCCTCCATACACGTGTATGGAGGGGAAGAAAGTGGTAGACAGCTGCTTAAAAATATCTCAAAAAGCAACTGCACAGTAACCGGCCGGCAAAGAGTGTCATTTTGACAAGATTTACTGTCGACCGGCACAAAAGAGTGCCGACCGGCACAATATAGTGCCGATGGAAACACCAACCAGCCGGTGGCCTCTAGCTAGTGCCGGTGGTGTGTGAGGATGCCTCAATAGGCATTCCCTGCCCCTCCAAGGGAAAGCACAAGTGTTCGGTGCAAAACCAGACACAAAACAGTCGAGTTCAGAGATCCTAAGGTAAGGCGCGTAGCCGAGAACTCGGGGAACTCCAAACAAACACAAACATGGATAATCACCGAGGGTTCAAGCGGTGACGTCCAAGTCTTGAGGACGGTCAAAAATGGGGTGTCTACAATAGTAAATCTATTTAGGTCTATAAACGTTTTCAAGCAATTACTCCAGATTTATAGATCTTTGCATGTAAAATTTGTGATAGTACTTGAAAAGAATTTTTGTTGAATAATTCATGCATATTACAATTATTAATCACTTCATTTTAGCTCACTACAATGTATTATGCATTGTAACGTGCATGGGGGTACCCGTGCGTGTTAAACTGTTCGGACCCTCGATTTCTTTGATCTAGTCTCACGAGTACAATGTGAAACATAGATGAGAGTCTAGTTTTGGCAACTTTAATAAAAAAATCCATTTTATTGGAAAACCTTTGCCATAAATGGACTACATTACTAGATCTTAGAGTTACCACTTAATGTTTTAAAAAAATTAGAAAACCCGTGACTCGTGCCAAGGCCACCATTTGTTGTCACCAAAGATGCTTGGCTCGGAACCTTAGGTATGAGAGGGGAAGGTCATTATTGAGCAACCTCGCTCACTCGATCAAAAAATCAGCCTCTACTAAACCATGATATGAGTTTATTTTCTTTATATGTTCATATTCTGATTATTTAATAAATCCTAAAAATTACTATGTATAGCAAACAAGTATAGACTATGTTACCCACTTTGGAACAACTTGATTTCATGTAGTTTTGAAGGAAAAAAAAAAGTTTTGAAAATGTACAACCTAAATAAATTGATTTTATAAACATGAAAAATCAATATCATTTCAAATTAAGCGACACAACCTGTAATGACCTGAAAAAAAATAAAAAAAATAGAGAGACCATGACAAAAATGTGTGGGGATAGTGGAATATTTTCTTTAGAGAGAAAAAGGCTGGGACAAGAGTGAGTGGGAAGTTCTTTTTATTTTTTATTTTTTTTAATATATCTCCCTCTCACTTTGGGAGAGAGTCACTACATTTCAGCTGGACTCACTTTCAGTGGTAAATTACATATCCAGTGAGGATTTCCAATATCGAATTATTTAGAACAACTTTCCAGATCATGGAGAAGAATATGGAACGAGTGGAATGGATTTTCGGTGGAAGGGCCCATGTTTGTGGGTGGAGTTATTATGTTAGAGAGAGAGAGAGAACTACAAGATAAGCAAAGAAAGAGTGAAGGGACACTCTGTTAACGTTCAATTTCTTCAATCATTCTCACCATTTCTACAACTCAAGGTATAGTACCAAAGAGTACTACAGTCACTGTAAATGGCGTCTGAGCAACCGCAATTCATTGCCAGCACTGGGAACTAGAGTCATTCGAATGAGCTTCTGATTGAGAATGTGGGGTTCGATCAGATTGTTGTACCTGATAAGAAAAGCTGGAGAAACTTGTTTGCATACATTGGCCCTGGGTTTCTTGTTTCTATTGCGTACATGGATCCTGGAAATTTAGCACAGTACAAATATGAGAAACACAAGGCCTAGCTACCGTTCGATTATCGAAAACTCGGTAGAGATCAGACGGCGTATGATTGCCTAAGCTGAATCGAGGTCGATGTCGTTCAACCATGATATAGTTGGGAGGGCATTTCCACACTGCTACAACTGGTCAAGAGTTTATGAGAAAACATTTCTGCACTGGTTCGGACCGAAGCCGCGATTGAACATAGCCGAACCGGAGATGATTAAGATGAAAGATGGTGGGCATTTAAGATGTGTTCATAACAACCCGCAGAGTGGGCATCTACCTGGTTATGCTTCACATCTTGTTATTGTACTGAAGATGGAAGATAGGATGGGTCTTCTCCTCCCTATAACTGTTTTGGAGATGCCAAGTGTGCTGTTTATGGCTGCCATACGCAATGTCCAAATTGCTAGGACTACCATGTATCAAATTGAAAGGTGATGATTGACACAATGGGCTTTGAACTGAAGTTTTGTGCAAGACCACTAGTCATCCTCTGAAGGAACAACGACGACAAGTGGGAAGTTAAGTTTCTTATATGAATCAGAAGTTCTGTTTGGTCCCACATTGGACTTAAAACCTTTTGTCACTGCACCCTATCATGGAGATTTAAAGTATACTCTTTATGGTGTTCTTATTCATACCGGTTGGAACACACATTCTGGCTTCCTTAAAAGATCTATGTTGGTGGAAATTTCAACATAATTTCAATCGCCAAATATTCGAATTTCAGATTCATGATTTTGGTGGAAATTGGATTTTTGCTTGGTTTCCTCTTCTAACTCGAGGTAGGGATTCCTACTCATTCTTATGTGCTTTAACATAGACATTGAGTTATTCGCATAGATGGGTTGATTTGGGAAAGTTAAGACTTGAAATGTGTTATTTTCAAAAGAGTGGTTTTGTTATTTTGGCTCATAAATATATATTTGGGTCTTAAAATGATAGTATTGATATTGTTGATAGTATTTGGACATTTGGGTCAATATTGAGAAAAAGGAAAAAATGCCATGTTTGGATATATTTGGGTCATTAGTGTAATTAATGACAATTGTTATGAAAATGTGAAATTGAGTTGGAAATAATGGAATTAGCTCATTATGGGTTAGAATGGTAGAGTTGAATTTATTAATCGCTCACTTTAAAAATGTTGATATTTTATATCTGTTGAGGCATTTATTATCTGTTTAGAAATAACTGCTTTGGGCTATCGGTGGAGGATAGTCTTGATTGTTGTAGACAATGCATAATGATTAGGTAAACTAAAACTAATTAATTGAATATGTCATCGAATATGACGGTTGGAATAATACATCGAATTTATGTATTGATTGATCTTGTATATGATATTTGTTTATATACATTGTATTGTGTGGGAGAAGATAGGGGATGCACTCCACGGTTTAGGGAAAGATAGGGGATAGACTCCTAAACCGGATATTATTTGGGAGGAGATAGGGGATGGACTCCATTGATACAGCAATTTGTGTATCTATTGAAGTATTGATATAGCAAATTTGTATATCATATATGAAGTATGGAAGTGTTTGGTTTGAGATTGATACAGCAATTATGTGTATCTTTGGTTAAGTGTGAAATGTTTAATTTGAGTTGTTATCTCAATTGAAATGGAAGTATTGTTGATAAGAGATGTAATCTCATTTAAAATATATGGCCAGGTTCTGAGCCAGGATTATGAATTGAGGAATTGAATAAGTAATGAAAATGGAATGAAACATGGACACATTTGTCATGTAATTGAAATGGATTATGAATTAAGAAATGGAAATTATTATGAAACATGGACACATTTGTCATGTAATTGAATTGGATTATGAATTAAGAAATGGAAATTATTATGAAAGATGGATACATTTGTCATGTAATTGAAATGGATTATGAATGGATATATGTGAGTCAAACATTTATCGAATGCTCACATTTTAGTTATTGCTCATATTATGTTTAGCATATCTCTACTGGGCTGTTAGCTCACCCTATATGGGAATATCATTTTCAGGTGCAGGTGAGGTGTTACCTCCAAGGCAACAGCATGGATGGACTCTCGGGAAGCAAGAGTTTCCTATTTATGCTTTATGTGTTCATGTTTGTTATTTGTAAAGCCAAGGGCTTAAGATGTAATGAGTGAGACTCAATTTGTGTAACTAAGGAATGTCTTGAAAAGGTGATAACCTATATGGCATTTAATTACTTGTTAAACAATGAACGCCGATATATGAAAGTATGTTGTTTCTCATATTTATTCCGCATATGAGTTATCTTTACTGTAATATTTTGGGGGTGTTACACAACCTCCATCCACCAGCATTCATACAATTATATCAAGTAAACAAGTAGCCTCATGGTAGAATGCTAAACATAGTAAGAAAAACACACACAAACAAGATGTTAAAGCATAAAAACTAACATGTTTACCGACGTCCCGCAAACAGTTACAAAACAAAGTTAGCAAAATATACATGATCTTATATAAAAAATCCTAATGCAATTCACACATGAGATGCAATTAAAGATTCAGCTTCTAAGATATGACATGTAAATCATCTCAAGAACATGAGGTAGCGCACATAATCACATAAAAATTGATTAAATCCACAAATGCAAACTTAGCCGAATCAAGATGTATGAAACATGGATGCAAAACATAGATAGGATGAAAAACAAAATATGATGCATATTCACAAGTAAGGAAAGCAGGTAAAAGAATGGGATACAAAGAAACGGGATTGGGGGGGGGGGGTTATTACAACACTTTGAATAAATTATTATAAACCAAATAAGAGAGGGAGGAGGAAAATATTACAACAAAATAAAACAAAACCTCACAAAACACTCAAAATAAAATAGACAAAAGAAAAAGCTTCATGTGCCTTGGAAATCACCGGAAGTTGGTCAATGTCAAAAGACAACGCCGTCTTGTCCAAAAGGAGCTAACCGGCCAACCAACTAGGCCAAGCAAAACCTATCTTGTTGCAAAACCAAGTAAAGGGACAAACAAGAAATATGCAGGTGGCTCAACTAACCACTACTGGTTAGCTTACAACACAACTAATATGAAACAAGAGCAAGAAATAAGTAAGAAAAACAAATATGTGCTAAACTAACCACTTGGATTACAACAAAATACTAGGAAATAGAAAGCAAGAAAATAAATATAAGCTAAACAAACCACTTGAATTATAACAAACCGCTATGAAATAAAAAAAAAAGAAAATAAATATGAGATAGAAAATATAAGGAAATGAAAGACTTGAAATTCATATTCCAAAGAAAGATTGAACTTTTTGATTTCCAAACTTCCTCTTGATCACCCTCAAGTTTGTGAAATGTGTTCCCAACCCTCAACTCGAAAATCCAGAATTCTTGCTTGAAATGGTGTACATGGGGTTGTCACTATTAATCAACAAACACTCTTTCTCTTGTCAAAGCTCAACAATATGATTACAATGATGTGTTGTTGCTGATTTTTAGAATAAAATGTGAGGATAGCAGTGTATTGGTGAGGTAAAACAGTGAAGGAATTTCAGCAACTTTGGCTAAGTGTTTTTCTTTATCAAGAAAGCTCTCTCAATGCTCTAGCTCTCTCTCTCTCTGAATATTCTAGCCCCACTCTCTATCAATCTGATGTCCTATTGTATATGCAAAGGTAGAGAATGTATAGACAAAGATGGAGAACTTGGTGGAGAAGATGGTGGAAGACAACAATGGAAGACAAAGGATAATGGGGTGAAGGGAATAAGCTTTTGGCCATGCTCTCTCCACCACCCATGTAAAGAGGCCAACTTTATTGATAGTGGAGACAGAGTGTATCTGCATTTCGTGCATGGGTGGGTCAAAAAAATGGATTTGGGAAGTGCCCACCAGAACCTACCTAAAACTGGGCAAAATTTCCCGGGCTCACTGTGTTGAGGTGGTCGACTGGCCGGACGTGCGAGGGGTCAACTGACTAGGAAGGGTTTCATCCGTTTCACTCTGGGGTGGTTCGACTTCACTCTAAGTGTCCAATGAGGCTCAAATACGTGACCAACCTAGGCTTAAAGTTGTGAATAAAGCTCAAATTCCATCTTTTCTTATTTAGGATTCCGTAAGAAACACATTCCAAATTTCATCATCAGGTGATCAAAAGAAAGTGCCTAAGTCTTAGGGCTGATCAAAATGTAACATCTACAGTTGCTCCTCTTTGACAGAACTCGGAGTCATTTCATGATGTGAATGAATGTCAAAGCCCAAAGACGACCCTTTTGACAAGGCCATAAGACATGGGCAAACAAAGAAAATGCAGATGCAGTTGGTTGAATTCAAGGGTTGCCTATGTATCCCTTTACAAGGAATCAAACCATCGTAGTTTAGGGACATGATGCAAATATCTTGCTCGAAATGCAATTGAAAGTTGGACTTACACATTTCACGAGGCCGATTTTTTTTGGTTCTTTGAAAATTTATTATTATGAAATATGATGCCATGATAGCAAGATGACAACAACACAAGTCCAACTATGTTTCACACTAAAGGAACAAACAAATGTAAACTCCAAACAGATTTCATGTGAAAGGAAAGATGGTGTAACCAACATGCATATTGATGTAGGCCGAAAGGTACCCTATTGAGGCCGCTTAAGTTACCAAGGTTTTAAAAATCGGACTGGTGAGTGAACCAAAAAAAAGATTGGGTGAACGGGTCACCGGTTCGACCGAACGGTTGAACTGGATCGAACCGTGACATCATAATTATATTATAAATAATTTTCTAAAAAATATAAATTTTCAATTTTCAATTTTTTTTAATAAAAATTCTTAAATATTTTTAGTGATGTTTTTCTATATTTAAAAAAATTCCTAAATATAAGTCATAACACTTCATATACTAACAATAAATAAAAGTAAAGATGAAAATTTAGCTATTAAAAACAACAATCATAGTAATAAAAATTATGAAAGCATCCAACTAAAGTAATCAATAAAGCATAAGTTACAAAAAAGACAAAACTTAGTCCAAACTGACATAAAATAAACTTGTAAGTCACAAATACAAAGTTTACAGACATAGAACATAAATCTCAAGCAACACAACATCATTCTTAAAAATAAAAAATATGAAAAAAAAAAAAATCAACACAACACAACATCATAAACAATCTTTGATTTTTGCCTAAATCTCCTAGGGACGATAATTTAGCCAATCATCATCATCATTCTCATTCGCATTTGCACTCAACAAAAGATCCCAAGTCGATATCATCTCCAAGAAGCTTTACCTTCATATCATCCTCAACATTATCTACAATAGTTAAAATAAAATCATTAAGCTATCATTTTGATAATGATAGACAAAATAAATAAATAAATAAATAAAAATTGTTGCATAATGATGAAACATTGTTTTCTAACCATCTCGTAGACCATGACATTGCCTGTTATATCGTGGAGGCTCATCTTCTTCATAAAGCATTTTTTCGACCTCATCATAATCAAGCAATGAAGGCTCCTCTTGTTCTAGTCTTTCTTCTTCAATAATCCAAAACTCGGTTTTGTCAATGCTTTCAATGTCAATGGGATCATAATTCCTTGTTTTTGTAATACCTCCTATATTGATTCAATTGTAAGACTAAATAAACGAATAAAATAAAGAATCCATTAGTTACTATATGAGAAAGATTAATTTACCTATTCTTCAATTGCAAGTTGTAATGAACACACACAAGATCATTAAGCCTATGATGTTCTAGTCTATTCCTCTTTTTTGTATGTACGCGTTCAAAGACACCCTAATTCCTTTCACACCTAGAAGAGTCGCTAGTTTGACTAAGAATTCGAATGGCCAACTTTTGCAAATTTGGAGCACTGTGTCCAAACATCTTCCACCATTCATCTTATTATCAAGAAAGAAAGAGAGATATTATAAAATAAAATAAAAAGAAACAAGAAATAGATAAATATATAAAATATTCCAATCAAAAGAAAATAATAATGATAATTACTATTTAAAAAAAATAAGAAGAGATTACTAGGTTGTGTTTTCTTAGATGTAGTAATGGCAAGCTCTCTTCCAAAACTGTCTTGTCGATCTTAAAACAATCTAAGTTCATTCATGAGCTTCGTTTTACTTGATGTGGCTTTAGTTTCAATCACATCAAGTACACTATTCATAACCTCTGGCTTTCTGCAAAATGAAGCTTGATCATATTGAAAAGTTGGGTTCAACCAATAAATTGCCGCATGTATATTCTTCTGCAATTGATTATCCCAATGAGTTTTAATGATTGTTGTGTAAGGCCTATACAACCTCTTATTTCACTTGAAATTATCTTTAATACCTTTGATTGCCCTATACATGCCTTCATAAACATATCCCATGGATGGCTTCTCATCTCCATCAAAAATACGCAAGAGACGCATAAGTGGCTCAACAATCTTAACAATGATGAAGCAATTCTTCCAAAATTGTTTATCTAAAATGATATCAATGGCATCCTTTCATTTCTTCTCTTTGGCAAACCTTGAACTTGCAAACTCTTTACTTGTCACCAAAGCTTGCAAATCCTGCATATGCTCATGAATACTATGCAATGCAAAGAAAGTAGTGGCAAAGCGCGTTGTTCCTAGGCGCACAATTTCAGTTCAACTCTTCTTCTTTCTCAATCGAGCTAATAACCATGAATCATTGTGTATGTACCTTGTCATCGTTGATGCCTTAGTAGCAAGCTCATGCACATGATTCATCTTGGAAATTTCACTTAAGATTAAGTTCAAGAAATGAGTTACACATGGAGACCAATTCATAGATTTGTAAGTTGCATTTACAAGTCCTCCAGCGGCTTTATAATTTGCTCCATTATCTGTCACCATATGAACAATATTTGACACTCTCGTCCACTCAATAACCTCAAGAAACAATTTAGAAAGAAGAGTATCATCTTTAACAGTATTAGAGGCATCAATAGATTTCACAAAAGCAATTCCCATAGGGCTATAGACAAGAAAATTTATTAGATTTCTTTGTCTACCATCAGTCCAACCATCACCTATAATAGTACATCTACACGCAATCCACAAACTCTTCAAAGTGTCAATATACAATTGAAGCTGTATTTTTGGGTCTCTCAATAAAGAAACTCAAAGTTAATGATAAGTAGGGAGCTTATATCCCGGACCAATGGCAATTATCAAACATGGGCTGAAAATAAATGGAGTTCACAACATTGATTGGAATACAAGTATCATAAAAGAATTTGCCAACAATCATATGTGCTCTATGTATGGCTTCTTTAGTTTGGAGGGCACTTTTTGATAGTTGGTTGAGAACCCGGAGTGGTCCTTGGTGCAAAATAATCACCAATTTTTGTTGGTTCATGTTTCTTTCCCTTCCTTTTCTGTGTCATTGGTGCTCTACTCTTATTCCCATTTCTATCTCCTTCATTGATTGAAATGCCCTTATTGTTTCGAGGAATTGTTTCCACAACCTCATCTGCCTTATCATCAACATTAATGTAAACATCATCACCCTCAACTTGAAAACCACCAAGACTATAAGGATTTAATTGATCATAATTTTTTTCACTTTGCTTTTTCTTTTCATCAAATCCTTTTAAAGACTTCTGCATTTTATACTGAATATCTGGGGGACCTTTTTTACATGGCCCAACCTCGCCTGACTTCTTTGCAAGATGTTGCTTCATTCTTTTAATCTATAGACACCCAATTTTTGATTGCCCGCAAAGCTCAAGCGCTTTGTCCGGTACACTTGATGATGAAAGTGGTGTTTTCACGCCCCAAAATTTGGACAATTAAATATTAAATTAGGACTAAACTTCAATCAATATTCCATCATCCAAATCCTAGGGGTGAAAAAAAAAAACTAAACGCCAACCAAACCATCCACCATAATCTCATAGCTATCCAATACCTCAACATTATGGTAGTAACAACTAGTCAAAACAACTTAAATAATGTAAAGTTACAAATTATCAAAATACCAAGGTCATAAAAATAATAAATACATGAACTAATATCAACTCTAAGCTCAAGAAAACAAAAGAAGTCCAAACGACATGTCCTACGATCATAGTTATTTCTTGTCACCATCATAGCCTCAACTAATCCTGCAAAGGAAGCTCGGCTGCACTCAAACAAAATACACCCGAGTTGCCAAGAGACAAAACGGGTCAGTATACAGGTGTATTGGTATGAGTACAAGATTTAACACCCACGTGTCCACCAAACACAAATAAAAATATATTTAATTCTTGTTATGGGACAAGATAAGTAGTTCTATCCACATTGAGACAAATGTGTAGTTTCTCGAGATACGGTGACATTTAGTTTTTTGCCCGTACATAACGAAATATAAATTGAGTATAAAATAAACAAAATAAAAATAAAAATATGGTGGGTCAGCCCTGCATAAAAAAGTTAGTAAGACCCACCATCCTCCAAAAAAAATAAAGTTAGTATAATTTAATCATAAGTAACTTGTTGAAGAAGTATAAAAATGCACCGTTTCATGCTTAAATAATTCGAATTGACCAAAACTCAAAGAACGAAAGTTGTACAGAATTAAATTTCCTAAAAAAAAGCATGAACGAATTTAACATAAACTGAACAGGTTGAGAGAATTGATAGAAAAACCTAGACGGAATTCAATCGAAAAAATCTGAAGCTGAAAACGAACAAAAACTGCGCTAACATAATTTTTTTCGGAAAAGTTCAAAACACGAAAAGTGTGCAGAATAATGTTTTACTTCAATTTGCACGAAACCAATAAAAATGAGCTCGTTTCGTGGGTTAAAACAACCTCTAAAATCTGCATTGCTAAAATGAATCAAAACTATAATATCTAAGATCATCCGATTATAAGTTCTAATCGATTTTTTTAATAAAAAGTTGAAACACAAAAGTTGTCTACAATCACATATACATGCCTCTGCTCAAATTTCATAATTTAGCGAGGTCATTTACTATTTTTTAACATGTACAAATCAATATAATTCACATTATACTAATAAACTCATAATTAAATTTTTTGTACCTTAACTCCATTACTTCGGCCCTCCACTTTCGGCCTACACATATATCCCATGTGCCTCCCGTATACCTAACATCGCTCCAAAGCCAAACTTGCACGAGGATATCGTCCCGAGTTTGACCCACACTCCCCGGATGGTTAGCATATACGTACATGCGTAAATCAAAGCACTAGTCTACTCATGAGAGCGAGGCAACAATAAATATATACACAACTTCTCACTCATGAGAACAAACATAACAATGTCAAACCTAAGGCATTCAAATATATCTCATAATCCTTACCTTTTTTGTTTTTTTTTTTTTATACACTCTTTCTCACCAACACTCAAATAAAACAACAATCCATAGAGTCATGGTAGAGTGTGAGGAATTTATCTATGGGTTCCTAATTTATTTTAATTTCATATGTTCATGAGTGTGATTACAACCATATAAAATAAATACATATAAAAACTCTAAACTTGGCATACACAACTAATCTAATAATGAAATCAATCCATCATCTACATGCAAATACAAAATCAAACCAACATCAAATAAATATAAATATAAATAAATAAATAAAAACAATGAATCAATCCATCATCTAACCAATATCTATGGATTCTAAGTTTATTTCAATTTCATATAATCATAAGTGTGATTACAATCATAAAATCAATCCATATAAAAACCCTAAACCTTGCATATACAACTAATCAAAATAATTAAAATCAATCAATCATCTAAAAACTCTAAACCTTACATACACAACTAATCAAAATAATTAAAATCAATCAATCATCTACATGCAACATACAAAATCAACATCAACATCAAGTAAATAAAAATAAATAAATAAAACCAATGAATTAAACATAAATCAACGGAAGTGGGTTTTGTACTCACAATATTTTTGAAGATTAAGGAATCACTTGAAAAATTAATGGAGCCACCAAAATAAAACCCTAATCCTTTTTATTTTTCTTTTTCCTCTCCTCTATCGCTGTCTCTCTTTGCTCTCGGAATTTCCCCATACATAAAAGCCCTCTCTCTCTCTCTCCTCTCTCTCTCTCTCCCTCCTCTTATACGGCTACTGCTTCTAATATTTGTAGGGTTCCTTTATATATATATATATATATATAACCAAAAAGGCTATAACTTGCTTTATTTTATTTTATTTTATTAAACAACTATAACTTATATAAATATACTACATATTTTATCAATATTTAAAACACTTTTTTTTATATATATAAAATATATAAATATTCAGATTAATTATATATAATTAAATACCATATTAACTAATTAAATATTTCATTAAATTAACTAAACAACACATTAAATTCTCATGTAATCATGCAAATAATAAAATCAAAAATAAAATAAAGTAATAATAAATAAATAATGACGTACGAAAAGTTAGGGTCGCTACAGGTGTTGTGCGTGGTTTGAGGTTCCAACGAAGGGGCCATGTTTAAAGCTCCGAAACAATACCAAACCTCCCATATTCCCACTAATTATACCCAATAAATCTATTTTTACACATTGTGCCACGCTACGCTGAGTCTGAAGCAAAAAAACAGGGGAATATATTGAGGGCCGGCCGTGCCTCATTGAGGGTCGGTCGTGCCTTAGTAGCAAGAAACACTATTCTGGCCGGGAGCTCGCCAGCTGTCCATTTTTGAAGATATTTATGACCTCTCTTGCTCAAATTCTATAAAAAACGACCATATATCTCTGTTTTGAGGGTTGAAGAATTTCAAAAAAGCCTCTACACCTTATTGAGAGCTCTTTCTTCTCTATTTTCTTGTGCAAGCAACACTTTGAGGAAACCTATCACCTTGAACCTATATCTATACACCATATACACCTTCACACCTTAGCCTAGGAACCTTGGTTAAGCCTTGAACACCATAATTCAAGCTTGAGAGTGTGGTGAGACTTAGTTTGATTCATAAGCAAAAGCTCACTTCTTTGAGAGGTATAAGCTTGTCATCCTCTCTTTTACTTCTTGTTCTTTCATTTGCTATCTAGTTCTTGTAGTTTTATGTTGTTTTGATTCTATTCCAAGTGTTTGAGTTTGGGTTTGGAGAGTTACCAAAAGGGTAGATAGAGAGAGTTTACACTCTTTCTACACCTTTACCTATAGTTCAAACCCTTACTTTTACACTCTTTTTCTTTGTTCCCTAAACTGATTTTCAGAGTTAAAAAAAAGGGGTTAAAAATCATGCTTTGAGATTTCAAAAATGGAGGGGTTGGCCACCCCTCCTTGTTCTTGCTTACTAGTCTTGTTTTCTCTCTTTGTTGATTAGCTTTTTAGGCTCTTTTCATGCATTCTAAGCCACTGTTTTTCATCTCTTGAGGTTTGTTTTGGGATTGTTCTAGGTTGTTTAAATAGTTCATGCTTTGATTAGCTTGGTTGTTGTCTCATAAGTTTGCCTACATAGCTTGTTGTGTATTGTTATTAGATTTTATTTAACTCATTTCCATATTTAAGAACATCATTTTAATAATCAATTTTCCATTCATCTCTTTCATTTGAGAATTATTTCAATCGGTTGACAGTTATTCAAAACATGAACTAGCGATTTATGCTTAATGGCTTAATCTCTACGGAAGTTCATTGCCAACGGTGTAGTCTCTTTTTTATGTTGAGAATCACCTCCCGTTTGACATATTTTTCACTTAATGGATGTTATCTCTAGTGGATGTAACAATCATCTTGGACTTAATGGATTAAAGGATGGTAAAGACTAATAAATTTGGCTTAAAATGAACTAACCCACATAAAGAAAATGAGATATATTGCTTGGGGTTCGGCCTCCATTGTGTCAAGGGTTGTCTTACATCAATTCATGATGTTTTGATGAATATTGAAGCATATCTACTTCCTTCTTTGAGTTCACTCTATGATAGAAGGGAGGGGTCGTTGTTATTCATTGTATTTATTGATTTTTGTCCAAATTGTTGCCGAAACCATCAAGAAATCATCTTGCTCATTGATGATTTTGGAAACGATTCCAACCTTCTTTCAAGGCTATCCCATGACAGAGAAGTGTAAGAGGGACAAACAGAGTTCAGAACACTCTGTCTGCACTGTTTTCACTTCAGAGCACAAACAAAAATTTGCATGAAATTGAGGCATGACCGGCCTTCTTTAGGCCCGGCCGGGCTTCATTGAGGGTCGGTCGGCCATCAATGTTTGATCAGCAATGTATTTTGCAGAAAGCGGAGGGTAGTGGCTGAAGGTCAAACAGAGCAAGCCTAGGCAGATAGAATTGTTCTTGGACGTTGTGCACACAACCCTTGTGCATCCTTGCTTACATCATTATTGTCAATTAATGGTCCGTACATTGTTGTAATTAATTCATTTATCATTGTTGTTATAATTAGTCTTGTTAATTATTAGTGTTGTAATTATTATTATTGTTTGTTTGTAATTGTTATAGCTAGTTAGCTTAAATAGTTAGTTTACTTATCATGGTTATCCTTGTTGTAATAGAACAATTAGCTAGTTAATTTTTCGTTTATTTATTCATTCAGTTTTGTAATAATTAGTTAATTTTGGACTTTTGGACTTTGATTCGCACCCTCTTGCACAAGGGCCAATTATGTAATAAGTTGTATGTCTTCCAACCCCACGTCTTTCTCCCTTTTACTTACTTGCTTACAATGGTTAGTATAGGAACATCATTTTTCAAATTAGCGTTCTTATGACTATGCATCCATTGTCTTGCATACATCCAAGGCTCGGCTCATCATACTAACCCAATATCAATGTTCAAATTCATTACTTGAATTTGTGCTTTATCGTATGTCTTGAATAAAATCATATGCCATGCTCATGGCCGAGCCTATAAAATACCTAATGTATGCATTGCATTAGTCATATTGCATTAATTAGGAACATGTATGTTTTTCTAATAAATTTGCTTTGTTTTGGCTTGGAGTACTAGGTGAATAATTTTTATGTTTTAGCATCTTGTATCGAATGTTTGTGTTACCATGTCAAAGCATACTTCCATGAGGCTAATTGCTTAAATGATATAATTGTTTAAATGCTTGTGGATGAAGACTAATTGCTTGAATTGGGATAGTTTGATTAATGTCCATTTTGAGCCCACTTTTTCAAGTGACAAATTCACAAAACTATTTCAAAATAAAACACGAAATCAAATGTTCCAATTCTTGCAAATTAGTCTATACCTTGTGTGCATCACATAGTAAAATAACTAATAAATTGGAACAAGGGCATATAATGTAAATAAAAATCACATCATGATAAGTAGAAGTCGATTTTTGATCGGGCGAGTGGGGTGCTCAATTCATGACCTTCCCTTCTCGTACATAAGTTCCCGAGCCGAGACACTTTGGTGATGACGGACTAATGGCCTTTGGCACGATTCTTGGGTTTCCTAAATTTTCCAAAAATATTTAGGTGGCGACTCTGAAATCTGGCAAAGCAGTCCATTTTTGGCATTTGATTTAAACATCAATTTTCCAAAAAAATTGCCATATTTGGACTCTTTTTGTATTTTCATTGTTTCACATTGCACTTGTGAAATTAGATTCAGAACCACAGGAGTCTGAACTGTGGGGCTATTCGTCTTCTGAAAGGGGCACGAAAAGTCAAGCCACATAATCCCTCCACCTTTAATAGTTTTCCCATAATACATACATGAGTAAGTCTTCTTCCCATTGACATCTCGTCCCTCGATAACATGTGTCCATGTAATATCATATTTTCCCATTGTGGATTGGGTGGAATTAACTGTTGAATTCTAGCCATATGACATCTCTCACAACTACAAGGTAGGATAAGAACAAATGAAAAAAGGAAAAAAGAAAAAAAGTACTCCTATTCAAATTAATATTCTAGCAAGTAGGATTCAATACAATACAATAATCATAATAAAAAAGTACTCCTATTCTGGCTAGAGACTCAATTAAAAAAAAAAAAAGAAGTCAGATTCAATATAATAATTAAATTAAGTGTAGTTCAAAATTTGAAAGTTAATTTTCTATTAATTATTAGATGCATGCAGTAAAATAGGTCATACGAAAAGGAAAATAATCATAATTATTCATGGGTATCCAAAGCAAGAAAAAGGAAATCAAACAATTAATTTATTATATCATGTGACAAAATTTTTCATTTTATCTACAGTAACAACAGTAGCAGCAGGAGGGTCTCATTCATTTGTTTGCTAGTATTTCTCTTTCAAAATCTCTATGTTTCTATCTATCTACCTATAATCTATAGAATGAAAAAAAAAATAAAGGATTTTTCATATAATGCTAAACAAGAAGGAGATCAAATAGACCCAAATTAGTGGAGGAATTTTTTTTTTTTTGGCAATTTTCGGTGAGAATCTCTATGTTTCTATCTATCTATCTATCTATCTATCTATCTATCTATCTATCTATCTATAATCTATAGGATTTTTTCATATACTGCTAAACAAGAAGGAGATCAAATAGACCCAAATTAGTAGAGGAATTTTTTATCTTTTATTTTTCTATGAGATAGTAAAAAGGGAAATAGAAAACAGATCCTTCTTCAAGTAAACCCAAATTTTCTAAAAAAAACAAAGAAGGAGATCAAAGATTCATCAACCCTTTTAAGGCTCAAACTAAATCAAAGATCACTAAGTAGCCTAACAAATTACACAAAAGTAAAGTAGTACTTGGAGGCTAGAGGTTGAGATTCTTTGGCAGTAGTGGTGGTGAATCCATGTATAAAGTTGAGAACTTGATTCGTTAATGGCAAAAAAAAAAAAAAAAAAAAATAGAGAGAGACAGATCGGCTGCTTAACAAAAGGAGAGAGACCTATGTGAAGAAGTGAAGAAGCCCTAGATGGTTACTTTGGAGTGGAAGATCAGAAACGTAAAAGAAATATAGATTTGATCTGAATTTTTTTTTATTATATATATATCATAAGCAAACCGTTCCGATTTGATTGACCCGTAAACTGGTCGACCGGTTCACCGATTCTCTTCAAATGCACCGGTTTTTATATTTGTACGAGTTAAGAGGGTTAACAGGACCGAAACCTCACCCGGTCATCGGTTGAATTGGCTAGTCCGGTCTGAGTTTCGAAGCCTTGCAAGTTACATTTATAGTCTTTGATTTTTGTTTATTTGGTGGAGATTATGTGTTTTGTGCACTTGTACAAATTTGGTGGGTAACACGCAAATTCAAGTAAAAAGTGGCACAAAAGTAGATTCTCCGTACGAGTAGTGAAAATTCCCAGCCTGTCACCTCACCGCACATATGGCCTACCACCGCTCGAGTGGTGCACATGGACACTCAAGAAGCACACCTAGGGTTGCACGCATGAAAATTTAAGTCTATTCTGTTGGGAATAAAAAGAAGAAAAAGGGGCAGTTTTGTGGTTCGAAAAAATATTCTAAGGAAAAATGAGGCTAGGGTTTGAAGAAAATGATTTCTCAAGCTTCAAGGGCAACATGACTCGTGCTACTTGGGATGATTTGTACATGCACGTTAAATGCAACAATCCTCTTGATCAATGTTTCAAAGTTGTAGTTGTGAAATATTGGGTAGTTCAAGCCATATTGCAATTGATGGTCGATGTTAAATCTTATTTATGTGGTTAGTGGTGAATTCTTTGCCCTGGGATTTTCCCTAAAAGTAGTATCTGAAACCTTACTTTTAATTGTCAATTCAATTTCTCAATTTCATTTAATTCTTGTTTAGCCATGATATCCCTCAATATTTTTATCAAAATTAATTTAGGAATTTAACAATTAAATTAGGTTAATTTACCGTTTGCCCCTATGGATCGATACCTAGACTTACCACTATTCTCAGGAATTTGGTATAGTTTAGTGTTTATATTTGGTGTGTGAAACGACCCATCACATACTTAATCGTATTTCATACGGAGAGAGGGAAGGTTTTAACCGAGTGAACTTGAAGCATCCTAACATGTCTCATGCGAAAGGAGGGCAAGTGGTGTAACCAATAGGCATACCTAACAGTATTTCATACGAAAAGGGAAAAGGTTTTAATCATGTAAACTGGAGTCCTAACGTGTTTCACGCAGAAGGAGGGAATGTAATGTAACCAATAGGCGTACCTAACTGTATTTCATACGGATAGAGGGAAAGTTTTAACCAGTTAAGCATCAAAATCTTAATGTGTTTCACGCGAAAGGAGGAAGGGCCGGTGTAACCAACAAGTGTACCTAACCATATTTCATACAGAGAGAGGGAAGGTTTTAACCGAGTGAACTTGAAGTATCCTAGCGCGTCTCACGTGAAAGAAGGGAAAGTGGTGTAACCAACAGGCATATCTAACCGTATTTCATACGGAAAGGGGGAAGGTTTTAACTATATAAACTGGAGTCCTAACGCGTTTCACGCGAAATGAGGAAATATGGTGTAACCAACAGGCATACCTATCCGTGTTTCATACAAATAGGAGGAAGGTTTTAACTAAGTAAGCATCAAAATCCTAATGTGTTTTACGTGAAAGGAGAAATGGGGTGTACCTAACTGTATTTTATACACAGAGTGGGAAGGTTTTAACCAAGTAAACAAGAACATCCTAACGTGTTTTACGCGAAAGAAGAGAAGGTGGTGTAACCAACAAGGGTATCTAACCGTATTTCATATGGAGAGGGGGAAGGTTTTAACCAAGTAAACAGGAACATCCTAACACGTTTTACGCGAAAGAAGGGAAAGTGGTGTAACCAACAGGCATACCTAACCGTATTTCATAGGGAGAGGGGGAAGGTTTTAACCAAGTAAACAGGAACATCCTAACATATTTCACACGAAAGAATGAGAGGTCTTTATCGAATGATGTGTCTGTCGCATGATTCTAGCAATCACAGTGCTTGGCCAACAAGCCTTAATTCTTGCAATCCTTTATCCCGAGGACTCTCTTCTTTGTCTTCTTCCTCCACTCTATCCTCTTCTTAACTAAGGCCTATGAGAAAGACACCGAACGGAAAAAAAAAATAAAAATAAAAATTGTAAACCATCATCTGTGGTAGTTTGAATCTTTCTTTTCCTACATGACTTTCTCTTACTCTCTCACTCTCTTCCCTGACCTTACTAATTCCCCAATCGAAATTACAAACACTAACTCTTCCAAGCTTCGATAGAATGCCCCTGCCTCTGCCCCTATTTTCAATTTCCCTGCAATGTCGGTTGAATGAATAATGGCCACGTAATCTGACATTGATGCCAATCATTTTACACTGAAATCCTGTATGGAGACTATCACCGCAGTCTCCAATCTGTCACACCATTTCCAAAGTAGAACAAATGAGGTGTGATAGCTGACTGAGCAACTTTCTCTGCTCCAACATATGTATCAAGATGCGCGACGAGAGCTGAGCTAGCTAGAGAGATAGAATGAGGAATTGAAACACCAAGCAACTAATATGGAAAGGTTCGATGGCCAGTGGGGGATAATTTCCTTCAAAAATCATGCAAATCCTGAGGTAGGGCCTTCGAAGCTCTCCTTATAGTATATACCTTGAGGTGGGGTAACTGCCTGTAGAGTTGAGTAATGGAACTGTTTGCACGTGAAGTCAACCTTTGACGCTTACCGCCGAGCTGTTACCAAAAATTTGAGAACACCCTGTCTCTATTTTATGTTTTTTCATTTTTCTGTTCTTTCTTTTCTTTCTTCTGCTTTTGATGTAAAAGGGTGACCTTGATGACATTGCTATTTCATTTTTGCTTTAAGGAATCGAACACCAACAGCTTCAAATTTTCTATTTTCTTGAAATTTTCTTGTTTTTGCGAGTTGTAATCGGAAAGTTGGACTTTTAATGAAAGAAAACGTTTTATTCTAAACATCGTGGCATGAATGGCATGATATTTGAGTACAACATTTTGTTTGTAATTTGAAACCAAAAGTGACTAATTTTCAATAAGTTCTGGATTGGTCATTAAGCTTTCTACTGTCCAAAAACTCATAATACAACTCGATAACAGACAAACAGGGCATAACACGTTACAATACACTAGTTTGGAAAAGAAATGACTTAATACAAAACCAAAATAATCAAGCCATTGAACCTTCTATCTTGTTATTGTCTTATTTTCCTGGACAGAAGAAAAAGTGGTCAGACGTTTGGGCAGTTATATGAGAAAGTGGCTGGGTGGAGGAGAAAGTGGCTAGGTGGAGGGGAAAGTGACTCGACTGTGCCCCTAATTCATTGCTTTGACTCTTTTCAGTTTTCTTAAAAAGGTTGTAATTAAAATAGGAGATAAATTAGCGTGCTTATTCCATCCTCTATTTTGAAACCATTTAATAAAAGTTATGAGTATAGAAAATTTTCTTTTTTTGGTCCCAAAAATGGTCTGAGTTTTGAAAAAAAAGGAAAGAGAGTAATTTTTGAGGAAATCAGTTAATTTCATTAAAGGTCCTCAAAATCTATTTTCGCAAATGGCCACTACCCAATCAACATGAAATTAACCCTTGAGATGTACAACTGAATTTGTCTTGCAATTGAACTCTTCATGAAGAAGAAATAGGACAACTGAATCACATTGGATGAACCAATCAAACATGGATAGGATGAGTGAGTTGAAAAATAATTAGGGTCGACTTCAAGATGAAGCTGCCAACGTATCCTAAAGATAGGAATCAGGCCATATGTAGTTCCAGCTAAGGTTCTCTTGAGTATTAACACTCTTCTTTTATGCTTTAACTTTTGCCAAAGTTGCTCTTCCAAGTTTTCAACCTTGTGAGCTCCCCTTTTATTTTTTTTTATTTTTTATGCTCTAACTTTTGCCTAGGTTGCCCTTTCGGATTTTTAGCCAAGCGAGCTCTCTCAAGGATAGTACTTCTTTAGCTTGTCCATATTGATTGGTTGCGAGAACTCCAAGCCATCCAAATCCATGAGAATGACTGCTCCCCCTGAGGAGATTGACTTGATAATGTAGGGACCAGTCCAATTAGGTCTGAACTTGCCCCTAGGGTCGTGGATAAGAGATTGATGGTCTTTCAGCATTAAGTCTCCTTTTCTTAAATTCCTAGACCTGACCTTTTTGTTGAATGCTTTGGCGATCCTACATTGATACCCTTGAGCATGATATAACGCTTTCAATCTTCGCTCATCAAACAACATAAGCTCCTCAAATTGGTTCTGTTGCCAATCAGCTTCTGCTATCTAACATTCAGCCATAACCCTCAATGAAGGCACCTCTATCTCAAGTGGTCTTTTAGCGCGGCCAGAGCTTTCTGTTTGTCCGCCTCCGCCGTGTTGACTAGCGCGGTAAGACGGGCAATGTCAGATTCAAGCTCGGTTATTTTTTGCTTGGCCTTATTCAGCTCGGCCGTTTTGGCATTGGCATCAGCAACAGCCAGCCGCGCTGTCTTACGCAGCTCTAGTACGCGTTTGTGAGCAACATGGTTCTTCTGCATGGCTTGCAAGAGAAAAGATAGCAATTATGATTAAAACCGAGAAAACAGACATGTGAAAAGGAGAACAAACGAAGGGGGCACTTACCAGCACCATCGACTTGGTTGCCGAACGTATAGCCTTTAGCTTGGTTAGGTGATCATGATGCTCCATGTCGGCTGGCAGACACACACCTTTTGCAAGGTTGAAGGCAAACGTGTGGTCTTTGTCTGCAACCACCAAGTCAGTGTTTGAAATAGCCCGGTTCTTTTATGTTAGTTTTGGTGCCCATTTTGAAGGGCTAGCTCGGTGTAGACACCCCATTTTTGACCGTCCTTAAGACTTGGTTGTGCTTGCAGGTACATCCAGCAACAAGTTTGGTTGTTCACCGAGCACTCGAACTTCGCAGCGGGATGTCACAGGTTTGAGCTTTCCAAACCCTGTTTCATTTCTGCCCCATCTTTGGACCATGCTCTAGTCCCTCCCTATTGCTTGTTTTAGTGCACTGTCGGCCACGGGTTAAGCCCTGCTAGCCACCATTGATGGCCGGCCGGCCACCTTGTTTCAACAATTAGTTTTTTTAGATATTTTGGCCAGTTGTGTCTCACTCAGCCATCCTCCATACACGTGTATAAAGGCATGGAGGCAGGTTGAAGCTTCTCAAGCAAGCTTGTGTTTGCATTGCTCTATATAAGGGGAGCTTCCTCCCCCTTGTTCAAGGTTCAAAAAATTTAGAGACACGAAAATATCTCTCTCTCTCTAGAACTCTTTCTATATATATATATATATATTGCTTGAAAGTGAGTGTTCTTCACACATTTTGCCCACAACCCCTTAGCCAAACCTCTTGACCTTGGAGCTGAGATTCCATAGGACTTGTTTGGGCATTGTAAATTTGGTTTTGGCTCAGAAAAGCTGCTGGTTTTGCTGTTCTTCAAGGGTGAGGCCTATATCCTCTTCAAAGCTTTATTTTAATTACTTGTTTGGCCATTCTTGCATGCTCTTTTAGGCCTTACTCTCAACTACTAAAAGTTTTGTTTTTAAGTGTTAAAGATGGTTGTTTGAGGCCTTGTTTGAGTTAGGGGTGATCTTCCCCCTTTTGTGGCTTGTTTTGCTTTGCTTTAAGCTACCTATTTAGGCCTTTGAGACCACCTTGTTTTGGCCTTTTAACCACTGAATTCCAAAGGAATTTCAGTGGTGGAAAGTGTGTTTTGAGGCCCCAAATAGGAGGGGGTCATCCCCTCTCCTTGTGCCTTGATTGCTTGTGTTGTTGGCTTAACACTTTGGCATGTTTTTCTACCTCCTTGAGGCTCTATCTTAGCATGTTTTAGGCCTTATTTTAACATGATATAACTCTTTTTTGGGTTAGTTTGGTTGCTTCTTACATGCTTTATGTACTTGTAGTGCAATCATCTTAGTTAGCCTAACATGCTCTATGCTTTGGACTACCATTTTAGCATGTTTTTGGCTCCACTCCAGTAGGATTTTACTCATATTTTGGCATGCCTTAGCTCTGATTTTGGTCGACAAGGTCACCTCTTGCATGGTTTATGCACTTGTAGTGCAAGCTTGTTCACTAGCCTAGCTTGTTTGGTGTTTTGTCCTATTGATCTAGCATGTGTAGGCTTTACTCCAGTACATTTTTGGCTTTGATTTAACATGCTTTAGGTCTGATTTGAGTGGTTTTGGTCATGCATGCTTGGCTTTGCATAGCTATAGTACATTTGGCTTTGCTAGCCTTAAGCTTTGAGACCTCTAGCATGTCATATTTGAGCTTTTTGCATAGCATGGCATTATTTGACATGTTATTTTAGACCATATACCTCTGCCATATTCTCGCATTTATCATCCATTTGTTGTGTTTGAGGGTTAAGCCTTATGTTTCGCTTATGAGCCAATATGTATGCATGCTTGCCTAAGCTTTTGGGGCTACCATCTCAGCATGTTTTTGGTGTTATTTTACCATGTTACAACTCTGATTTTTGTTGGTGAAGTCACCTCATGCTTAGTTTTGGTATGTGCAGTGTAATCCCACTCATTGGCCTTGCCTGCATCTTGCTTTATGCCTCCTATTCTAACATGTGTTAGCTTTACTCCATGCATTTTTTGGCATTGTTTTGACCTGCCTTGGGACTATTTGAGTCATCTTGGCCCTTTGGGGCTTGCTTGAGATGGCTATGGTGCATGTGCCTTAGCTAGTCTTGAGTTTGAGCCCTCTAACATGCCTTATTTGTGATGTTTGGATGATTTGGCATCATTTAACATGTTATTTTAGAGCATATAACCTTGCCATACTCTCATCTATATCACTTTTTGATTGTGTTTAAGAGTTGAGTTTTGTGCATTGTTTGCGAGCCATAACTTGAGCATGTCTTCCTTGCTTCTTGTGCTTAAGTTTCATCACATTTCAGTCACTGTTTTGACATGCATGGGGTCTGTTTGGTGTTGGTTTAGTCCATCGAGCATTGCTTTGCATGATTCTAGTGTTGTGTCCTTCACTAGCTTTTAATCCTTAAGTGTGCTATTATGTGGTGCATGAGTGTTTGCATGTTAGAGTCTTGCATTTCATGTCAAGATTAGCATGCTGTTTGCATGTCATGTTGCTTGTTTTGCATTGTGTTCAATCGGATGTCGTATTGAACACGAGGAAGATTGGTTCATTTTATACTTGAAATGATGAAATGAGCCAGTCTCCCTTGGTCTCTATTGCCTTTGATATCTCATGATAAGGAGATGGTCTAAGTGCCTTGTTTGTCATGCATTTATTGAGTTTGTACAAATTGGATCTTTGGCCATCACGCATTGCGATGCTTGATTGATGGTCTTGGATCCAATTATGCCTCTCCCTTGATGTTTTGAGATGATATGGCAGGGCATAGTACATATATGTTCTAGGGAGACCCTCCATTTTCTCTATTTTGTGCTCTATTGCAGCTTGGTGTCACAGTACACCAGTGGCCGGCACCCTCTCTTTGATGGCCGGCACCCTTTCATCTATGGCTAGCAGTGTTCATCCTTGGCCGGCAGGGGGGTCTGCAGGCACCATTCATGGCCGGCAGGCCACTGGTGCACTCCCCAGCACTGTTTTGGTAAGTTTCAGCAGCAGCACTGGAAGACACCCTACAAGCAGAGCCTCTTAAGAGCAAACCAGAGAGCTTTTCGGGATGGAAACTGAGCATGCATCATTCATTATTCTGAGGCAGAGCTATGGCAGCCTAATTTAGCTTCTTTTTCTTACTTAGTTTGTTTTGTAACTTAATTAATTTGATTAATTAGTTAAAGTTTTGTAATAATTAGTTAGCTTAGCATAGTTAATTACTTGGTTTGTAATAATTAGTTTAATTAGCGTAGCTAGTTAGCTAAATTCATTCGGACCCTCCGTCAAAAGGGCAAGTTTTGTAATAAGTGTGCGTGTGTGTGATGCATGTCTTCCAACCCCACGTCTTTCTCCCCTTTACTTACTAGCTTTTGGATGGTTAGTTTTAGGACATATTTCAATTAGCATCCTTATGCTTGCATACGTGCATCATTAATTTGTCTTGCATGCACCGGGCATGTCACATCATTCAAACTGCATTGTATTTCAATACCTATTTGAATACATGTATCAATTGTCGTATTCATATGCCATCTTAGATAGCCGTGCCCATTTAGTTGCATTTTGCATGTGTTGCATTAGGTACTTAACATAGCTAGGATCATGCATGATTTCTAACTAGTTTTTTGTTTTGGCTCGGAGTACACTGTAAGTGTTTATGCTTTAGCATCCTTGCATGTGTGTAAGTGACTGCCATGATAGCATGCTTACGATGAGGCTATTTGCTTAATTGATTAACTACATAAATGCCTGTGGGTGAAGGCTTTATTGCTTGAATTGGAACAATTCATCGAATGTAAGTTTTAAGCCCACTTGAGGGTGGCAAAATCATCATGTTTTAAGCCCACTTGAGGGTGGCAAATCCGCGTCTTAGCCTACTCGCGAGTAGCATCTTCAAACCACTTTAAAAAAAAAAAAAAACAAACATGAGATGTTTTGTTCCAAATCGAGTGATTTAGTCTATACTTGTATGCTGTGCGCATCACATAGTAAGTTAGATTAATAAACCAGAATAAGAACGCATGTGTTTTCAAAACAATATATCATGTTTAGTAGAGGTCGATCCTTTGATCGGGTGAGTGGGGGTGCTCATTTAAGGACCTTCCCGTCTCGTACCCAAGTTCCTGAGCCAAGGCAACTTTGGTGATGACGGACACATGGCCTTAGGCACGAGTCAGGGTTTCCTAAATTTCCCAAAATAAAATATTTAGGTGGCGACTCTGAAATTTGGCAAAGCAGTCCATGTTCGGTGCTTTTTGATTAAAATCAATTTTCCAAAACGATTTGCCAGATTTGGACTCTTTGGTGATTTATCAGTCTTACATTGCACTTTGTGAGATTAGATTCAGAACCGTGACAAGAGTCCAAACTGTAATAGCTAGAACCCAATCCGTGCCCTCTCCGAAAGGGGGGGCTGTAGACGTCCCCGAACGCATCCCGGGGAAAGGAGTGCGAGTCCCCCCACGTTCTGGTTCGATATTGGGTCACTACAGTTCGAAGGACTCAAATGTCATGGTTCTTAATCTTGAACCAAAGAGTCCAAATCCGGCAAATAGTTTTGAAAACAGATTTTTTGAAAGAAGTGCCAAACATGGACTGCTTCGCCAGATACAGAGTCGCCACCTAAATGTTTTTTTTAAATGGGAAATTTAGGAAACCCTGACTCGGTGCCAGAGTCCACGTGACTGTAATGACCACAGTTGCCTCGCTCGAACTTGGGTACGACAGAAGGTCACTGCGTGAGCACCCGCCGCCGGTCAAAGACCGGCCTCTACTAACTATGATATCTTATTTTGAAAACATTGTATATTCTTATTCCGGTTATTAGCCTAGGTTTACTATGTGATGTGCATGGCATACAAGTATAGACTGAATCACCTGAATTGGAAGAAAACATTTCATGTTTGTTTTTGAAAATGGTTTGCTACCTGCAGGTAGGCTTAAAATGCAGATTTTGCCACTCTCATGTGGGCTTAGAAGAACAATGGTTTTGCCACTATTTAGTGGGCTTAAAAAAAACAAATATTTGATGAATTGTCCCAATTCAAGTAACTCAACCTCCACCCACAGGCATTCAAGGCAGTTACATCACATAAGCACATAGCCTCATGGTAAGTATTCTATTCATGGCAACACTCACACGCATGCAAGGATGCTAAAGCATAAAACTCACCGAGTACTCCAAGCCAAAATAGAAGCTCGTTAGAAATCCATGCATGATCCTAGATGCACAGAATTGCCTAATGCAACACATGCAAAGATGCAAATTATAGCAGGCTCAGCTATTCTAAACATGGCATACGAAATGCAACATCTATCAAGTATTCAATTTGGAATTGAAATACAAATGCAGTTTGTTTGATGCGCCGAGTCAATGCAAAAAAAGATGAATGATGCAAACATGTCATATCATATGCTAATTGAAATATGCCTTATATCTAACCATCATAAGCAGGTAAATAAAAGGGAAGAAAGACGTGGGGTTGGAAGACATACATCACACTCACCCACACTTATTACAATTATGCCCTCTCATAGAGGGTCCGAATAAATAATACAGTCCCGAATGAAAGAATAATACAGTCCAAATATTACAGTCCGAATAATATACAAATTCCTAATTAATTTAACAAATTAACTAAGAAAAACTGTAAACTAGTATGCAAGCCAAGGACTGCCTTGACTCCGCTCCGGGTAATGAAATGATGCATGCTTGGGCTGCTTTGCGCGGAAATCCACTGGGATGCCCCAATTAGCCTCTATTTGCAATGTTCCTCGAAATGCGTGCCAGACTCCGAAAAGTTACTGATTCTTCATTTTGTTGCAACAGAGAGCAGGAAAGGGGCATAGCAATATATTCACAAATATATGCATACCTCGATCCTCGTGCCACCAAACACGCATATCGATGCATGATGGTCAAGGAGCCGAATTGCACAACTCAATATAGGATGAATGCATATGAATGCTACAACAAAAACCTAACTCCATCATGGATAATCTGGAGTGTCGGTGACTTGGGAATTGAGACCCGTTTCGTCGCTCGGAGTATGAAACGTGCCTCGTTTCCCGTGCCCGGGCTAACTCCTATCCTGAACATGATGCAATATGCATGACATGAATGAAATGTAGCTAATATGCAACCCTAACATACACAATGTCATAGAATGACATACATGCTATACGAGGTAATACACAACCGGGCATACACAATGCTATGGATGAAATGGCATACACAATGCAATAATGGGCTTACACCAACATGAGAGAGCCTCAGCCACACTCACATGAGAGGCCATCAGATGAGAACAAGATACCTCGAAGTGCGTGCCCGCGGGCACGCAAACCGAGAACGGACCCTCGGGCACTGAAATGCCACCCTAATGAGGCATGACAAAGACATGGAATATGATATGAAAACATGCAAAAATCAGTGGCAAAATGAGGGGTAAACTAGCCCCGAAATGAGGCGAAATAATACCCGATGCATGAAATGATCCCGAAATGCGAAAATAAGTGCATGAAATGGCTTACAGCTATACAATATATGCATAATTGATACATGACATGAAAAATCAGAAGCAAGGCAGCCCCAAAACTCACATTTTTATAGTACAAAATATGGCCAAAAAGCAATCACAAGTAGATGTAAAATGGCATACAAAAATGGCTCTGCATGGGAGGTTATGAAGCAAGTGGTAGATGCGAAGCCCAAATGGAAAAAAACCCTTCTAAAACACTGAAGAGGGACTAAAAATATGAACACTTACAGTAGATGACAAGCCTCAAATCAGTATGAAAATATGCTCACAATGCAATGCAAGAAATAGGCCAACAAGAGGCTATAACATGAGGTATACAAAGAATTCACCAAAAAGCCAAAGACCCTTAATGAGATATTCCAATAAGGTCAAAATATGGCAATTTTCAGTTCTGATGATGGCCGAAAACAGAATCTAGATAAGCCTAAAAAAGCATGCAAAAATGGGGGCCAAAGAGGGGTATAATGGTAAGTGCAAGATGGAGGCCCCCAACAGTGTTTAGCCCTTCTACAATGTTGTAGAGGGGCTCAAAATAAGCCAACTCACAGTTTATATAATGCTCAAAAACAGATCACACATAGGCTAGAAATATCATGCAAGATTATGGTATTTAAGAGGGTATTGAAGCAAGTACCAAATGGGCGGCTCAAACAGGGTAGAGCCCTGAAACAAACATGAAGAATGGCTGAAAAAAATGACCCTTCCAGTTAGGGTCGGAGCCCAAAACAGTAAGCAAATAGGCTAGAAAGATGTGGCCAAAATGAGCTAAAAAAAGGGGAAAATGGATTTACCCTTGAAGATCACTTCTTTGTTACCTCTTGGACCAAGGAATGTTTCTTCTAAGCCTCTAAAAAACCCCTCCTTGCTGCTGGAATGGAGTAGTGATAGTGGTGCTTGGTGGTAGTGAAGAAATGGAGTTGGAACTTGAGAAAATGAGAGAGATAGAGAGGAATGTGTGTCTCTATGCTTGAGAGCAATCTTTTAACCCTTGAGGGAGAGTTAGAGCTGCTGTTGTGTATGCAAGAATGGTGGGGGCAATGGAGGGAAAATGTGTAGTAATAAGGGATTAAGTTCCCATCCTCTACAAAAGTCCCCCGAAATTAGATATTTTGGGGGAAAAAGCTATACAGCTGTAAAGCACACATCCTAAGGAACATAGCCGGCCACCTATTTTTGTTGCAGGTGGCCGGCCGGCCACCCCCTATGGCCGGCCGGCCAAGGGTCAAAAGGCTCAAGAAGATTTTTTGGCCAGCCACCAGAGAAAGGTGTCCTCCCAGGTGCCCTCATCACAACCCTGTGGTTCAAAATTGGCAACTCTAAAACAGGAGAGAGAATAGGCCACTTTTAGGAGGGGTTCAAAAGGTTCAATTTGAATTACTAGCCAGCCATAGACTTTTAGGGTCCTCCCATGTGTGTACAACACAAATATGTGGTTTGGGATTGAAGAAAATGGCCCTAGGGTGGTCAACATTGGCTCGGAAGTGAGAAAAACGGGCGCCGGAGGAATATAACTGGTTGCTGAGACAATTGCTGGCCTCCCATCCTTCAGTGACCTTCCTGGTGATAAAACAGAGGTACCTGGCAAAAATGAACGAAAACCGATGCAAAACGAATGCTCGGGGGCCAAAACACGTAGTTTGGGGTCCCGAAAATAGGTCATATAACCGAAAGTGGCATTCGCCACGAAGTGGGTCTTCGACCACGTTGTCCTCAAAAGGGAGTAAATAAGATGTATGCCAAAAACCGGAGGAATCGGAGATGGTTAGACGGTCCCGAACCGAGGCACACGGCCTGACGGCTCCTAAAATCGGGAACCGGGCTCTGAAATGGGCAAAATGGCCTACGGCCATGAAATGAGGCGCATGCAAAAATCAGTGGCAAAATGAGGGGTAAAACAGCCCGGAAATGAGGCGAAATAATACCCGATGCATGAAATGATCCCGAAATGCGAAGATAAGTGCACGAAATGGCTTACAGCTATACAATATATGCATAATTGATACATGACATGAAAAACCAGAAGAAAGGAAGCCCTAAAACTCACATTTTTATAGTACAAAACATGGCCAAACAGCAATCACAAGTAGAGCAAAAATGGCATACAAAAATGGCTCCGCAAGGGAGGTTATGAAGCAAGTGGTAGATGCAAAGCCCAAATGGAAAAACACCCTTCTACAACACTGAAGAGGGACTAAAAATATGAACACTTACAGTAGATAACAAGCCTCAAATCAGTATGAAAACATGCTCAAAATGCAATGAAAGAAATAGGCCAACAAGAGGCTATAACATGAGGTATACAAAGCATTCACCAAAAAGCCAAAGACCCTTAATTAGATATTCCAAGAAGGTCAAAATATGGCCATTTTCAGTTCTGATGATGGCCGAAAATAGAATCTAGATAAGCCTAAAAAAGTATGCAAAAATGGGGGACAAAGAGGGGTATAATGGTAAGTGCCACATGGAGGCCCCCAAAAGTGTTGACCTCTTCTAAAATATTGTAGAGGGGCTCAAAATAAGCCAACTCAAAGTTTATATCATGCTCAAAAACAGATCACACATAGGCTAGAAATATCATGCAAGATTATGGTATTTAAGAGGGTATTGAAGCAAGTACCAAATGGGGGGCTCAAACAGGGTTGAGCCCTTAAACAAACATGAAGAATGGCTCAAAAAAATGACCATTCCAGTTAGGGTCGGAGCCCAAAACTGTAAGCAAATAGGCTAGAAAGATGTGGCCAAAATGAGCTAAAAAAATGGGAAAATGGACTTACCCTTGAAGATCACTTCTTTGCTACCTCTTGGACCAAGGAATGTTGCTTCTAAGCCTCTGAAAAACCCCTCCTTGCTGCTGGAATGGAGTAGTGATAGTGGTGCTTGGTGGTAGTGAAGAAATGGAGTTGGAACTTGAGAAAATGAGAGAGATAGAGAGGGATGTGTGTCTCTATGCTTGAGAGCAATCTTTTAACCCTTGAGGGAGAGCTAGAGCTGCTGTTGTGTATGCAAGAATGGTGGGGCAATGGAGGGAAAATGTGTAGTAATAAGGGATTAAGTTCCCCTCCTCTACAAAAGTCCCCCGAAATCAGATATTTTGGGGGAAAAAGCTATACAGCTGTAAAGCACACATCCTAAGGAACATGGCTGGCCACCTATTTTTGTTGCAGGTGGCCGGCCGGCCACCCCCTATGGCCGGCCGGCCAAGGGTCAAAAGGCTCAAGAAGATTTTCTGGCCGGCCACCAGAGAAAGGTGTCCTCCCAGGTGCCCTCATCACAATCCTGTGGTTCAAAATTGGCAACTCTAAAACAGAAGAGAGAATAGGCCACTTTTAGGAGGGGTTCAAAAGGTTCAATTTGAATTACTGGCCGGCCATAGACTTTTAGGGTCCTCCCATGTGTGTACAACACAAATATGTGGTTTGGGGTTGAAGAAAATGGCCCTAGGGTGGTCAACATTGGCTCGGAAGTGAGAAAAACGGGCGTCGGAGGGCGCCGGAGGAATATAACTGGTTGCTGAGACAATTGCTGGCCTCCCACCCTTCAGTGACCTTCCTGGTGATAAAACAGAGGTACCTGCCAAAAATGAACGAAAACCGATGCAAAACGAATGCTCGGGGGCCAAAACACGCAGTTCGGGGTCCCAAATAGGTCATATAATCGAAAGTGGCATTCGGCCACGAAGTGGGTCTCTCAGACCACAGTGTCCCTCAAAAGGGAGTAAATAAGATGTATGCCAAAAACCGGAGGAATCGGAGATGGTTAGACGGTCCCGAACCGAGGCACACGGCCTGACGGCTCCGAAAACTGGGAACCGGGCTCCGAAATGGGCAAAATGGCCTGCGGCCACGAAATGTAGCCCACGGCCACTAAGAGATGGTCTACGGGACCTCTCTCTCCCTTCAGGAAAAGAAACAGAGAAAATCGAGTTTGGTTCGCAAACCGAGACAAGGTATAGAACAGGGTTCGGAAGTTTGGAAATAGGGTTCGGAAGTCTAGAGGCAGGGCTCACGGCCGTGACTCTAAGACTTCTGAACGAGCACAATATACAACATCACCGAGCGCTCAATCGGTGACGTCTGAGTCTTAAGGTCGGTCAAAAATGGGGTGTCTACAGTTGCCCCTCTTTGACAGAACTCGGAAGTCACAAGTGACGGGAGTGAATGTCAAAGCCCAGAGACGACCCATTTTTCACAAGGCCGAAGACTTAGACAATCATACAAGATGCACAGAGATATGTGCCCGCAAGCGTGCCCGCAGGCAGGGGGCAAAATGCAAAGCGATATGCACGGAGCCAGATGTAACTTAATGATCATGCAAGTGCAAAGAAGTCAGAATGAAGCAAGTATTCGCAAATAGATGCAACAGTTTTAAGCAAGAATGCAAAGCAACAACTACATTTCATGCAGTTAGGAATGCGGAGAATTATTCAATTCTCGTCGCGTCTCACACGGAGAAGATACGATACCTGCGTGATTCGTCTGGTCGCACCAGCCTCAAATGAACCGTACATACAATATCGTGCCTGCAAAAGAAAGAAACTCAACAAGCACAATATGCTAACAACATATATTCAATGTGATTCCGAAAGTTTGGCACGCGCGGTGCCGGTGGGTGAATGTCATAAAGCAGTGTGATACAGGTAAGGTGCGCAAGATGGCGCGATGCAACGCACTAACAAGTGCAGGTGAGATGCGCAAGATGGCGCGAATGATACAATGCACAAAATAGTGCGATGTGCAAAATAGCGCGAGTGAAATGTAATGCACTAACAAGTACAGGTGAGATGCGCAAGATAGCGCGAATGATACAATGCACAAAATAGTGCGATACACTAAACAGCGCGAGTGATTTGAAATGCACAAGATAGTGCGATGGAGGTGCGCAAGATAGTGCGAATGATAAACTGCACAAAACAATGTGATGGAGGTGCGTAAGATAGAGTGAATGATAAACTGCACAAAACAGCGCGATTCAGGTGCGCAAAATAGCGTGATTGATTTGAAATGCACAAGATAGTGCGATACGCTAAACAGCGCGATTGCTTTGAAATGCACTAAACAGCGTGATACGCTAAACAGCGCGATTGATATGCGATGCACAAGATAGTGCGAGTGAGATACAACCACAAGATGCACAAGACAGTGCAAGTGAGATACAAAGTGTAAGTGCACAAGACAGTGCGAGCGAGATAAAATGCACAAGAAAGTGCGACAAAATGCATCTTCTATGCAAGTATGGAGGCATTTTCTATGCAAAAGATACGGGCATTTTCTATGCAAGTATGGAAGCACAATTTATGCAATATTGAAAGCAAGCATATTCCATGCAAGAATCATAACGATGCGCGGCACTCATGCAACCACAGTGTATATGAAAGTTCACATTCTATGCAATAGAGGATCATCAAATATGTACTCTGGTGCCTCTGATTTGCCTCTTAGAGGACTTTGCAACACCCTCAGCTCAAAAAGGGCACACCCTGTTCATATTGGCGAGAGATAACATCTGCGTGTGAAACCCTCGGGTGCTGCTTAGACTGCCATTCTGACATGAAGCAGGCTTACTCTTGGGGTCGAGATACACTATACTCCAGAGAAACGGCGAGGCCTGAGAAGGTGCACCTGGAATGCAGTCTCGAATTTTGCTAAGGTTGAAACATGCTAAGATGCTCCAAATTTTCCCTCTTTTTTTTTTTTGCTTTACAGTCCGAAACCTAAATAGCTTCAGATAGATCCTTGTTTTACTGTTCTGACATGACCTGGGTTGAACCCTGCAGCCTTACGAAAGAACCAATTCTGTTTTGAACAAATGTAGAGAACGGCACGGCACTCGGAGCACAAAATGATTTTATTTTCGAAATTGAGAGATGAGTTTTCGACCAGGTATTGAGCCTACGACTGAACACAGCAAAATGACTCAACAAGGAAATAAAAGGCACACAACCTAGACACATCGAGTAACACTCGAAACGACCCAAAACAAAATCGAGATAAAACAAAAAGACACGACACTCAGACGTGCACAGGGAGCCCGTTTCACCGGGTAGTGTTTCCCACCATTTCTCATTTGTGGTTCTCACATCACTCGACCCTCAAGCTCTGTTTTTTTGAAAAAGCCCTTTTCTCACTTTTTCTCTCATCGCACATCTCTCTATTCTTCAATCTCTCATTTTTCAATCCCTCCCCTAGGTGGTTGATGGATAAACAGCAAGTTGAAGGCTCTCGCCCCTAGCACTCAGCTAGATTCTTCTTTATTCCGCTCATAGCTAGTGAATTCCTCTCATAGAGGGTTTGCGCTACAACTGGGTGTGTAGCAAATCTGTAGCTAGCATCGGTTGATGATGCTTTGCTGGGGAGTTTGGACGTGATAAGATATGTCCAGATGATGGAGTGGAATATATTGCCTCATTCCAATTTGTGCTTCGCACTTGGCTCGACACCTCATTGCTTGGAGGATACGAGAGCTTTCAGTCCTTTGTCGTTAACTTCAATTGCGTTCTTCTTGGCAAGTAGAGTGCCCTTCTTGGCGAGTAGGGTGCCCTTTCTGGCAAGTATGTTGACAATGGAGAAAAGACAGAACACCTGACTCAACTGTGCCCCTAGTTCATTATTTCGACCATTTTTGTTTTTGCTTTCCACTAAAACAGTTTTGACCAAAATGAGAGTTAGATCAACATGCTTGTTCGATTTTTGATTTAAAAACATGCAAGTTAGGCTATGAGCACTGAAATTTTTCCCTTTTTTGGGTCCAAGAAATGGTCCAGTTTTGGAAAAGATAGAATGATTTTCGAGAAAATAGTCAACCTCAGTAAAAATTCTCAAAAGCTGTTTTTGCAATCGGCCACTGCTCAACGAGCATAGAACCCACTCTCGAGATGCACAACCTCAGATCCGGAGGAAAATTGCCCCTTGCTTGAAGAAAGTTGCACGGCAACGGAAAGTTGCCCTTGTTTGAAACCAGATCATGCGCATTGAATGGCAACGGAAAGTTGCCCTTGTTTGATGGCCAAGAACAACATCGAATGGCAACGGAAAGTTGCCCCTTATTTGGATAGCACCGCGGCGTATTGTAGTCAGTCCTCAGAGTGACGAACACAACCAAATCCTCAGATACAGAGGAGACAAAGATGACCAGAACCATCACATGCTCACAATCAAATTGAAGTGTTTTACTACCGACTTCGTAATGAAGTTGCCTACGATCCCAAAGATGGGAATCAAGCCTTACGTAGTTCGAGGTTAAGGTACACTCGGGTATTTAACCTCTCCTTTTTATGCTCTAACTTTTGCCAAAGCGCCTATTGCAGGTTTTCGACCTTGCGAGCTTTGTTCTTCTTTCTTTCTTTTTTTTTTTTCTATTCTTTTCATTCCTTTTTCTTCTTCTTTTTTTTTTTTTTTTGCATTTTTCTTTTCTTTTCTTTTTGCATTTTTGTATCTTTGTATTTTTTCTTTTCTTTTCCTTTTTTCATTCTTTTCTTTGCTCTAACTTTTGCCTGGGTCGCCCTTCCGGGTTTTCGGCCCAGCGAGCCTCTCGAAGGGTAAAAGTGTAGCTTGGTCCATGCCAAATGGTTTTGAGATCCTGAAGTCATCTGAATCCCTAAAATGATCACAGTATTGATTCGCAGAAGGATCCATCTTCGGCTCTTCGAGCATATCAGACATTTTTGCCCCTAGTTCGAGGGTACTTCTGATTTAGCTTTGCAAGCTTCTTCTGATGAGGTCTGACCTTCTTGATCTGACTTTGGTGCCTCTTGTTCGAGGGCTGGTTCAAATCTGGCCACACAGGCCTCACATCGTAGTTGACCGCTGAACCTTCTGAATTCAAGTTCAAGGTTTGGAAGCAAAAGGGGTTGAGTCACGAGGCTGAGAGCGATCCTAGGCAGCACAATCCCAAGAGCGACTCCACACGTGTCTTCGCAGATCACAAGAAACATTTTGTTTTTGAAAATTTTAAGAAAGCGACAAATCGTCATACCAAGATAGTGTGAAACCGCCGATCAAGCTTGGTCCTTCTCAAGACTCACTCCAACAAGCATGATTTCATTCATTAAGGGCTTAGCACGCCTCTTTTCTCTCGATTTGGTCAAAGGTTTTCCAATCCCGAGGAATTCCTCCCCCTTTTGTTTCACCGCAGTGTTCAAAAAGATTTCAAAAACTTAGGTCATTTCAATGACTTCAAGGCCCAAAAGAGCAGGTGGAATGCAATCGCCATTTCATTCAAATCTCGCATAACTAGCACAAGGCGTAAGCAAATGCGAGAGCGTGAAAATCATCATTGCTTCATTCAAAATCTGTTGGCATAACTGGCTCCCTGGCAAAAACAGACTCAAAACAAAACAAAAAGACAAACGCAAAGCAAAATGGTGACGCTCGAGGTAACACCTCCGGAATCACCCGACTCCTATACAACAGGACTGACTCGATACAACAAGACAGACCCAAAACAAAAGAGACGGACTCAAAACAAAAAGACAGACTCAAAACAAAACAACAAAATCGACCCAATACCCAAGTCAGAAAACACAAAAACTGGTATTTGCACATTGCTCAGAACAGTGCGTGCCATCCACCATATTTGGAGTAAACTGAGCGCTGCCCGCAGGTGGTTCATCCCTCGATCACATAATCACATTATCCCCCACAAGTTCACTAATCAAGTGTCGATAGACTTTGCAGAGCTTGGCGGGAGGACAACCCCATTGTCAAACAGATCCTGTACTTCATGGCGAAGACGGAAGCAGTTGTCGGTAGTATGGCCAGTTTGCTAATGGTATGCGCAGTACTGGGTAACATCATGTGTAGCCAGAAGAGGGTTCGGGAGAGGCCGAGGCTCAAGGGGTTTGAGATGGCCTTGTCCAACAAGGATTTAGAAAGCTTTGGATAAAGGCATGTGGAGGGCATGGAAGACCCTCTGACCTTGGGGTTGGTACTTCTAGGTTTGTGGATTTCTGCTGGGCGCACCAGCAAAGGGATTGGCAGGTGCTGGCCTGGTTTGCTGATCTCTTCTAAGTGGAGGATTATAGCTGAAAGGAACGTTTCTGATACAACGACCCTTCTCCTGGCTTGCTCCTTGATTCAAACTGCCCCCGACTTGAGTGGCGAAAAATGTCTCCACGCTTCTTGCAACAACTGCAAGCACTTGCTCTTTGTTCAGTCCCTCAGCTTTCAAAGCCTCAACAGCCAACAGAAGATGCTCATGGGGATCCACGTCCGCCCCTATCTTGTTCTTTCCACTTGCTTCCACTTTGCCAAGGGATTGGCCTTCCTCAAATGCAGCCCGCCCCAAGGCTGGGGAGCCTTTTGACATGAAATTCCCAGCATGTGGTGTGGTCGATGATGGAGCCAATGTCCCGAGGCTATATCATAGCTTCTTTGAAGATCTTTTATCATTCCCATCAACTCGTAGTAGTGGGCTCACGAGTTTGAGATGATTGGGGTTTAGGTGCATCCATCAGGCATAAGTCCATGCTTTCTGGAATGAACACCTCAGGCTTGGGTAGATGGGTCGGGGTGATGTATATGCTGGGGTCATAGGTGGATGGCAGTATATGGATGAGATTGAGGTAGGCAGGAGATGTTTGGTCATTGGGGTCTGAAGGTGGAGCTATCGTCCGGTTGTCGATGAGATTTTGGACCTCATGACGAAGGCGGTAGCAACGGTCGGTGCCATGACCACCGCCGATGGTACATACAAGATTTTGGCGGGTTATGTCTGGCCGGGAGTGGGTTGAAGAGGTTGAGGATCGAGGGGTTTGAGATGCCCTTTTTCCATCAAGAGTTTTAGTGCGCTTAGTCGTGCTCATATAGAGGGGTGAAAGTTCTGCCTGAGCTTGGGTCGGCCGATGGTCGAGGCTTGGTTTGGCAAAAGGTTGGCTATGGCGATCAGATTGATTTCAAGGGTTCGGGAATAGTGCTACTTCGACATTGGTACTCCTTGAAATCACCCTCCTTGTCGGTTCACTTGTTCGGGAATGATCCCAAGTTGAACGATTCTCGACCAACCCCAGTTCATGCAAACTTTTGAAAGTGAATAGCGAGCCACTATCAACTTTTGCAACATATCATGCTCGAGGTTCCGCACCATCATCTCGTGACTTGATCCTCTCGAAGGCGGCGATCTGTCATCTCAGGCCGCTTTTGCTCTCCACCTTGTAACAAATTCCACAAAAGGCTCTTTTGGGTTTTGGCGGTTGCTTCAAGCTCTTGGATGGTCATTTCAACTTGGGTATTGTAGGAATATCGATCGACAAAGGCCTCACCAATTCTTCCCAGCTTTGCTTCACTTTGTCCTCCAACTTAGCATACCAAGTGGTCGCTACACCGACGAGTTCTTCCATATAGAGAGAGTTTCGTGGCTTAGTAACCCATCGGCTTTAGGACATCCAAGAAAAGTCGGATATGTACCATTGATCCCTGCATCTGGTCAAACGGTCAATATGTGGCATTTTGAATCTGCTGGGAGCCGGATAGCAGACTGTGTGCCCATCCTCAATGTCGAATGGAGTTAAGGCCATGTGCCCTTTTGAATTGCTTCTCAAGGTTCGCAATTTTCACCGCGGTCGATCGAGGTCATTAGCATCAAGGGATAACGCCTCTCATTAGGTCGCATCGAGGGTCTGAAAACTTGCTTGAGCTAACCCTTCTCGAGGATCTCGACCTCGCAAATCTTCACCGCGGAATTGGGTCAAAGTTCTACCGGGTCCCAAAGTCGATGTGAGGCAGATGCCCTGTGATGGGCGCTGCTTTAATATCGGGTCTCACCGCATGGCGCTTCCTCGATGAAGGCCGCTATCACGCCACAAATTCTTCCAACCTGTGCCATCACGGCTCATCGAGTCTAAAGGTGATGCGATCGGTGATCGACGGATCAGATGAACCGGTGAGCCCTAACTGGCCTTTCTTTGCCTTGCCTCAACGAAAGAACACTGGTTTCCCTTGAATTGAATCTCTGACTCAACAAAGTCTATCAGTACTAGTCCAATGTACCCGGGGGATTTCGGAGCCTTCTGAAGCTATGGTTCCAGGACTACCTAGCAAAAGGGAAAACATGCAGCATCTCAGCCTAACTTCACCAAAATAGATATGAGCATAGTAGGATGACTATGCCCTCTACTGAATTCTGCCCCCAAAATTCTGCCTCAAATCTGATACCCTCGGGTAAAACTGATTCTCAAAATACTGACCTGGTGCCCGCAGGCTTGATGCCCAAACTCATAAACTGATACATGCATTCCCTGTAGAGACGCACTCTAACAAGCACATAACAGATAAGTGAGAGCCAAAACACCCCTATGTTGGGGTAGGGTTTCCCTGTCCTATTTTGTCAGGAACTAGGGTTTCACTACGCACGCAGTGGTTTCAAACAACCTATAAACAGGTAAGCAACCTGTCCTAGTTTGGAATGGTCACTATGGATCCGAATATGCACTAGGTCGAATGGTCAAAGGTGCCCCAGAAACCGGGTTTGTGTTCCCATATCGGCAGAGCTCAGAATCGGTCAATTTTATGGACATGCCTTGACAAGACAAGCCTCCCAAGAAACCGCCAGAATAGCAGATGGCAAACACGGTGTCCTAGGCGCACTAATGCAAATGCAATGCAAAGAAACACACAAGTGTAGTCAAAACCAGATATCATGAGTTCGAGTCAAGTTCTCTAAATCCCCAAAAGAAGTCGCCAGAACTCTAGACGCCCCGAACGCATCCCGGAAAGGAGTGCGAGTCCCCCGCTCGTTCGATATTGGGTCACTACAGTCAAGGACTCAAATGTCACGGTTCTTAATCTTGAACCAAAGAGTCCAAATCCGCAAATCGCTTTTGAAAACATATTTTTTGAAAGAAGTGCCAAACATGGACTGCTTCGCCAGATACAGAGTCGCCACCTAAATGTTTTTTTTAAATGGGAAATTTAGGAAACCCTGACTCGGTGCCAAAGGCCACGTGTCCGTCATCACCAAAGTTGCCTCGGCTCGGGAACTTGGGTACGATTGGGGAAGGTCAGAGCACTTCGCCGCCAAAGACCGCCTCTACTAACCATGATATCTAATTTTGAAAACATTGTATGTTCTTATTCCGGTTATTAGCCTAGGTTATTATGTGATGCGCACAGCATACAAGTATAGACTGAATCGCCTAAATTGGAACAAAACATTTCATGTTTGTTTGTTTGAAAATGGTTTGATGGTGCTACCCGCAGGTAGGCTAAGACGTGAATTTGGCACCCTCAGGTGGGCTTAGAAAACATGATTTTGCCACTATTTAGTGGGCTTAAAAAAAAACAAATATTTGATGAATTGTCCCAATTCAAGTAACTCAACCTCCACTCACAGGCATTCAAGGCAGTTACATCACATAAGCACATAGCCTCATGGTAAGCATGCTATTCATGGCACCACTCACATGCATGCAAGGATGCTAAAGCATAAAACTCACTGAGTACTCCAAGCCAAAATAGAAGCTCGTTAGAAATCCGTGCATGATCCTAGATGCACAGAATTGCCTAATGCAACACATGCAAAGATGCAAAATATAGCAGGCTCGGCTATTCTAAACATGGCATACGAAATGCAACAGCTATCAAGTATTCAATTTGGAATTGAAATACAAATGTAGTTTGTATGATGCGCCGAGCCCGGTGCATGCAAAACAGATGAATGATGCAAACATGCTGTCATACTGCTATGCTAATTGAAATATGCCTTATATCTAACCATCATAAGCAGGTAAATAAAAGGGAAGAAAGACGTGGGGTTGGAAGACATGCATCACACTCACCCACACTTATTACAATTATGCCCTCTCACAGAGGGTCCGAATAAATAATACAAATTCCAAATGAAAGAATAATACAATTCAATAATATACAAATTCCTAATTAATTTAACAAATTAACTAAGAAAATCAGAATCGGCATGCAAGCCGTGGATTGCCTTGACTCATCCCGATAATGAAATGATGCATGTTTGCTTATGGCGCGGAAATCCAATCGATGCCCCAATTAGCCTCTATTTGCAATGTTCCTCGAAATGCGTGCCAGACTCCGAAAAGTTGCTGAATCTTCATTTTGCTGCAACAGAGAGCAGGAAAGGGACATAACAATGTATTTCACAAATATATGCATACCTCAATCCTCGTGCCACCAATCACGCATATCGATGCATAATGGTCGAGGAGCCAAATTGCACAACTCAATATAGGATGAATGCATATGAATGCTACAACAAAAACCTAACTCCATCATGGATAATCAGGAGTGTCGGTGACTTGGGAATTGAGACCCGTTCCGTCGCTCGGAGTATGAAACGTGCCTCGTTTCCCGTGCCTGGGCTAACTCCTATCCCGAACATGATGCAATATGCATGACATGCATGAAATGTAGCTAATATGCAACCCTAACATACACAATGTCATGGAATGGCATACACGCTATACGAGGTAATACACAACCGGGCATACACAATGCTATGGATGAAATGGCATACGCAATGCAATAATGGGCTTACACCAACATGAGAGAGCCTCAGCCACACTCACATGGGAGGCCATCGATGAAAACAAGATACTTGGCGTGCTCAAGGCACGCAAACCGAGAATGGATCCTCAGGCACCGAAATGCCACTCTAATGAGACATGGCAAAGACATGGAATATGATATGCAAACATGCAAAAAAAACAGTGGCAAAATGAGGGGCAAAACAGCCCCGAAATGAGGCGAAATAATACCCGATGCATGAAATGATCCCAAATGGATTTCAAGTGCATAAATGGCTTACAGCTATACAATACATGCATAATTGATACATGACATGAAAAAGAAGAAGCAAGGCAGCCCCAAAACTCACAAACATAGCCAAACAGCAATCACAAGTAGGGCTAAAATGGCATACAAAAATGGCTCCGCAAGGGAGGTCATGAAGCAAGTGGTAGATGCAAAGCCCAAATGGAAAAACACCCTTCTAAAACACTGAAGAGGGACTAAAAATATGAACACTTACAGTAGATGAAAGGCCTCAAATCAGTATGTAAACATGCTTAAAATACAATGCAAGAAATTGGCCAACAAGAGGCTATAACATGAGGTATACAAAGCATTCACCAAAAAATCAAAGACCCTCAATGAGATATGCCAATAAGGTCAAAATATGTCCATTTTCAGTTCTGATGATGGCCGAAAACAGAATCTAGATAAGCCTAAAAAAGCATGCAAAAATGGGGGCCAAAGAGGGGTATAATGGTCAGTGCAACATGGAGGCCCCCAAAAGTGTTGATCCCTTCTACAATATTGTATAGGGGCTCAAAATAAGCCAACTCAAAGTTTATATCATGCTCAAAAACAGATCACACATAGGCTAGAAATATCATGCAAGATTATGGTATTTAAGAGGGTATTGAAGCAAGTACCAAATGGGGGGCTCAAACAGGGTTGAGCCCTTAAACAAACATGAAGAATGGCTCAAAAAAATGACCCTTACAGTTAGGGTCGGATCCCAAAACAGTAATAACATAGGCTAGAAAGATGTGGCTAAAATGAGTTAAAAAAAGGGAAAAATGGACTTACCCTTGAAGATCACTTCTTTGCTACCTCTTGGACCAAGGAATGTTGCTTCTAAGCCTCTGAAAAACCCCTCCTTGCTGCTGGAATGGAGTAGTGATAGTGGTGCTTGGTAGTAGTGATAGTGGTGCTTGGTGGTAGTGAAGAAATGGAGTTGGAACTTGAGAAAATGAGAGAGATAGAGAGGGATGTGTGTCTCTATGCTTGAGAGCAATCTTTTAACCCTTGAGGGAGAGTTAGAGCTGCTGTTGTGTATGCAAGAATGGTGGGGCAATGAAGGGAAATTGTGTAGTAATAAGGGATTAAGTTCCCCTCCTCTACAAAATTCCCCCGAAATCAGATATTTTGGGGGAAAAAGCTATACAGCTGTAAAGCACACATCCTAAGGAACATGGCCGGCCACCTATTTTTGTTGCAGGTGGCCGGTCGGCCACCCCCTATGGCCGGCCGGCCAAGGGTCAAAAGGCTCAAGAAGATTTTCTGGCCGGCCACCAGAGAAAGGTGTCGTCCCAGGTGCCGTCTTCACAACTCTGTGGTTCAAAATTGGCAACTTTAAAACAGAAGAGAGAATAGGCCACTTTTAGGAGGGGTTCAAAAGGTTCAATTTCAATTACTAGCCGGCCATAGACTTTTAGGGTCCTCCTATGTGTGTACAGCACAAATATGTGATTTGGGGTTGAAGAAAATGGCCCTAGGGTGGTCAACATTGGCTCGGAAGTGAGAAAAACGGGCGTCGAAGGGCGCCGGAGGAATATAACTGGTTGCTGAGACAATTGCTGGCCTCCCACCCTTCAGTGACCTTCTTGGTGATAAAACAGAGGTACCTGCTATAAATGAACAAAAACCGATGCAAAACGAATGCTCGGGGGCCAAAACACGCAGTTCGGGGTCCCGAAAATAGGTCATACAATCGAAGTGGCATTCGGCCAAGTGGGTCTCAGACCAAGTTGTCCTCAAAAGGGAGTAAATAAGATGTATGCCAAAAATCGGAGGAATCGGAGACGGTTAGACGGTCCCGAACTGAGGCACACAGCCTGACGGCTCCGAAAACCGAGAACCGGGCTCCGAAATGGGCAAAATGGCCTACGGCCACAAAATGTAGCCCACGGCCACTGAGAGATGGTCTACGGGACCTCTCTCTCCCTTCAAGAAAAGAAACAGAGAAAATCGAGTCTGGTTCGCAAACCGAGATAAGGTACAGAAGAGGGTTCGAAAGTCCGGAGGCAGGGCTCACGGCCGTGACTGTGAGACTTCTGAACGAGCACAATATACAACATCACCGAGCGCTCAATCGATGACGTCTGAGTCTTAAGGTCGGTCAAAAATGGGGTGTTTACAGGGACGCACAGAGCGAGTTCGGGGCGGTCTACACTCGGTCAGTATGGATAGGCTCAGGGCTCGGTGGTGTTGTTTCAGGAAGCACGCGGTCCTCTTTATCGATCAACCGTTACTACTCAGTTGAGGAGGTACGGGCGCGCTTATTTGGCCGAGATGACGAAGCCCGGAGCTGTTGGGAGGGCTACCACGGCCTGCTATGTTTGGCCAGCTTGAGATATCGCGGTTTGATCCCCGCTGGCTGGAGCTGTTATTTCGGTTATCAAGGCATGAACAGCTCAACGCTTAGCCATTTCTTGCTCTTCGGTTAGGGGAATGAGATTGATTTGTGGCAAGTTTGGGTCCGGCTCTGGAGATGGTTCCAGAAGAAAGTCAGTTACTCTGACCTTCCTCCTTCCATTGTATTGATAGGTTGGCTTGAAGTTGAGTAGCTCGGCCCAACCTCGATGGCGGTATTGAAGAACGGCACGAAGAGCGTCTAGGTTGGGGTATTGGTGTTGCGACTTTAGCTAGTTCAAGTCTGCATAAGGAGGACAATGGTTAGAACGGTGTAAAAGTTATAAACAGCAAAGGCAAAAAACAGAAAAACTAAGCTGAGGTATTCATACCGGCTATTCCTTTATTCCAGTTAATACCGTATCCCAGTATCTGGGCTTCCTGATCTTCAAAATTGCCAGAAACCCAGAAAAAGTTGTCGTCATTCACGTCTTTGTCCGGGGTATTCTTTATTATTTTCTCTCGGCGACTTCTTATTCTTAAATAATACACCCAGCCATCTTCATTTTAGCCAAGTGAATATTGATAAAATAGCTCGGCTAAACCGAGGTTGAGGCCAAGCTGACGGTTTAGCTCGGAGATGCCATTTATTAATCTATATGAGTTTGTGGAGAGTTGAGTGGGGTAGAGCCTTGTTTGCCTGAGGAATTCACAAAGGAGTTGTTGAACGGGAAATTGAAGATCGGCTTCTACAATGGATATTACGGTAAATGGTACAAAGCCCGGCTTTCCCCAGGGCATGGTATCTAGTTCGGCTAGTGAGAGGTGGACATCGTCAGGAATGCTGTAGTCCATACGGAATTCGGCAATGGTCCCTGGGGAGTCTACTAAGAAATGGTATTTACACATTTAACTTAAATTGTTTATAAGTTAGTGCGGTATCTTATCTCGGTCGTGAGATGACGTTGAATATCTCAGTTGAGCATGCAAAGGTGTGCTTGGCCAACCTAGTCAAAGTCTGCAAAGGAGAGATGAAAAGTGTTATGCTTAGATAACTAAACCGAGCTAAAGAAAGAATGATGAATAAATATAAACTCAAGATCGGCTAAGTGGGTTGCAACCCTTAGCTCGGTCGTAGCGCGAGTTTTTAGCCCGGTTATTGAGCATTAAGGATCTTAGGTTGGTCAAAACACGGGTTTTTAGCTTGGTTATTGGGTAGGGTTTTCTACTTCGGTTAGGGGTGCACTTATCATAAAACTGGCTCCAAGTTTTAGCTTGGACCGTGGTGAAGCTCCTAGTTCGGTCTAATACGCACCTATGGCAAACAAGTTCCTATCACGGTCGTAGCATTATTTTGGATCAAAAGCATCACATTACAGATGGTGAATTTAGTTAAGAGTGTGATTGAGGACCTATTGTGTAGTTTTTGGGGTTTAAGTGGTTCTTACTCATTTGTGTGAAAACTATAGGAGTTTGTTTCGAAAAACATGTATATGTATTTTTAAACTATACATATTCACAGAGTAAAAACAAAAGAAGGAGAAAAGATTGAGTTACTTACAACTTCGAAATAATGGGATGAAGGTCGAGGCTGTAAGGTTGCCGACGAAAACACAAAGCTTTGCAAGAATGGCGAGGGAGACTCAGAAGGCTAGAACGGAGATGAACAGTGGTGTGTTTGATTCAAGGAAAGGTTTTTGGTATAAAACATAGGAAATGGGCGGGACTGTTCAAAAATCTCGAAGTACGGAGACGGCTATGATAGTTGTACGTAACCAGTAGAGGCCAGCCACGTATCCATGGGAATAAGTAACGATTCAGGTGCCGAGCAATTGACAAGAAGTTTTCTTAACTGGGCAAACCGGTATCCCGGTAGAACATAAGCTCGGGGGGACTACTCGCTTTAGCTCGGTCGGTCTTGGACCTTTAGTTCGGCTGGTAACAGGTAATCCCAAATCATGCGTTGCAGATGGGACTAAGGGGCAATTGAGAGGGAGTTTTTATGTGCAGCTAGGGCCGAGCTAGGCACAGATATTGTAGTGGACCGATCTATGGGCCAGAGTGGTAATAATTAGCTCGGTCTAAGTATAGTTCTAGTTACCTCGGTCGGAACGGTAATAATTAGCTCGATCATAGTGTTCGGATTCGAGGTACAGTTGAACAATGACCGAGTTAAGCGTCGCTTGGCGAAGCACCGAGTTGAGCCTCCGAGGGCTAATGGGTAGCTCGGCTGTTTGGTGATGTCACCGTGGTAAGACCATCTCACTTGGTTAAGCAGTGAGGAGGGTGTTGAAGGATAAGCATTATCTTTCAGGAGTGTGATTCCTAGGAGGACTCTACATTGGAGAATAAGAGTCCTACTAGGATTGTGCCAAGCAAGATCTATAAAAGCTCATAACAGAACATATGGACAGGTATCACAATTTTTGACTCCTAAATACACAGAACTTTTGTCTATTGTCTATTTGCTGACTTAGGCATCAGAGGGGTTTCTAGCACACACCCGCTGGCTAGCTCACATTTGTATTTTCAGGAAGTAAAGCGACGACGTTTGGAGGAGTGCACACTTGATCAACAGGATTATACGAGAAGAATTATTTCGTACTCGTACAATTACTTATAATTAGTATTCCTATTTTCTTACAAAATTTTAATTCTAATCAAATTCATACCAGAAAAGATATTTTCTTTTTCTTTTCTTTTCTTTCACTTTAATTTTTACTATTTTCACTTTTATAATTTTTTATTTTTTTTTCTAATCAAATGGAGCTTAAGACAATTAGCATTATTATTAGTACTTTTTAAAAAAAGACAAATCTCCTCACAAGTCAAAGTTTAGAAGATTGATTTTGTGAAGATGACAGTTCCAATTTTATGTTATGAAATAATAAAAAAAGTTAAATTATAAATTGTTGTGTCATATTGCTCATGCAATCATCACATCATCATATTGCTTCTCAAAGTGTTGAAGTATTTTTTCACCAAAGATTACTTAGCGAAGAGCATATTTACACATCTATAAGGAATATGAATATGGTTTTCATATTTTAAATGTTAAATAAACCCAACTCAATTTATTATGCTATATATTAGGTGAAAGGAACTTGTCATTTAAAAGTTTAGCATTAATTTATTTTATTTTATTTATTAAAATTACATAAATAAACGTGACGTAAAATTATTAATCCATCTAATTAAACTTACAATTTTAAAAACAATTGAGTCAAGTTACGAGATTATGAGGAAGATATGGGCATTTTAATAAGAAATTTAATTAGGTGGGTTTGGTCTCTCAATTGAGCAATTATTCATTGCTCCAAATGTATTGACATGACAATTAATGGTGGATATCTAAGGCTCCATTTGATTGTTTAGATTGGATATAAGAATTAAGAGGATATGTAATATCTAAGAATAAAGATGTGACATAATATATTATAGGATATGAGATAGATTTTATATACTATAGGGTCACTCATACTATATTTGGTGAAGATATGATATATGATGGAATAAGAAAAGAGTGATTATTTTTTACCTTTAAATGAAAGATGAGTTATATCCGATGGTGAGGGATATACAATACCATTGGAGTGGTATTGCATATCTCCTTTTTGCATCACATACTATCCAGAACAACCAAACACGGGATACAGGGAGACAAAAAATATATATGAGACTCACTTCATATTATATCCAGTCCTATACCCATATCCGACTTTTATATCTGATAAACAAAAAGAGCCTAAGGGTGCTGCTGGGGTGATGGTTGGTTCAATCTATCAATTTTTGTTCCACACCCCCATGGCATTGAGTTATTCCACATGTGGGGGATTATTAGTCCGACTAAACTATTAGTCCGGCCTTCACTTTTCTAAGAGGTTCCAAAGCTTCAATGTCAAGAGAGAAGGGAGAAGAGATGAGCTGATCCAGTACTCGGTGCATCCTCTGATGAACAGTCTGATCGAGATGTTGAGCCTTTCGTTCCCGCTGTTGCTTATTTTCTCTGTTTCCAATAAACTAGGTACGGAGATCCTGAGGACGAAGAGGATACTCTATCTGCTAGCTGATTGTTTTTTGCCTCTTAGCCCTCTTCCGGCGTGAACCACGGGTGTGGCTGCTCGTTGTTTCACTTTGCACCAGAATATGCTGACTTCACTACCCAGAACCATTTCAAAGAACTTCCTTTTTGACATTATAGGTTGGAGCTAAAATAGTTACAAAATGACAAAATATGTTAAAAAATCAATAAGATAAAATGTCATATCGAAACAATAATTATTTCATTTCAATTATAAAAAAACAATAATAATTATTTCGATTTTTCTCTCACAAAAATAAAAAAGAAATCAAAAAATCAATTACAAATGAAACTTTTTAACTTAAGCTAAAATAACTAAAAAATTAAAATATTAACTCACTTCCTGAACGGAAGGATAATAATAATTAACTCATTTTATTAATACTTTAAAGATAATGGAATGACCAATTCGTATGTTGTTATTTTTTATAATATCATGTATTATGAAAAGTCTCATAATGTGATGACCTAAGTTTATGTAATAATAATAATAATAATAATAATAATAATAATAATAATAATAATAACCTTACCTTCCATACCTAATCAAGGATTAGTCATTAATGATGAAGATGTTGAAATACAAAATGATCAATTTAATAGAGATTGGAATATACCAAAATTACAAATCAAAGAAATTTATAAAACAACATTTTTACAGAATGTTTTTAAAGTTGCATTACATGTTAAAACAATTGAACAAGTTTATGCTTTAGAAAAACCTCGAGAAACTTGTTAGTTATTTGATACTAAATTAATTAAAAGACACAAAGATAATGGTTACAATTTTATTCATATTGGTCTAATTCAAGTTGGTCTTAATCCACTTACACCTGTTGGAAAAAATACTTCTGTTTTATTATGCTTAAGAGATGCTCGTTTTCTTAATTATAATGATAGTTTAATGGGAATGATGGAAACTGGTCTTCATAAAGGTCCAGTACATTTTAATTGTTTTCCTGATTTTACGCTCAGTTTAAGTGATCCAAATATTTTACATGCTTTAACGTTAAATATTCAACTACATGGTTCATTCACTAATATGATGGCTAAAACACATAATATTGCTTTAATTTATCGTGTTCACTATAAATGTATGCAAACTAATTTAAATGTTCATGCTCTGCATAAATCACCTAAAGATAAAACTTTACTTATTCAAAGTAGTAGTCATAATGAATCCCATATTAATATTCCTAAAATGATTGAATGGAAAGATATTGATTTACCTGATGAATGGATTATCATAATGAAAATTACAAACATAATCGAACAATCCTCAGAACAAGATATTAAAGATATCAGACAATTTAATGATGGTTCTGTTCATATTAAATTTAACCGTAGTCAATCCTCTAGACATAGTACATCTAGTGTCCCTAGCGAAATAGGAACTGAAGATGAAATATTTACCACACCTCTATTTAGAAAAAATAGTCAACTTAATATCGGTCCAACCATAGGTCCTACAATCAATCCAAAATTAATGACTAATCCTTGATTAGGTATGGAAGGTAAGGTTGTTGACCTAGAACTGACTGATGAGTTACTTCTAAATAATCGACTCATTGTTCTTTCTAATTAATCAGTTTTACAGATATCTTAATACATACCCTATTCTTGTCAAATTACCACAGACCATAATGATTTAGTACAGTCTTCTCTCAACATAACTCTAGAGGTAAAAACATCTTTATACCATCTAAAATCACTTAAGGTTGGACAAGTAAGATTACTGAGTTGATCATGTATGCGAGAATATATATTAGTTGGGGTACCAATAAAATGTCTAATAATTGTATAAATTAATTGGTTAATACCATCAGGTTGGCAACATCCTAAATTTTCATCAAATATAGGTAATCCTTGATCATCAGTTTGGTTAGCATAGATGATAGAGTCTCGTTGGGTGTCAGTTAAATATTTTTCCCACCAAGATTTGAGTGACCAAGAAACCAGAGTAATTAAATTTACAATTTCAAAGTTGAGTATATTGGGGATAATTAGAGAGATAACTGCTCGAGACCATAGATAAATGATTTAATTTTTGGAGGAGTTGATCTTCACTAAGACCATCAATATTCCATTCGTATAGTTTTTAGCGAGACGTAAAATTGATTGTTAACATTATTCTCTTCAAATTGTAAATCGACAGGAGTAGGCTTAGTATACCAATTCTTGGTAGTTTGAGGATTAATTTTAGGATAGTGTATTTTCGCAACTTGGAATTGTTGAGCTAAGTTATTAATTTCATTGTCAGTATCAGAGGAAGTAGAATTTGAGTTAATATCAAATTGTTGATTTAGGACAGTAATGCCTTTATCTTTAGAAGGTGAAGGAGTATCGGGTACTGCTAATTTGGTAAATAATTTTTCAATGGCTTGGACCGTAGATGATTGATCATTTGTAACTAGGCTGGTTCGGGTAGAACGTTTACTAGGTAGGTTAAGTAAAGGTGCATCTAAAGGTTGTTTAGATGATGAAGTATGAAATTCTAAATTAGTTTCTATTTTATCTAATTGTTTACCAATTGTATTTAAACACTGGTTAGTATAATTATTTTGTTCAATAACTTTTTTGAGTTCATTATCATCGCCAGGTAATTTAAAAGGAGAGGCAGGAATTTCAGAACCTTGTTGATTAAGAATAATTTTCTCTAAGGGAGGATGACTAGAACTAATTGTAGTGGTAGCAGAAGTTTTCCATCTATGTTTAGTAATTGTAGTAAGTGTTTTATAATATTTTTCTTCATATTCTAGTAAGGGTAATTCAAAACCATATCGAACCATAAAATTATACCATTCTTGGGAGATTTGAGACATTTGGGCAGAAGTATATTTAGCATAATAAGCATGGCGCTGGGTGCGATTAGCTTTAGATTTAAAATCAATAAGTCCAAGACCGCGGAAGTAGCAACAAGAATGAAGAACATGGATTACGAAATCAAAGATGAAACAATTTAAACATCGAATTGGAATGCACAAAACAAAATATAATTCAAATCAAAATATTTAATTAAAACAATTTTAATTCATTACAGAAACTAATAACTTGCACTTACAATTGTTGTAATCTGCAAGGATCCTGAATAGAAGAACAGAACAAGGTAAACCTCACTCAGCAGAACACTCTTTTCTTTACAAACTAAAAGGTTCAAGAAAATTGGAATCTGCCAAACAATTACAATAGATTACAAATATATAGAAAACCAAATTAACTATGCAGCATGTGAGTTGGCTAAATGATGAAAGCAAATGGCAAGATTGAGGATCGAAAGCAGTATCGGTTACTTTCTACGATTGATTGAAATGAACTATGCAGCATGTGAATAAAGGAATCAGAATAAATATAAATTGACAGCTTTTCTCAAAAGAGTAGTGATTGAAGTCAATTTTATATTTATAAAGAATCCTATGTTGATTATTTCAAGCAAATGGGTCCTGAGCATCATGAAACTCAGGACGATCATAACCAAGTTGATTTGGTGATCCTTCTGAACTGTCTGAACTATCTTCTGAACTAGACTGTTGGGCCGGTGCAGGAGATTGTTCATTTTTTAATTGGGCTTGGGCTTGATCTACTAGGAGACGGGCCATTTGAAGCAATTGATCACTGGTGGATCCAGGTTGAACAATGGGCTGAGCCTGTGATTTGGACTTTGACTTGGGTTGGTCCGGAACCCCTGGGACTTTGGACTTTCCCTTGGATTTGATCTTTGATGATTTGGGCTTGGAGCCACTAGATGAGGGACTGCCAAGATTGACTGGAGGAAGACTGGGCTGACTTCCTTGGCTGATTACAGCAGTTGGGGTTTGCTGGGCTTGCTGGGCTTTGACTATTGCAGGTGTTGGAGCGCATGAATCAGGAGGAAATTCCTCATAAACAATTTCAATAATTCTGGGCACATTGAACTTAGCCCACCATTTAACAGAGTGTTGGCGAATAATGATGTTGTCATTAATCCCATAATGCCATTTGAATATCCATAGGATTTTGTACTTGGATATAAAATTGAGCAAGATAGGAAATTGTTTTTGATGAGTAGTAAATGGGTAAACAGCAGCAAAATAGGCAATTGTTTCATTGAGTGAACTGGGAAGAATATCTGAAATGGGGCCATAATGAGTCCACCATCGAAGAAAACAAGTGGGTAATTCAGATTTGAATTTTTGATCAAAGGAGATGAACCAGGAGTGACTGAATGACTCATTTTGGTACAAGAACAATTTGAACCAAGCATCAATATAATCATGATAATTATATTGAATAGAATGACCAGGCAAATCTCAAGCGATTAGGATTGCCCCATTCTGCAAGAGAGACAATGTTGTGAATGTAAAGTGAATGGTATAGGATCTTGTAAGCATAGACACGATCCTGAATTGGTTTGATCAAAATGGAACGATGGTTGAGCAGAATATCTTTGTAATAAGAGAGATTTTTCTCTGGAGGTGAAGAAATGAAATGACATCCAGAGCCAAAATGGAATTGGGCAATTTCATTAATGGTTTGACTTCTGGGGTGACTAGGTTCTTTGTAGAACAAGTTAGCAACATGTGATTTGGTGTACTCAGTTCGAGAGGGTCGAACTTGGTTAATTGGAAGTGGAGTAACTGAAATTGATTGGCTGGAGGCAAAGGGATCATTAGCCAATGCAGATGAGTAATCAGGACGGTGAATAGTACCAAGAGTATGGTATCTATTAATTATGTCAATGGAAGAGGATGGTTTAATTGACTCCAGAGGAGGAGGAACTATGAGTTGATTAGGTTTACTGGAGGAGGGGACCAAAGCCTTAGAAGGAGGCCTTGGGCGAGACATCTGTTGAATAGGAAACAAAGATTAGCAACCAGAAAGAAGATCTAAGTAATTCTGGTAATAATGTAAATCATTGTAATAATTTTGTCGTAAAACACGGCGAGCTTGTAATCATGGTGATTGATGTATTGGGCTCTTTTAGTAGTTGGCCTAGCTGACTTAAGACGGTTAATCCGACGGTTAACTTGTTTGATCAGGGTTTGGGAATGGATAATTTGGGTTTTAACATAGGAAATATGTGGAGTAGCACTCCTCCCTTACCCCCCTGTAAAAATTCTCGGGTAAGAAAATCAGGTAGGGAATTTTGACAACCAGGTATATAGGTAATATCAAAATCAAAAATACTTAAAATAGATTGCCAACGGGCAAAAATCTGTTTACTAGCAAGATTTTGAACATCTTTTTCCAAAACATATTTGGTAGATTTACAATCGACACGAAGTAAAAATTTTTGATTTAAAATATCATCTTGAAATTTTTGAATACATAAAACAGTAGATAAAATTTCTTTTTTAATAGTACTATAATTTAATTGTGCTTTATTCCAGACACCAGAATGAAAACGAACAATTTGTTCAGATGACTGGGGAGTGACTTTCTGAAGGAGAATGCCACCATAACCAATATCAGAAGCATCAGTTTGAATAATTTTGAATGAGTTCTCAGTAGGAATACCAAGACAAGGAAGAGACTTGACATATTGTTTAACTTGTTGAACAACAGCAGTATGAGTAGAAGACCAAGGAGGAGGATTATCCTTTAACCGATCGAACAATGGTTGATGATTTGCCTAAGGTCTTTATAAAATTCAGAAATGTAATTGAGGGAACCTAAAAACCTTTGTAATTGAGTTTTATCAAGAATTTCATCAGGAAATTTAGACGCAAACTCAATAGAGCGACTAATTGGGAGAATAGTATTATGATGAATATCATAACCTAAAAACCTAACTTTAGTCTGAAATAATTTAATCTTAGGAGCGGATATGACTAGACCATGACTTTTAATAGTATAAAAGAATGCAGTTAAATGTTTCCAATGTTCACTAATTGATTTAGAAAAGATTAATATGTCATCAATGTAAACAATAGAAAAATGACTAAACGGGTTAAAGATATCATTCATTATATTTTGAAATTCACTAGGAGCATTTTTTAATCCAAATGGCATGACATTCCATTCATATTGGCCAAAAGGTCTATTAAAAGCAGTTTTATATCGATCTTTAGGATGAATTTGAATTTGCCAGTCCTCAATGCTGCTTTCTTCATTCTTGTTGCTACTTCCGCGGTCTTGGTATCAGAGCCCGGTTATGTTGTATCCTGTTTCTAACTGTTTAGTTTCTTCCAATTAATCGTTTCCATTGTTTATCCAATTAATCTAGTTTTCGGTTCCATCTTAATCACCCACAAAATCAGTCTGTTATCCACCTGGTTTCAGTCACCCACTTCCATTTCTTGTCCGGAGTAAGTCCTTAGAGTTAGGCAGTGTGGACATTTAGGATAGGGTCTGTGCTAAACCATTATGGTCTGTGGTAATTTGACAAGAATAGGGTATGTATTAAGATATCTGTAAAACTGATTAATTAGAAAGAACAATGAGTCGATTATTTAGAAGTAACTCATCAGTCAGTTCTAGGTCAACAACCTTACCTTCCATACCTAATCAAGGATTAGTCATTAATGAAGAAGATGTTGAAATACAAAATGATCAATTTAATAGAGATTGGAATATACCAAAATTACAAATCAAAGAAATTTATAAAACAACATTTTTACAGAATGTTTTTAAAGTTGCATTACATGTTAAAACAATTGAACAAGTTTATGCTTTAGAAAAACCTCGAGAAACTTGTTAGTTATTTGATACTAAATTAATTAAAAGACACAAAGATAATGGTTACAATTTTATTCATATTGGTCTAATTCAAGTTGGTCTTAATCCACTTACACCTGTTGGAAAAAATACTTCTGTTTTATTATGCTTAAGAGATGCTCGTTTTGTTAATTATAATGATAGTTTAATGGGAATGATGGAAACTGGTCTTCATAAAGGTCCAAAGACATTTTAATTGTTTTCCGATTTTACGCTTTTTAAGTGATCCAAATATTTTACATGCTTTAACGTTAAATATTCAACTACATGGTTCATTCACTAATATGATGGCTAGAACACATAATATTGCTTTAGTTCATCGTGTTCACTATAAATGTATGCAAACTAATTTAAATGTTCATGCTCTGCATAAATCACCTAAAGATAAAACTTTACTTATTCAAAGTAGTAGTCATAATGAATCCCATATTAATATTCCTAAAATGATTGAATGGAAAGATATTGATTTACCTGATGAATGGATTACTGTTAATGAAAATTACAAACATAATCGAGAACAATCCTCAGAACAAGATATTAAAGATATCAGACAATTTAATGATGGTTCTGTTCATATTAAATTTAACCGTAGTCAATCCTCTAGACATAGTACATCTAGTGTCCCTAGCGAAATAGGAACTGAAGATGAAATATTTACCACACCTCTATTTAGAAAAAATAGTCAACTTAATATCGGTCCAACCATAGGTCCTACAATCAATCCAAAATTAAAAGGAATTGATAATTCCTCAACTTCTCAAATTAGTAAACCTGTTTATTCTACACATACTCATTTCCTTGATGAAGAAGTTCATTCAACTGACTCTCCGACTCAAACTGATATGGAAGAATTTACACCACCTGTCAATCCACAATTATTGACAATTAAAAAGGAATTTACTCCCAATCTTAATAAATTACTTATTGATTTTAAATCTAAAGCTAATCGCACCCAGCGCCATGCTTATTATGCTAAATATACTTCTGCCCAAATGTCTTAAATCTCCCAAGAATGGTATAATTTTATGGTTCGATATGGTTTTGAATTACCCTTACTAGAATATGAAGAAAAATATTATAAAACACTTACTACAATTACTAAACATAGATGGAAAACTTCTGTTACCACTACAATTAGTTCTAGTCATCCTCCCTTAGAGAAAATTATTCTTAATCAACAAGGTTCTGAAATTCCTGCCTCTCCTTTTAAATTACCTGGCGATGACAATGAACTCAAAAAAGTTATTGAACAAAATAATTATACTAACCAGTGTTTAAATACAATTGGTAAACAATTAGATAAAATAGAAACTAATTTAGAATCTGTTCATACTTCATCATCTAAACAACCTTTAGATGCACCTTTACTTAACCTACCTAGTAAACGTTCTACCCGAACCAGCCTAGTTACAAATGATCAATCATCTACGGTCCAAGCCATTGAAAAATTATTTACCAAATTAGCAGTACCCGATACTCCTTCACCTTCTAAAGATAAAGGCATTACTGTCCTAAATCAACAATTTGATATTAACTCAAATTCTACTTCCTCTGATACTGACAATGAAATTAATAACTTAGCTCAACAATTCCAAGTTGCGAAAATACACTATCCTAAAATTAATCCTCAAACTACCAAGAATTGGTATACTAAGTGTCACGCCCTCAAAAATAAACCCATAATAAACAATATTAACATGCATCAATATACAAAAATCAGAATATAATTCCATTCATCCGAGTCTTAAGAAATAAAACATCAAAATAAATGCCCTACGGGCTTACATCTTGCCAAGCCAATACTTGGACACAAATCCATGAGTTCTAACTCAAAAACAGATAAAGCCCTAGGCTTGAGTGTTTTACATATAAAAGCAAATAAACTAAAAATAAATCTTCAAGTCCAAATCCTCACAAGCTAAGTCCTTGGAGGTAGTGAACCGCCTTAACTTGAAAAAAAAAGTTCCCATATAGGGTGAGCCACAGCCCAGTAGAGAAATACTAAACCAGGCATAAGAATTAACTAAAGCATCAACATCCGATACATGGTTAGCACAAGGTAATAAATTCCCAATTTTAAGACATAAATGCCTACATTGTCTATGACACATGGTCTATGACACAATTCACCTTCCATTTATACCAACATGGCTCAACTCGCCAACAACTCAACAAAGATAACAATTCAGTCAAACCTTTCTTACAACATAATAAACACACATGCCGGTGTTACATCAATCACAATCAACTTCACTTCCATACTTCCCAACTGATACACATGGTGGTGATGTATCATATCAACAACAAATAAATATAAGCACCCACATAAGTGATGCTACTGGAGTCCATCCCCTATCTCCTCCCAACAAAATCCGGTTTAGAGGTCCATCCCCTATCTTCCCCTAAACCGTGGAGTTCATCCCCTATCTCCTCCAAAACCAAATGCATATGCAACATAAATAATATTTGCCATATACAACACATAATTAATACAAGCAATGTTCTGTATTAATTTAACAGTCAACATAAATGACTAAATTCCAGTTATACCTAAGCCACATGCAAGGTCTACAACAATCACTGGCTATCCTCCACCGATAGCCCAAAACAATTATTTCTAAGCAAGAAATAAATATCACAATATATATATATATAATATCAATTTCACAGATGAGTGATTAAATATTCAACTACACCAACAATTCTCAATTTCCCCCAAATCTCATGAATTTAACCAATACACAATTCCCCTTTAAATTAATTACATGAATTAATCTATGACACAACCCTAAGGTTTCTCCCAAAATTACCGAACTACTTCCCACATACCAAAACACCAACACTTAGGATTAAAACGTATACAAGGAGTAGGAAATCCCTACCTTAAAGCGAAGAATCCAAAAGATGAGGAAGACGAAGAAGATACTCGGAACTCCAAAGTGCTCCAAATCAACAATTGCTCCGATTAAATGAAAGCCCTCACTCTCCTCTATCTTATTTGTAAAGAAACTAGGGTAGAAACACACCCTAACTAGATCAAACCTAGGGGAAAAGGTGTTTAGAGAAGAAGAAAAGTCGGACTTTAGGGTTTGAGATAAAAAAGAATGAAAAACTGCCCTAAAAATCCCGCTGCTGCTTTTAAATACTGGACAAGTCCGCTCGAGCGAACAACACACCGCTCGAGCGTAAAGAACAAAAACAATGTCCGCTCGAGCGCAAATATGCCCGCGCCGAAAGGAGAATTCTCGCAGGTTTTGCAGGAACAAAAAAAAATGCTGGAAGGGTGTAAACTCCGCTCGAGCGCAGAAATGCCCGCTCGAGCGGAAAGGCTAAAAACTGAGCGACAAACATCTTGACTCAGATTCAACCCACCTGTTCGAAACACGCCAAACACATCCTAAAACTCAATCAAATAGAATTAAAGGATGATAACAACGGAATCTACGGAACATAAGTCCGGATACACTAATCAAATGGGAAAAGACCAGGGTCGCTATACTAAGCCTACTCCTGTCGATTTACAATTTGAAGAGAATAATGTTAATAATCAATTTTCTGTCTCTGCTAAAAAACTATACGAATGGAATATTGATGGTCTTAGTGAAGATCAACTCCTCTAAAAATTAAATCATTTATCTATGGTCTCGAACAGTTATCTCTCTAATTATCCCCAATATACTCAACCTGAAATTGTAAATTTAATTACTCTTTGGTTTTCTTGGTCACCAAATCTTGGTGGGAAAAATATTTAACTGACACCCAACGAGACTCTATCATCTATGCTAACCAAACTGATGATCAAGGATTACCTATATTTGATGAAAATTTAGGATGTTGCCAACCTGATGGTATTAACCAATTAATTTATACAATTATTAGACATTTTATTGGTACCCCCACTAATATATATTCTCGCATACATAATCAACTCAAGAATCTTACTTGTCCAACCTTAAGTGATTTTAGATGGTATAAAGATGTTTTTACCTCTAGAGTTATGTTGAGAGAAGATGTACTAAATCATTCGAAAGAAAAATTTATTAATGGATTACCTAGTTTATTTGCTCACAAAATTAGAGATGTTCTTAGTCAACCCTCGGTGTTATTGAATATGATAATTTAACATATGGTGATATCATTAGCACTATTCAAAAAGAAGGCTTAAAAATGTGTATTGATTTAAAACTTAGTCAAAAAGCTACAAAAGATAAGCATAAAGCTAAATATGAGTTAGGAAATTTTTGTGAACAATATGGACTACCTCCTATTGCACCCTCTCGTAGGAAATCACACAAACATTCAAAACATAAATCCAAATATTATCATAAATACAGGAAGCCTTATTCACCCTCCAAATCTGATGACAAATTTTATACTAAACCCAAAAAGAAATATCATAAATCTAAATCACATCCGAGATCAGAATCTAATAAAGATATTACGTGTTATAACTGTGGACAAAAAGGCCACTATGCTAATAAATGCAAAGAGAAACAAAAGCTCAAAGACAGAGTCAATCAACTCCAAATTAATGATGAATCCAAAATTCAGTTATTTGAAATCTTCCAATTAAATCAATCTGATACTGGTTCCTCTTCTGTACTTCCATCTACATCCAATTCCCCATCTAATAGTGATAATTCTGATTCTGATAATCAAATTACCTTAGGATGTAATGATGTTTGTTGTAAACCTGTTAAACAAATTTCTGTTCTTACTAAACATAGTCAAGAAGAATCTGCTTTAATTGATTTAATTAGTAAATTAGATGATCCTCAATTAAAACAACAATATATTGATAAGCTCAAAGGTCTAATGCTTCAAACAGAAACTAAACCTAAGTTTAATAAACCCATCATTAGTTTATCTAAAACTTTAGAAAAATTTAAAAATAAAACTAAAGAAGTTACACTTCAAGACTTACAATTTGAAATCAATCAAATTAAACAAACAATAAGAGATCTTCAAAATAAAGATAATAAATTAGAAAATGAAATTATTAATCTTAAACTTAAACAAAACTTAAATGATTTCCAACCTAATGCACAATCACCTCATGAATCTGAACATAATTCTGATCATGATTTTGATCATACTGATCCAACTAAACTCATATTTGATAATCGATCTCAAACTACTAACCTTGAAGATAAACGATTAAATTTACTTAATAAAATTTATATGCAAAAATGGTATTCAAGAATTAAAATCATTGTTGAAGATTTTGAATTAGAATTAGTTGCATTAATCGACATCGGTCTTGATTTAAATTGCATTCAAGAAGGATTACTTCCTACTAAATATTATCACAAATGTCAAGAGAAATTAACTTCTGCTAATGGTAGTAAAATGCATATTCGATATAAATTACCTAAAGTACATGTTTGTCAAAATAATATTTGCTTTAAAACTACAATTGTTTTAGTCAAAATATGACCGATCGGATTATTTTAGGTACACCATTTATATCTTTATTATATCCATTTACTACTTCTACCGAAAGAATTACTACTCATGTTTTAGGACATCCTGTTACATTTACATTCTTATTTCCACCTGAACAATTAGAGTTAAATCAATTACAAGATTGTTCTATTACCCACACTATTAAACGTCTAACTCGGCATATTAATTTTCTTAAAGAAGAAGTTAATTACAAACGAATAGATCAACAATTAACTGATCCCGTTCTCATCTCTCAAATAAATGATTTCAAATTAAAACTTGAATCAACTGTTTGTTCAACTTTACCCTCTATCGATTCGTATAGAAAAAGCATGTAGTTACTTTACCATATATTAAAGGTTTTAATGAACGACAAATACCTACTAAATCCCGGCCTATTCAAATGAATCATGAATTATTAGAAATGTGTAAAAAGGAAATTAATGAATTGTTAAAAAATAGAATTATTAGTCCCAGCAAATCACCATGGTCTTGTTCTGCTTTTTATGTTAATAAAAATGCTGAATTAGAACGAGGTGTTCCTCGCCTAGTTATTAATTATAAACCATTAAATGCTGTTCTTGAATGGATTAGATATCCTATTCCTAATAAAAAAGACCTAATTAAAAGGCTTAATCAAGTCATTATTTTTAGTAAATTTGATTTAAAAAGTGGTTTCGCAAATTCAAATTCATCCTAAAGATCGATATAAAACCGCTTTTAATACACCTTTTGGCCAATATGAATGGAATGTCATGCCATTTGGATTAAAAATGCTCCTAGTGAATTTCAAAATATAATGAATGATATCTTTAACCCGTTTAGTCATTTTCTATTGTTTACATTGATGACATATTAATCTTTTCTAAATCAATTAGTGAACATTGGAAACATTTAACGCATTCTTTTATACTATTAAAAGTCATGGTCTAGTCATATCCGCTCCTAAGATTAAATTATTTTAACTAAAGTTAGGTTTTTAGGTTATGATATTCATCATAATACTATTCTCCCAATTAGTCGCTCTATTGAGTTTGCGTCTAAATTTCCTGATGAAATTCTTGATAAAACTCAATTACAAAGGGTTTTAGGTTCCCTCAATTACATTTCTGGATTTTATAAAGACCTTAGGCAAATCATCAACCATTGTTCAATCGGTTAAAGGATAATCCTCCTCCCTGGTCTTCTACTCATACTCCTGTTGTTCAACAAGTTAAACAATATGTCAAGTCTCTTCCTTGTCTTGGTATTCCTACTGAGAACTCATTCAAAATTATTCAAACTGATGCTTCTGATATTGGTTATGGTGGCATTCTCTTTCAGAAAGTCACTCCCCGATCATCCTGAACAAATTGTTCGTTTTCATTACTCGTGTCCGAATAAAGCACAATTAAATTATAGTACTATTAAAATGAAATTTTATCTACTGTTTTATGTATTCAAAAATTCCAAGATGATATTTTAAATCAAAATTTTTTACTTCGTGTCGATTGTAAATCTGCTGAATATGTTTTGGAAAAAGATGTTCAAAATCTTGCTAGTAAACAGATTTTTGCCCGTTGGCAATCTATTTTAAGTATTTTGATTTTGATATTACCTATATACCGTTGTCAAAATTCCCCGATTTTCTTACCCGAGAATTTTTACAGGGGTAAGGGATGAGTGCTACTCCATATTTCCTATGTTAAAACCCAAATTATCCATTCCCAAACCCCGATCAAACAAGTTAACCGTCGGATTAACCGTCTTAAGTTAGCTAGGCCAACTACTAAAAGAGCCCAATACATCAATCACCAATGCATTACAAGCTCGCGTGTTTTACGACAAAATTATTACAATGATTTACATTATTACGTAATTACTTAGATCTTCTTTACGGTTGCTAATCTTTGTTTCCTATTCAACAGATGTCTCGCCCAAGGCCTCCTTCTAAGGCTTTGGTCCCTCCTCCAAGAAACCTAATCAACTCATAGTTCCTCCTCCTCCGAGTCAATTAAACCATCCTCTTCCATTGACATAATTAATAGATACCATACTCTTGGTACTATTCACCGCCCCGATTACTCATCTGCATTGGCTAATGATCCCTTTGCCTCCAGCCAATCAATTTCAGTTACTCCACTTCCAATTAACCAAGTTCGACCCTCTCGAACTGAGTACACCAAATCACATGTTGCTAACTTGTTCTACAAAGAACCTAGTCACCCCAGAAGTCAAACCATTAATGAAATTGCCTAATTCCATTTTGGCTCTGGATGTCATTTCATTTCTTCACCTCCAGAGAAAAATCTCTCTTATTACAAAGATATTCTGCTCAACCATCGTTCCATTTTGATCAAACCAATTCAGGATCGTGTCTATGCTTACAAGATCCTATACCATTCACTTTACATTCACAACATTGTCTCTCTTGCAGAATGAGGCAATCCTAATCTGCTTCGAGATTTGCCTGGTCATTCTATTAAATATAATTATCATGATTATATTGATGCTTGGTTCAAATTGTTCTTGTACCAAAATGAGTCATTCACCACTCTGGTTCATCTCCTTTGATCAAAAATTCAAATCTGAATTACCCACGGTTTCTTCGATGGTGGACTCATTATGGCCCCATTTCGATATTCTTCCCGATTCACTCAATGAAACAATTGCCTATTTTCTTTGTTTACCCATTTACTACTCATCAAAAACAATTTCCTATCTTGCTCAATTTTATATCCAAGTACAAAATCCCATGGATATTCAAATGGCATTATGGGATTAATGACAACATCATTATTCGCCAACACTGCTAAATGGTGGGCTAAGTTCAATGTGCCTGAAATTATTGAAATTGTTTATGAGGAATTTCCTCGATTCATGCGCTCCAACACTGCAATAGTCAAAGCCCAGCAAGCCCAAGAGACCCCAAGCTTTGTCACCAGGAAGTCGGCCCGATCTTCCTCCAGTCAATCTTGGCGATCCCTCATCTAGTGGCTCCAAGCCCAAATCATCAAAGATCAAATCCAAGGAAAGTCCAAAGTCCCGGGGTTAGGACCAACCCAAGTCAAAGTCCAAATCACAGCTCAAATTCATTGTTCAACCTTTGGATCCACCAAAGGATCAATTGCTTCAAATGGCCCGTCTCCTAGAGATCAAGCCCAAGCCCAATTAAAAATGAACAATCTCTGCACCGCCCAACAGTCTAGTTCGGAAGATAGTTCGCAGTTGAAGGATCCACCAATCAACTTTGGTTATGATCGTCACGAGTTTCATGATGCTCGGGACCCATTTGCTTGAAATAATCAACATAGGATTCTTTATAAATATAAAATTGACTTCAATCACTACTCTTTTGAGAAAAAGTCAATTTATATTTATTATGATTCCTTTATTCATCTTTGCATAGTTGATTTCAATCAATCAGAAAAGTAACCGACCCACTTTCGATCCTCAATCTTTGCCATTTGCTTTCATCATTTAGCCAACTCACATCTTTGCATAGTTAATTTGGTTTTCTATATATTTGTAATCTATTGTAATTGTTTTGGCGATTCCAATTTTCTTGAACCTTTTAGTTTGTAAAGAAAGAGTGTTCTCATTGAGTGAGGTTTACCTTGTTACGTTCTTCTATTCAGATCCTGCATTACAACAATTGTAAGTGCAAGTTATTATTTTCTGTAATGAATTAAAATTGTTTTAATTAAATATTTTGATTTGAATTATATTTTGTTTTGTGCATTCCAATTCGATGTTTAAATTGTTTCATCTTTGATTTCGTAATCCATGTTCTTCGGTTTAGCGCAGACCCTATCCTAAATGTCCACACTGCCTAACTCTAAGGACTTACTCCGGACAAGAAATGGAAGTGGGTGACTGAAACCAGGTGGATAACCGACTGATTTTGTGGGTGATTAAGATGGAACCGAAAACTAGACTAATTGGATAAACAATGGAAACGATTAATTGGAAGAAACTAAACAGTTAGAAACAGGATACAACATAACCGGGCTCTGATACCAAGACCGCGGAAGTAGCAACAAGAATGAAGAACATGGATTACGAAATCAAAGATGAAACAATTTAAACATCGAATTGGAATGCACAAAACAAAATATAATTCAAATCAAAATATTTAATTAAAACAATTTTAATTCATTACAGAAAATAATAACTTGCACTTACAATTGTTGTAATCTGCAAGGATCCTGAATAGAAGAACAGAACAAGGTAAACCTCACTCAGCAGAACACTCTTTTCTTTACAAACTAAAAGGTTCAAGAAAATTGGAATCTGCCAAACAATTACAATAGATTATTATTATTATTATTATAGAATAGGATCAAGGTGTGGGGCAATGGAATATATATATTTTTTTGGGTCAGAAAAGAGGCAACCACATGGGAGGGGCTACCCTCCACTCATTTCCCTCGTTCCTTTTTATATTTTCTTATTCTTCTTGTCTAAAGGATCCACAATGGTCTGGTCTACTAAAAGAAAAGAGGTGGATTGGTTAGAGAATTTTTGGGTGAAAGAGAAAGCAAAGAGGGAGTGGAATATGATAATGTTTTTGGTGGTGAGTAATACAGGGTGTAAAGAATATTTTGAGAGAGAGTTAGAGATGAAAAACTGATAGGCAAAGCTGGAATATAGATTATGATGATGTGTGTGGGTGGACAGCATTTGTTAAAGCTAAAGAAGACACACATGGGGTGGGGCTATTAAAAATAATACTTATCTCTCTCTCTCTCTCTCTCTCTCTCTCTCTCTCTCTCTGTGTATGCGCCATGGATGAAGAAGACCTGGAGAGCGGCTTCGAGGCTGCTTTTGCGGTGCCATCTATCGTCACCCTGACGCCATTCTCGCCTTCAGTCTCTCCCTCCCCGCACCGGCTCTCGAGCTATAGCGATCCCGGGTTTACCCCTTGGTGTACAGTGATTCGGACTTATGTCCGTGGGTGTTAGAGGTTGTTTGAACCTTGGTTGCGTCCTTTTAGACTTTGTATTTGGGTTATAGGACGTGTTGGGCGGGTTCGTTTTGGCTTGGTTGTGTTTGGAGCTAAGTGTTGGTGCCCAGAATTTTGCTCCTTCGCCGCGAGGAGTTTGTCGCCGAGCGGCGTGGTTTCTTAATGTCGTGGAGTCGAGCTAGGGTGGCGTCGCTCGGCGGCAGCTGCGTCTAAGTCGAACGAGAGCTTTGTTTCTTCGCTCGAGCGAGCCGTCGTCACTTTCGGCGTCGTCTAGTTGCGATTGCAACTTTGAAGGCTTGCATTCTTGGCTCGAAGCGAGCTTTTCTTCGCTCGAGCGAGCCTGGTCGATGGTTGGCTCGGCGAGATTTCTTGGCTCGGCGAGGAGCTTTGGCGGTGTTGGGTGTTTTCGTATGCAGTCGCTCGGCCGGCGACGGGTCTTCGCCGAGCGAGCCCGGTGTATATCAAGAGCGGCAATGAGAACTTCACTTTTCTTCTTCTTTCATTTTGGAACCTTAGCGAAACTCCCTCTCTCTCTAAACATATATTCTCTCTAGGATTTCATCTCTCTTTAGTGTGGATCTAACCTAAGTCCTTTGTTAATAAGATAGAGGGTGGTGAGATCTTCGTTTTAATCTGAAAAAGTTGGGACTTGGAGCACTTTGGGTTTTGGTCTTCATCTCCGTTTGGGCTCGAATTTCGTGGTAGGGATATCCTACCCCTCCTTATGGTCTTTGTCTTTAAATTTTAGCACTTGGATATGTTGGGGGTTGTTGCGTAATTTTTGAGAAACATTGGGGCCTTTTGTGCAATTTTACAAAAGTTGGGGTTTTGTTTAGAAATGAGCCTGTATGCATGTTTGGCATAGGAAAGGGAGTAAATGACGGATTGTAAATGAAAATGGAGCCTTAGGGTTGTTTTGTGAATTATGGTAATTTGCCCTAATTGGTTTAATTAATTAATGTATATAATTAATTAAAGAGAATAAGGAATTGGATTGAATATGTGGAAATTGAGAATGTACGGGGTTAAAGGGTGTAGTTGAATCGTGTATTACTCACCTGATTGAAATATGGTTATATTATCCATTTGTGCATTTATTTCCTGTTTAGAAATAACTGCTTTGGCTACCGGTGGAGGTAGTGTTGATTGTTGTAGACAATGCATCTTGATTAGGCAAACTAAACCTAATCAGTGGAAATGTCATAGAGTATGACGAGTGATCGAATACATTAACTTTATGTATTGATTGAATGCGTATGTGGTTATGTGTTTATATGCATTGTTTGTGTTTGTGTATGGGAGGAGATAGGGGATGTACTCCACGGTTTAGGGGAAGATGGGGGATGTACCTCTAATCCGGTTAATCTGATGGCTAGGGGAAGATGGGGGATGTACCTCTAGGCCATTGAAAAATATTGGATATAGCTCATATGCTTGTCCATGGAAAATATTGGATGTAGCTTATATGCTTGTCCATGGAGAAATATTGGAAATAGCTCATATGCTTTTCCATGGAGATGTGTTGAAGTGTTGTTTGTTGATATGATATAGCACTAAAATGTATATCATTATTGTTTTGGGAAGTACGGAAGTGTATGGATTGATTTGATATAGCACTAAAATGTATATCGTTATCAATTGTGAAGTATAGAAAATGTTTCTATGTTAAGTTGATACAACACCAACATGTGTGTCATAAGTAAAGAATGAAAGTGGTTTATGTGTTAGTGATATAACGCGAAAAGGTTTGGGCCAGGATACTGAGCCAGGTTTTCAAACTCTTGTTGAAGAAGAAATGGAAAGTGAATTGGTACTTAAGCTGGGTTGTCTTGAAATGGTAAAAGAATGTAAGTGTTGTCTCAGAATGTATAAGTGTAGGCCATCTGTTGATTGCTAATGTTTTAGGCATTGTTCATAGTTGGTTTAGTGTATTTCTACTGGGCTGTGGCTCACCCTATATGGGACACCATTTTCAGGTACCAGGAGCATGCCACCTCCAAGGATATCGCTTGAGAGGCTAGGCGAGCGGATGATTGTGGTTTTGACTGTATTTTGTTTTAATTACATGTAATTTCAAGCCAAGGGCTTTTCATGTATTTGAGTTAGTACTCTTCTGTTTGTAACCAAGTGTTAGCTTGGAAAGATGTAAGCCCATGGGGCGTTTAATTCTGTTGATTAACATGTAAAGATGTTTATCCCTTGTAGCAATGTATGTATGAATGGATGGGTTTTCTGTTATTATTTTGGGGGCGTTACAACTTGGTATCAGAGCGTACCGGGTTTGAATACTTTGGGTACGTGGGAAGTGATTAGGATCACAATGGGTTTGTCTCGCTTGTTAGAGACTTAGATGTAATGTTATGTGCCTGTCTGATAACATGTTTATGTGGCTATTTGGGTATGGGATTTGGTTTCTAGGATATTGATTGGATCCTTGGGTTTCTGGGAGTCCTGTTGGAAAGGCACCTGATCAATGCCGTTTCTAACTGGAACTCTAGTAACGCTTTGGGACTATCATTATCCGGAAATGAAATTCGTAAGTGCTTATATGTTTATGTGCTTACGTGGAGTGAATTACATTCGTCCATGCATTAGGACGCGAATGTTTAGTTTCGGCGCATTTATGAATGTGCTAATACCTTTGTTATCTTTTACTAGGATGCCTAGGCGAGGCGTTGTGATTTCCTCCTTCCGCTCGGAAGAGTCTGCGGAAACAATTTGTGGCGTTACGCCAAGGTACTACACCTTTTGGCGCATTTGAGAGATGGTTTGCTAACTGTCGAGGTTTGCTCGAGTTGGTTGAGACGGAAGAGTTGCGTTGTGCGGAGTTTGAGAGTAAGTTGTGTGATGATATCCGGGTGAGGATTGCGGGATCTGGCATAGGAGTTATAGTGTGCTTGTTGGGCTGCCCATGTAGAGGTCTTGGTGTTAGCAATGGGGCAGAGTGGGGAGGAAGCCATTTCGGCGACTCCGGTGACTCGGGGTGTTGGTAGGCCTTTGAAGAGGCAGAGGGGTTCAGACCTGCAGCAGGGAGGATGGGCTAGAACTACTCTTCCAGTGACGGATTTGGGTTCGGGAGCAAGCGAACAGAGGAGTGTTATTTGTTTCAGATGTGGTCTGCGGGGCCACAAGGTTTCGGTTTGCCCACAGAGGAGGGGGGAAAGGTTAGCAGTCCAACTAGTAGTTGTACCATCAGGATTGTCTAATCAGCCGGGTTTTACGCCGACTGAAAGTTCAGTGGGGAGGCAATTGTTGGAGCCTTCGTCAGCTCAGACTTCGAATCAGGCTCGTACCCGGGAGCCGTTTACTTGTTGGGTGTGTAAGCAGCCGGGCCATCTTCGACGTTTTTGTACTCGGCAGGGGGCTTCTTTAGGGACCTTGCAGCCTAGTCGATTTCTTCGACTAAGGCAGGCGATGTCGTTTTGAGGACTAGCGGGCGATTCCGAGGGCCTCGGGAGAGTCGAGTTTCCAAGTTCCAGTTGGGGAGGTTGATAGTTGTTCTCGGTGTGGCCAGAGGGGGCACGTTGGTAGTACCTGTCCGTGGCCTGTAAACTCGTAGGTTATCTTGTGTTTGGAGATGACCAATTTTGTCGGTCCAGCGAGGGACGACAGTGGTGGTAATACCGAGGGATTGGTTCTGTTTTGACTGATCCGTTTTGTAATCCGTGGTTTATCGTTTTGTAATCTTTGGGTTTGGTTGTGTAACCCGTGTGTTGGAGGTTTGTTGTATAACCCAAGTGGTTGGGAATGTTGAAACACTTGAACTATTTGTTTAACTATATGTATGTATGCTCTGTTTGTTGATTTCCCTGGACTGGATGCATGTGAACGTGTTATAGCTCAAGAGTGTTATTAATGTAACGAGTTGGGGTGAGACCGAAAGGGTGGGTAGTTAATACATTTCCTTGCAGGAAACCTGATTTGGGCAAAGTAGGGGCTAAGGAGCCATGTTTTCAAAAGTTGTGAACCACCGAGGGGTGTGTGTGTTAGTCAAGGCACTGGTGGGGCGAGAGCTGTTTCACTTGCCAAGTGTGGAACCCATTTATGATTTTGTCAGGGTTGGATCGGTACCTTCGTGGCGGTTAGCATTACCGAGATTGTAGGTACACTAGTATGGTTGTTTTGAGTGAGGGGATGTTAGTCCCTGTATTCAATGGTAGCTGTTATGCTAGGAGTGGTATGTGGTGAGTAGCTGGTGCTATGTGTTGGGCAGGGGGAAATAAGAGTTTCCTAAGTTCTTTATGTGAATCAAGGGTGATAGATTTGTACCTTAGTTTTGACCAAGTCAGGAGGTATTGTTAGAAGGGTTGATTGGGTGTATAACCCGTAGTTGAGGTGTGACCCGTGGATAGAGTCACAGTGGTGTGAGATTGGCACCTGTATGTCTTAATGACGAGGGGGTGAGGACTTGTACTCCTCAGAGGTTAGAATGGTGAATAGTGAAAGCCGAGTTGGCGCATGTTAAGGCTGGGTTAGTCCATGGTGGTTGTCGGGCGATAGCATTGGCTAGTGGTTTGGCACGGAGATTGGGTGTCAGGGTTGTACTCTCGAGGTGGAGGGTGAGACCTCTAAATGAGGGAGCTTTGCACGGTGTGATGCATGATGATGAGTGGTCGATATGTTGTGGTTGGGTGGATAAATCTAGAAAGGAGTTGGACATAGGTGTCCGTCGTCCAGGTCAGATAGTGGTAACACAAGTGAGGTGGTAAGGTTGTGAAGAGTGATTGAGACACTCAGTCAAAATCAGTTCGGTTTGTTTGGTTCCTACTTGTGCGTGGCGAGGCACGAGGGTGTGTGCTATTATCCGTTGGGATGTTACGTGGTTGGGACTTCCAGTGTTAGGGGAGTCTCTCTCTGTGAATGTGTTGTTGGGAATATCGCGTCATTCCGTGAATTGGCCTTATTATGACTTGCTTGGAGTGTCAAGTGTTGGACACCGGTTAGCATATGGTTAGCAGTCGTGGTGTAGAGGGCGGTTCAGGACGCTGTAGTGATAGTATGTGCCTTACTATTGTTGTTGATCTTGGGTCTATGTGATTAGACCTTTCCATTTGTTGAGGTGTTGTGAAACACAAGGTGAGTAGCCACCTGGGGTGGGAGAGGAATCTCTGGAGCCATTATGGGCATTTGCGTATATATTATATCTTTAATGTGGTGTGCATATTATAGGTATTGTGGTTTATGGTCATACTGTGGGTTATACCATGAGAATGTAGTTGTATTTAGCATCGTATATGTTAAATGTGTGGTAGAAATGCATGTTATAGATGCGTGTGGTGGCATATATATATATATATATATATGTGATTTGTCTCTTGAATAGGGACGGGGTAACCAGTAGTGGGCCTGATGGGCTAAATCAGATGAGAATGATTGGGTTGTGGCGGATCATGTTTTTGAAAAATGTCTACAAAACTCTGGAAATTCGCATGGGAAGTGCAAAAACTAGATTTCAAAATTTTTTTTTATATAAATTTCAAAGTTTGGTTATTTTTCTGAAAATGCTTTTTGAACCAGAGAAATTTTTATGTGCTCAGACAAACCGATATGTTAATTGTTCCATTCAGTATTGTGGTTGTTGAGTTGTTGAGTAGTGACTTAGCCGAGAGCTAGTCGGTTGTTTTGGTGGTTTATCTCGGAAGAGATTGGGTTTTGTTGAAGTTTCGTATCTTGGGTGTTGTCTTCTGTTGGGGCATGTGTCCTCGTTTAGTCCTTTCCTAGTGTGAGGGCGAATAGAACTTCGATTGAGGGATTGATTTCTTTGTATTGAGGGTTGGTAGTCGGTTGGCCTTCGTGTTGGCGTGACCTTAATTTGAGGACGAAATTCTTTAAGGGGGGGAGGTTATAGCGATCCCGGGTTTACCCCTTGGTGTACAGTGATTCGGACTTATGTCCGTGGGTGTTAGAGGTTGTTTGAACCTTGGTTGCGTCCTTTTAGACTTTGTATTTGGGTTATAGGACGTGTTGGGCGGGTTCGTTTTGGCTTGGTTGTGTTTGGAGCTAAGTGTTGGTGCCCAGAATTTTGCTCCTTCGCTCGAGCGAGGAGTTGGTCGCTCGAGCGAGCGTGGTTTCTTGTGTCTGGTGGGTCGAGCTAGGGTGGCGTCGCTCGAGCGAGCGACTGCGTCTAAGTCAGACCTGAGAGCTTTGTTTCTTCGCTCGAGCGAGCTGTCCGTCGCTCGAGCGTGCGTCTAGTTGCAGTTGCAACCTGAAGGCTTGCATTGCTGGCTCGAGCGAGCTTTTCTTCGCTCGAGCGAGCTTCTGGGTCGGTGGTTGGCTCGAGCGAGGATTTCTTGGCTCGAGCGAGGGGAGCTTTTGAGGCGGTGTTGGGTGTTTTCTGTGTCTGGTCGCTCGTCGGGGTCTTCGCTCGAGCGAGCCTGGTGTATATCAAGATGGCGGCAATGAGAACTTCACTTTTTCTTCTTCTTTCATTTTGGAACCTTAGCAACTCCTCTCTCTCTAAACATATATTCTCTCTAGGATTTCATCTCTCTTTAGTGTGGATCTAACCTAAGTCCTTTGTTAATAAGATAGAGGTGGTGAGATCTTCGCTTTAATCTGAAAAAGTTGGGACTTGGAGCACTTTGGGTTTTGGTCTTCATCTCCGCTTGGGCTCGAATTTGGTAGGAATATCCTACCCCTCCTTATGGTCTTTGTCTTTAAATTTTAGCACTTGGATATGTTGGAGGTTGTTGCGTAATTTTTGAGAAACATTGGGGCCTTTTGTGCAATTTTACAAAAGTTGGGGTTTTGTTTAGAAATGAGCTGTATGCATGTTTGGCATAGGAAAGGGAGTAAATGACGGATTGTAAATGAAAATGGAGCCTTAGGGTTGTTTTGTGAATTATGGTAATTTGCCCTAATTGGTTTAATTAATTAATGTATATAATTAATTAAAGAGAATAAGAATTGGATTGAATATGTGGAAATTGAGAATGTACGGGGTTAAAGGGTGTAGTTGAATCGTATTACTCACGATTGAAATATGGTTATATTATCCATTTGTGCATTTATTTCGTTTAGAAATAATCGCTTTGGCTACGGTGGAGGTAGTGTTGATTGTTGTAGACAATGCATGCCGATTAGGCAAACTAAACCTAATCGAGTGGAAATGTCATAGAGTATGACGAGTGATCGAATACATTAACTTTATGTATTGATTGAATGCGTATGTGGTTATGTGTTTATATGCATTGTTTGTGTTTGTGTATGGGAGGAGATAGGGATGTACTCCACGGTTTAGGGAAGATGGGGATGTACCTCTAAACCGTTAATCGATGGCTAGGGAAGATGGGGATGTACCTCTAGGCCATTGAAAAATATTGGATATAGCTCATATGCTTGTCCATGGAAAATATTGGATGTAGCTTATATGCTTGTCCATGGAGAAATATTGGAAATAGCTCATATGCTTTTCCATGGAGATGTGTTGAAGTGTTGTTTGTTGATATGATATAGCACTAAAATGTATATCATTATTGTTTTGGGAAGTACGGAAGTGTATGGATTGATTTGATATAGCACTAAAATGTATATCGTTATCAATTGTGAAGTATAGAAAATGTTTCTATGTTAAGTTGATACAACACCAACATGTGTGTCATAAGTAAAGAATGAAAGTGGTTTATGTGTTAGTGATATAACGCGAAAAGGTTTTGGCCAGGATACTGAGCCAGGTTTTCAAACTCTTGTTGAAGAAGAAATGGAAAGTGAATTGGTACTTAAGCTGGGTTGTCTTGAAATGGTAAAAGAATGTAAGTGTTGTCTCAGAATGTATAAGTGTAGGCCATCTGTTGATTGCTAATGTTTTAGGCATTGTTCATAGTTGGTTTAGTGTATTTCTACTGGGCTGTGGCTCACCCTATATGGGACACCATTTCAGGTACAGGGAGCATGCCACCTCCAAGGATATCGCTTGAGAGGCTAGAGGCAGGCAGATGATTGTGGTTTTGACTGTATTTTGTTTTAATTACATGTAATTTCAAGCCAAGGGCTTTTCATGTATTTGAGTTAGTACTCTTCTGTTTGTAACCAAGTGTTAGCTTGGAAAGATGTAAGCCTATGGGGCGTTTAATTCTGTTGATTAACATGTAAAGATGTTTATCCCTTGTAGCAATGTATGTATGAATGGATGGGTTTTCTGTTATTATTTTGGGGGCGTTACACGAGCCATTCTACAAGGCCGAATTGGCTCGTGAGAGCAATGAGACAGCTTGCATAGGTGTCTCTCCTGGGTCGGCTGGTCTACATTGAAGAAGCCAGCTCGGCTAGAACCATAGGTGGTGGATTGTGCCAGTGGAAGCAGTTTCTTGGGGGCTATTTTAGCCCCATTCATCGGATTCTCGTAGTGGTAATTGTCACCGTTGCGGCTGTAAATTCAAAGAAGAACAAGCAGATTTGTCAGCTCAGAAAATCGATTCAACTCAGGGATCAGGTACTTTTAAGCATGTAACAAAAGCTTGATAATTTATGTGAGCAAAGTGAAGTATGAACTTGTCAAAAAAAAAAAAAACTTGAATGATCAAGGTTGACTGTGTGCTTTACTCATCGGTTGTTTACCCACATAATTATGGCTTCATCCCTCGTACTCTTTATGAGGACAATGACCGCATGGAAGTTATAGCACAAGCCGAGACGGGTAACACTATTGAGAATCAGTAAGTGGAGGAACCTCAGACATTAAGGTTCCCATGGAGAATTGAGAACTTTTCTAGGTTGAATACAAAGAAGCTCTGCTCTGAAATTCTTTTGTCGTTGGTGTTTATAAATGGTGTATTCTCATTTTTCAAAAGGGAATCAACGTTGACCATTTGTCCATGTATTTAGATGTGCCAGATTCTACAAATTTACCATATGGGTGGTGTAGTTATGCAATTCAGCTTGTCTGTGGTTAATCAAATTCATAACAAGTACTCTGTGAGAAAAGAGATACAACACCAGTTCAATGCCCGAGAAAGTGATTGGGGTTTCATATCTTTTATGCCCCTTGGTGAACTGTACGATCCTAGCAATGGTTATCTCGTGAATGATACATGTATAATTGAAGCCGAGGTTGCTGTTTTCAGGGTGGTTGATTACTGCACATATGACTCTTTCATGCACCATGATGTGCAAGAACTTAATAGGTTCTGCTGGGGTCGTAAAATGAAGTGTTTTGGATCAAAACGTAGAAGGCAAAAAATACGTCATTTGGCTCCAAGAAAATTTAATTTCTATTGCCGAGAAATTTGAAAGCTTCTTGGCTTGAGGTAGGGATTCCTACTCATTCTTATGTGCTTTAACATAGACATTGAGTTATTTATATAGATGGATTGATTTGGGAAAGTTAAGACTTGAAATGTGTTATTTTCAAAAGATGGATTTTGTTATTTTGGCTCATAAATATATATTTGGGTCTTAAAATGATAGTATTGATGCTGTTGATAATATTTGGACCTTTGGGTCAATATTGAGAAAAAGGGAAAAAATACCATGTTTGGATATATTTGGGTCATTAGTGTAATTAATGACAACTGTTACGGAAATGTGAAATTGACTTGGAAATAATGTAATTAGCTCATTATGGGTTAGAATGGTGGAGTTGAATTTATTAATCGCTCACTTTAAAAATGTTGAGATTTTATATCTATTGAGACATTTATTATCTGTTTAGAAATAATTGCTTTGGGCTATCGGTGGAGGATAGTCTTGATTGTTGTAGACAATGCATGATGATTAGGCAAACTAAAACTAATCAATTGAATATGTCATCGAATATGACGGTTGGAATAATACATTGAATTTATATATTAATGGATTATGTATATGATATGTGTTTATATACATTGTATTGTGTGGGAGGATATAGGGGATGTACTCCACGGCTTAGGGGATGTACTCTACGGTTTAGGGGATGGACTCCTAAACCGGATATTATTTGGGAGGAGGTAGGGGATGGACTCCATTGATACAACAATTTTGTGTATCTATTGAAGTATTGATATAGCAAATTTGTATATCATATATGAAGTATGGAAGTGTTTGGTTTGAGATTGATACATCAATTATGTGTATCTTTGGTTAAGTGTGAAATGTTTAATTTGAGTCTTTATCTCAATTGAAATGGAAATACTGTTGATATGAGATGTAATCTCACTTAAAGGGTATGGCCAGGTTCTGAGCCAGGATTATGAATTAAGAAATGGAAATTATTATGAAATATGGATACATTTGTTATGTAATTGAAATGGATTATGAATGGATATATGTGAGTCAAACATTTATCGAATGCTCACGTTTTAGTTATTGCTCATATTATGTTTAACATATCTCTACTGGGCTGTTAGCTCACCCTACACGGGAATATCATTTTCAGGTGCATGTGAGGTGTTATCTCCAAGGCAATAGCATGGATGGACTCTCGGGAAGCAAGAGTTTCCTATTTATGCTTTATGTGTTCATGTTTGTTATTTGTAAAGCTAAGGGCTTAAGATGTAATGAGTGAGACTCAATTTGTGTAACAAAGCAATGTCTTGGAAAGATGATAGCCTATATGGCATTTAATTGCTTGTTAAATAGTGAACGCTGATATATGAAAGTATGTTGTCTCTTATATTTATTCCGCATATGAGTTATCTTTATTGTAATATTTTGGGGGCGTTACACATAATCTTCCTCTCAATTGTGAGAAATGCAGACCACAAAGTCAAATTGATTAATCTGAGATGATGGCTAGGGTGGATACTGACTAGTGACTAGCTAATTAGGGGTGATTTGTGATGTTCTAAATAAATTTATTTTTTGATTTTTTTATGAAATATGAGTTACGTATGGGTTGGATTTGAAGTGATGCAGTAGAGAGGTGATGTGACTTAAATAAAATAATATGACTTAAATAAGATAATGACTTTTTAACTTTTTGACTTTTTTAATGTATGCCAAACAAAGCCTTAGTTTCACTCAATATTTTTAAAATTTATAAAATAATTTTTATTTTTATTTTTATTTTTATTTTTTTTATCTCATAAGATCAAGGTGGGCTTGGATTTTGAACACATTTGTTTTTAGCTCAACTAGCCTAAAACCTCTACCATGCATAAGAGAGTCAAATTTTATTTATAAATTAAAAATAATAAAACTTTTAAAATATATATATATCTATTATATAAGGAAGAGATGGTTTCTAACCCACAAGTTTTGAATTTTTTGATTTTTAAAAATTAAATAATTTCTATTCGCTAGCTCTTATTCAAGCATAAATAACAAATAAATAAAAATTAATATCCCTTGATTTATAACTTTCAAATGTAAAGTATATCAAATCTAAAAAAAAAATAAAAAGTATACTAATCCATTTCAAAATTTAAATTTGAGAGTCACTAAATATGGAAAACAATCTATTAATTTAAATTTTAATTTGGCACAATATAAATTTAAAATTATAATAATCTATCCCATGATTTATAAGTTTTAAATACAAATTTAAAATTATCATAATTAGCTCATAATTTTTGTATTTAGGAACAATAAGAGTGACGTTGAGACTATTTATATATTTACGAAACAATATTTTTAAGAAGAGATATTATGAGGGTCTTTAAATCTCATACAAAATCTATATACTATTATAATTGAAAAATGTTGTCATCCTATTAAAGTTTAAAGTTTCAATTTTATTTTTATTTTTTTGATTTTGTTTAATTTTTGTTATATGTGTCACAAGATTGGTTTATAAATTAATTTTATATTCTTAAAATAAAATTTTAAATTTAGGTTCCTCCTAAATTGTGTTACCAAAATAAGATTAAAATTCGTTCCTTAATTTATGCATCTTTTATTAAATTCTAAAATTAAAATTTAAACTTAAACTCTTTTTTAAATTATGTTATTACAATCAGAATGAGATCAATATTCATATGCCATAATGATGTTATAGCGACCCCGGTCTTTTCCCATTTGATTATCATATTCGGACTTATGTTCCATAGATTCTATTGTCTTATTATTGTTGTGGTTGTCCTTTAATTCTTTATTCTTGAGTTATAGGATGTTTTGGACAGGTTGATTGCAGGTTGGTTAGGTTTAGAAACCAAGTGTTGATGTTCAATTTTTGGCTTGTCCGCTCGAGCAGGGAGTTTGACGCTCGAGCGGGGACTTGTTGTTGAATAGTGACTTGGCTTGAAGCACTAGTCGGTTGTTGTTTTGTTTCGGGGAAAGGTTTGGTTTGTTGAGATTTTCGTACCTTAAGTGTTGTCTTTTGGAACGTATCCCCTTAGTGAGTCTCTTCCTTGGTAAGAGTGGCTTGACGGTTTGTAGAAAGAACGGTTTCACTCCTAGTATTGGGGGGAAATGTTGGTACTGAGTAATTAGTTGGCCTTGTGTTTTGGTGTATCCTTAATTTCGGGGACGAAATTCTTTTAAGGGGGGAGGTTATAGCGACCCTGGTCTTTTTCCATTTGATTATCATATTCGGACTTATGTTCCGTAGATTCTATTGTCTTATTATTGTTGTGGTTGTCCTTTAATTCTTTATTCTTGAGTTATAGGATGTTTTGGGCAGGTTGATTGCAGGTTGGTTGGGTTTAGAAACCAAGTGTTGATGTTCAGTTTTTGGCTTGTCCGCTCGAGCGGGGAGTTTGACGCTCGAGCGGGGACTTGTTGTTACTTGTCCGCTCGAGCGGGGGTTTTGGCGCTCGAGCGGGAAAAACACCCATCCAGTATTTCTTGCGCAGGGTTGGAGGCTCGAGCGGGAGTTGGGCCGCTCGAGCGGGAGTCTGTGAGTGTCCGCTCGAGCGGGGGTTTGTCCGCTCGAGCGGGGCGTCTGGGTATAAAATCGTGTTTTTGACGTTTTAAAGCAGTTTTTCATCCTCTTTTCAGATTCCAAACCCTAGATTACGAGTTCTCTCTCTCCCAACTCACCTTCTCTCTTAGGTTTGATCTACTTAGAGTGAGTTTCTAACCTAGATCCTTTATTAAAAAGGTAGAGGAGAGTGAGGGCTACATTTTTATCTGAAGAATTGTGGATTTGGAGCACTTGGATTTCGGGTCAATCTTCTCCATTTGGGTTCTCCTTTGAGGTAGGGATTCTCCTTGTTTCTTTTCAATACTCCATCTATAGATAGACATGTGGTAGTTTTTGTATTGCATAAAAACAGTATATCAAGTTGGATTTATTAAAAATCATGAGGTTGAACCTTGGGTTGACTGTTGGAGTTGGGTTTATTATCATTAGTTATGGTTTAGGCTAATTGGGGTGTTAATTAGCATGATGTTGTTGAAAGGAGAAAACCCTAATTTTATTTGATTTAATAAATTAATAGAGGGGTTGTGATCGTTGGGCAAATACTTATGTATTTTGGGTCTTCAATGTGATCATTGTTGTTTGTTGTTAATAATTGAGCCTTTTAGGTCAATATTGAGAAAGAGGGAGGAAAACCCTAGTTTAATGATTATAACTTAATTTGCATAATTAAATTGGAGTGGCTTGGAAGAGAATGTAATGGGTTAAAATGAGTTATGGCCTTATTGTCCAGGGAATTGAATTTGTTAAGGCAAAAGGTATGAGAGTTGGATTATTGTAATGTGAGTGTTGAACACACATATGTGGTGGTTGTATCTTTAACTGCCATGTTAGTTTTGTTATAGGGTTTGTGCTTTCATGATAATTGAGTCTGTTAATAGATGTACAACATACCTGCATCTAGAGGTTTTGTCCTTGGTCATCGGTGGAGGATGACACGGTTGTGTTTAATTGTTGTGTATGCATTACACCATTGATTGTTTGTGTATATGACGTTGTGTTTATATGCATTACTTGTGTATGGGAGGAGATAGGGGATGTACTCCACGGTTTAGGGGAAGATGGGGGATGTACCTCTAAACCGGTTAATGATTATGGGAAGATAGGGATGAACCTGTGGTTGCCGCTTATATGCGCGCCTATTGCAGTAGATATGACTCATATGCTTATCTATTTGATATGATACATCACCAAAATGTGTATCGGTTGGGAAGTATGGAAGTGAATTTGATTGTGATTGATACAATACCAACTTGTGTATTTGTTATGTTATATGAGAGGTTTAACTTGATTTGTTATCCTGTTGAATTGGAAAGATTGTTAATAAGAGATGAAACCCTTGTTGAAGTATTTGGCCGTTTCGAGCCATAAAAGGAAAGGTGAATTGTGCCATAGACTATGTGTCATAGGCAATGTAGACATTCGTGTCATGAAATTGTAAATGGATTATCTTGTGTTAATCATGTATCAGTTGCTACCCCTTGTCTTTTAGAAGTGTAAAGAGAATCAAACATTTTAGAAATATGTTCTAGAAAGGCACATCTGTTGTTTGTGTGGAAATTGGAGAATAGTAGTGGTCTTAGTGAATTTATTTCCTAAGTAATTGCTTATGTGTAAAAGAATGGGAATGGGAACTAATGAAAGGAATAAGGAAAGATAAATCGCTTGTAGCGTTGTTTGAAACGGTTGTTTTCAAGAAAAGTTCATACATATATATATTTTGTATAAATGTCATATTATTATTCTAGTACGAGAATGAGTGTGCATGATCATAGCTATCTGTAATGTTGTTATTGTTGAGGATCATGTTGAGATCCCTACTACACTATATGTTCATCCCACGTTGTTGAATCTTTTTCAGGTATTAAGCAGGTTGAGCTGCAAGAGTTGGATTTACTTATTTGTTGGCCACGGGGCCTCTTCGTTGTAGGCGGAATGCCATATGTGAAAAAGGGTTGCACCCTTCATTTGATTATTTAATGTTGTAAGCCTGAGGGCATCTTATTTAGAATGCTCATGTAATATTTACTTTGCATACGAATGAGAGTATTGTTAATCACTTCTACGGATTGAATGTATGAGTTTATTTCCGCATGTTATCTCTGAAATTGAATTAAGTTAATGGAATTGGTAATGACTTCGAGTAATAAAAAGTGGGGTGTGACAACTTGGTATCAGAGCTACCAGGTTTGAATACCTTGAGCTCGTGGGAAGTGGTTCTTACCACAGTGGGTTTACTACGTGTAGTGAGGACGTTGCATATAGATACCATGAGAATTAGGACTTATGTGTTGCATTTATGTGAGCATGGGATTCAGTCTCTTGGATAGTATTCATAGCCGGTGAACTTGCTTTGAGGTCCTTTTGGAAACGCGCCTGATCAACGTGGTTTCTGATAGGAATTCCTTGAGAGTTCCGGGATGAGTGGCTATCTTTGTGGACTTGATTCGATTATGTGTTTACATGTTTAGATGTTTATATGCAGTAGAGATGTAAAGTTTGAGGCTAAGTGTGTCTTGTGACTTACCAGTAGTAGGGTGTGCCTCGGAGAAGGCTATTGTGTTGGCACTAAGTGTAGTTTAATTGGTGCTTTATAGGATGTCTACACGAGGGAGTAGAGGTCGGTTGAGTAGTAGGAACGCCGGGAGAGGCACAGCAGTTCCTTTAGTACCTGCCACAAAGATCACGCCATCGGCGAGGATGTCGACGTGAGATTGTGAGAGTAAAGGCAAGATGCCCTAGCTCGTACTGAGGGCGGCAGAGGGCATGCTCTCAAGCTTACTAAGGAGTTCTTTCGCCGGTCCACCTGAGTTTGTGGGGGAGGCTAGATCGTTGGAAGCAGAGAATTGGTTAGAGCAGACACTAAGACTCTTGATATGCTCGAGTCGAAGATGAGGAGTTGAGGGTTTCTTTGGTGACTTTTCATTGAAGAGTGATGCGAGTTATTGGTGGAAGAAGACTAAGAATAATGTGGGTGGCACGTGGGTTGCTTTTACCGAGGCCTTTTGGCCAAGTATTTCCTCCTTCGCCGTGAAAGGTCGAGGAACAGCTTTTGGAGTTGCGTCAGATGATACTCCTATGGCACAGTTTGTGATGCTATGTGTTAGTTTGTCGAGGTCTGCTCCAGAGTTGGTGACAACAGAGGAGCGCCGTTGTTTCGAGTTCGAAAGGCGATTGTGTTTCGATATTCGAGTGAAGGTAGCTGGATCCTTGTGGAAGGATTACTATACTTTAGTTGAGGCAGCGGCCCATGTGGAGGCCCCGATTGCTAGTGATGATGGGGTCTTGGGGAGGGTCAGGTTTCAGACCAGTCTCTGAGTAGAAGGTCTGGCGGGTGTGTTGTTTGTGGCTAGCTGGGCCATGGTAGACGTTCTTGTCCTTTAAGGGGCGACTAATTAGTTAGCCCTATAGTGTTACCTTGGAGAGGGACTTTTTGTGATGTTGGCCGGTGGTGTATCATGTATATTGATTTTGTTGTGGACTGGTGTACTGAGGGATGCTGAGGCACCATGCTTATGTATCGCATTTATATGCATAGTGTTGTTTGTTTAATCCTCATGTATTGGGGAGTATGTATGAGATTTCGAACTCTCTGTTTATTTTGAGAAGTTGTTAATGGGATCAAGGATCCTAGCGTTGTTGCTTGCTTGGCACTGTATATTGCGTTAACTATGTGTTGGTTTGTGAATCTTGTTCATGTTAGAGTTTGATTGTTGAGAACGGGAACCCGTGGACGTATGTGTTAGATGTGATGGTTTCGAGAGTGTGTGGTGTTGGCAAGGTTGTGTGGGATTTGCATCTCGGTTAGTGGAAATGGTACTTGTTTGTTGGTATGTGTTTTGAGCTTTGCTAGTTAGCTAGTTCGTGGTGACCCCATCGGTTGTATAGGGTAGTGTTTGTGTGGTGATTGGTTATCAATTGTTGGGTATGGTTTGCAGTGAATATCGGCAAAGATCCTTTAGAGGAAGAACAATGTGTTCTAAAATAACGAGAATGGCGTTGGCCAAAATTGTTCGTCGCGATTAAGGTTGTTGTAATTGAAGTTGACCATGTCGGTTTTCGGTTGAGGAGTTGAGCAAGCTTTCTATCTAGCCTTGGAGGATGGTAATCCCTTAGAAATAATGTTGGTGTGATTTGATTTTAGGAGATCCGATGAGATTCCAAAATTTGGGGATTTGTGTGGAGAACTCCGTATTTGGGGTTAGTAATTTGAGTGGCACATCAGTGTGTGGATTACTGAGTGTGGAGTTTGTTGAGTTGATTTGTCAGCTTATTGGTATTGTGTTTTGAGTTGGCATTGATCACCTTGAGGATAGTTTTGATTGTTGTAGACCTTGCAAATGGCTTAGGTATAACTGAAAATAAGTCATTTATTTTGACTGTTGAATTAATACAGAACATTCATGTATTGATTATGTGTTGTATATGGCAAGTGTGTATTACATTGCATATGCATTTTGTTTTGGAGGAGATAGGGGATGGACCTCTAAATCGGATTTGTTGGGAGGAGATAGGGGATGGACTCCATTAGCATCACTTATGTGTGTGCTCATTGATAATAGAAATATTTCTATTTGTTGTTAATATGATATAGCTAATATGCTTATCTGTGGTGAAGTGAAAAATGCTTTATATGAGTTGTTATCTCATTTTATTGTTTGACCAGGTGTATGTTATTAAACTAGTTAAGTAAAGGGATGCGGGATGATACTGCAAAACCATGAATTTCTTATGCCTTATGTGTTGGTAGTAATCAGATTTATTTCTATTAACTATCATTATAGAAATGCTATGCTTCGTGTTGGTTTTGGTATCACTGTATGAGTGATAGTTGTTGCTAATAGTATGTTGAAAAGACTTGGATAACAAAATTTTGTCCTAGTGCTTGGGCCACCTAAGGGTGTTGTTGAGAAATTGATTTAAATCAAGGATTTTGAGGAATTCTAAATGAATCTTTTAGTAAATAAACAAAGGATGATTTTGTGTTTTGGATAACACCGTATTTGTGAAAAATATTTACAAAACTGTTGAGCTTTGCATGGAAAATGAAAGATTTATTTTGAAATGTTGACATTGAAAATTTGACTATCTTTGAGAAATGTCTCTTGATCAAGAAAATGTTTTCTTATTATTTACTCATAAGATTTGCTTTAGTTAGCTTCTTGGGAATCTTGTTGTTGAATAGTGACTTGGCTTGAAGCACTAGTCGGTTGTTGTTTTGTTTCGGGGAAAGGTTTGGTTTGTTGAGATTTTCGCATCTTAAGTGTTGTCTTTGGAACGATCCCTTAGTGAGTCTCTTCCTTGGTAAGAGTGGCTTGACGGTTTGTAGAAAGAACGGTTTCACTCCTAGTATTGGGGGGAAATGTTGGTACTGAGTAATTAGTTGGCCTTGTGTTTTGGTGTATCCTTAATTTCGGGGACGAAATTCTTTTAAGGGGGGGGGGAGGTTATAGCGACCCCGGTCTTTTTCCATTTGATTATCATATTCGGACTTATGTTCCGTAGATTCTATTGTCTTATTATTGTTGTGGTTGTCCTTTAATTCTTTATTCTTGAGTTATAGGATGTTTTGGGCAGGTTGATTGCAGGTTGGTTGGGTTTAGAAACCAAGTGTTGGTGTTCGCTTTGGCTTGTCCGCTCGAGCGGGGAGTTTGACGCTCGAGCGGGGACTTGTTGTTACTTGTCCGCTCGAGCGGGGGTTTTGGCGCTCGAGCGGGAAAAACACCCATCCAGTATTTCTTGCGCAGGGTTGGAGGCTCGAGCGGGAGTTGGGCCGCTCGGGCGGGAGTTCGAGTGTCCGCCGAAGGGGTTTGCCCGCCGGAGCGGGGCGTCTGGGTATAAAATCGTGCTTTTGACGTTTTAAAGCAGTTTTTCATCCTCTTTTCAGATTCCAAACCCTAGATTACGAGTTCTCTCTCTCCCAACTCACCTTCTCTCTTAGGTTTGATCTACTTAGAGTGAGTTTCTAACCTAGATCCTTTATTAAAAAGGTAGAGGAGAGTGAGGGCTACATTTTAATCTGAAGAATTGTGGATTTGGAGCACTTGGATTTCGGGTCAATCTTCTCCATTTGGGTTCTCCTTTGAGGTAGGGATTCTCCTTGTTTCTTTTCAATACTCCATCTATAGATAGACATGTGGTAGTTTTTGTATTGCATAAAAACAGTATATCATGTTGGATTTATTAAAAATCATGAGGTTGAACCTTGGGTTGACTGTTGGAGTTGGGTTTATTATCATTAGTTATGGTTTAGGCTAATTGGGGTGTTAATTAGCATGTTGTTGTTGAAAGGAGAGAAAACCCTAATTTTATTTGATTTAATAAATTAATAGAGGGGTTGTGATCGTTGGGCAAATACTTATGTATTTTGGGTCTTCAATGTGATCATTGTTGTTTGTTGTTAATAATTGAGCCTTTTAGGTCAATATTGAGAAAGAGGAGGAAAACCCTAGTTTAATGATTATAACTTTGTTGGAGTAATTAAATTGTGGTGGGTTGGGGGAGAGTGTAGTGGGTGAAAATGAGTTATGGGCTTATTGACCAGGGAATTGGATTTGGTAAGGCAAAAGGTATGAGAATTGGATGATTGTAATGTGAGTGTTGAACACACATATGTGGTGGTTGTATCTTTAACTGCCATGTTAGTTTTGTTATAGGGTTTGTGGTTTCATGATAATTGAGTCTCATAATAGATGTACAACATACCGCATCTAGAGGTTTTGTCCTTGGTCATCGGTGGAGGATGACACGGTTGTGTTGAATTGTTGTGTATGCATTACACCATTGATTGTTTGTGTATATGACGTTGTGTTTATATGCATTACTTGTGTATGGGAGGAGATAGGATGTACTCCACGGTTTAGGGAAGATGGGGGATGTACCTCTAAACCGGTTAATGATTATGGGAAGATAGGGGATGAACCCAGGGTTGCTTATATGCGCGCCTATTGCAGAGATACAGCTCATATGCTTATCTATTTGATATGATACATCACCAAAATGTGTATCAGTTGGGAAGTATGGAAGTGAATTTGATTGTGATTGATACAATACCAACTTGTGTATTTGTTATGTTATATGAGAGGTTTAACTTGATTTGTTATCCCTGTTGAATTGGAAAGATTGTTAATAAGAGATGAAACCCTTGTTGAAGTATTTGGCCAGGTTCTGAGCCATAAAAGGAAAGGTGAATTGTGCCATAGACTATGTGTCATAGGCAATGTAGACATTCGTGTCATGAAATTGTAAATGGATTATCTTGTGTTAATCATGTATCAGTTGCTACCCCTGTCTTTTAGAAGTGTAAAGAGAATCAAACATTTTAGAAATATGTTCTAGAAAGGCACATCTGTTGTTTGTGTGGAAATTGGAGAATAGTAGTGGTCTTAGTGAATTTATTTCCTAAGTAATTGCTTATGTGTAAAAGAATGGGAATGGGAACTAATGAAAGGAATAAGGAAAGATAAATCGCTTGTAGCGTTGTTTGAAACGGTTGTTTTCAAGAAAAGTTCATACATATATATATTTTGTATAAATGTCATATTATTATTCTAGTACGAGAATGAGTGTGCATGATCATAGCTATCTGTAATATTGTTATTGTTGAGGATCATATTGAGATCCCTACTACACTATATGTTCATCCCACGTTGTTGAATCTTTTTCAGGTATTAAGCAGGTTGAGCTGCAAGAGTTGGATTTACTTATTTGTTGGCCACGGGGCCTCTTCGTTGTAGGCGGAATGCCATATGTGAAAAAGGGTTGCACCCTTCATTTGATTATTTAATGTTGTAAGCCTGAGGGCATCTTATTTAGAATGCTCATGTAATATTTACTTTGCATACGAATGAGAGTATTGTTAATCACTTCTACGGATTGAATGTATGAGTTTATTTCCGCATGTTATCTCTGAAATTGAATTAAGTTAATGGAATTGGTAATGACTTCGAGTAATAAAAAGTGGGGTGTGACAGATGTGTCATAGTATTATTAGTCTAAACATAATATGTTATTAAATACACGTATTCAAATTATTAATCACTATTAAAAGTTTATATTTTTATTTTTTGTCATTTTTTGGTTTTAAGTTTTATAAAAAAAAATTTATGTCCTTCTAAACTATAAGAACTTAAACTACTACTGTTTTTAATATATTTTTTTTTTTTAAATTACAAAAAATATTAAGAAAATGAATGACTTTTTTAACAATTGCCAAACATAATGGATTTTGTTATTTTTTTTTTATTTATCTCAATTGTCAATTAAACAAATTAAAATAAAAAAATAAATTTTTTTGGCTTAAATAGTTAAGGAGTGACTTTTGCTAAAATCAAATAGAAATAAACATTTTTTTTTTCTATTGAAAGTGATAGTTGGTGAAACTTATTTTTTATGAAAAAAAAAATAAATTAAATGGGAGTTACATGTGATAATTTATTGTTCCATCAATACTACAAACCCACACTTTTATCCACAATGATTTGACAAGGAAGTTGGGTCACATGTCATTCAGTTTATAACAAATCAAGAGTTGACATGTATGATGTCACATCATTGTGGATACAATTGTAGGTATTTTTTTTTTTTTATGAATCTCAAACATTTTTCTTATTGTTCATTTAAAGTTTTTTAAGACTTGTGAAATATGGTGGATCCTATTAATTAATATGTATATATATATTTTTAATTTTAGTTGTCAATTAAACAAACTAAAATAAAAAATGAAAAACTTTTGGCCCAAATTGCTAAAAGTGCATTTTGCTAAAAGAAATAGAAATAAATGTTATTTTTCTAATAAAAGTGATGGTTTGCAAGATATCTTTTTTTTTATTTAAAAAAATGGGGGTTATAGGTGATAATTTATTAGTCATCTAATTCTAAATTTTCTTCTTACCTTTTTTTTATATACAGATACTTTTATTTTGTAGAAATTTAATTTTATTGTATTTAAATATTTTTATTGTAATTTTTAAATGAAAAATAATTTTTGAAAAATCATATTTAATTATTTTATGCCATTATAAAATATAATTTTCTTAATGTCAACTTATTCGACGATCCCTTTCTAAAAGGTGTATTTGTTTTTGTTCATTAATATTAAAATTTTAATTAATCTTATTTATTATTAAAAAAAGAAATTAACAAATAATTTTATATATTTATATATACAATTTTGTTTCGATTGCTCAGGTTATTTGGTATCTTTATCCAAATCCATTCAAATTTCTTCAATTTTTTTTTAATTTTACATAGGTTCTCACTGAATTAAAAATTATGTTGCATAATCTTTAAAAATTTACAAGCTTGACTCAAGTTGCTTATGTTCAACTCGCCCAAATTTACAATTTTAGCAAGGGGGTTGAAAGTTAGATTATTAAAGTTGTGACAAATTAAAAATTGATACATAAATTGTGATAAAAATGTAAAACTTAACTTGTAAGTTTCAATATATATTTTTTATTTTTATAATTTATATACAAAAATCTTACTATTTATATTATTTCATATAAATATATGTTATTAATTTTTTCACATCCCGTGCACAGTAAGGATTTTCACTAATATATATATATATATATAAAGAGAAAAAGAGATGTGATTTTAGTTGTAGTGTGAATCTAATACGGTGGAGTTAGTAGATTTTGATTATGATAGAGATTTGATGTGGTAATTTTTAGTAGTATAAGGTAATATCAAAATTAGGCCTTATCTTATTGGGTCTTCGAAATTTTGAACCTTATGCAATAAGAATTGTTTTAGTGAACATTGGGACATATGGTAAATAGTTTAATGATTATGAAATTTTTTAATATTTTTTATGTTTATTACATTTTTTATAATCAAATAGTTATGATTGAAATATAGTCAAATATTTGACCCAATTGATTATGACCATATATGCCAATTAATTTAGCTAATACTTAAGTGCTTTCACCATCTAGAAGAAAAAAAAATGGTGCTTTTATTTATTTTTTCATTTGCAGTACAATAAGATAAGTATTTTTAATGTTTATTTTTTTTAAAAAAAGTTTTATAAATAGTTATGATTAAGTTACAGTCAAAATGTTTAACCTAATTGGATTACCCATGTAATAGATGTTTTAATTGTAACTTTTTAAATTTAGCCAATATATAATTGAGTTGTAGTCATGTTTAATCCCATTACATTGTGTTACTTATATCAATGAGATAGTTGTTTTTACTTTTTAAATTGACCAAGCATGGTTAAAGGATGATTCAATAGAAGCCAAATTGATCCTAATATTTGAACAATTTTTTCCCATAAGGAGTTTCAAGTTTTTTTTTTTTTTTCAAAAGGAAATAAGATTAAGAAGAAAAATATCTTAATATAAAGCTAATCATTTAATAAAAAGTAACATAATGGCCCCCTTTGATAGAGCTGTGGGAAAGAGATTATAGAATATAACTTAATGATTATAACTTGCAATGTGAATATAAGTTGGTAACCTATTTGGTATAAATTTGTGGAATTATGGATTTAAGCAGCAGAGTAGTGATTGATAAATAAGTTGTAAAATATTTTTTTTTTTTCTGTATAATTGTCATTTTTGGCCTTATAAGATATAAAATTTGTGATTTCTTTTATAATACATTTTTTTCTTTTTCTTTTTCATTTTATTTTATTTTTTTTTTCTTTTTCACCTTATTTTCTTTTTTAATTTGTTAATTCATTAAAATTAATGTAACGCCCTCAAAATAATACAATAAACCCACCAATATAGAGATGCATTGATGTTCAAAAGACCAACATTCTTCTATTCATCAGAGTAGTTCTTACAACAGTATTACATGTTAACGAAACAAATGCCCTACGGGCTTACAGCTTTCCAAGTCAACACTTGGTTACAAGAAAATAGAGTGCTAACTCAAATACATATTAAGCCCTTGGCCTGAATTACATGTAATACATCAAAAGAAAATTGACAACAAAAAAAAAGGTCTGTCCGCCCCTAGCCTCCCAAGCTATGTCCTTGGAGGTGGCATGCTACTTGCACCTGAAATGATGTTCCCATATAGGGTGAGCCACACCAAAGAGAAGTACACTAAACCAATTATAAACAATGACTAAAATAATAACATTCAACAGATGGTCCACACTTATATTCCCACTTATACCGTGTTACAGTTTCATGACAATCATGTCCAAGTTACATTTCACTTTCCGTTTCTTATTCAATTCTCAATTCATACCATAGTTCAGAACCTAGCCAAACAACTTATATGAGGCAATAACTCATCTTTGACGTTTTTCCATTACTAGCTATATCAATACTTCAACAGATAAGCACACAAGCTGCATCAACACTTCAAGGATAAGCATATGAACTATATCAACACTTCAAAAGATAAGCATATGAGCTATATCAACACTTCAAAAGATAAGCATATGAGCTAAATCAATACTTCAAAAGATAAGCATATGAGCTGTATCAACACTTCAAAAGATAAGCATATGAGCTATATCAACACTTCAAAAGATAAGCATATGAGCTGTATCAATTTCTGATTTAGAGGTCCAGCCCCTTTCTTTCAATAAACCGTTTGGTTTAGAGGTCCAGCCCATTTCTTCCAATAAACTGCCTGCACAAAACAACATATATATACACATCGGTAGTATACATAATCAATCAATACATAAAGTTAATGTATTCTTTCAACCGTCATACTCTATGACACATCCAATTGATTAGTTTTAGTTTGCCTAATTATCATGCATTGACTACAACAATCAAAATTACCCTCCACCGGTGGCCCCAAACAATTATTTCTAAACAGAAAATAAATGCATCCAACAGATGTAATAGTTAACATTTCAACTTGGTGAGCGGTAAATGATTCAACTATGCCTTTTAATCCCATACATTCCTAATCTCGACTTTCTCACTTCAATTCCTCATTCCTCACAATTAATTATACAAACTAATTAATCAATGTAATTAGGGCATTTTCCATAATTAACATTACAACCCTAAGGTTTCATTTTCATCAATGTTTCAACATTAATTCCATTTCTCCATGCCAAACGTGCATATAGGTTTTATATATTTAAAACCTCAACTTTTATAAAATTACACAAAGGTCCAAACTTTCTCAAAATTACCCAACAACCCCCAACATATCAGAATGCTAAAATTTAACGACAAAGCTCATAAAGATGAGTAGGATATCCCTACCTCGACTGATGGAGCCCAACAAAGGAGATGAAGAAAACGAAAATGCTCCAAATCGCAAAATTTTCAGATTAAAAGATAGCCCTCGACGATCAACACAACTTTTGTAAAGGTTCAAGGTAAGAAAACAACTCCTACTAGATCAGTCCTAAGAGAGAAGTTAGGGTTTTAGTGAGAGGAACTCTCAAAATAGCTTTTCGGAAAAGTAAGAGAGGGAAAGGATGTTGAAAAGTGAACAAAAAAGTCGGATCTCGACTTTATATAAAAGTCGTCCCGCTTGAGCGTGGAAACCCCCGCTCGAGCGTCACTCACAGACTCTCGCTCGAGCGGCGGATGCACACTCCCAGAACTTTTACAGACATGGTTCCCGCTCGAGCGTCAGACACAAACTCCCGCTCGAGCGTCCAACACTGTAGACGAAATACTGGAAGGGTGATTTCCCCGCTCGAGCGCCAACACCCCCACTTGAGTGGATAAGCAACAACAAAGGCCCGCTCGAGCGGCGCTCGAGCAGAGAGACCAAAAACTGGGCAAAGATTTACGTTTTAAAACACAACCAACTTATACCCAACTTGCCCAATACAACCCAAAACTCGGACACAAAGAGTAAGGGATAGAAAGAGGATAAGACAACAGCACCCTTATAAAACCGAGTCCGGATTACAGTTAAACATGAAAGGGAAAACCGGGATTGCTATAACCTCCTCCCCTTAAAGAATTTCGTCCCCGAAATTAAGGATACACCAAAACACAAGGCCAATTGATCACAGAGCATTGAACACCCGAGCCCCAAGGAAAGGAATTACTTTCATAACAAACCTCCGACTCACTCTTACCAAGGAAGGGACTAACCAAGGGAACACGTTCTAAATGACAACACCTTAGGCACACAAGCCTTAACAAAACCAAACCTCCCCCGAAACAATTCACCAACAACTGACTAGTGCTCCAAGCTAAATCATTACTCAACAACACGACCAAAGCAAATCTTTAGAGTAGATAATAAGAAAACATTTTCTTGTTCAAGAGGCATTTCTCAAAGATGTTTAAATTTTCAATGTTAATGTTCTGGAATAAATCTTGCATTTTCCATACGAAAACTCAAAAGCTTTGTAAACATTTTTCACAAATACGGTGTTACCCAAAACGCAGAGTCATTCACAGTTTATTTGCCCAAAAGAATCTGGAATTCTTTAAAATCCTTGAATTAAATCAACTTTTCAACAATGCCCTTGGGTGGCCCAAACACTGGAAAAATTTCGTTTTCCATTTATTTCCAAAACAGCACTATCCACAACCATCACTCACATAGTGATGCCACAACCGACGTAAAATATAACGTTTCTATAATGATAGTTAATAGAAATAACAACAGTACTAACAGCACATACGGCATAAGAGATTCGTGGTTTTGTAATTTCATTCTGCCTCCCTTTTCTAAAAAAAATAAAATAAAATCATAAATACGGCTCAGGACTTGGCCAACAACCAAATGAGAGCTCATATCATCTCAACAATACCCCCTTGAATACACAAATGATACACATATTAGTGCTGTATCAATATCAAACCAAACATCATACATACATAATGTATAAAAAGCCAATAATTCACGATGATCAATCAATACACATATTAGATGTATTATTCCAACCGTCAGATTCAACGACAAAACATGTTCGATTAGTTTTAGTTTTCCCTAATCAACATACAAAGTCTACAACAAACGAGACTAAACTCAAGGTAACCAATGCCAACCCAAAACCCGATACCGACAAGCTGACTAATCAACTCAATAAACTCTACACTCAGTAATCCACACACTGATGTGCCACTCAAACCACTAACCCCAAACACGGAGTTCCCTAGACAAACCACAAATTTTGGAATCTCACCGGATCTCCTAAAATTGAACCACATCAACACTGCGTCTAAGAGAATCACTATCCCCCGCCATGGCTATCTAGCAAGTCTGCTCACTTCCTTGACTGAAGACCGACATGGTCAACCTCAATCACAACAACCCAAACATGAAGGACCACTTTGACCAACGCTATACTCACAGTAATGACGTAATTCCCAAAAACGGTACTATCACACTAGGGACTCCTAAATGTTTGAAATTCCCAACAACGCAACAACATGAAGGATAACTTTATACACCCCCACGCCTTCCACCGCAAAGACATGACTGAATAGGTCGAAACGACTCTAACAGTGTGCCACACTTACTCCACACACTTTCACTCCCTTACTCGTATTACCACTATCCAAACTAAACGACGGACACTCATGCCAAAGTGACCTAGCTTTACCAAACTTCAAACTTCAAACCACACTTCCATCTGTAACCATATTATAGCCTTACCAAGGTATCTGCCAGGGATTCCCTAAGATCAATCCCCTTCTACACATCATCTACTAACAACATACGAACCACACATTAATACACATCGTACTATGCAAAACTTCTTCACTTAGAGATTTCACCCACCACCTCGACTGAACTCGAAGTAACAGAACTTGTTTACCCCGTCCCTCGTACTGAGTTAACTGACAAGGTTTGCTACAACACAACATTTAACATTACCCATCAATCTTTCATACCGGACACAATCAATCATAGCATCTTCATCCGACAATGACCTATAGGGTTCATACTTTATTCCTCATTCTATTTTTCACTCATTCCGAGGGTACAACCAAGACACTAGGTCTACGTGCCCAACCATCCGCCATTACTACAACTGAACAACTGTCTTGCATCAAACCCCGATACTAAAGCATGACGCCGACAAGGTTTTCAAAGACTCACCATCCTAACTATCCAGCAGAGTAAAGGTCCTCACCCTCCTCACTGTTAACCCACATCTCTATCCGCAAACACCATACCACTGTGACTCCATCCACGGGTCACACCCTAACTACGGGCTGTACACCCAATCAACCCTTATGTTAGCATCTCCCAACCTAACCAGTGTTAAGGTACAAACCTATCACATTCGATCATAATAAAGGAGCCCAAAAACTTAGGAAACAGCCATATACTATTACCCGAGATATAGCACCAACTGCTTACAACACATCACTCCTTGATGCCAACAACCATACCCTCATGTAGGGGCTAACACTCCCTTAATCAAAACAACCAACCAGTACATATGCCGATTCGGCAACGTCACTTACCACGAAGGTACAAGTCTACTCCAAATAAGATTATGCACTATGCCCTCGCAAAGAGCAATGTTAAATACATACTACACCTAGTATTACTCGCGCACTTCACATCCCCTCGAGGAGTCCTCACAATAGTAGATCAACATCACTTTCACGCACATAAGGTCAATTAGATAACACTAATGAAATTTCGAACACCCAGTAAGTATAATTGTTCTCGCCTCCTTGTAATCCTGATTAAGATAAACATCTCTCAGTAATCCTTTCAAATTTGAAAACATGGCTCATCAGCCCTCATTTTTCCAAAACCAAAACGCACGCATATAAATGCATTATTACCAAAGATTTTATGGTCTCACCACAACCTATTATATTAGTAAAACTTTTAGAGCCATCACAAGCTCTAACTTGCCCATTTCAAGAAAATAGATAAGCACTAGCACACACAACTATATAAACATATATATAGAAACAAACAACCTTGATGTTCCAACATTTCCAAAACACATTGATTACAAAATGATAATTCACCGATTACAAAATGGATTAGTCAAAACAAAACTATCCTAGCGGTATTACCACCACTACTGTCCCTCACTGGACCGCCAAAGTTGGTCATCTCCAAACACAGGATAACCTATGAGCTTACTAGCCACGGGCAAGAACTACTGATATGCCTTATCTGGCCACACCTGGAACAACCACTAATTTCCCCAACTGGGACTTGGGAACTCGACTCACCCGAGGCCCTCGAAATCTGGCCTGACTGTCCCCCAAAACGGTATTGCTCCTACCTAGTCAAATAAGGCTGGACCTGACTAGGTTGCAAGACTCCCAAAGAAGCCCCTGGCTGAGTACAGAAACGTCTGATATGCCCTGGTTGATTACACACCCAATAAGTAAATAGCTCCCAAGCACGAGACTAATTCAAAGTCTGAGCTGATGGAGGCCCCAACAACTGCCTTCCCACCGAACTTTCAGTTGACCCAAAACTTGGCTGGTTAGGTAATGCTGGTGGCAGAACTATTGGTCGAATTGCTAAACCTGCCCTCTTCCTCTGTGGGCAAACCGAAGACTTGTGGCCCAACAGACCACACCTGAAACAAGTAACACTCCTTTGTTTACTTTCTCCCGAACCCAAATCCGACATCGGAAAGGTAGCTCTAGACCGACCTCCCTGTTGTGGGTTTAGAACCCTCTGCCTCTTAAAAGGCCTACCAACACCCTGAGTTATAGGAGTAGCCGAGATGGCTTCCTCCCCACTCTGCCCTATAGCTAGCACTGCTGCCTCAATATGAGCCGCAACCCCAACAAGCGCACTATAGCTCCTATGCCAAGACCCCGCAATCTTTCCTCGGATGCTGTCACATAGCCTACTCTCGAACTCCGCACAACGCAATTCCTCCGTTCCTACCAACTCTGGGGCAAACCTCGACAAGTTAGCAAACCATGCCTCAAACTGCACCAAATGAGTAGTACCTTGGCGCAACTCCACAAACTGTTTCCGCAACTCTTCCCGTGTGGAATGAGGGAAATCAAAACTTCCTCGCCTAGGTATCCTAGTAAAAGTAACAAAGGTATTAGCACAACGACAACGGTGCCGAAATTATTTCGCTAGCGTCCTAATACGATGGACAGCTGTAATTCATTCCACGTAAGCACATAAACACATAAGCACTTACGAATTTCATTTCTGGATAATGATAGTCCCGAGGCATTACTTGAGTTCCGGTTAGAAACAGCATTGATCAAGTGCTTTTCCAACAAGACTCACAGAAACCCAAAGATCCAATCAACATCCAAGAAATTAAATCCCATACCCAAATAGTCACATAAACATGTTATCACATAAGCACATAACATTACATCTAAGTCTCTAATCAAGCGAGACAAACCCATTGTGATACTAATCACTTCCCACGTACCCGAAGTATTCGAACCCGGTAAGCTCTGATACCAAGTTGTAACGCCCTCAAAATAATACAATAAACCCACCAATATAGAGATGCATTGATGTTCAAAAGACCAACATTCTTCTATTCATCAGAGTAGTTCTTACAACAGTATTACATGTTAACGAAACAAATGCCCTCTGCTTCTGACTTTCAAGTCAACACTTGGTTACAAGAAAATAGAGTGCTAACTCAAATACATATTAAGCCCTTGGCCCAATTACATGTAATACATCAAAAGAAAATTGACAAAAAAAAAAGGTCATCGCCCCTAGCCTCCCAAGCTATGTCCTTGGAGGTGGCATGCTACTTGCACTGAAATGATGTTCCCTATATAGGGTGAGCCACAGCCAAAGAAAGTACACTAAACCAATTATAAACAATGACTAAAATAATAACATTCAACAGATGGTCCACACTTATATTCCCACTTATACCGTGTTATAGTTTCATGACAATCATGTCCAAGTTACATTTCACCTTCCGTTTCTTATTCAATTCTCAATTCATACCATAGTTCAGAACCTAGCCAAACAACTTATATGAGGCAATAACTCATCTTTGACGTTTTTCCATTACTAGCTATATCAATATTTCAGCAGATAAACACACAAGCTGCATCCACACTTCAAAGGATAAGCATATGAGTTCTATCAACACTTCAAATGATAAGCCTACGAGCTATATCAGCACTTCAAAAGATAAGCATATGAGCTAAATCAACACTTCAAAAGATAAGCATATGAGCTGTATCAACACTTCAAAAGATAAGCATATGAGCTGTATCAATTTCCGGTTTAGAGGTCCAGCCCCTTTCTTCCAATAAACCGTTTGGTTTAGAGGTCCAGCCCCTTTCTTTCAATAAACCGCCTGTACAAAACATCATATATATATACACATCGGTAGTGTACATAATCAATCAATACATAAAGTTAATGTATTCTTTCAACCGTCATACTCTATGACACAGCCAATTGATTAGTTTTAGTTTGCCTAATCATCATGCATTGAGTACAACAATCAAAATTACCTTCCACCGGTGGCCCCAAACAATTATTTCTAAACAGAAAATAAATGCATCCAACAGATGTAATAGTTAACATTTCAACTTGGTGAGCGGTAAATGATTCCACTACGCCCTTTAATCCCATACATTCCCAATCTCGACTTTCTCACTTCAATTCCTCATTCCTCACAATTAATTATACAAACTAATTAATCAATGTAATTAGGGCATTTTCCATAATTAACATTACAACCCTAAGGTTTCATTTTCATCAATGTTTCAACATTAATTCCATTTCTCCATGCCAAACGTGCATATAGGTTTTATATATTTAAAACCCCAACTTTTGTAAAATTACACAAAGGCCCAAACTTTCTCAAAATTACCCAACAACCCCCAACATATCAGAATGCTAAAATTTAATGACAAAGCTCATAAAGAGGAGTAGGATATCCCTACCTCGACTGATGGAGCCCAACGATGGAGATGAAGAAAATGAAAATGCTCCAAATCCTGAAATTTTTAGATTAAAAGATAGCCCTCGACGATCAACACAACTTTTGTAAAGGTTCAAGGTGAGAAAACAACTCCTACTAGATCAATCCTAAGAGAGAAGTTAGGGTTTTAGTGAGAGGAACTCTCAAAATAGCTTTTTGGAAAAGTAAGAGAGAGAAAGGATGTTGAAAAGAGAACAAAAAAGTCGGATCTCGGCTTTATATAAAAGTCGTCCCGCTCGAGCGTGGAAACCCCCGCTCGAGCGTCACTCAGAACTCGCCGGCGTCAAACTCCGCCGAGCGGATCTGCACTCCTAGAACTTTTACAGACATGGTCCCCGCTTGAGCGTCAAACTCCCCGCTCGAGCGTCAGACACAAACTCCCGCTCGAGCATCCAACACTACAGACGAAATACTGGATGGGTGATTTGCCCGCTCGAGCGCCAACACCCCCGCTCGAGCGGATAAGCAACAACAAAGGCCCACTCGTGCGTCAAAAGCGCCGCTCGAGCGGAGAGACCAAAAACTGGGCAAAGATTTACGTTTTAAAACACAACCAACTTATACCCAACTTGCCCAATACAACCCAAAACTCGGACACAAAGAGTAAGGGATAGAAAGAGGATAAGACAACAGCACCCTTACGAACCGAGTCCGGATTACAGTTAAACACGAAAGGGAAAACCGAGATCGCTAGAATTAATATTCATGTTCTAATTTATATTAATGTTGTAATTTCATTACATATTATCTTTCATATATTTATTAACAAAATTATTAATTTTTTTCTTCTCTTCTTTCTTTGTATTTCTTTTCTTTATTATTATTATTATTATTAATTGTCATTTTAGTATAAAAATTAACAATTGCTCATCAATTATTAAAATTAGTATAAATTATTAATTATTATTATTATTATTATTAATTTGTTCGTCGATTATTAAAATTAGTATCAATTTGTCCATCAATTATTATTATTATTATTTTTCATATTATTATTCATTTTAATTATTTTTAGTAATATTTCATTTTTAGTATAATTTTTTTCATTATAAATTAATTAGTGGCAATTAATGGTTTAATAAGCATCAATTAATAGTAAAATTATTAATAGGATCAATTAGTATAATTTTTTTTTCATATTTTCATTATAAATTAATTAGTGGCAATTAATGGTTTAATAAACATCAATTAATAGTAAAATTATTAATAGGATCAATTAGTATAATTTTTTTCATTATAAATTAATTTGTGGCAATTAATGGTTTAATAAGCATCAATTAATAGTAAAATTATTAATGGTATCAATTATTATAATTTGTTTTTCATTTTTTCATTATAAATTAATTAGTGTTAATTAAAATTATTAATTAGCATCAATTATTATTTTTTATTCATTAATTATTATTATTATTTTATTAAAAAGAACATTGAAAACTTCCGACAAAAAAAAAAAAAAAAAAAAAATTGAAAACCCTAGCTCTGGCGGGACAAACTAGTGCTTGTGGTTTCAGATTGACTGAGAGAGAGAGAGAGAGAGAGAGAGAGAGAGAGAGAGAGAGAGAGAGAGAGAGAGAGAGAGCTAGAGCCGTAGAGAGAGCCATAGCCAGATTGACCGCCGGTGTCGATCGCAAAGAAGGAGAGAGAGCTAGGGTTACGCTATTGATCACAATGGTTCAAATCGCGCCGCCAACGTCAATCGCAAAGAGGGAGAGAAAGCTAGAGTTCACGTTGTCGATCACAATGGTTCAAATCGCGTCGCTGGCGTCGATTGTGAAGAGGAAGAGAGAGCTAGGGTTCACGCTATCGATCGCGATGGACACCAGAGAGAGAGAGAGAGAGACAGAGAGAGAGAGAGAAGAGACAAAGCTCGGTCGTCGAAAATTGCCTCTTTCGTTTGTGTGAGAGAGGAAGAATGAGTGAGAAATGGTTTATATACATGGCACACTTGTAATTAGCATCAATTAGGAAGGGCATTTAAGTCATTTTACACCTCCCATTTCAGCTTCCCGTATAAGCTGAATCAAGAAGCACCCCCTGAGGTGCTTAGAAATTTAAGCTAAAAATAGCTTAATAAAAGCTATAATCTATCCCTTTAAGTTTTACCAAATACACCAAAATAACTTAATTTAAGCTAAAAGCAGCTTTAAGCTGCTTTTAAGTGCTACCAAACAGCCCCAATATATATTTCATACTTAAGCTAAACAATACGAATAATATCTAACAAATAACTTTTGCTGATCCAAATATATATGAATAATTATTCCAACTAAATATTGATCATTTTTATACCACACAATTTATTAATAAAACTCTCACATAAACAATAGAATAGACAAAAGTGAGAATAAAAACAATACAAAAAAGAAAAAAGAAAAAAAACATATATCAATTTAATAATTGCAATCAATCATTGAAATGAATTTTTAAGATATCATATAGAACTAATAATTAGATCAACGGAGACTAAAAATGTATAGTAGTAGTTATACCAAATGTTATAGGACACACGATATATTTGAGATATATGCATGTAGACACCCCATTTTGACCGACTCTAAGACTTGGGCACTTTATTTTGATTTTTCGATGTGAAATTTGGAATGTGTTTCTCACGGAAAGAAGGGATGGAATTTAAGCTTTATTCACAACTTTAAGCCTAGGTTGGTCATGTATTTGAGCCTCATTAGACACCTGGAGTAGACACCTAGAGTGAAGTTGGACCAGCCCGGAGAGAAGCAGAGTCAAACCGGAGGGAAACGGGCGAAACCCTCCTTGGCCGGTCGACCCCCCGGATGTCCGGCCGGGTGACCACCCCAACACAGTAAGCCCAGGCAGTTTTGCCTAGTTTTTGGCAGGTTTGGGTGGGCACTTCCCAAACCCATTTTTTTGACCCACCCATGCACGAAATGCAGATACACTCTATCTCCACTATCAATATTGTTGGCCTCTTTACATGAGAGGTGGAGAGAGCATGGCCAAAAGCTTATTACTTTCACCTCGTTATCTTTTGTCTTCCATTGTTGTCTTTCACTATCTTCTCCACTAAGTTCTCCATATTCTCCACCTTTGCATATACAATAGGACATCAGATTGATAGAGAGGGGGGTTGGAATATTGAGAGAGAGAGAGAGAGAGAGAGAGAGAGAGAGCTAGAGCATTGAGAGAGCTTACTTGATAAAGAAAAACACTTAGGCAAAGTTGCTGAAATTCCTTCACTATTTTACCTTGCCAATATACACTATTATCGTCACATTTTATTGTGAAAATCAGGAACAACACATCATTGTAATCACATTGTTGAGCTTTGACAAGAGAAAGAGTGTTTGTTGATTGAAAGTGACAACCCCGTGTACACCATTTCAAGCAAGAATTCTAAATTTTCGAGTTGAGGACTGGGAACACATTTCACAAGCTTGAGGGTAATTAAGAGGAAATTTGGAAATCAAGAAATTCAATCTTTCTTTGGAATGTGAATTTCAAGTCTTTCATTTCCTTATATTTTTTATCTCATATTTTATTTTCTTGTTTTATATTTCTTAGTGTTTTGTTATAATTCAAGTAGTTTGTTTGGCTTATATTTATTTTCTTACTTTCTATTTCCTATTGTTTTGTTGTAATCTAAGCAGTTAGTTTAGCTCATATTTTTTTACTTATTTCTTGCTCTTGTTTAATATTAGTTGTGTCGTAAGCTAACCGGTAGTGGTTAGTTGAGCCACCTACATATTTCTTGTTTGTCCCTTTTCTTGGTTTTGCAACAAGATAGGTTTTGCTCAGCCTAGTTGGCCAGCTGGCCTATTTGGCCGGCCTGTTAGCTTCTTTTGGACAAGACAGCGTTGTCTTCTGACGTTGACCAACTTCTAATGATTTCCAAGGCAAATGAAGCTTTTTCTTTTGTCTATTTTATTTTAAGTGTTTTATGAGGTTTTGTTTTATTTTGTTGAAATATTTTCCTCGTCCCTGTCTCATTTGGTTTGTAATAATTTATTTAAAGTGTTGTAATAATCCCCCTAATCCAGCTTCTTTCTATCACGTTCTTTTACTTGCTTTCCTTATTTGTGAATATGCATCATATTTTGTTTTTCATCCTATCTATGCTTTGCATCCATGTTTCATGCATCTTGATTCGGCTAAGTTTGTATTTGTGGATTTAATCAATTCCTATGTGATTATGTGCGCTACCTCATGTTCTTGAGATAATTCACATGTCATATCTTAGAAGACGAATCTTTAGTTGCATCTCATGTGTGAATTGCATTAAGATTTTGTATATAAGATCATGTATATTTTGCTAACTTTGTTTTGTAACTATTCGCGGGACGTCGGTAAACATGTATGTTTTTATGCTTTAATATCTCATTTGTGTGTGTTTTTCTTACTATGTTTAGCATTCTACCATGAAGCTACTTGCTTACTTGATATAATTGTATTAATGCTAGTAGATGGAGGTTGTGTCGCCTAATTTGGAATGATATTGATTTTTCATGTTTATAAAATCAATTTATTTGGGTTGTACATCTTCAAAACTTTTTTTTCTTCAAAACTACATGAAATCAAGTTGTTCCAAAGTGGGCGATATAGTCTATACTTGTTTGCTTGACATAGTAATTTTTAGGATTTATTAAATAATTGATATATAAACATATAAAGAAAATAAAACTCATATCATGGTTTAGTAGAGATCGATCTTTTGATCGGGTGAGTGAGGGTGCTCAATAATGACATTTCCCTCTCATACCTAAGGTTCTGAGTCAAGCATCTTTGGTGACGACGAACGGTGGCCTTGGTATGAGTCACGAGTTTCCTAATTTTTCCAAAATATTAGGTGGTGACTCTAAGATCTGGTGATGTAGTCCATTTATGACAAAGGTTTTGCAATAAAATGGATTTTCTATAAAATTTGTCAAAACTAGACTCTTATCTATGTTTCACATTGTACTCGTGAGACTAGATCAAAGAAATCGAGGGTTCGAACAGTTTAACGAGCATGGGTACCCCTCAAGCATGTTATAGTTTTTGGCAACTCTACTGGGGATTTTATAAAATCTTGACTTGAACTCCATGATATGACTTTTATTTTTAATTATATGTTTTTTGCATTGCATGCATTGGTGCACTCAAAGTCCCTATGTTGCCCAGATACTGTTGGGAGCATATGCAAGCTTTTTTTATGACACTATACCTATCTTTACGTTACTTTATAGGCCTTGTGTTATAACCTTTTGACATCTGTCAAAAAGGTAGCTCTGCTATTTAAGGTTCTCAGACTTTGAAGAGAGGCTATATTGACTCTTTTGATTTCCTGGGATTTTCATTGGTTATGACCCAAAGGATTCTTTAGTAACGTTACCTTGACTTCAACCCTAAAGTAGAGCCAACCTTGTGTATATAGTAAGCTATAGTACCTTCCAAAAATAGGACAGGATGCTCTCTTATTTCTAGGATGTATGATACCATTTGTTTGAATAGTGAAACCTTAGATTATTTCAAAGCTAGGACAAGGTAACCCTAGCCCCCATAGGGGTGTTTGTTCTCTTTCCTGCTATGTGTTATGTGATCGTCTGAGGTTTCTCAGATTCAGATGAGTGGTTCAGGCATTTTAGTTTTTGGAGTTGAGTTCAGTTTTTCAGCATGATTTAGCAGTGATCAATTGAGCCGAAATGATGTAGAAATTTGATTGAGGGTTTTCGTTTTATTTTTGCAAGGAAGTTGAGCACCATAGCTTTAGAACAGTCAAACATCCCCCCAAGTTCTTTGGACTCGTGTAGGTAAACTCTGGAAATTTGCAGACTTAGTTCAGGGCTAGCTAGTGTTAGTTTATTTATTGTTGGTCACGCAAAAAAGAAAAGCTACAACTACGACAACAATCCAGCACCCTATTTTTTCATCGACTAGATCATCCCCACTTAATCCACCAGAATCAGTGATGGCATAAGAAAATATAATAGACATGCTTTTGGCTCTCCAACAAAGCATAGATATCATTGCCAACAGGGTTGCTACTCATAGTGATACTCTTGCTAAATTACGATGCTCGACTGAGGCATCTACCACTCAACCTCCCTCGGTGGCTTTCCAAATCCCAAATCCACCTCCGCTAGTTGAGGACTTCCGTGAACTAAACTTGCCAGAAGATTTGAGGATTCTTGCATAATCATTGACAGGATAGTTTTTCCTCTCCCAACCAATGGGAGGACTTTTTTCTCTAGAAACAAATGAATTTAACCCAGCTATGCTGAAATTGGCCCAGCTGGAGAAAATGTTCAAAAGATCACAAGGAATCAACTCCATTCTAGACATAGAAGATGAGTATGCGGACATATCCATCAAATTGCCGGAATGGTTTAAAATGCCACACATTGATAAGTTTGATGGAGTTGGTGACCCCATGGTCCATATTTGTTTCTTCTCGGACGTCCTAAAACCCATGGGTTTGACTCGACCTCAAAAACTTCCCTTGTTTGGGAGGACTTTATCTGGTATAGCTGTCATCTAGTATGCTAAGTTAGAAGACTCAGTGAATCAAAGTTAGGAGGAGTTAGCTGAGGCTTTGATTACCTGATATTCTTACAGAGGTAATTGCCTGGGATTTAGAGGCAACTCGCCAAGAGCCTAGTGAAAGTTTAGTGCTTTCATCACTAGATGGAGGGCAAAAGTGGCAATAATGATCAACAAACCACCCGAAAAAGACCAAATCCACATGATAGTTAGAAATCTACATGGAAAGATGTTACAGAAAATGATAGTCCGTTCACTCTTCACTTTCAATGACTTGCATGAAATAGGGGTCCAGATAAAGGATGCCATCAAATAGGAAATCATTGTGGATGATAGAGAGCCTATTCGGAAGTCTTTTGGTCGCAATTCAAATGCTACGAGTAGTAGCTCAGCCGTGAGACCTCATGAGGTCAACTCTATCACTACCACCATCGCCAAAATAGCTGACCTATTTGCCCACACTGGTCCACAAACGGCCAACTCAAGCGAGAACCTTTAACCCTCTCTATATGTCCCTGGCCAAAGCTATGAAAATCTTGACGGGAAGAGGGTATCTCAAACCTCTGGACCCCCCGACCTCTTCCCGATCCTCTCCCAGCCAAATATGATCTTATCAAATACTGTGCCTTTCACCAACAACCTGGACATGACATTGATCGTTGTTTCTGCTACCATTATGAGATCCAAGACCTCATTGATAATAAGATCATAGCTTTCCCACAACCATTGAAACTTAATGTCACTACCAACCCGTTGCTACCCTATGACAGAGTTCCACCACCTCTTCATCTTAACCTCATCCATATACTTTCACCCACCTTTAACCCTAGCATTTACATGACACCTATCCATTTACCAAAATCTGAGGTACACATTCTTGAGAGCACTGAGCTGTACATGATGGATGCGCCTCCAATCCAGCTAAAACCTAATAACCCTATGGTGGCAGTGGTAGAAACTAAACAAGAAGCAGACGAGGTGTCTATATTTGGAGAAATAAATAGAGAACTAGAGAGCCCACCAGAGTATAATGTGAGGATGATTCAAGAAAAGCCTGACAATTTCCTTTCGGCCATCGAGGACAAATGGTAGGATGATAGCGACCTGCAGCCTCCTTACACAAACAATGAATGGGTAAGTAATGTACCTGACGAGACTTGGTACTTGGAAGAAATTGATCACCTGACTAGGAGTGGGCGCTACTTCAAACCTCCACACCTAGATCACGGAGAATCCATAGGCAAAGACAAATAAGCTGAGAAAGAGAAAGAGAAAGAAGAAGAAGACCTGGTTCTAAAATAGCTGAAGAAGATCTAGGAAAATATTTCCATTTGGGGGCTTCTCATGGCTTTCTAAGAACAACGACAAGTAATGTTGTCAGCTTTGGGCAAGGCTAAGCTATCAATTGACACAACTCCTAAGCAATTGGTGTCACTAATCACTCCGAGAGAAATAACCCTTGTAATAACTTTTGCTGACAAAGAGTTGCCACCAGAAGGATTAGGACACAATAAGCCTTTGTATATGTCACTGGAGTGCAGAAAGAAATGGATCCTAATCATTCTGATTGACACCGAATCAACCATCAATGTCTACCCTATATGCACTGTTTATGTGATCGAGGCTAAAATCAGTAGATTTTGCGTCTACCACCCAGTTGATCAGAGCTTATGATAATACTAGTCAGGAGATATGGGGACAATTAAACTGCAAATAACAATGGGTCCATCTGAGCATGAAGTTGAGTTCCATGTCATAGATGTTCCTACAACATTCAACTTGCTATTGGGAAGGCCTTGGCTCTCCCAGATGAATCCATAATGTATCAACTGATAAAATACCCATATGAAGGGGGCATTGCCACTGTTTTTGGGAACTCATCCATACATTCTGCTTCGGAAATCCTAACGCCATTGTTAGAAATCCATCATAGAGAAGAAGACATCTTCCTTTCAGGCTTCACCCTAGAAGAAGCCTGACCGGTTCAAACAATCATGGCCGAAGATGAAGGAACATATGTCAACACTTAGTCAATATACCTCATGAGTAAGTTAGGGCATATTCCTAGGATGGGATTGGGAAAAAGCTGTAGAAAAGGCATCGCCACAGCAAATGAGGCATCCTATAATCCGTATGCATTTGGGTTGGGGTAAACACCTACAACAGAGGACTAGAAAAAGAAAGGTGAAGAGATCAAAGAGATGATCAACGCAAAGAGAATTAGGAAACAGTTTGAATTGATCCATAGGCTAATTCGTGGAACTTTAAACAGGCGCTTTGTCTGTGAGTGAGAAGATTTTATTTTCTGTGGATTTCTCGAACCATGGATTGACCAAGCAGACAAGAAGAGGTATCTTGGATTTGAAATCTTCTTCAATCACCAACTTTCTGATAGTGATGATGAACAAGTAGATCTGAGTGTCAACATTGGTCAAGACAGCAACGGCAACAGCAACGACAACGGCATGGATGAAATCATAGGTCTAACACTGGCTGGTTTGCTAAAAGAGCCAGATACTAGTGTCAAAACATTGAACTTGGGGGATATGACTGTGTCTATGATCAGAGGAGGACCGTTTGTGGACTGTTCCAGCTTTATCATCGACACAGTGGATGGCACACGTGCAAATTGGTGTTTTTGAAACAAATTTTCTAAGCTCTGGGTCGGTCATTAAGTTTGAGGAGTTGAGTTCATCGGGGATGCCAGAGTTTGGCGATTGTGGGGGTAGTCACCCAAACACTTCTATCCCGTTTGAGTCTTCTTTTGCATTTTCTTTTGAATATGTTGTAACCGTTAAGTTTGAGGCTTCCAATGAAGATGATGTGATTTCTGCTTACTTCTCTATGCCTATAGTTCATGATATTAACCAAAATTTTCAAAATGTTGATAAAAACGAAGAGGAAGAAATTCCTCAGGCTTTGAAAAATTTAATTGAATAGGAGGAAGAGCGGCACACATAACTACTAGAAGACAAGATTGTTTCAATAAATGTGGCTACTAAAAACGATCCTCGCTTAGTTCAGATTGGTTCCACTTTGTTCTTGGAGGAACGCGCACAGTTAGTTGCTTTATTAATGGAATTTAAAAATGTTTTTGCATGGTCCTACGGTGATATGCCTGGAATTGATCCTAAGATTGTGCAACATAGGATCCCTCTTAATCTTGAAGCCTGACCTATTAAACAGAAGTTTCTCAGAATTTGTCCGAATTGGGAATTGAAAATCAAAGAAAAGGTGACCAAATAGATCAATACTGGGTTCTTTAATAGAGTATTCGACTTGGTTGGCCAACATTGTGCTAGTCCCGAAGAAAGATGGCAAAATCCGGGTTTGTGTCAACTTCCGGGATTTGAACAAGGCTAGTCCGAATGATTACTTTTCATTACCGCATATCGATGAGTTGGTAGACTTTATTGCAGGGCATGCCTTACTGTCATTCATGGATGGTTTTTCGGGGGATAATCAGATCCTTATGGCTCCAGAGGATAGGAGAAAAAACTGCATTCACAACACTATAGGAGATATATTGTTACAGGGTCATGCCATTTGGTTTGAAAATGTCAGGCCACTTATCATAGAGTCGCCACCACCTTTTTGCATGATATGATCCATAAGCAAGTTCAGGCATATGTAGATGACATGATTGTTAAATCTAGAGATGGGGAAGGCCATGATATCACATTGAAAAAACTCTTTGAGAGGATTAGGAAATATAGGCTGAGGCTAATCCACTGAAATGTACCTTTGGGGTAACTGTGAACAAGATGTTGGGATTTCTAATCACACAACAGGGAATTGGGGCAAAGTGCAATTCATAAGGAGGTTTATTTCTAAATTAACCTTGACTTGTGAATCATTATTTAGTCTGTTAAAGAAAGGAAAGAAGTTCCAATAGGATGATCGATGTCAGTTCGCCTTCGAGCAAGTGAAGTAGTATTTGCAGAATCCGCCCGTGTTATCGCCAACTGAGCTAGGGAAACCGTGATTTGTATTTATCGCTGTTGAATCAACCATGGAATGTATGCTTGTCAGAATCGAGAAAAGCGGAGAAAGCCATTTACTACTTGAGCAAGAAGATGCTTGAATGCGAGACCCACTACACTCCCTTGGAAAAGGCTTGCTTAGCTTTGGTTTAGGCCACCAGGAAGTTGAGGCATTACCTGTTAGGTCACTCAGTAATTTTGGTTTCAAGATTAGACCCCATCAATTATCTCTTTGAGAAACCAGCACTTGCCGATAGGGTAGCTCACTGGTTGCTTTTACTTTCTGGATTCAACCTCAAGTATGTCACTTACAAATCTTTTAAAGGAAGGGTTGTAGAAAAAATTTTGCTTGATCACCGAATTAAAGGAAAAAAAGATGTGGGGTGCTCATTCCCAGATGAGGGAGTCATGCAGATGGAAGAGGACACCTGGAAATTGTACTTTGATGGGGCATCGAATCAGTTTGGTTATGGGATAAGCATATTCTCATAGCGCCAGACAATTCATATATCTCTTTAGCTTTCAAACTCTGATTCAAAGCATCTAATAACTAGACAGAGTATAAGACGTGTATTACTAGATTGGAAGCAGCCCTAGAATTGGGGGTGGTAAGGCTAGATGTGATCGGAGATTCAAACTTGGTTATCTGTCAAGCCAATGGAGACTGAAAGGTTAAAGAAGAGAAAATGAAAGTCTACCATCAAACCTTAGACATGTTAATCCCGAGGTTTGAAAGACTGACATTTACGCACTTGGAAAGAGAAAACAACCGATTTGCTGATGTGTTGGCAACCCTGGCCTCAATGATTAATATGCCAATTGGGGTTAAGATGCGCCCAATCCTGATAGAACAAAGATATATGCCCGCATATAAAATGGTAGCTGCAACAGAAGATGTTCAAGATGAAAATCCCTAGTACTTTGATATTTGGAACTTTTTGGAAAGTAGTGCATACTCACAAGAGGCAAATGCCAAGGATAAAAGAGGGATACAACGTCTGGCTGCACAGTTCACCTTCTACGGAGATAGGTTATATAGAATGGGGCATCTAGGAATGCACAAGCTGTGTGTAGAGAAAGAAGAAGCAAAGCATATCACAGAAGCCATCCATGGAGGGGAATGTGGAGCCTATATGAACGATATAATACTGGCCAGAAAAATCCTTACACACGGATACTACTGGTTAACCATGGAGAGTGATTATATCGAATTTGTTAGGAGATGCCACAAATGTCAAATCCACGTAAATTGCATGAATATCCCACCCTCAAAACTCTACAACATGGCTTCGCCTTGGCCTTTCTCAGTGTGGGGCATAGACGTCATTAGAGCAATTGCACCAAAGGGTTCAAATGGGCACGAATTCATTCTTGTTATTGACTATTTCACGAAGTGGGTAGAAGCATAGTCATATTTGATATTGAAAGCAGCACATGTGACCAAGTTCATCCGGAATAACATCATGTGTAGGTATGGAGTACCGAATGAAATCATTTCAGACAATGGTTCACATTTTAAAGAAGAGATATTGGTCCTACTTGAAAAGCACGGTGTAACCTTTCACAAGTCATCAACATATAGACCGCAAACTAATGGGGCCGTCGAAGCTGCAAATAAGAACATCAAGACCATTCTGCATAAGATGGTAGAAACATATAAAGATTGGCCGGATAAACTGCATTTTGCACTTTGGGGATACCGGACATCAATCCGAACGTCTATAGGGGCAACCTCTTGCTTTGTGGTATATGGAATGAAGGCTGTTTTGCCAACTATTTGGGCAAACTGGCCAAGCTGAAAAAGAAAAAAGATGCCGAGATCGCTGAGCTGAAAAAGAGCGCGGACGATGCTGAGGACCACGGCTACAAAGAAGGGGAGACCACCTACTTCTTGCAATGTGAAGTCATAAGGATATATTTTTCAAATGCGGATAGAAGACTCTGTCAAAAGCTCGATTATGGCCAAGAAACCGAGGTCTTCCAGAATTCTCCTCCCCACTTCATTCCAAGTTACATGGCGGACTACGCCAATGCCATTCAACAAAAATTTCTCCTAGTAGGGGAGGAAAAGGAGGCATTCCTGGAGCCCAACAACGCCCCAGCTACTACCAATGATAACGGTCTCCAAACTGCCTAGTCAGCTTGGGTGGAGCCACCAGCGCCCAGTACGGTTGGAGATGTGACCGACCTACCATCTGGGCAAGACTCTGGGTTGGTGAAGCTCGAGTTGACCTGGATGCAGATCTGGACGATCTATTTGCCTGATCTTGTGTTTTCTTCTTTTGATACCATTTTCTGAAAGCATTTGTAACTGGACTGAAGCCCCATCTTTTGTAATGCAGTTTTTAACCTTGAATGGAATCCAATATTTTGTCTGTCTTTTTGTTCGGTTTACTCCATACTTGCATTTATTTTTCAACTTTTAATTGTATGAGAGCTCAACTCTTTGCTTGGTTTCTGTGTTTTAACTTTTTTAGACTGCGGTATCCATCTCAGTTCAATAAACCAAGTAATTTCTTACTTCTTTAGCCTAGATCCTTATCTCGGCTGAAGAGAGCTAAGTGTTGGCCATTTCTGCCAACCTTTCTTTAGCCCAAATCCTTATCTCGACTGAAGAGAGCTAAGTGTTGGTAATTCCTACCAACCTTCTTCAGCCTAGATCCTAATCTCGGCTGAAGATAGCTAAATGTTGGTTATTCCAGCCAACCTTTCTTTAGCCCAGATCCTTATCTCGGCTGAAGAGAGCTAAATGTTGGTTATTCCAGCCAACCTCTTCAGCCTAGATCATGTTCTTGGTTGAAGAGAGCTAAATGTTGGTTATTCTAGCCAACCTCTTCAGCCTAGATCCTAATCTTGGCTGAAGAGAGCTAAATGTTTGTTATTCCGGCCAACCTTCTTGAAATTTAGATCCGATCTTGGTCAATAGAACTACATGTTTAGTTATTCCTGCCAAACTTCCTGATTACCCCTTGCTAGCAATGACTGAGAACAATTTTTACAGTAGAAAGAATTGTGCTAAAAACTACTTCTTTTATTTGAAAGAGGAAAGATTACAAGTATTCTAAAAAAGAGGCTAAAAATAAAATAATTTGAGATTAGCGGTATTCCATGGTCGGGGAATAGCCTTGCTGTCTCCATCTTCCAAGTGATATGCCCATTTTCCTGCTAAACCGACCACTCTGTAAGGTCCTTCCCAGTTAGGCCCTAGCTTGCCGGCTCCACAGTACCAAAGTGTTGCAGTTACTTTGCGTAATACCCAATCCCCAATTTTTAATTGCACGAGATGCCTTTGTTTTGTTATATTTTACGGATAACTCCTCTTGGTATTAGGCAATGTGAACTAGAGCTCTTTCCCTTCTCTCTTTTGTAAGGTCGAGTTCCAAGGCTATGGCCTCTTTATTTAAGTTTGGGTCAAAATTTTCACTTCTAATAGTAGGGAGGCCTACTTTGGTGGGATTCTGACCTCCATGCCATAGGCCAAGGAAAATGGTGTTTCTCCAGTTGACCGCCGAGGTGTGATACGGTAAGCCCATAAAACATGAGGAAGTTCTTCAGCCCACTTTCCCTTTGCTTTCTCCAATCTTTTCTTCAAACCATCTAAGACAACTTTGTTTGATGCTTCTGCTTGGGCATTTGCTTAAGGGTATGCTGGTGTAGAGTTGTAGAATTCTATCTTGTATTCCTTGCAAAAGCCCCTGAAGATTTTGCCGTCAAGCTGAGTACCATTGTCAGATATTATAGCTTTGGGTCTGCCGAATCGAGTAATGATATTCTTCCAGACGAATTTCTTAACATCTTTCTCCTTTATTGATGCCAGTGCTTCGGCCTCTACCCACTTTGTGAAGTAGTCTGTTGCTGCGAGAAAGAACTTTCTGTTGCCTGGTGTTATTGGAAGTAGTCCCACTATGTCTAGGCCCCACATTGCGAAGGGCCATGGGCTAGTTAATGGTAGAAGCTCTCTGGCTGGTTGGTGTATCTAGTGTGCGAACTTCTGACATTCCTCGCATCTCTTGACATACTTCTCAGAATCTGCTTGCATGTATAGCCCCCAATATCCTTGTGAGATTGCTCTGTAAGCCAATGATCTTCCCCCTTGGTGGCTTCCGCATGCGCCTTCGTATATCTCGAACAAAAATGCCTCGACCTTGCTGAGATAGACATATTTTAAGTAAGGTCCTGTGAAGGATTTCTTGTATAATGCCAATGATAGAGAAAGCCAAAATCGTTGTGATTTTGCTCTAATTTTGTTGGCCTCTTTTTTTTCTTTAGGCAGGATGCCATCTTTTAAGAACAGTATGATGGGGTCCATCCATGAAGGGCCTAGTTCGGCACAACATGCCTTAACTACTTTGAGTTCTTCAATGCTTGGTCTGGGTAGGAAGTTAATTAGTAATGGATGTGGAATAGATGTATCCGTCATTGAAGCAAAACCTGCCAACTCGTCTACTCTACTATTTTCTTCTCGGCCGATTTGCTCTATCCGAACTACTTCAAAGTTCATGATCTCTTTTCTGACCAACTCTCAGTACTTAGCCATCCTCTCATCTTTTTGCCTCATAGTTGCCTGAAATTTGGTTTACTACCAGCTAGGAGTCACTATAAACCATTAGCTCGGTGGCCTTCATGAAAAGTGCTAATTTTAGGCCTGCTAACAATGCTTCATACTTTGCCTCATTGTTTGATGCTAGGAAGCCAAGGTTGACTGCTTGTTCCACTATTAGGCCATCTGGTGAGATGAGGACTATGCCAAGTCCTGTACCGTGCCTATTGGATGCTCCATCCATGAAGAGCTTCCATATCTCTCTGACGAATAGTTTCCAGTACGTAGAGGGGTCAGATGATGTCTTGGGGTCATGTGTGTTGCTGATGTTTTCTTCCAAGTCCATGTCTGCTGTTTTGGGTTTGCTTTTCATTATCTGACTGCCCCAAGTTTTTACTTGTTGATGAGTCCTTGCTAGGAATAGCATGGTTTGCCCTTTCCTTCCTGTCTTCAATCTTGTATAACTTCGAATGTAGCTGGGCATCTTGTTTTGAGGGCTGCGCAATTCTTGCGGCACTTTTCATCCCCATTTCTGTTGTATCGGTTAAATCAACAAGGCAGACGTGATGACTTCCTGGTGTGAACTCCGCCATAAAGTCTGCCAAAGCTTGGGCTTTTATTGCGGTTTTGGGTTGAAACTTGATATCGAACTGTCCCAGCTCTACTGCCCATTTCAAGATTCGTCTAGAAAAGTCCGCCCTCTCAAACAAGGCCTTTAATAGGAAAGCTATTAGGACGATTATGGTGTGGGCATGAAAATAATGCAACAACTTGAGGCCATCATCAACGCTAAGGCCAACTTCTCCAATGGTAGGTACCTTGTTTTAGCGTCTAGCAAGGTTTTGCTAACATAAAAGATAGGCAAGTGTTGGATTCCTTCCGCTCTGACCAACACTGTGCTGACTGCATGCTGTGAAACCACCAAGTACAAGAAGAGCTCTTCTCCTGGTACTGGAGTTATTAATAATAGAGGAGAGGTCATGTACTACTTCAGGCTCTCTAAGGCACGGTCGCATTCTTCATCCCACTCAAATTTGGCTTTCAAGGCTTGGAAGAATGATCAACATCTATCTGACAATCGACTTATGAACCGGTTGAGTGTGCCTGCTAGGCCAGTGAGATGCTGTACCTCTTTAACTGTGTTAGGTCTCTCAAGTTCTTGGATTGCTTAGATCTGAGAAGGATCAGCTTCTATACCTCAGTTGGTTACCAGGAAGCCTAGGAATTTGCCTGATCCTACACCGAATGCACACTTGGATACGTTTAGGCGTAACTTGTTCTTCTTCAGAATTTGGAACATTTTATCTAGGTCCCTGAGATGGTCCTTCTCATACTTGCTTTTGACCACCGTGTCATCTATGTAAGCCTCCATTGTTCTGCCTAACAACGGTTCGAACATTTTGGTGATCATCCGTTGAAATGTTACCCCTGCGTTCTTTAGGCCAAAGGGCATGACCATGTAACAGTACAATCCCTTGGGTGTTGTAAATGACGTGACCTCCTGGTCTAACTCATACATAGCGATCTGATGGTAACCTCTATACACATCAAGGAAGCTAAGTCGATTATGCCCCGCCGTTAGGTCCACCAGTTGGTCTATCCGTGGCAGGGGGAAGCTGTCCTTTAGGCATGCCTTGTTGACTATTTTGTAGTCCACACAAACACGCCACTTTCTGTTCTTCTTTTGCACTACTACAATATTGGATATCCACCTGGGGTAGTGCACTTCTCTGATGGCTCCTGCTTCTAGCAAGTTTCCCACTTCCTCCGCCACTATCTCCACGTGGTGGAGTGCCGATCTGCGAGTACGCTATATAACTGGTGTGGCATTTGGGTGGACAGTAAGTTGGTGGCAGATGAACTTTGGGTCAATGCCAAGCATGTCATATGGCGTCCAGGCGAACACTTTGATGTTTGAGATTAAGAATTCCATAATCTCAGTTCTCTCAGTGTTGGATAAAGATGAGCCAAGCAAAAAGAACCTTTCTAGGTCTTTTTCATCTATTCTTACCTCAACCAAGTCCTCTACTGCCTTTTGCTCTGCTGCTTTGCCGACATCTACAAACAGTTCGTTGTCCTCAGGTTCTTCCACCATCTGAACGAACCCTTTTGCGGCACGGTGTAGACACCCCATTTTTGACCGACCTTAAGACTCAGACATCATCGATTGAGCGCTCAGTGATGGTGCATATTGTGCTCGTTTAAAGGTTTCGAAGTTTTGGCTGAGAGCCTTGCCTCCGGGCCTCTGAACTCTTTTGTGCTTCAGCTCAGTTTGTGGACCAAATCTTGTTTCTCTTCCCAAAGGGAGGGAGAGGTCTTGTAGGCCATCTCCTTATAGTCGTAGGCCACTTTTTCCGTTTGGAGACTAGTTTCCAATTTTTGGAGCCTTCGGCCACGCGCCTTGTCTCGAGACCGCTTAACGTTCTCCATTTGGCATGGTTTTTGAACCACACCTTGTTGCCTCTACCTAGAGGAACACTGTCGTCCGGGAGACCACTTTTGTGGTTGCATACCACTTTTGGTACTCATCAGCTAGTTTTCGGGACTTTCGGCCGCGTGCTTTGCGTCCCGATCTCTCGCCTTGCATCCGCTTTGGTTTGTTTTTGGTACAAACCTTGTTTTCCTTGTTTGGAAGGTGGTACAAGGGTGGGAGACCACTTTTTCTCCTTGGAGACCACTTTTCCTTCTGCCAGCCAATTTTCTGGTCGGGTAACTGGCTTGCTTGGTCTTTGGGCCATCTTTTCTAGTCGGCCACCACACCTTTGCATTGTTTTTAGGCCCTGGACTCTCTCCTACCATGGCCAACCAGTTTTTGCTCCCAGAGATCACTTAAAGTGGTCGGTTGACCACTTTAAGTAGCAGGTCGACCACTTTAGGTGGTCGGCTTCTTTTTGACACCTTTTTGGAGATATTTTCCTCCAGTTGGCACAGATGGAGGGCTTTTGGGCTATCCTCTATACACGTGTATGGAGGAATTTGTTTAAGGCTTAGCTTCTCCAAGAAGCTTTGCCTTTTGTTCTCTATAAGAGGGAGGCTCCTCCTCCCTCCTCTAGGTTCAGAAAATTTCCCTTAGAGAGATACATATGGTTTTGTATCTATCTTTCTTGGTTCTTTATTTTTGTGCTTCAAAAGTGTAGATTTGTCTTAGTTTAACACACAAACACACACTCAAACACAATCCTTGGATAGCTGAGGTGCTAAGGAGTTGTTTTTGGTGTTCTTGGACTGATTTAAGCTCAAAAAACTTGCTGGAGTTGCAGTAGTAAAGAAGGTCTTCAAGGGTGAGTCTTTAACCTTTAAAACCCCCATTCTTGCTTAAACTTTTGAGCCTATTTGCATGCTGTTTTGAGCTTAACTTATAACTGAAAAAAGTTCCATTTTTAAGTGCTTAAAATAGTTGTTTTAGGTCACTTTTTCGTTTGGGGTGATTTCCCCCCTCTTAGGCCTTGTTAAGCCTTATTTTGAGCCATCCCTTTAGGCTCTTGTTGAACCCTTTGCATGACCTTTCTACCACTGAAATCCAGAGTATTTTCAATGATGGAAAGGTGGTTTTGGTGTCCTAAATAGGAGAGGGTCATCCCCTCTCCTTGTGTCTTGTTTACTTGCTTCATATGCCTCATGTTTGAGCACCTTTGTTAAGCTTGTGTTGGCCATATATTAGCTTGTATTTGTGGTTATTTTTATGAGGCATACCACTATTTTTGCTTAGTTTGGTCACTCCATGCATGGTTAATACACTTCTAGTGTAAATCACACAAACTAGCTTTGTATGCCTCATGAAGTAGCATGTCATTCTAGCTTGTTTTCTTTCCATTTCAGCATGTTTTTGGTGATGTTTTGCCATGTCATAACTCTATTTTGGTTTGGTTTGGTTGGCCCTTGCATGCCTCATACACTTGTAGTGTAGTTCTATGAAATAGCCTAACACGTATCATGTTGTAACATGTCATTTTAGCATGCTTTTGGCATAGCTCTAAGAAGACTTTGTTCATGTTTTATCATGTCTAAGGTCGATTTTGGTTGTTAGCCTTGGTTCAATCTAGCTTGTTAGCCTTGTGTATTGAATCCTCTAGCATGCATTGCTTGGCCTATTTAGTGATTTGGCATCACTTGTTATGTGATTTCAGTCCATGTTTCATGGTCATACATTTACATTTGTCACTCATTCAATGCGTTGGAGGGTTTGCCCCTTTATGCCTTAACATGAATCATTGCATATGCCTTCATGCCTTTGCTTGCGAGCCATCATAACAATGCTTATTTGGGGTTATTTTGCCATGATATAACTCTGATTTTTATTGGTTAAGTCATTCCATCCTTGGTCCTAATAGGTGTAGTCTTATCCACCTTATTTGCCTTGTATGCATCATGCCTTATGCCCTCATGTTAGCATGTTTTGGCTTTCTTCCATGCATGTTTTAGACTCATTTTAACATATTCTAGAACTTTTTGGGTTGCCTTGGTCACATGCTTTATGTTTTGTATACTTGTAGTACAAATGCTCTTGCTTGCCTCAAGCTTTGAGCATCATTGCATGCTTCATTTGTGTTGTGCACATGATTTGGCATCACCTAACATGACATTTATAGCATTTAGCATTGCCATGTTCGCACTTCATTCATGCTTTGAATGTCTTTAAGTGTTGTGCATTGTTGCCTAGTTTATGCCTTAGCTTGTATGCTTGCATGCCTAGGTATTTGAGCCTCCATCTCAGCATGTTTAGGTTCTTATTTTGACCTACTTGAGCTCTATCCATGCTTAGTTCATGCATTTGTGCCATGTATTGCATGCCTCCTTTGTAATCATCTTTACTAGCTTCATGCTTTAAGGACCCTAGCATGCTATACTTCTGTTGATTGAATGATTTGGCATCATCTCTTACCTCATTTCAGTGCATTTAGTGTTGCTACACTTCCATGCTTTTCACTATTTTAGTGTTCTTCAGAGTTGCACCTTAGTACCTTAATTGGTGAGCCAATTGGCATGTATGCTTGTATGTGTTTTCGGTGCCTTCGTTTTAGCATTATGGCCACTAATTTGGGCATGGCTAAGGTCTACCCCCTTTTAGTTTAAGTCCATTTAGCATGTTTGTTTACATGTTGCTTGCATGCTTATCTTACTTCGCGTTGTGTATGCTATGTAGTCCTTTGCATTGTGCATGCCAAGTTGTTCCTTGCATTGAGTATGCATGTCCCTAGCATTGATAAGTTGCCCTTGTTGCATTGCATTGCGCATACATGCATTACATTATGTATGCCATGTAGTTCATCGCATTGTGTATACCATGTTGTTTAACTACATTTGTGTATACCATGTTCATTACATTGTGTATGCAAGTTGTCATTGCATTGTGTATGCTAGCTATTGTTCTTAACATTGTGCATTGTGCATTGTGCATGCCATTAGCCTTGTTAGGTTGTTCATCTTGCATTGCATGTTTGCATGCTTAAGTCATATTGCATATTTGCATGCTTGTGTTGCATTGCATTTTTGCATACTCCATGTTACATAGCATTGTGCATGCCATGTTATGTGTTGCATTGTGTTTGGAATAGGTGTTAGTCTAACCACAGGAAAGCAGGCGTTCATACCTAAAGTGATGAAACGTGCCTTAATTCCCGGGTCATACATGATAAAGTTCTAGGCCTTATATGTTTACTTGTGCATTCATTTTCATATTGAATTGTGCAACTTTGCCTCTCGGCCATCATGCATTGAAATGCGCGATTGCTGGCCCGAGGGTCGAGAACCACACCCCCATTGAGTTCATGACATGATAGGGAGGGTGGTTGTGCACACATATCTTGCAAATACATTACCATGCCCTTTCTTGCTCTTCGTTGCAGCAAATTGCGATTCGGCGGCAACAAGCGGCGGCGACCCGGAAAAACTAGGCGACCTCTTTTCTGGTTTTTCAACAACCAAAAGTGGTCGGCAGGTGTCTGGAGAGACCAAAAGTGGTCGGCCACCCTCCCATAGGTTTCCCTAGGTGGAGTTTCATCTTTTTGGAGCTTGGTGCAGAGTTTTGAGGACAGAAGAAAGCAGAGGCAAATCGGGGCATCGCATTGGATTTCCGAACTAGGCGACCGGGCTTGCATGCATTCCTCTCCCTTTGAGGCTCCTGATTTACTGTTTTCCTTAGCTACCATGCTTAGATAGCTTGCTTTTGCTTTGGTTTGTACTCTTATTAGTTAATGGGTTAGCTATTCAATTCGTTTTGTAATAATTAGTTAACCATGATTAGTTAATTAATTTGTTGTGTAATAATTAGTTTAATTAGCTTAGATTAGCTAGTTAGCTTCTTATTTGGTCCCTCTTTTGAGAGGGCGCATTGCTGTAATAAGCGTGCGTGTGTGTGATGCATGTCTTCCAACCTCCATTTCTTTCTCCCTTTTACTTAACCGCTTACGATGGTTAGTTTTAGGGCATATTTCATTTAGCATACCTTATGCTCACATGCGTGCATCCATTCATCTGTTTTGCATGCACCGGGCTCGGCGTATCATACTAACTGCATTGTATTTCAATACCTATTTGAATACATGTATCAAAGTTGTATTTCACATGGCATTCTACAATAGCCGAGCTTGTTTTAGTTGCATTTTCGCATGTGTTGCATTAGCCATCTTAACATGAACTAGGATCATGCATGATTTCTAACTAGTTCTTTGTTTTGGCTCGGAGTACACTATGAGTGTTTATGCTTTAGCATACTGCATGTGTGTTAATGTTGCCATGAAAGCATGCTTGCCATGAGGCTAATTGCTTATTTGCTATAACTGCCTGAATGCCTGTGGGTGAAGGTTGAATTACTTGAATTGGAACAATTCATTGAAATCCGCATTTTAGCCTACTTGCGAGTAGCAAACTTCAAACCGTTTTCAAACGAATATGCAATGTTTTGTTCCAAATTAGGCGATTTAGTCTATACTTGTTTGTTGTGTGCATCACATAGTAAGATTAGCTAATTAACTGGAATAAGAGCACATATGTTTTCAAAAACAAAATATCATGCTTAGTACAGGCCGATCTTTGATCGGGCGAGCGGGGGTGCTCATTAAATGACCTTCTCTAATCATACCCAAGTTCCCGAGTCGAGGCAACTTTGGTGATAACGGACACGTGGCCTTAGGCATGAGTCAAGATTTCCTAAATTCCCCCAAAATAAAATATTTAGGTGGCTGTAGACACCCCATTTTTGACCGTCCTCAAGACTTGGACGTCACCGTTGGGGCATTCAGTGATCATTCTTGTTTGTGCTCGTTTTGAGTTCCCGGAGGCCTCGGCCGTGCGCCTTGCCTCAGGATCTCTCAACTCATTTGTTTTGTGTTTGGTTTTGCACCAAATACTTGAGTTTTTGCCTTAGAGGGTAGGGAATGGCTTGTTGGACATCCCCAAACCCCACCGGCCTTCCCTTTACCTCACCGGCCATTAATTGTTGCCACCGGCCATGGTTTCTTAATACTAATGGCCGGTCGGCACTTTATGTGGCCGGCCGGCACTTTATTTGGCCGGTGACCTTTTTTTCTGGCCGGTGTGAACCTTTTGCACCCTCCAGGCTTGGTGCAGGCCAGCTGTGCCAGCTGGGTTGCACAGACCCTACTCCCCATGCACGGGGATGGCCTTTTTAAGCCTTTGACCCCCTTTTTCCTTCTAGAAGATTGAACCTTTGGCCAAGCTTCTTGGGGAAGCTTGGCCAGCTGTCCTAGCTTCCTCAGGAAGCCTTGAACCCTTTGCCCCTTTGACCTTTTTTAGTGTAGCTTCTTGGAGAAGCTTAGAACCATTTCCTTTGCCTATATAAGGATCCCTCTTCTTCCATTGTTAAGGGTTCGAGGTTTTGAACAAAAAAAAAAAAAACAAAGATTATACATATATACATCTGTCATATACTCTCTCCCTCTCTCTATATATATATTTCCCTCTCTCTCATCCTTAGTGTGTGTTTAGAAGCCTAGAAAGTGTGTTTTGACCTTAGTTTTGCACTAACACACACACCATCACACCTTGCTTCGACCTTGAGGGGCTTGGGGGGGTTGTTCTTGAGTTCTTGGACTGGTTTTGATCTAGAGAATGTGGCTGGACCTGCTGTACATCAAAGGTTCTTCAAGGGTAATCTCTTTACTTTAGATTCCCCAATCTTGCACTAGAATTTTTCCTATCTTGCTCATTGTTTTAGACTTTGTTTATAACTAGAAAAAGTCTTATTTTTGCATGCTTGAGATCTTTCATTAAGGTTGTTTTGGCATTTGGGGTCGACCTCCCCCTCTTAGGCCTTATTTGGCCCTTTTGTGCTCTCTTTTGTTAAGCTTTGTTTACCTTGGTGTGTTGGCCTTCTCACCATTGAAATCTAGTAGATTTTCAGTGGTGAGGAAGGGGTTCTAAGGTCTTGTAAAGGGGAGGGACACCCCTCTCCCTTAGTCCCTCATTTATGCATATTTTTTGGCTCGTAAGGATAGCATGCATGAGTAGTTGCACTTGGTACCATTTCAGAGGTTTTTGGTTGTTTTTGAGTTATGATATACCTCTGTCCTTGGTCGGATTCATGGCCCTTTGCATGTATAATACACTTGCTTTGTAATTTTCCATTTTGCCTAGAAGTGTGTCATGTGTTTAGCCTAGCATATCCTCATGTTTTAACCTAACCTTGTGAAGTACTTGGTCATATTTTGTCATGCTTAAGGTCTGTTGGCCACTGATTTGGTCTTGTTTAGTATGTTTGATATAGTTGCTATGCATTTTGGCTTATGAGCCCTAAGGAGGTAAGTCCTAAATATGCATGGGTTAGGCTATTTCATGAGTTGGAATCACTTAGCATGTCATTTCAGTCCCTAAACCATGCTTGTATGCTTGTATTCATCACTTCTCTCATGCCTTGAAGATATGCCCTCTTATGCCTTGAAATGTGCATTGTGTATGACTATGTGTTTGGGTCACTTAAGCTACCATATCAGTGGGTTTTGAGGCTCATTTTTTTTTTTTTGCATGCTAGAATTTGGTTTTAGGTTGCTTAGTTCATGCCATGTGTGGTCATGAAGAGTAGTAGTCTTGTGCTCTATGTTTTATGCCTCTTTGCTTAAGTCATTTGGGATGCCCTGTGTACGGGTTTTGGGTCTCATTCTAGCATATCATGACACTTTTTTTGTTGATCTAGTGTCCATGTTTGCCTTCTTTGGTATGCTTGTAAGTTGGCCTTCATGCCTTAGTCTTAGGCTCATTAGTTTGCATACTTGTTTTGCATAATTGGCATCATCATTTCAGTCCATTTTGGCCACTGTTTATGGCAAGGCTGAGGTCTGTCCTTTATGGTTTAAGTCCACCATTGCATGTTTATCATATTGCATATTTGGCTCATTATATGTTGTCACATGCTAGCCTTACTGCATAATTGACCATGTTTGCATTACATTTGCCTCTCATATGATTAGCACATCGCGTACTTGCATGCTTAGGATACATTGCATTTGCTATGATTGCATACTTGCATTGCATTGTTTGGCTTGGGGTGTCAAACCAAACTTGAGGGGTGAGAAGTGTTCATACTCCAAGTGATGTAACACATTTCAACCCTCGGTCGCCAATGACCTTGACTTCAACATGATAGGATGTTGGCATTCATGTGATTTGTTTGCATGCATTTACATTGAGTTGCAACCTTGGCCCCTTAGGCTATCATGCATCAAAATGCACAATCGATGGCCCGAGGATCGAGGGCCATGCTCCCTTGAGTCCAATGCATGATGGGGAGTGTGGCCATGCTTACATTTGCTTGAAATACCATGCCATACCTTTGTTTGCCCTTCTTTTTGTCAACTACAGGTTCTGCAGGAAATTTTGGCCGGTCGGCTAAATACAAGGCTGGCCGGCCATCAATTTGGCCAGTAAACAAAAAAGGTGGCCGGTGGTTCATCCCTTTGGCCGGTGGTGTCTATGCTTGGCTGGTGGTATTCCCCAACATCCATAGAGCATGTACCAAGACTTTTGTAGTCTTCAGAGAAGCAGGGCAGTGTAAACAGAGGCAACGGTGGCATGGTACGGGTTTCCGGGCGAGATGAGTCGAACATGCATCATTCGCGCATTCCGAGGCAAGGCTGCGGCCCCCCTTCTTCCTATTTATTTCATATTTAATTTGTTATTTGAATTAGAAGTTTTGTAATATTTAAATAGCTAGAGTAGTTAGTTTTATTTATTGATTAATATTTATTGGACCCTCGGCGAGGAGATTGTGTAATAAGTGTGCGTGAGTGTGTATGTCTTCCAACCCATCTTTCTTCCCTTTTATTTACCAGCTTTCGATGGTTAGTCTAGGGCATGTTTCAATTATCATACAGTATGACAGCATGTTTGCATCCATTCATTCGTTTTGCATGCACCGAGCTTGGCGCGTCATTCTAATTGCATCTATATTTCAATTCCAAATTGAATACGTGTTAGTTGTAGCATTTCACATGTCATTATAGATTAGCCGAGCCTATTGTAGTGACATTCTGTATGTGATGCATTAGCCATTTTTAACATGAACTAGGATCATGCATGATTACTAACTAGTTTCTGTTTTGGCACGGAGTACTAGGTAAGCTTTCATGCTTTAGCATACCGCATGCGTATGAGTGTTGCCATAATAGCATGATTACCATGAGGCTAGCTGCTAATGTGATATAATTGCTTGAATGCCTGTGGATGGAGGTTGAATTACCAAAATTGGAATGAATGCATTGAAACTGTAAGTTTTAATCCCACTTAAGGGTGGCAAAATCGGCATTTTAACCTACTTGCGAGTAGTAAACCATTTTCATAACAAACATGAAATGTTTTGTTTCAATTTGGGCGATCTAGTCTATACCTGTTTTGCTGTGCGCATAACATAGTAATTCTAGGCTAATAACTGGAATAAGAACGCATCATGTTTTCAAAACAAGATATCATGGTTAGTAGAGACCGATCTTCAGATCGGGCGAGAGGGGGTGCTCATAGCTAACCTTCCCCAATCGTACCCAAGTTCCCCAGCCGAGGCAACTTTGGTGATGACAGACATGTGGCCTTTGGCACCAAGTCAGGGTTTCCTAAATTCCCCCATAAAAAATATTTAGGTGGTGACTTTGTATCTGGCAAAGCAGTCCATGTTTGGCACTTCTTTCAAAAAATCTGTTTTCTCAAAACGATTTGCCAGATTTGGACTCTTTGGTTCATATTAAGAACCGTGACATATTTGAGTCTGAACTATAGTAGACCCACAAGCGAACAAAATGGGACTCATCCTCCCGGGGCGTTCGGGGACGTCTACAGTGGCAACTCTGTATCTGGCAAAGCAGTCCATGTTTGGCACTTCTTTATAAAAATCAGTTTTCCAAAACGATTTGTCGAATTTGGAGTCTTTGGTGATTTATCGGTCTGACATCGCACATTGTGAGATTAGATTCAGAACCGTGACATGTGAGTCCGAACTTGTAGTAGCTAGAGAACAAAACAGATTCCGCGCCTTCAGACCGGGCAGGAGTCCTAGGGGCGCGTCTACACACGGCTGTTGTTTACAGTGACGAAACACTGTTTCGACATGATTTGGTTTCTTAAGACTTCTTTAATCACCCTGATTTCATTAGGGAATCCCAATACCTGATGGTAGGTTGACGCCACTGAGCGCATGGTGTGTAGCCATTCCCTTCCCAAGATTATGTTGTAGGTGGAAGGGACCTTCAACACCCAGAATTCCACCTATTTTGTCACGGTTCCTGCTTTGACTAGGAGGATTATCTTGCCCATTGGCCACTCTGGCATTGAGTTGAAATCGACGAGTGGAGATGTTGCAGGTGCCAAGTCTTTGTCCTCAAATTTCAGCTGTTTGAAGGTCTCATAGTACATTATTTCACATGAACTTCTTTGGTCAATCAGATTCCATTTGATGTCGAAATTCTTGACGTGCAAAGTCACCACCAGTGTGTCATTCTGAGGGCAATGTAGCCTTGCTAGATCCTTGTCTGAGAAGGATATCACATCCGTGGCTTCTGTTCTGCCCTTTTTTATGGTAGGCTGTGCACTTAATACCTCTCTCAAATGCTTAGCCTTTTTGATCATCCCCCTGAGTTCACATACTCGTTTAGGTTCGATGATCCCATGTATCACGTTGATTATGCCTTGAGGTGGACCGTCGTCCGGCATCCCGTTTGGTTTGTTGGGGTCCTGTGGGGCTGGCTGTGTCCCCCATTCTATATACTGGTCGAGGTGTCCAGAAGTTACTAACTCTTCCAGATGTTGCCTCAAGGGTGTGTAGTTTTCAGTTTGGTGGCCCTTCTCATCATAGAAGGTGTAACGAGACCTTTCATCGTAGCCCCTTTGTGCTTCTCCCAACTTGGCTAGCCGCCAAACATAGGGTTCATTACGTATCTCGCTAAGAATCTGGTAGATTAGTTTATTAAACACGGTGGTGATGGCAGTGCAGACCCTTAACTTCCTTCTTTCTAGGTCCTCTTTGTTAGCTCGCCTGCCTCGCCCATTCCTGCTTGGTTGTTCTATCGTATTAACTTTTGCGGTAGCCTTTTTATCTGGTACTCCTGCCGTGCCAGATTTTGCTTTAGCACGGGCGCTACCTTCCTTTACTCGGATATGTTGATGCACCCTCTCCATTAGGGCCTCTATCATGAGGGGTGGCATCATGGTAATTGAGTCCCTCAATTTATTTCCGACTAGTAGACCCCTCTTGTATTGTGCGATGGCGAGATTTGTGGGCAATCCCCAATCTGGTTGAAAGTCTCCCAATATCGACTGTTGTAAGACCTCAACGTCTCTCTTTCACCCATGTCAATGGAGAGTAGCTGATCAATCTCCACTGGTGTCTTGGTGTTCGCCCTGAATCTAGTCACGAACGCTTCTGCTAGTTGTGCCCATGAGGCGATGTTGCCTTCGGCAGCCTTTCGAACCAGGTTAGACCTAGGTCACCAAGGCTGGATGGAAACAGCATGCACATTAGAGCCTCGTTCCCCTGGTATACTGCCATAACCTGGCAAAAGTGGCTTAAGTGCATGTAGGGGTCTGACTTCCCTTCATAAATAGTAAATTTGGGCTGATGAAACCTGAAGGTAGTAGTGCGTTCTTTATTGCCGGAACGAATGGCAAGCTCTGTAGCCTTTCCAATACTTTATCTGCTGGTTCGTAAACAAGGCGCGGCATTGGCATCCCTACCTCGATACTCCCATGTGTCCTGGGGGCCAATCGCTGCAGGGTTGAAACTCTGTGAAGGTCACGAGCCCTAGTGTTCTCTTTCCGTCGGGCCCTCTCCTCGAGCACTGTCCTTAAGTCCACTGACCTAGGCAACTCCATGTGCCTAGATGTTGTTTAGTGCATGTGCAAGGGGTAATAGATGTTTCCTTCTGTATATGACCTTTCAGTCCTCGTTTTTTCAGACTTGTTGTGACGAGTCCTGGAAATCCTTGATTAAGTGTCACCTGTTCTAAGGCTCCTACTTTCGGCTTGCGATGGTGTGGTATGTCTATCACGACCTTCTGAGTGGCGAGGGGGCGTGTTGCCTTCACGCCCCACTCCTATCGCCACCCCTTTTCCCTTTATTTAGCGCTTCATTATCTCCATGTCCGCCGCCATCCTCCTTATTAACTCGTCTTGCTCCCTTACGCGATCCTCCAAAACTTGAGAATCTAGCATTCGCCTCTGTCTCTCAGGACTTTGAGAGCGATGGGGGCTAGTGCCCCGTCTCTCCTTCGTGTCCCTCCGGGAGTTTCGTCGCGGGGGTTCTAAATCTGCCATGGGAGGGATAGAAGGTAAACCTTCGCACCTCCCACCCCCCTTCGGGGTTTGCCCATCAATAGCAGATTGCGACAAGTCTTCATTGTGTGCCATTGCTTTCAATTAGAGGGGAAAACTTGATCAAGAGGTTTTGTTCTTTGTGAAACTCCCACAGACGGCACCAATTGTACGAGCACGAAATAATTCTTCTCGTATAATCATGTTGATCAAGTGTGCGCTCTTCCAAATGTCGTCGCTTTATTTCCTGAAAACACAAACGTAAGCTAGCTGGTGGGTGTGTGCCGGAAACCCCTCCGATGCCTAAGTCAGCAAATAGACAATAGACAAAAGTTCTGTGTATTTAGGAGTCAAAATTGTGATACCTGTCCATAGGTTCTGTTATAAGCTTTTATAGATCTTGCCTGGCACAATCCTAATAGGACTTTTATTCTCCAATGTAGAGTCCTCCTAGGAATCACCCCTATGTTGGGAGACGCACTCTAAAGCACATAGCAGATAAGTGAGAGCCAAAACACCCCTATGTTGGGGATAGGGTTTCCCTGTCCTATTTTGTCAGGAGCTAGGGTTTCACTACGCATGCAGCGGTTTCAAACAACCTAACATCGGGTGAGCAACTTGTCCTAGTTTGGAATGGTCATTATGGATTCCGAATATCCGCTAGGTCGAATGGTCAAAAGGGTGCCCTGGTAAAACCGGGGTTTGTGTTCCCCATCTTGGCGAGCATAACCAGTCAGCCTTATGGCATGCTTTGACAAAGTCAAGCCTCTGGCTAACCGCTCATGAATAGCAGATGGCCAACACGGTGTCCTAGGCGCACCAATGCACATGCAAAGCAAAGAAACACATAACTGAAAGCAAAACAAGATATCACGAGTTCAAGTCAAGCTCTCTAAACTCCCCAACAGAGTCGCCAGAAACTGTAGATGTCCCCGAACGTCCCGGGAGGATGAATCCCGTTCTGTTCATTTCGGCTTACTACAGTTCAGGACTCGAATTGTCACGGTTCTTAATCTTGAACCAAAGAGTCCAAATCTGGCAAATCGTTTTGAGAAAACAAGTTTTTGAAAGAAGTGCCAAACATGGACACTATACAAACATCCATAGCATGTATTTATAAGTCTAGGATCATTCAAAAGTCAGTGTTAACAAAAACCAAGGTTACACACAAATTGGTCACATATGACCACAAAGAACAAAAAGGTAAAGCAAAACAAAAGTGAGGCCTCTTGCGTGAGGCGACCTTAGTTGACTCCTCAAAACTCAGTTTCTCATAGCTCATCAGGGTGAAATTTGGACATCCATTGCTCACTTATATCTGAGATAAATAAGGAGTGAGCTAATGCCAAGTGAATAATATCAAAATAAATGAGTTCATGAATGAGATTCATTTAATCAAAATTCATGACTAAACTTGTTGCTCAATATCAACGCAAAACGACCTCAGGTCCAACATATCATATATCGTATCCATATACAAAATGACCTCAGGTCCAATTCATATTTACAAAACGACCTTTGGTCAACTATATGCAAAATGACCTTAGGTCCAATTCTTAGACAAAACAACCTTAGGTCCATTGTATGCAAAACGACCTCAGGTCCAATCAATTCATATTCACATTTGTGCGCATTTTTAGATCCATGATCATGTTCACATTCGCCTTCGTATTCAAAACGACCTTAGGTCCAATTCTTATTCAAAACGGCCTTTGGCCCATTTAACATTTATACAAAACGACCTTAGGCCCAATTTATATTATCTTCAAATAAACCGAACGGCCTTGGGCCCATTTCACATTTGTACATTAATCACTTCACATTTTTCATTGCGAATCAAGCGGATAGCATACCCATTCATAGCATCAATTCAGAAACTTAGAAACTTACCACATAGGTAACATTTAGAAAACAATGCATATACAAAAATATATTTACTAAGATATTACTCACAGTGTTCTAGTGCTTGATTCATCCTTGCACTTGACCCTACATAATTCATAACACATTGGGTCATAATACAATTCAATCTGTTCTATAATTTATTTAATGTTCTTAGGCATCTTTTGTGTTCTTTCATTCATTTAGGATGCTCTATGTGTGCTTAAGAATACTCAGAAATGAAAGAGAACGAAAATTGGAATATAAAACATCTTTTCAAAAATTTCTAAAACAGGGCACTCCGCTTGAGCGGTCTGTAAAACTCTGTAAAGTACTGGTTGCATGAATTTTACACTCGAGCAAGATTTCTGTCGCTCAAGCGATGAGTCTTGTAAAATAGGGTTCGCTCGAGCACAAGGTCTACCGCTCGAGCTACTGTGCAATTCTTTGTAAAGCTTTTGGGAGCTTGATTTTTACACTTGCGTGACACTTTCCTCATTCGAGCGGACAAGTCGAATTCTGGAATTTTCCAGGTTTTGTTTGAGCTTCTAAACATGATTCTAACTTGTTTTTCTTGCATTTTAAGTCCTATATCTTGGACAAATAACTTCTAACATGAAAATAAAAGTGAATTTTACAAGAATTGAAGTTCAATTCTCCATGAATTCTTCATACAAGCTCAAATCATTTCAATTTCATGTTCATAACTTTAAGACTCCTGCATTCAAGTTCTATATCTACATGGATTGAGCATGCATGTGGGATATAGCTTCTTTCCTCACCTCAAATGATACTAACAATGCTCAAACTTATGAGATTTCTCAAAATTATGCATTTGGTACCATATTCTTCATGAATTCGTCAAAATTATGTTCAAAACTCTCATGAATGTATGATCTTACATGAATTCTTGTTCTATCCTCTTCAAAACATGTAATTAAGCCTCATAATCTCATTATTCATGGATACATGTCTCAAATGACTACCAATTCAACTTGTTTAACATGCTTTATACTCAAATATGAAGATTCATAGCAATTTGTTACATGCATGTACATATTGATCTCATTTTCATCATTTTGAACTCAAATCTTGTTCTTAACTTCATATCATCTTTGAATTCACTTAGTTATGAATTTAAACCCATGAATTTGAGTTCAATTACTCACTTAGAAGCTTCAATCTTCCAAATTCTAGCTAGTTCTTGAGTTAATTCTCCCAATTCTTGAATTCTCTTGCAAAATCTTCAAGGATGCTCTCTTCCTCTCCCTAGAATCGGCTCTCTCTCTCTCTCTAGAGTGTATAATTTCAGATTTTTGATTTCATGAAATGAGCTTAAGCACATTTAGCTTCTATATATATGCTTCCCTAATCAAACTTAATTAGAACTAATTAATTATGCTTAATTTAATCAATTTAATCTAATCAATTTGATCCGAATCAATTTTTAATTAAATTTCACCGTAGGTTCTAAAAATTAGGCTAATCACAATGGTACAATCAACTTCGCTTTCTGTCGCCTCTACGGCCTTCAATTTAAAATTTCTAACAGAAAATCAAATATATTTTCCCTACGGTAAACAAATAAATAAAATTTAAAAACATATATAATCATATAATTAGCACTCAAAATCATATCAAGCACATAATTATAAGCATAATTAAGATTAATTAGCGTAACACAAAGTAAGGTTGTTACAGTATTGAGCTCTCAACTGCTCTACTACGCAGGCAGTAATGAGCATAGAGCCAACTACTCTTTTTTATTTTGCTTTTAAAGAAATTGTTGCTTGGCAATCCAAGATGGATTTGCATTTGGAAATTTTGATAGAAAAATTACATCTTCGAAGTTGGAGTGAATTACAATGTGGAGTTGAAGTGAAAAATAGTCTTAATTGTTATATCCAAAATTTCTTCATGTTCAAGCCAACAAGAATTTGCAACATTGATGGTTAGTAATTGATTTGTGGACTGAATTAAAGATTAGCTCTTGTTATTTGGAGTGCTGTTAATTAATTAATTAATTAATTTTCATAATGTGATAATTTGTTTGATTTCACTCTAATGTTTTGTTTTATCTGTTTTTTATTTACAGGAGACAAAAAAGAACAATGGGGTTCATGCTAGTTGGCTACAGGTGTGGATGGCCACATACATGAAAGATGGGATGCCAAATAGTGATTTAGTTAATGAGGTTATGGTATGTGATACTACTTTATTTCTAGACTTTTAATATGATTCATATTAGAGGCTAATTATTGAATTTAAAACTACTGACTCAAATGAATGAGTTAACGGAGCACATGGAGGGATCTTCTACTAAACCAACAACATTACATGAGCAGATCTTCACATAAGTTATGGGCCCAGAGCGATCTAGTCGTGTTCGTATGTTTGGATTGGGACCGTCCCCCACTGATGTGTTTAGAGGTGGATATGGACACCTCATGTTGAACACTCGATAATGATAATCTTACGCTGTACAATCATTCAATTTCTTCTGCAAAAGACTTTGGTTTTGTGTTTTACAACCTAAAACCTTGCACCTTCTTTGGATCAAAACCTAAATCTAGCCTAACCACTCAGAGGCTTGCTAGCCAAAAAGTGGCCAGCAAGCCAATTTTTATTGGCCAGTCATCCTTCTCTACGGCCAGCCGGCCATGTCTAGCAACCAGTAGATATTTTGTTGCTAGCTACCCCCTCATGTGCATGCCTTGCACCAGCTGGCTCAATACAGATATTTCTGATAGGGGAACCTATTTTTCTATAAATACTTCACCATCCCTTACGGTTTTAGGTTAGAAAATTTTGCCAAGAGCCTAAAGCTTGTCAAACACTATTCCTTTCTCTCTCTCTCTCTCTTGCATTATACATACACTATCCATACACTTCCTAAACCAAAAACTTGAGGCCTTTTGCTGGGATTCTTGACCCTAAATTTTAGCTCTTGAGAGTGATCACTTTGTGGTTTGTAAACTAAAGAGCATCCTCACTTCAAGAAGTATAGTCTTGGCCATCTCTTTCCTTGTTTACACTACTCTTTTTCTCTCATTTTCTTGTTGTTTATACTCTGTTTTGGACTGAATTTAAGTGTTAAAACTTGTGGTTTAAAAGCTACCAAAGGTGGATGAGTTAATCATCCTTTCTTGAACCTTGTTTCTTTGATTTATTTACTATTTTTCAGAGTTTTCAACGGCTAAAGTGTGTGATTTTAAGGTCCAAAAAGTGGAGGGGTATTTAGGCTTGCTTACTAGCTTTGTTCTCTTCCATATTTTGCCTATATTTTCTACTCTTTTCAAACTGACTTTAGCATTGTTTTGTGCTATTTAAGAAATTTGTTTAGTGTGTTCATTTAGTATATGCTTTGAATACTATGCTTGTATTGTTGTAAGTCCTTATAGATTTGGTGGTTTAGGCCATAGACACCAATCTATTTGAGCTGATAGCTTTCTTTACATAGTTTTCATATATATATATATATATATTCACACTTGTAATAATCATCTTTGCATTATCATCTTTGCAACCTCCCTCATTTCTTTGCTTTTTTTTATTAAGAGTTGTCTCAAACACTAGGTTGTTGTTTAAGGCATGAGAAAGAGACCTTCCATGCTTAATGGTTTAATCTCTTCAAAGGCTCATTACCAGGGCATTACATATCTCTCATGTTAAGCACAACTTCTTGTCTGACGCTTCTTTTTATCATTTTTTGCATTTAGTGGACATAATTATAAATTTTGGACAAAATGAAGAAAAGATAATGAAATGGCAAGGTAATGCAAAAGAGGCTAATAAAATTGGGGTAAAAGAGGTAAAAAAAGGTAATAAAATTGAGTTGGGTTAAATCGGATGAATCTATTGTGTCTTGACTCATTACATACTCTCTAGTGATGTTCAATGATTCAAGAAGCAATGTCTACCCCATCTCTTAAGGTAACTCCATGATAGGGAGGAGGTATTGTTGGGTCTTTCATTTCTTTTATTGAGCTTTTGTCCTATCAGTTCATAGATCATCACCAATGGCCACCTTTTGTTGTGCAGGCAGTGCTATTTTTCTTGCAGAATAGAGTAGAAGCTGGGGGAAAAAACAGATTAATTTTTTGACTGCGAACAGAACAAATTCTGGTAGCAAAACAGTGAGGTTTTTGGGAGAATGTTCTCGACTGCGCACATGTGGCTCCTCGCCTCCCATTCTGTTTAATTAGTGCTTTAAAATTAATGTGTTGCAAATTAAGTAGTTAGCTTAATTCAGATTTGTAATAATTAGTTAATTTAGTTTATCCATTTATTTTGCGTTGTAATATTTAGCAAAATCGGACATTTATTGACTCTCTTACGAGGGCAAACTTGTAATATTATGTATGCCTTCCAACTCCCATTTCTTTCTCCCTTTTATTTACTTACTTATGATGGTTGTATGTAGTATCATATTTTGGTTTCGTATCATTACCATATGTAAATATCCATTTTTGTACGCATCGGGTTCGATTCATCATTCTAATATTGTTGTCATTTCTTTCTTACTTACTTGAATACGTGTGCTATCGCATACTTTGAGTTAAGCTATATGTCATGATTTTAAAACTGAACCTAGTAATTGTATTTTGTATATGTTGCATTAGTCACTTGCATATTTGAGTATGCTGTCACAACCTAAACCCGCCCTGTAACCGGCTAGTAATCCATAGATTACCGAAGGCCTCTTAAACAAAAATCAAATTATTAGGGACTAGCGGAAACAAATAACAAATATACAATGTCCATTGAGCTATGCAGACATATATGAGACAGAAAAATTTTAAACTTTATATAGATATACATACACATCATCCTTACGTCATCATATATATACAAATTAGACAAAAAGGACTTAGCCTTAATTATAGAATAAACAAAAACTTAAACTTTAATCACATAGCCTTGACCACTTGACGTATCAGAAGCCTCCACAGGAGGCACATAGGTTGACTGACAATGACAGATTCCAAGCAGAAGCTCTAGGCCTGGTTACGTGCCTGATCACCTACATACATAAATAATATAGTGAGCTAGAGCTCAGTGAATAATAACAGAGTAAAGAGTTTTAATGAATAATGCCCGTAACAGATATAGAAAATAGAATTCAGTTTATATTAGAAGTGGATTCATATACTTGTTCAAAAATCAGTATTCATTACAGAAATGGAATCAAAATCATATTCATTATCAAAATTTATAGTTAATCGTACGTGGTACATCCACTAGCACTAACAGAAACAGTTGACCTATAAAGGGACGGCCATGAAGGCATACAGTTGACTCATGTGCACGGAGACGATACAGTTGGCTCATGAATGGGACGTATACAGAAGGATCCATAATAGTTGGCTCATGAGACGTATAGTTGGCCCATAATTAGGACATAACAAAATAGATAACAGATGTCATCTGAAACTAAGGATGTCACAAATACATTCTAGAAATTTGGACAATCATTCATTCATACAAAGCATAGCATTCCAGAAAACTGATCATTTCATATCATTAGAAAATAATTAAAGTTAAATATAATTTTATAGAGTTATTACTCATAGATAGCTCCAAGAGCAGATCAGACAGATTTGACAAATCAGATAGATCAGGCAAACGATAACGCATGACCTACACAAACATATAACATATACACATTGAAATACAATATCACTTCCTTGAACAAACTTGACTTCTCTTGTCTTTTTTTTTTTGCCTAAATAGTCTGAAGTTCTACTACGCTTATTCTTTTTTTATTCAAATGAATCAGGTTCTCATTTCATATATTCTTTCACTACTAAATCATTCTTTTCCAAACAGACCGATTTCTTACTTGGCTTCTTAATCAATTACTACTAAATCAATGATTTATTCTTTAACCAACTAATTTATGTTGATTGTTAACTTATTAATCTTCATTGAGCTAGATGAGATGAGATGAGAATGAAAATACAAACTAAAAGTAATTTTTCAAAATATGCTGAAAATAGCTATTCGCTCAAGCGAACTTTTAGTCGCTTGAGCGCTATGTAAAAGACTGCAAAATTATTGGAAGCCTTCAATTTGCACTTGAGCGGTCCGTAAAATTTTAGAATTATGAATTCCTTACAAATGGCTCCCAAATGCATTTTTCAATCTTTAAATCCATACATATCTTGATCAAAACTTTGAAAATACTTTAGAAAATATAAACACTTATTTATTTATAAATCATTTGCTCATATTCTCATTAAATTGTCCAAATTTAAATCAAAACTTCATGCATGCAAATATTTTCAACTTCTTTTCCTTTGAAACATAAGTATGAAATTAAACATGAAACTCATGAATTTTTCCGAAATAATTCAATACAAAAACTTTCATATATCAATACTTTAAAATCCAAACACAAAATCATGAAACATAATTAATAATTATTTTATTTGAACCAAAACCTTGCTTAAATTTTAAAATCAAAACCCATATCTTCATGAACTCATGGTTTCTAAAATTCTTCTTCAAAATCGAATATAATGAAATTGCATGGCTCAATCCACGAAAATTCATAATGCAAGCAATTTATGAAGCTTAATTTAATTATAACTTTCAAAATCAAACCGAAAATAATTAATTTCCAAATTAACTTCTATAATTTTGAACCTAATCATCACGCCCACTTTTTATTACTCAAATCATTACCAAATTCATTAGTTTAATTCAATATTAGAGATAACATGTGGAAAAACTCTTTGGTTAAACAAATGGAAATAAATAACGATTCTCTCATTCGTATGCAAATTATATACAACATGAGCACACTAAATAAATTGCCCTTGGGCTTACATCATTAAAAAAGTCAAAAAGAAGGGAATAACCTTTTTACATAAATGGCATTCCGCCAACACAAAAGAGGCCCCGTGGCCAACAAATAAGAAGATCCAAAACCTTGTAGCACATCCTGGCTATCACCTGAAAAAGATTCAACAACGTGGGATGAACATATAGTCCAGTAGGGATCTTAACATGATCCTCAACAATAACAACTTGCAGATAGCTATGATCATGAATGCCCAATCTCATACTAGAATAGTAATGTGACAGTTTATACAAAATATACATAAGTATGAACTTTTCTCGAAAACAGCCATTTCATTCAACGCTATAAGCGGTTCACCTTTCTTTCCTTTTCATTACCCATTTTTCCAAACTTTCATGACTATAACAGTTTTAGAAAAAAAACAATTTCACCAAGCCCATTATTCTTCCCCCATTTTCCGTACTTACAACAAAATGACCTTTTTTGAAAACATGTTCACAAATATCCCATTTTCCTTCACACTTTCCAAAATCTCAAAATGACATTTTGGTTTGTTCCCAATACATTCATATCAATACAAGCATGCCTTAAATAAAAGGGAAATAACAAATCATTGATCATGTATATAATCCACAAATGAGGCAGCTCGGCCTTTCAAAACTGTAACCATCGCAACCCATAACATACTCAGATACACTGGCGATAACAATTAAAACTCTGCTCTACCGGCTATATGCACAGTAAGCTAAGGATATGCCAAAGCGATAAGCAAGATAATAACTCATTTTAAACATTTCATACCTCATAATAGATACACATTTTAGTACTGTATCAATCTCAGACAAAAACACTTTCATACTTCACAAATGATACACATTTTGGTGTTGTATCAATATCAAACAAAAACACTTCTATACTTCACAAATGATACACATTGTAGTCTTTGTATCAATGTCAAGCGATTTCGGTTTAGAGGTTCATTCCCTATCTTCCCCTAAACCGTGGAGTACATCCACTATCACCTCCCACACAACACAATGTATATATACAATTTCATATACATAATCAATCAATACAACAAAGCATAAATAACAAGTGTAATACATACACATAAACTATTCAATAATGTTTAATCAACACAAGTGTAATGCATACGTCACAATTCAACACAACAATGTCATCCTCCACGATGACCAAGGACAAAACCTCTAGATGCATGTGTTTAGTACACCGAATAAAAGAGACTCAACTCTCAAGAAAACCTTAAACCCAATAACAACACTAGTACGGTAGGTAAGGATAAAACCCCCAAATGTGTGTATACAACACTCATGATACAATAGTTCAATTCTCAAATTTATTTTTCGTGACTCACATAGTGTTAACATTTCATTTACCATTTTCAAGATCAACTTTCATATTTTTTTCAAGTCAACATGTTCCATCACTTATTCAAAAACACTTTTCCCTTTTTATAAAACCAATTACATTCTCTTCATTTTACAAAATCAATTCCATGGATAATAAGCCATAACCCAACTTGATTCAATACGTTCATTTCAAAATAACCCCAATACCATAATTATTCCCTTAACTGTTAACACCTTCTACACAACTCATATTAACAATAGAAATTTACCAACATTGTTCAATCATAAACCTTTTTTATTTTACCAAATCAAAATATAATTTAGGGCTTTCTCTTCTTTCAACAATAACATGCTAATTTTACTCTCTAATTAGTCCAAACCACAGTCAATGATAACAAAACCATTCTCAAACAACCAACCCTAGGTTCCCCTCATGATTTTCAAACAAATCCAACATGGATATGATTTTTATGCAGTACAAAACTACCACATGTCTATCTATAGACGGAGTATTGAAAAAGAACAAGGAAATCCCTATCTCAAATGGAGAGACCAAATGGAGAAGATGATGGCCAAAAACCAAAGTGCTCCAAATCGCCAAACTTTCAGATTAAAATGAAGCCCTCAACCCACTCTACCTTTCTTACAAAGGACTTAGTATAGATTTACACTAGAGGGAGATGAAAACCAAGAGAGAAGGTGTGTAGGGAGAGAGAGAAACTCTCAAGTTATTCATTCAATGAACTTCATTAAATTGATTAATGTATCTCATACATTCATGATACATAATGCATCCTCTATATTAATGAATTCATTATATAAATTAATGTATCTTACATATTCATAGTAGATACATAATGCATCTCTAAGATTCATTCAAAATAAATCCATCACATTCAATGTATTAGCATTAGTCTTCTATACATTGTATATATACAAAGAGTAAAGGATGGAAACGGGAATAAGACAACAACACATCTACGTAACCGAGTTCGGAATACAATTAAAAAAAAATGAAGGGAAAACCGGGATCGCTATACTAACTCAATTTCTTTATCCTTCTTACTAATTCCTTTCAAAATATCAAATTAAAACCATAAAACTTTTAGAAAAATAGTTTCATGTACAAAATTAAAATAAAAAATAAAATCATAATTTTGCTGTCTAACTTATCCTAATTTAGATTTAATCAATTTTCTTCATATCAAACCTAAATTCAAACTCTCTTCTCTTTGTTCTTCAAAACATAACCTTAAAGGATCAAATTCTTAAAAATTCATTAATGCATGTAAAGATAAAGTTCAAATTCATGAGAAATAACACAAATTAAACTCAATTGATAAATTTTTTAAATTAATTTCTTAATTCTTGAACCTAATTTTTCTTTTCATTTCCTTCTTAATTTCTTCCAATTACATGATATTGATTCCAATTTTATCTTTAATTGCAAGTGTAATGTAAAGATTCTACACAAATTAAACATAAATTCCATACCTTAGGTTTTCTAATTCTTCTTCTTCTTCCTCAAAAACTTGAGCTCTCCTTTCAATTTCTCTTCTTTTCTAGCTTTTCTTTCCTTAGTTTTTCTTTTTCTTGAGCCACTGCAAGAAATTGCACTTTTGGGGACTAAATTTTTGGTCGCCAAAAGTAAGATTTTAGTTGCCAAAAATTTTTCCCAACTAAATATTTTGATCGCCAGATTTGTTGCGGGAAGATTGTCAGGGAACGTATTGGCGACTAAAAAATATTTAGTCACCAAAATTCGTATAAATGGCGACCAAATTTTTAGTCGCCAAAAGTAAAGGTATTGCTGACAAAAATAATCTGTAGTCACTGAATGAGGATAAATTTTCAGCTACTAAAACATTTGTCGCCAAAACTTGAAATATCTACGGCGACCAAAATATTAGTCGCTAATATATATATATATTTTTTTGTGCATATAATTTTTTTTAGCTACTAAATATTTAGTTGCCTAAAGTCTTTTTTTTTTTTTTTAAAGCTACTGAGGTTTTAGTTGCCAAAAATGGTTTTTTCCTTTTTGTAACGCCCTCAAAATAAACCCATAATATCATGCAATCACGGTAAAGAAAAGAGATTTCATATTATAATCATCAGAGTATTCTTACAAAAGGTATTACATGTTGACAACAAAAGTAAATGCTCTTTTGGCTTACAACTTTCCAAGTCAACACTTGGTTACAAAAAGAAGAGTACTAACTCTACACAAAATAAGCCCTTGGCTTGATATACATGTAATACAACAAAACAACAAAAAAGGAGTTTAACAGCCTCAAGCCTCCCAAGCTACGTCCTTGGAGGTGGCATAACACCTGTACTTGAAAAGGATGTCCAATATAGGGTGAGCCAATTCTCAGTAGAGATATGCTAAACATAATATGAGCAAAGACTAAAACATTAGCATTTGATAAATGTTTAACCCACATAAATTCTTTCATAATCCATTTCAATTACATGACAAATATGCCCGTGTTTCATTCCTCTTTCCTTTACTTAACCAATTTTCGATTCATAAATATGGCTCAGAACCTAGCCAAACAATTCCCATGAGACCACAGCTCATATCAACAATACTACCATACTTCACAATAGATACACATATTTGTTGTATCAATATCACATAAAACACTTCCATACTTCACAATAGATACACATATTCGTTGTATTAACACTTCAATAGATACACATATTTGCTGTATCAATGGAGTCTATCCCCTATCTCCTCCCAAATAATATCCGGTTTAGGAGTCCATCCCCTATCTCCTCCTAAACCGTGGAGTACATCCCCTATCTCCTCCCACACAACACAATGTATATAAACACAAATCATATACATAACCAATCAATACATAAGTTTGATGTATTATTCCGATCGTCATATTCAATGACATATTCAATTAATTAGTATTAATTCGCCTAATCGTCATGCAATGTCTACAACAATCAAGACTATCCTCCACCGATAGCCCAAAGCAATTATTTCTAAACAGATAATAATTATATCAATAGATAGTTTATCAACATTTTCAAAGGTGAGTGATTAATGAATCTATCTCCATCATTTTACCTCATAATGAACCAATTTCATTATTTCCACTCAATTTCACATTTCCACAATAAATGTCATTAATTACTCTAATGACCCAAATATACCCAAACATGACATTTTTCCCGTTTTTCTCAACATTGACCCAAAGGTCCAAATATTATCAACAATATTAATACCATCATTTTAAGACCCAAGATACACATATATGAGTCAAAATAACAAAACCCCTCTTTATTCATTTTGAAACCCTAACACCCAAAATTACCCGACTTCAACATTATATCAAAATGACAAATAGTTTATGTCAAAGACCATAAAAATGAGTAGTTATCCCTACCTCAAATTCGGAGCGCAAAGGAGAAGATGGAGAAATTTGAAAGTGCTCCAAACCCCAATATTTTCGAATCAAAATGTAGCCCTCAACAAGCTCCACACTTTTTACAAAGGATCAAGGGTAGAAGATCACTCCTACTAGATCAAACCTTAGAGAGAAGTTGGAGTTTTAGAGTGAGGTGCTCTCCAATGGAGGTTTTGAAAAGTAAGAGAGAGAAAGAAAGTGTGAAAAGTGATTTAAAATCACCCAGCTACCATCTGATATACGACTAGCCCGCTCGAGCGGAGAATAGGACGCTCGAGCGTCAAGCACAAAAACTGGACCCACTCGAGCGCAAGAATACACGCTCGAGTGCTAAGACACAATTGCAAAACACACCCGCTCGAGCGCAAAGTTAAACCCGCTCGAGCGTAGATTACCCTCTCCCAGTATTTTTACAGACAATGAACACTCGCTCGAGCGCAAATAGGCTTGCTCGAGCGCAACCCGCTCGAGTGTAAGGAACTCCGCTCGAGCGTGAAAAACAATCCTGCAGTACTTTTGCAGAGGCAAAAAATGCTAGAAGTGTGCAAACTCCGCTTGAGCGCAAAAAGACCCGCTCGAGCAGATCATTGAAAATCTGGGCAACAAGAAATTGAACCAAGGCTTAACCAACCTATTCGAAACACGCCCAACACATCCTAAAACTCAAATGTATGGAATTAAAAGATGACAACAAGACATATACAACAACCAACTCCACGGAACCTAAGTCTGGATACAACAATCAAAGGAGGAAGAACCCGGATCGCTATACTTTTTTTGGCTACGAAACATTTAGTCGCCAAAAGATTTAATTCTTTTTAGCTATTAACTATTTAGTTGCTAAAAATATTTAACTCCATTTTTGGCTACCAATTATTCAGTCACCAAAAACATCATTTTATGTTTTTTTTTTTTTTTTCAATTAATTTGTTTACCACCTGTATGTATCCACCACAACCTATAATAGGTATAAAAACAAAACAATATATATATAACCATCCATTCCATAACACATATTTCACTTACAACCATCAAACAAAAAAGTTTCATTTATAATTTCAATTTCTATACAAACCAAGTATATATTCCAATTGGAAATAATAACTTTATACATAACAAATAAGCATACAAAAACAATGTCCTCTTTATACAAAAATATATGTACTACTACGCAAATTGTTTAGCACTTGTACCCTTTTTAAAACATTTGGGAAGTGTATTCGAATCCTTTATTTTTATTTTGGAAATCTTTGGTGTTGTTATACGTTGGTTCTAGAGGAGTATAATCCGATTTAAACTCGTTGGGTTTGGCTATTCACACTTGTTCTTGTCAAAAGTTCCTTGGAGACTTAGAAATTCTATTCTAAGGTCGACACCAGCCTTCCTAAGGGTCGACCCTTACTTGTTGGTGAAGTTTTTGAAAGTGTTGCTAGCAAATAGGGTCAACCCCCTCCTGTCTAAGGGTCGACCCCCTTGCTTGTGCCAGATTGTCTTTTCTACCTAAAGGGTCGACCTACCTGCCCAAAGGGTCGACCCTTGTGTGTATTTTTTCAGAATTTTGGGGTTCGAATGGGCCCTACCTTTGGGGGTTTTGGGGGCCTATTATTTTATTTGACCTTAGGGCTATTTGCTACTACTACAAATAAACCCAATCCACTTTTCTCTCATTACTTTTTCTCCTCTTTTCATCTCAAACTGTGATTTCTCTCTTCTCTCTCTAAAACTTGACTTTTCGTACCTAGATCTCTAGATCTACTCACCTAGAGTAATCTTTTCACCATGGTCCTTTGAGAAAGATTGTAGATCTTGTCAAGGACTTCCTTTTGGTCCGAATAGTTCGTGGTTTTGTCGCCTGTGAATTTTGGGTTGTCATCTCCACTTCAAGAGGTAGGGATTTCCTTGCTCCTCTCAAATACCTCATCTATAAATAGATATGTGGTAGATTTTATTGCATAAAAACCATATTCATTATAGACTTTCTTGAAAGCCATGAAAGGAAATCTAGGGTTGATATTTGTCATTGGAGTTGTTGAGTTGTTTGTTATTAGGTTATTTGGGAAATGATTTATTATGTTTGTGAAGAGAGGGAGGAAAGCCCTAATTTAATATTATTGTTATAATGGATTTAAAAGGGAGGGAGTTGAATAATCTTTAGATTTTGATAATATGGGTTGTATAATCGTGTTTATATCAAAAGGAAATAAAAAAGGAAGTAACAACGGTGTTGGTATTGTTTTAGACTAATCCTTTGAAGTTGAGTTGAGTTATGGTTTTGATACCAATGGAATTGGTTTTGTAAAATAAGGAGGATGGATTTGGTTTTGGTTTTGGTTTTGGTTTTGTAAAATGACAAGAATGAATTTTTAGAAAAATGGTTGGACACGTGTGATTGTAAAATAAAGAAAAGTGGTCTTTTTGAAAGAAAATGAAATCATCACGCTTCGTAAATTGAGAATGAACTTGGGGTCGGATTTTGGAACTTTTACATATTATCATTGTTCTTGGACTGACCGTCTTGTGAGAATTGGATTTTTGTTTTTCTTTTGTATTAAATGTAGAAATGGATAGATATGAATGTAAATGGTGGAGTTGGATGATTGTCATCTCTCATCTATTGAAATATGGATAGTTTATCTATTTTGGAGATTGTATATCTATTTAAAAATAACTGTATTGGGCTATCGGTGGATGATAGCTTTGATTGTTGTAGAAATTGCATATGGACTAGGTAAATTGAAATCAATCTTTTGTTGGTTGTCATTGAATATGACTATATTTATATACATTGTATATGTATGGTTATTTTGGAGTGGAGAGAGGATGTACTCCATTGTTTGAGTTTGTGTTTAAATACATTGCATATGTGTGAATGATTGTTTGGGGGGAGAAAGGGGATGGACTTCATTATAATTAAGTTGGCCGGAGTGTCCTGGGTGAAAGTCTCGAAATTATACATGGGTGCCTAGCCCGCGGACAAAATATCCATAAAATGGCAATTGTAGTGCTTGTATAGCCTACGTTTACATGGGTCCCGTTTGATGACTGCCCACGGACGAAATATCCGTGAAATAATACATGGGTTTCGTTTGACGGCTGCCTGCGGACAAAATATCCATGAAATGGAAGTTTGAAGTGTTTGTGTACTATTTGTGTTGATTGAGAACCACTGAGTTGTAGCCTCAGTTGGGTGTTTAAAATGTAATGAATTGGCTCATGAATTGAGATGGAATAAATTAATTTGAAATGAATTGTCATGAAATGAAGTAAGACTAAAATGACTAAAGATGTATCCTTGGATTACCGTGCTTAAGGCAGGTAGAGCGGGACTTGTTTATCATTATTGTCTCAGTATATCTATGTATATTATGGCCTATGATGGTGTAACAAGCCTCACTTTGATTTAGTCATATTTGCATACATTCATGTATGACCTTGTCTTGCTATGCTGTTTTTGCAAAGTTTTGCCTTGTCTTGTTTTGTTTGAGACTTGCCTTATCTTGCTTAAGCATTGCTTGCATGATTTTGTCCTTTACTTGGGTGTGGCCGAGGTCATCTTGAGTTTAGTTCACTGTGAACCTTTGTACTTAGAACTATTTCGAACCACTTGGTTGACCTTCACCTCCACCCGGCATGATAGCCGAGATGTCGCTTCAGTCGAGATGTTTTGCATCTAGTGATCTTTGTCCTTGGGCAGGTATGGCCTAGATCGAGGTGTGGCACATCCAGGCCAAGGTGTGGCACAGCTTAGTCAAGTGTCGTCCTCCCTAGCCGATGTCTTTGTTACCCTGTTGTCGAAGCTTTGTCTTTAGCCGATGTCATTGCTTGCCGATGTGTCTTGTCATCTAGCTTGTTGGTTACGCTTTGTCAGAGACTTGTCTTATCAATCAGTCACTTTTGAGTTGAACCAACCCGATAGTGCCACGTGTCCGAACTGAGTGTTAAGACAGCCGGCAGACCTAGAAACAAGTCATTTTGTCTCAAATCTTTGTTTTAGAGAGAGAAGCTCTAGAGGAAGAAGGAAGAGTTTTAGAGAGAGGAGTAGAGTTCCGAGCTTGATCTTTGAGGATCGAACCATCAGATTTGAGTTTTGAGGTTAGATTCTTGCCCTACTCTGGTTGTTCTTATTGCTTACTGAGCTGCATTGCATGATTGAATTCGTTTTGCACGCCATGCATTGATTTGAAGTTGGTTTTTGAAGAGAAAATAACGTTCATGAGTTTTTGGAGAAAAGTCTCGTTTTGGTCCGAAAGTTTGAAACAAGAACCATGTCTTTGTGTTTGTTCTTGCATGATCTTCTTGCATGGGTACCCAGATCCATATTTTGAACTCCCAGCATGTTTTGTTTTGTTATTAACTTAGATTCGGTGAGAATGCCGAGATCATTGCGTGCATGTAAAGCTTGTTTTAAGAATGTGATTGTAGGACTTTGACCTTTGCTTTGAGCCTACACCCGAGAAGATCTAGGTGAGTCGAATTTATAATAAAGCTATGTTATCAAGTTTTGACGAGCTTTGCTTTGCTTTGTTTTGAAAAGTATTTGTTAAGCATGAATGATTAGCTCTATTTTGATGTATCAAGTATAAACTTTGTTCTGATGTCATCTTTTGAAAGTCCCTCGTGCTGGAGGACTCTAAACTTTTGCAGCACTAAGTATAAAAGGATACGGTCCTTTCTTGTAAAAACTATCGTGTTAAAGCGAGCTACGGGCCTAAGTAACACAAGACCATCGTGTTAAAAAGAGCTACGGGCTTAAGTAACACAAGTCCCTTGTGCTGGAGGACTATAAACTTTTGCAGTACCTTGACTAATCGATTACGGATCGCCTCGTCTTTGTTTTGCCACTGACGGTTTACCGCGTGGATTTGTTTGTTTGGAAAGCCTGATTCGTGTTTTGCCGATGCCAGTAAGCATCCCTCGAGACTTGTAAGACTGGATAGATGAATACGGTTCATCCTTTGATTTGATAAGAATTTTGTTATGTTTTGTTTGAAAGGACTTCGGCTATATTCATACAAAACCTTTATTACTAGTACCATTCACTGAGTATCCAAGCTCACCCTCTCTATATATATGTAGGTGATGAGCAGGACGGGGGCGACGCCTAGATATGTTTTGCAAGTTTGTTTTGGATTCTGCTCACATCGGCTTGACTCATATTTATGTCGGCTTTGTTTTGTATTCATGTCGGCAATGTTGTATTTACGTCGGCAAATCTTGAAAATCATGCTTCTTGGCTTACACCTTTTGTATTTTGTGCATGTCGGCTCGAGAAGCCTTTTGATCAGGATGTAACTTGTAATTTGTTTATAAAGGACTGGATGAGGAACCACTTTGTACTTGTCATTTCATTCGAACTATGCACAGCTCTTGTGGACTACTTGTATTTGATTTATTGCTTCCACATTTGTGAGCCCCGTATATTATACTCTGATTGTATTTGATCTTTGTAAGTTGGCCTTCGGTAACCACGGGTTACTGGCCATCACGGCACCATTCTTCTAGGGGCGGTTTGGGGTCGTGACAGATGGTTATGGTTCTGGGAGGCCGAGTTGCCTCATTTGTCGAGTAGATAGTTATTGGTTTCATCTTGTTTTCCCTTTGTACTGAATATATATATATATATATATATAAAGACATGAATGTATTGGAAATGGACGTAAGTACTGTATTGAGATCGTGAATAATGTGAAGGACATCGAATACTTGTGAACATATTTCAAAAAGGCAAATCAGGTGTACGTCCGGAAAGTGTGAGAAAACCTAGCGGGCTTTGTGAGATTGTTTTCAGGAACTTGTTATTGTCATATGAATTTTGAAAAAGGTATCATGAAGAAAGAAAAGTAAAATGCTTATGTTGTTGAACAAAATGAATGATTTTGAGAAAAGTTCATATATAAGTATATTTTTGTATAAACTGTCACTATATGTATATGATATGACTTAAAGCATCATGATCATAGCTATCTGTATGTTGTTATTATTTAGGATCATATTGGGATCCCTACTGGACTTTATATTCATCCCACGTTGCTAATCCTTTTTCAGGCGAACGTCAAGAAGGATTTCAAGATCGAGGATCTTCTTTATGTGTTGGCCACGGGGCCTTTTATTTGTAGGCAGAATGCCATTGATGTAAAAGGGTTAAACCCTTTCTTTTAATTTAAAAGATGTAAGCCTATGGGCAATTTATTTATTTTTATCTCATGTTGCATTCATTTCATATTCGAATGAGAGAACCTTTAATAATAGTTCTCATTATTGTATCGAATTTTCGCACATGATCTCTGAAATTGTATTATAATAAAGGATTTGGTAATGGTATCTGTTGATATAAAAAGTGGGGCATGACAAAATGGCCATTTGGCATGGTACAAACTACCATGGTAATATGTACCACAACAAAACGTAATCTATAAACCACGGCAATAAATACAAGTTCAATGTCAAAAGTATTTTGTATCCCACCAAAAGTTATATGTACGATTCATCCGAATTCCACACAAAAAGCAGAGGACGACAAAAATTGGGACAGTTCAAAAGTGTAAATTATCCTTTGTACACAAAAATGGAAGATCCACATGTCTATGCAAAAAGCCATCTACAAAACAAAAATTATACCCATTAGTTCCATATAGCATTTGAACATAATTTCTATGCCAAAAAAAGTTATTAGATCTATAAAAGGATTTTTCATTATTTTTTTTTTTTTTTGTCTAAGGTGTATACGTAGTTTCATCCCTACAATCATAATATTTTGAAAATGAAATTAAAATTACTGAAATGTTAAGAACCTAAATAACGCAAAGTGCACAGGAGTACAAGTCCAATTAGCCTCTAAAAAAATGACAACCAATGTAAGGTCGTGCAGCATATATATCCAGCAGTAACGAGGAAATTTTAGCCCCTAAAAAACTACAATTAATGTAACGTTGTGCAGCATATTCAACAGTAATAAGAAAAAAATTAGCCCCTAAAAAATGACAATTATGTAAGGTAGTGCAGCATATTCAGCAATAATGACATAAAATTTCTTTGTAAAACAACTTAGCAATGCTTATTTGTCGAACCAGAATGTGATTAAAGGTCAACCTTAAGGTTAAATTAGACTCTGGATCGTATGTTTCTCTCCAGTTTGGCTCTTTATGACCTTGTTTGGTTGTCATATTTAGAAGAAAATGTCATGTTATTGAGTAAATGTTGCAATGTACTGAGAGATCATTGAAATGGCTTTGCCTATTGCATATAAGCTATGACAATGCAATAAATTAGGCCATTGATTAGTCAATCCAAACCACCTAGAATCTTATAAATGGACCTATCTATATGATCATTCTCATCATTGAAATGGTTCGGGGGCTGCTTTGCATTTTCGCCCCCCGAACGGCCTTTTTTTTTTAAACTAAGTTTAAGTTGTTTTTCACTCAAACTCCCAACTATGTGTGCTAATTACATCCTGTCTGTCCCCACAAGTCCTATTTGTCATGAGGAAGTTACCCATGACATCCATAGAGGGGTTCGGGGAGATGCTTTGCTTTTTCGGCCCCGAACGACATTTTTCGACTAAGTTTACAGCGTTTTTCATGCCAACTCCCAACCTACATGTGCTAATTATATCTCATCTATCTCCACAGGTCCTATTTGTCACGAGGAAGTTACATGTGACATCCATAGAGGGTTTGGGGGCTGAAATAACTTGAGTTTAGGAAAAAAATTTAGAACTACTTGGCATTAAGATTTTTGTTCTAAAACAATTTGCAATTGGTAAAAAAAACAAAATTACATGTCAAGCCTAAATAAACAAAATTACATAATTAGCTATTAAAATTAAGAAATCCTCAAATCAAGCCTAAATAAAATAAATCAAATTTCATTCTTCCAACCACATGTCACAAAGGTGCAATGAATGCTAAGTTTCAACAATAAGCTCTGCACATACTACCTTCATCCAGGTAATTCTTCTACAAGTTTTTATGCACTTGTTCAGCCTATGTTAGTGCTTCTAATAGTATATCAGTGTCTTAGGCGTGTTTCTAATAGCATATCAGGTCTTAGGCTGCTTAGGACTCCTCCATGAGCCTCTCATGACTTCTCAAGACTACAAACTTCTCTCTTGAGGCTCCCAAATGCTTTATCTTTGCTGCAACCTAGATGTTAAGGTTTGAATAACTTTCTATTTTTTAAATTTATTCAAGTAACCTCTGTATCAAGCTTTTTTTGGCCTTTACAATGTATAAACTTACACTTAAGACTCAAATGCCTCACTTTTAGCCCACTCTAGTTGTCTTCGTCTAAGACCAATACAACTTATTTTAGCCTTACTCAATATTCAAGGACAGAACCAAGATTCATACACGGAGGGGGCCAAGACCAGGCACATATATATGTGTTAGACTAAGCAATGGTGGTTTTAAAATATTAATTTTTTTATCTGAGCAACTCTCAATAGGGCATGTTTGGTTGTCAGATCATTTTTTTTAAAAATTAAATATAAACAAAATTACTGATTAGGATTGATATTTGCAGTGCTAGTGCCTTGGCAAGGACCATAATTTCCTACAAATCAAACGCAGTAACCCATAATTTTGGACATCAAGAATAAAACCATTTTGGACATCAAGAATAACATAATTTCATACAAATCAAACACAAAGTACCCATAATTTCACAAAACTAAAATCAAACCCATTTTGGACATCAAGAATAACATAATTTCATACAAATCAAACACTTCAACCAAAGCCATTTACAAAATCAACACAAAAGTAAACAACAAAAATCATATAAACCCTAGATGAAGTGTGAGAGATGGGGAATTACGGGAAGGGAGAGAGAGAGAGAGAGATGGATCGAGAGGGACAGACCCAGATCAACACGCACAGAGAGAGAGAGAGAGAGAGAGAGAGAGAGAAAGAGGACCGAGAGTGACAAAGACAAAGAGACAAAATCCTGTTATTTGCGACAGTGGCGGTGTTGATTTCCGACAGCGGTGGGGAGCAACGGTGGCTAGCGACGTGCGACGGTGAAGCAGGCATCAGGTTTGGTGGTGAGTGGTCTGTGTGTTTGTGAAACAAAAGGGAGGGCGCCAATATATTTACGCTTTCCTAAAAAGAATTTCCAACCTTTAACAACTAAACTTCATTTGTTGCCAAATAAGAGTCAATAACGACAAAAGTTTTTGTAGCTGTTTGATGAATTTGGCAACTAAATATTTCTTTTCTCAGAAAAAACTAATCAAACAACGATTGAATTTTTTTAGTCATTGATAGGATATATTTTTCGACTAAATTATTTGGTCGACAAAGAGTTCCCTAATAAACAAGCCTATTTTTTAGTGACTAAAACTTTTTTGGTCTGCAAAAGACTATGTACGCTGACTAAAACTAGAATTAGTAGCCTAAAATATAGACAAATGCTGACTAAAAATTTTTTAGTCGCCTATTTTCATATTTGTAGCGACCAAATTTAATTTTAGTTGCCAATAACTAATTAGACCAATAGGAAAATTATTCGGTAAAGGTCTGACTTTTGGTGACCAAAAAAGTTTTAATTGCCAAATTTGGTAGCCAAAGGTGCATTTTGTTGTAGTGAGCTGAAATTTCCTTCTTTTCTAGCAACAAGAATGAAGTGGATTCTCTCTCTCTCTCTCTCTCTCTCAGTTTCCTTATAGCGACCCCGGTCTTTCCCCATTTGGTTGTTGTATCCGGACTTAAGTTTCGTGGATCCCGTTACTATATATTTACTGTTATCGTCCTTTAATTCCTTATTTTTGAGTTATAAGATGCATTGGGCAGGTTTGTTACAGGTTGGTTGAACTTAGAAACCAAGGGTAGTTGCCTAGATTTTTGCCTTCACGCTCGAGCGGAGCTTTTGACGCTCGAGCGGGCCCTTTGTTGTTGCTTCTCCGCTCGAGCGGGAGTTTTGACGCTTGAGCGTGATTTTCCACCTTCCAGTATTTCCTCTGCAGTGTTGGACGCTCGAGTGTGAGTTTGTGTGTGACACTCGAGCGGGGAGTTTTACACTCGAGCGGGGACCTGGTTCAGCAAAAGTTCTGGGAGTGTGTATCCGCCGCTCGAGCAGGATTTTTGATGCTCGAGCGGGAGTCTGTGAGTGACGCTTGAGTGGGGGTTTCCACGCTCGAGCGGGGCGACTCTTATATAAAATCGAGATCCGACTTTTTGGATCACTTTTTCATCTCCCTTTTGTTTTTAAAACCCTAGAACCGTCTTCTCTCTCTCCCTACACACCTTCTCTCTAAGGTTTCATCTCCTTTTAGTGTGTTTCTACCCTAGGCTCTTTATTAAAAAGATAGAGGGTCACGAGAGCTTTATTTTAATCTAAGAGTTTGGCGGTTTGGAGCACTTTGGATTTTGGGTCATCATCTCCATCATCTCCATTTGAGTTCTTCACTTCGAGGTAGGGATTTCCTACTCCATATTATAGGTTTTGTCCTAAGTTTTGGTATTTTTGATATGTTGGTGTCGTTTGGTAATTTTGGAAAAACTAGGGTTTGTATCATAATTTGAGAAATAGGGAATTGTTTATATATTAAATTCCATGTGATTGTGAGTCATGAAAAATGACATAGGTAGTGTCAAGATGATAAAATTGAACCTTAGGGTTAATTTTGAGAGAAGGGGAAAAGCCCTAATTGTTGTAATAAATTAATTTGTATAATTAATTTTGGAAAAAATGTGGAATTGAGTTTAATTCATGAAATTGGGAAATTATGAGATAAATGGTGTAGTTGAATGGTTTAATCAGTCACCTATGAAAATGTTGAGTTTACATTTGTTGATACATTTATTTCCTGTTTAGAAATAACTGTTTTGGGCTATCGGTGGAGGATAGTCGTGATTGTTGTAGACATTGCATGTTGATTAGGGAAAACTGAAACTAATCACATTGAATGAGTCATTGAATATGACAGTTGAATTAATACAGCGAATCTGTGTATTGATTGAATGTTGTGTATGACAAATGTTTAATACATTGTATATGCATATTGTTTGGGAGAAGATAGAGGATGTACTCCATGGTTTGAGGGAAGATAGGGGATGGACTCTCAAACCTGTTTAGGAGGAGAAAGGGGATGGACTCCATTAGTACAGCGAATATGTGTACTTATTGATTTATGGAAGTGTTTTAGTATGAGCCTTAACCTCAATTGATTTATTGATATTGGAAGTAATGTTGATATAAGATGTAAATCTCATTACTATTGTTTGGCCAGGTTCTGAGCCATGTCTGTATAATTGGAAAGTTGATTAATAACGTAAAGCGAAACATGTCATGGACATTATTATCATGAAACTGTAAAGTGATATAATGGATTTAACTGTGTTAACCATCTATCGAATGCTATTGCTTTAGTCAATTCTTATATTTGGCTTAGTATATTTCTGTTGGTCATGGCTCACCCTATCGGAACATCATTTTCAGGTTCAGGTGATATGCTACCTCCAAGGACTTAGCTTGGAAGGATTTGGAGTTGAAGACTCTGTTTAGTTAGTTGTTATTTTGTTTTATTTTGATATTACATGTAAACTCAAGCCAAGGGCTTAACGTGTAATTGAGTTAGTACTCAGACTTTTGTGTCTAAGTGTTGGCTTGGAAAGCTGTAAGCCCGTAGGGCATTTATTTTTGATGTTACATGTAATGTCTTTTAATAAGAATACTCTGATAAATGGAATAATGTTTTGTTTTCTTTTACCAATGCATGTCAATATTGTGTATATTATGGGTTTATTTTGAGGGCGTTACATTCCTTCTCTCTTTTTTTTCCTTTTTCTCCCCCCCCTTTTTTTTTTTCAAGCAAAGAAGTTGAGGCCATCCCTCAAAATATTACACATATACATACCTTCATCTCTTGACCCACACAAGGACACGTGCACACACACTTGTCAATACACCCACAGAATTGCGCAGTACACCCATAGAATTTCTTAGCACCCCCACACCCACATACACCCTCAATTCTAGTTTGTTTCATAATTCAATTTATGTTTAGGATTAATTTAAGTAAGCAACACTTAGTCTTAATAAATCTTGATTAACACATAATTAAATTGATCATACCGAATCACAAATCCCACATAATTTAATTAGTCTAATTTGACTTCCATTAGAGCCCAATTAATTATATTAAATTTACCAATCTGAATTAGATTTTTATTCAAACTCCCAAAAGGCTCCAAAAATTAAACTATACGTATTTCTATCCTCAATTTTGGCTTCTTAAATTATTAAGGCCTTCAATTTCAGCTTAAACTTCAATATCTTCGTCAATAGATTACATATTTAATTAAACACCTCATAAATAAATTTAATTCATAATAATATTAGTCCCAAATCTCATGACTTGATCAACTCCAATTTGGACCCATTTAATAAAATCTCAATTTTACTAATATGAATTGAATATTTAATTAAACTCCCATATGGTTCGATATTCAAAATTAAAATAATTTAATTCACTAATTATACTCTCTTGTGCCATTTAGGCTTTAAATTTTTAATTCCAATATAAATCCTTAATCAAATCATATATGAATCAGACTGAATAATTCCCATAAATCTCAAATTGAATCAGAATAATGAACAATTAAAATTCAAATCTCCTTAATTAATTAAATGCTAATTATTATATGTGGTGGAGTCGTCACACATGTATTTTTCTAACTATTTCTTCGATTTTGGCTTGCCTTGGTTGACTACTAGGTGAGCATTTCTTTTTAGCATATTGCATGTATGTTTGTGTTACCATATCAAGCAAATTAACATGAGGCTAATTACTTATTTGATATGTCTCTTTGAATGCCTTTGGATGAAGACTAATTCGCTTAAGTTGGAATGTCTTTGATTAATGTGCATATGAGCTCGCTTTTTCAAGTAGCACATTTGAAACTCTTTTAAAAAACAAACGTGAAATCAAAACATTCCAAAGCGAGTGACTTAGTCTATACTTGTGTGTCTTACATAAGTTAGCATAATAAATCAAAACAAAAGCATATAATGTAAATAAGAATCACATCATGATTACACTACTAAAAATCGAAACTTTTACGACGGTCATAAACGTCGCAAAAGGTGTACATAACATCGCAAAAGATTTTTTGTGACAGAGTAGCGATGGGAAATGGAGGGTGGCGAAGGGGGGTGTGACAAAAAGTATATATGATGGTTACAGACCGTCGCTTTCTTGTAACGACGGCTAATCAATGGTTTTTTGGGATGGTTTAACCTCACACAAAAGGAGAAAAAGCTTACTTTTAGTGATGATGTTGGTTGTCGTCGCTAAAACTTTTTTAACGATGGTATTGGATGTCGCAAAAAGTATTATTAGCGACGGCCTAAAACGTCGCTAAAAAAGTAGAATTAAAATAATGTCGTATTCGCGATAGTTTAAATAAAACGTCGCAAAAAAGTAAAATTAAATTAATACCATATTTACGACAGTTTAAACCGTCGCTAAAGATTTGAACTACGATGTATATGTGATAGGTTAACCCATCACTAATAAAATGTAAGGAAATAATGATTACATTAGCAACAATTTATTATTGTCGCAATAAAATTATTTTCATAAAATCAATATATATTTTATTAATTCATCTCCTATACAAATTATTAATATTTTCTAAAATAAAATACATTCACATTCACATCCACATCCACATCCACATTCACATTCACAAAATCATACGTATATATGTATCTATAACAATTGTCAACCAAATATTCTTTACAAAAATATATAAAACATCCTCCAACAATACTAACAATTTTTTATATTCAAGAACTTAAATTTTTGTATCTAAAGCAAAACCAAAGTATCGACAATACAAATAAAAAAACATATATATTATAACTTATTTTAATATCAACAATAAGCTCTAATATCAATATGCAAAGATATCATCGCGTACTCAAAAGGGATTGCATCTGCAAAAAGAAACCCAAAAAAAAATAAAAAATCATCATTTAAAATATAATTAATTTCATGCTTATAGAAAATGTAAAATATTTGACATTTATTTCAATAAATAAATAAATAAGATTGTAAACTGCAATATCGATATGCGAAGATCTCATCACGTTCGAAAAAGAGTTTATAAAGGATAAGCTTCCACAAACGGAAATTAGGCTTCAAATTCGAAACCGGGAAATGGTTTCGAGTCCTGTCTTTTTCTACAAGTCATTTGTGCCTAGTTAGCCATGTGTGTCAAGTTTCGTTGACATCCGATGCTGTTTGAGCATTTTAGTGAGTCAACCGGTTTAGAAAAAAAGTTCGTAAATAACAAGTTTTGATAAACAAAAATTAGGCTCTCGATTCAAAACCAGGAATCGGTTTAGAGTTTTGTCTTCTCCTACAAGTCATTTGTGCCTAGTTAGTCGTGCGTCTTAAGTTTCGTTGACATTCGATGCCGTTTGAGCATTTTAGTGTGTCAACCCGTTCGAAAAAGAGTTTGTAAATGACAAATTTTCACAAACGGAATTAGGCTCCAAATTCAAAACTGGAAAACGGTTTTGGGTCCAATCTTTTTCAACAAGTCATTTGTGCCTAGTTAGTTGTGTGTCAAGTTTCGTAGACATCCAATGCCGTTTGAGCATTTTAGTGTGTCAACCGGTTCGAAATAGAGTTTCTAAAGAACAAGTTTTCATAAACGGAAATTAGGCTCTAGGTTCAAAACTGGAAATCGGTTTAGACTTCCGTCTTCTCCTACAAGTCATTTGTGCCGAGTTGGTTGTGTGTGTCAAGTTTTGTTGACATCCGATGCCGTTTGAACTTTTTAGTGAGTCAACCGGTTCGGGAAAAAAGTTTGTAAAGAATATGTTTTCATAAACGAAAATTAGGCTTGAGATTCAAAACCGAGAAATGGTTTCGAGTTTCGTCTTATCCTACAATTCATTTGTGTGCAGTTAGCTGTATGTGTCAAGTTTCATTGACATCCGATGTCGTTTTAGCATTTTAGCGTGTTAACCAATTCAAAAAAGAGTTTCCAAGGAACAAGTTTTCATAAACGAAAATTAGACTCTAGATTCAAAACCGGGAATTGGTTTCGAGTTCTGTCTTCTCCTACAAGTCATTTGTGCCTAGGTAGTCGCGTTTGTCAAATTTCATTGACATTCGACGCTGGTTGAGCATTTTGGTGAGTCAACCGGTTCGAAAAAGAGTTTTTAAAGAACAAGTTTTCATAAATGGAAATTAGGATCTAGATTCAAAACTAGGAATCGATTTCGAGTCCTGTCTTCTCCTACAAGTCATTTGTGCCTCATTAGTCGCGTGTGTCAAGTGTCGTTGATATCTGACACCATTTGAGCATTTTGGTGAGTCAACCAGTTCGAAGAAAAGTTTTTAAAGAACAAGGGTGTGTTTGGTTTGTGTTTGTAGAGTAGTTTTTGAAATAAAAAGTACGAAAACTTGTTTGGTTTGCCTTTTTTCAAAAATAGTTTTGGAAAATTATTTTGGGGAGAGAGTTTTAAAAAAAGTGATTGATTTGATGTGTATGAGAGAGAGTGATTTTGGAAAGTAGGTAACCAAACAAAATTTTGAGATTTTTTGTGAAAATATTTGTTTGGTTTGATTACTCTTGAATATTTGTTTGTAGAGAATTTTTCACAAAATTTTTTCTAAAAAACAAACCAAACAAGGCCCAAGTTTTCATAAACAAAAATTAGGCTCTAGATTCAAAATTGGGAATCGGTTTCGAGTTCTGTCTTCTCCTACAAGTCATCTGTGCCTAGTTAGTCGTGTGTGTCAAGTTTTATTGACATCCGACGACGTTTGACCATTTTAGTGAGTCAACCGGTTTGGGAAAAAAGTTTCTAAAGAACAATTTTCATAAACAGAAATTAGGCTCTAGATTCAAAAGCGGGAATCGGTTTGAGTTCCGCTTCTCCCACAAGTCATTTGTGCCTAGTTCGTCGTGTGTGTCAAGTTTCGTTGACATCCAACACCGTTTGACCATTTTGGTGAGTCAACCAATTCGAAAAACAAGTTTCTAAATGACAAATTTTTAAAGTGTTTGAAAGTTTTACCTCATCATCTGGTGGTGGTGGTGTACGGAGGTTCTCATCGGCTTCATAATCCATAGGTTTACGATGGCCACTCAATGCATCCGGTACCTAAGATATTCATGGTACTCTTTGTTAATCGTATTTGTCTTCAATAATAGAATTGTGCTGAAATTAGATACTTATAAAACATAATTTATACCAAACCTGTTTGTTGTGATTTGTACTCCTTTCTTGGGACACAATAGCCAACATTTCAGCTTTCATTTGTTGTATCTGTGTCGAAAGCTCTGCTCACATCTCCTCCCTCAATTCATCTCTAATCTTATCCCTCAGCTCTTGTCTCAACTCCGTACGAACTTTTGAAGCATCCCAATTAGCTTGCTTTACGGTTGTATCTGACATTAACGAATCATCGTAATGAGGTGGAAATGAGTAGATTCTAGAATGCTAGCTACGACAATTTGAAAACCAATGAACAAAATATTTCAATTAGCTATAGTAATAATGAAAGACATTGCAACTTAAAGACTGGCTACAATAGCAATACAATTTTGTCAAATACACTAAGGCAATCATTATACTATCTTGAGCAACTGAAAGAGAACATGTTAGCCGCTAAAAAAATTTGCATTAGCAAAATTAACATCATGATAAGCATCACAACATAACTAACGACACAACACCAGCAGTTGAATTATGTCAAATAAATGTACTAATGCTGGTCATTTTAGTATCTGAAGAAATTGGAGGACAATTTCAAACCTTCGCAATCTCCGGATGTGATTTGCATTTCTGTTTCAAGAAGTATTCCACTACTTTCACATCATGGTTTGTCACTTTCTCTATACTTTTAACTTCCAAGGCATCATTTATGGTAAATCCATCAATCAATCCTTGCAAGTAAGACTGTGCTTCCCCACTGAAGCTTAGAACCTTGGTAACTTCAGGAATTTCTGAAAGCTTTAACGACCATCTACTCTGAATGAGGGGTTTAATTGTTAAGAAATGAACATTTCACAGTTAAAAAATTACCAAAAGAAAAAGAATCAAAAAAATTCACAAAGAGAAAAAATTCAAATATAATGAAAGTGGATACAAATATTAATGACAATTGGAAGAATCAAATTAACCAATCTTTAACCACCCCTGCATTCCATGGTATGCATAGCTAATACCATCTATTTCAGACACTAAATGGGAACAACACAAGTGATTTATGCATTTCTAAGGTTGAAGCAGGACAAAGGCTTTTCATAAACATACTTCCTAGTGACAATAGATATTAGCAGAACCACCATCAACAAGTGTGACAATCTTGTTGATCTTGGTTGCATAGCTGGAGTAGATCTTATTATTCTTATTTTTGCGATAAGTAGCTGGAGTAAAAACTTGCTGACATCAGCATATACTGTCCACTCACAAGTGATGACACCCCGAAGTTTGTATTACAACAAAAGGGGATTTCCTAGTTCTAAAAATTGTTTTCTTTATGTTTTTAGAGTCTAAATCCTTTAGAAAATTTGTTCTTACAGCCACTGAAGAACTCAATCCAAATATCTAAGTCAAATCAAAGTGCAATTAGTCAATTGACTTAACACGTAAATTTGTAAGATCCAAACTCAATCAAGCAATGGGTCAAGTACAGTGATATCATCTAAAAAATGATCAAATCTTGTTTGAATCGGCATAACCAATTAGTCAAGTTACCATACTCTAGTGGATAGCTCAACCAAAGAGAAATTCTAAGTCTATGCTTATAAGCTGCTGCAGAATAATTCATCATAGCAGCAACAGCATCATCGACACTTTTTGAATTGCATACAGCTCACTAGTTATTATTCATAAACTTGTAGCATTCATCTGTCTATCTGCCAATCAGTCTTCCATCTTTCTCTCTACACAGATATAGAAAGAGACACACACACACACACACATACATACACTTTGCAATGTTTTGCCGCAAGGATCACTTAATAGTTTTCTGTTGCATACTAGTTTTATATCAAAATGATGCATTGTCTTGTAATTTTCTTGATGTATTATCAGCTAATTCAGCTAATATACCAATCTCAAAAATACATTTTGAATTGATGCATAGCATGCGAAGAAGAATAAGGTCAAATTAGCAATTTCACACAGGCCTACCTTATGTAATCTAGTTTCAAGTTATTTTGAGTCTTCATTTTATGTTATTTATGAATAAGTATGTTTTTGAACAGATTTGTTGGTAATTAATTAAATAGTCCTAAATTTCCTAAAACATAAATATGATTATGAAGCTCACTGAAAATATTCTCAGACAAACTTGCCTAAATGATTTGAGGATGGTTTAGAATATGGTGTCGCTAACAACAAAATGCCGTAAAAACCATCAAAGGACAGATGAATTTTATATAAAATTTCAGTCATGGGCATCTCAAAACTCCTTCAAAAGGATTCCCATCAATTTTGGCCATCCAAATGATATCAATCCTCATTCGGGGATTCCAAAACCAAGTTATCAAGACTCATTGACTATTTATTAATATACATGGTTGAACAATGCTAGAGTTTAGCTTTAAAAAAACACAATTTACAATACTTTAGCTGAACCAAAATTTTTGCAGAAGCATAAATGATTTGAATTTAAGCATAGTCTGGTTCCAAGCAATTGTGGAGATACTTTTTTCCAATAAGCTGCACAGTGATCTTAATAGTATATAACACCACTTGGAAACATCTGTCCATACATCAACACCGCTTGGTAAAAATCACCATTGGTGAGATGGGTCTGGATAAGACTATTCCAAGGAAATGTATCTGAAAGAGGCATTTTTGTCGAGCACCTGGTGGGTGGACAACAATTCCCAGGAAACAGAATCAACGACGGAGACCCCAGGGCAGCAGCTTTAAAGATTACAAGTCTCATTCTCTTTGCAATTATTATTATAATTGTAAATGAAAGGTTTATTGAATGGGTTATGGGAACAAAAGTTGGTTTACTAGTTTTGGAGAACGCATGCTGTAAGTGTCTTTCTCAGGCAAATTACAAATGCTTTGAGAACTTTGGTATTTCCTCTGGTGGTTGTGAGGCTCTAACTTATCATCCATAAGCATCAAAGTAAAGGCTCGAAACCCATTAAGTTACTTCCCCCATTGTAGCTTTCCCCATATCTTTTTATTTTTCGGTAAACAGTTAAGACTTCCAATAAAAATATGCTAATGGTCACAACATACATGTGAATTCATTAGAATCACAATTAGAACTAAATCCCATTCCTATGTATTGTAGAAACGAGGATTATGTATATCCACAAGGGCTGGAACATACCTCCATGCTTTGATAGGGCTAAATCAGGTACAACATCTTCCTTTATTATACCTTTCTCAAGAAAATTAGAGATGCTTTCACGCACAACCATTTCATTCAAATTTGATTTGGTAGTACCATCAAAATGTTTCATCATTTTGGAATGATAGTTTCTTTGAGATCCTTGGCATTTCCTGCTATGATTGTCAGGCTGTGATTCCTTATCTGAAAACATCATCAGAGCTTCCATTTTTTAGTAAATACTTTGAATTTGCAATAAACAAATACTTTAATAATTTGAAGAAAAGCGTGAATTTATAATAGAACCATGTGTATCACTGAAACCATTGCCCTACAAGTAGAACTAGAATATACCTCTACACATTGACAGAGTTGAACCTGGTTGAGCATTTACTTTGTTAACGTCTTTCTCAAAGAAGTTGGAAATGCTCTTCCCTGTGATTATTACATCAAACTTTGATGCCAGGGCATCACCACAAGGATTTGCCATTTTGGATGAACAGATGTTTTGAGAACTTCTGCGTTTGTGGAGCTCTGAAAGCATCAACACAACTTCCATTTAAACCAACAATTTGTCAAGCAAAAGATCATAGCAAAACGGCAATAAAGTTCCTTCCTACACAGCTCACATCTTTCCATGTTTCAATAAATACTTTTAACTTTCTAATAGACAATACTCTAATAATTAGTACAAATACATAACGCTTTAATTAATTTATATTGACTTATCAACTAGAATAGAACCTTGTGAAGCATTGAAACTATGTCCCAAGAGGAAGAACATGGTCCTAAGCAATGACAAGAGAAGAGGCAGTTGTGCATCTAAATTATCAGAGAAAATACTTTTGACTTTCCAATGGAAAATACTCTAATAAATAGTACAAAACGCTTGAATTAATTTATATTGCCTCATAATCTAGAATAGAACCCTATGAAGCATTGAAAGCATGTCCCAATAGGAAGAACATGGTTCTAAGCAATGATAAAAGGAAATGCAGTTGTGCATCTGCGTTATCAGTGTCTTTCTCAGCCAAATTATAAATGCTTTGAGAACTTTGGTATTTCCTCTTGTGGTGGTCAGGGTCTAAATTCTCATCTGAAAACATCAAAGTAAAGGCTAGTGTTATTGTCATAGCCCAAGCCCATCAAGTTAAGTTACTTTCGCCATTGTAGCTTCCCCTATGAGTTCATACCATTCCATTTTTTTGATAAACTCTTAAGACTTCCAATAAAAAATATGCAACTGGTCACAAGATATATGTGAATTTATATAGCCTCACATTTAGAATTAAATCCCATTCCCATATATATAGGCCAACATTCAAGGGATTTTTGGTGAAACCCCCTTTTTTGGGCCTTTTTTTTAAGATAAAGGACAACTCAATGAATTCTCCTTCAAAAAGCCCCTGAGTAAGAAAAGCCCGGCTCAAAAGGACATTCTATAATTTGTATTTTTTTTGACCATATTGCCCTCATATATATATCATATATTTGAACAATCTTAGCTTATGTATACACCGATCTTGAAGACGATCTGCGAAGTGAAGATGATCTGCAAAATCCATGAAGACGATCTCAAAGTCTGAAGATCTTACCGCCGACAATCTCGCCCTTGGTCAACAATACACGATCTCACCATCCAAGATCAACACTCTCAATTAAATAAGAGATTACATTGCAAAGCTGTATAAATCTGTTGCTATTTTTTATTTGTTTTTGTTGATTTTCCGAGTTCAATCAGGTGTGTGCTCTATTTTTGTTTGACATAATGAGAGTAAAATTTTACTCTGGTTAGTGCTCTGGTTTGTGCTCTGCTATGTGCTTTATCTTTGTTTGATAAAATGAGAGTAAAATTTTACTCTGGTGTAATCTATTATGTTTTCTTAACATGCAAGTAAAATTTTACTTTATTTCAAAGTAAAATTTTACTATATTTCAGAGTAAAATTTACTCTAAATTGAAAGTAAAATTTTACTGTGTTGTTGAATGTTTGTCTATATAGTTTCTGATTTGTTTTTTGGTAAAATTTACTTTGAATCTTCAAGTAAAATTTTACTTTATTTCAGAGTAAAATTTTACTGTATTTCAGAGTAATATTTTACTGTGTTGTTGAATGTTTGTCTATGCAGTTTCTAATTTGTTTTTTAGTAAATTTTACTATATTGTTAAATGTTTGTCTATTTGTAAGAGAATAAACTTTATTTTTCATTAACCAGAGTAAAATTTTACTGTTGCGAAAACAAAGTACATACTTGATAAATGAACTATAGTCGAATTTTACTTTAGATCTATGAACAAAAAAACAAAAAGCTCTTGATTTTTTTATTGTAATATGTCAATTTATCATTTTTTTGACATATATGAGGTCATTTATCTCAGATCTGAAATTATTGATCTCAAACATGAGTTTTATAGGCATCAAATCTGAGATGGTGATGGATTTCAATGGACGATTTCAAGATTTCGATTTTGTGAGATGGATCGAAGATGGAGCTCAAAAAGGTTTAGGGTTTAGAAAGAGAGAAAATAAAGGTAAGAGAGAGGATACCAGTAATGTGGAGATAGAAAAGAAGGGAAATGGTTCAATAAGGGTTTTGGATTATATAGAAGGGTATTTCAGTCTTTTCATCATATTTTTTCATTTGAGGGACTTTTGAAACTATTATTTTATTCGGTGGGCTTCACACACAAAAAAAAAAAAAAAAAAAATCCCATAGAAGGGGCTTTTCACCAAAAATCCCAACGTTCAACTATGATAGATATGAATGTTTATAATTTGGGTTTGAGCCAAAAACCTATGTATAGATCTCTTTAATTCCGTCATCATCGTTTCTATGACTTGACTAAAGTGCTAAAGACAAAACCAAAAGAAATTTAAAAAAAAAAAAAAAATCTCGAAATCGAATATATGAAACCGAAAGAAAACAGAGAGACATACAGAGATCTGACTTTAGAGGGCTAAATCGTCGAACAAACTTGCACATACATCTCCTCATTTATTTTTTCATCATCAAGTCTATTAATCAATCAATTGCAATAATGAAGATATATAAAAAAAAAAAGATTAATAAAGAGAAAAACTGAGATTGCTTTATTTTTATAGATAGACTACAAAAATACAGACAAAAAATAGCAATAAATGACTAAACAAAACAGCAAATAGAGGAGGGTTATTATTTTACGGGGATTTTAACCTGTAATACAAATTTCGAATGCAGAGAGAAAACCCTTACCTTCAAACTCTAGGTTTTTATGAATTTCAAATCATAAATTTCAAATTCGTAGTACAAATATCGACTGCAAAATTCTTATATTAAAACCTAGAGAAAGAGAGAGAGTCATTACCTTCAAACTCTGGGGTTTTTGAAGGAAGTAAAAGAGAGAGATGAAAACAGATGAGTGCAAACTGCAAATAAAAATACAAATTTTGGATCTGTAAGACCATTGGGAGAGGTACCAATTGCACGTTGATGACTCCAAAAGCTTTAAGAGAGGGGATATCCATGTACTGACCGAGATCGATGGCGAGATCAAGAGAGTGGGCGCTGATGTTGGCTTGGTGAAAGTGGATCAACAAACTGATGCCAATGGGAGTGAACTCGTAGATAAAAGATAGAGAGAGAGAGAGAGAGAGAGAGAGAGAGGGAAAAACGAAAAAATCAAAGGTGCCAAGCACTTAAGAATGTGGGAATTTTGGTGTTTTTTTTTGGCTATTAGCGACGACACAATGATGTCGATCACAAAAAAAAAAAAAATTATATATATATCTTTACGTTGGGAGAGAAGAACGGTCGCAAAAAATGAGCCTTTCACGATGGCTATAGGTTTGCTGTCGCAAAAACCATTAAACATATGCTTTCTTTTTTTGAGATAGAAATTACCATTGCAATAAGTTACCATTGACAACGGAATATTAACCGTCGCAAAAAGAAACTTTTTGCGATGACAACGTATGCCGTTGCAAAAAGTTCCGTGTCATATACCCCTTTTTTCTAATAATGGTCGTACAGGCCGATCTTTGATTGGGTGAGTAGGGTGTTCCATTCATGACCTTCCCCTCTCGTACTTAAGTTCCCGAACTGAGACACTTTGGTTATGACAGATAAGTGGCCTTTGGCATGAGTCACAGGTTTCCTAAATTTTTCAAAAATATTTAGGTGGCGACTCTGAAATTTGGCAATGCAGTCCATTTTTGGCATTTTTTATTGTAAATTGATTTTCCAAAGATTTGTCAGATTTGAACTCTCGTTTGTGTTTTTCTGTTTCACATTGCACTTGTGAAACTAGATTCAAAACCATGGGAGTCTGAATTGTAAGGCTATCGTATCCAAGGAGACTAACCCCTCCGAGGAGCACGAAAAGCCAGCTACAGATACTATGTAGAAGAATTGTTCTTGGTTTTGTGTTATGAGTTTTCTAAGTGACAATGTTTGTGGTAGTCTTCTACATGTTTGCTTTTTGCTCATACGGTGGGTTTTTGCTGGATCAGATTTATAATGTAGAAAATTTCATATGTGAATTCATCCAACACCTAATGGGGTTGTCTTGCATTTGAGGTCTGGCATGTTTTGCTATATAACATGATGACTTGGGTTCTTATTAAAGTTGGAAAGTTTATTAGGTTATTGCATTTGTCTCACATCATAACATCAAGTTCCATTAAAAATGCCTTTCCATTAAAATTATATTTAAGGAGAGCTAACAAGGTTATTTCATTTTTGCCATATGCTCTCAGAGCTACATGCATCTTTTCCATGCATTAATTAATAATATATCATGTTATCTTGTTATTTGTATGACTTCTAATTATTCTTGAAAAGTCATCTTTTGCTTCGTCCTTTGTTGCCGTCACACAAACTAATCATCCTTGATCATTAATGTCATGATCTGTTTTGTATTAGTAATCTTGGTTGTTTTGATGAGATAAGAAGACCTCATTTTTTGGATTGTATGGGGAAAATGCACTGATTGATGAGCTTGATAAAATTACTCATTAAAGAGTTTTTAAAAAAAAAACTTTTCAGAATGAATTGAAGTGCATTTTGTTGTTTTGGGAATTTTAAGTTCCAAAACTTGTATTTCTCTATTGCTAACTTTTGTTATTGTTAAGGTAAGTTGGATTGTTCTTTTGCCACAAGAGAATGATAAGGTTTGCTATTTTTTAATAGAAGTAAAGATTTGCAATTCTGAGCCAGGAGATCATTAATCATAGAAGGATCTTATTCTTAATCCTTAATATAGTTTCAATGAGCAGGGGCATAGTTTCTCACATTTTGTGTAGTGCATTGAAATTAAATCTACAAATTTGTTGTTAATCTCTACAAGCACAAAGGCAAAGGCCTCTTTCTTCGAAGAGACGACAAACAAAAGAACAAAAAGGTTTTATGTCATTAGTGTGACTTTTATCTGTCTGCACATATATACATGGATGGAATCAGAATGGGTAGAAACATCTCAATATCAATTCTTCTACTTACTCGTATCATTTTCTTTCCTTTTTGACATTGGCTAGTCTTTGAATAATGGCTCTATTTGGGCATTGAATTAAAACAATCATAATGTGAATCATATACAAGACTAAAAGCCTACATGTCAGGGGATCTCCTCAAATAACTTGATTTATTCTTTTATTTTATTTTATTTTTTCTGTCGCCTGAATTGAATTACATGTGAATGCATAATAACATACATTTTCATCACCATCTCTAGTCCTAAGTGCCTTGTCTGAGCTGTTTAGGTTCACAGAAGAACGTCCCCCTATTTGAGCATTGAAAAATCTAAAAATCCCAAAATATTGATTTGTGATTATGTATCAATTTTAACCAATAATCCCAATCAAACAATCAAAGACAAATCAACACAACAATTTTGATGTAGAAAAACCACAATTAGAGTGCCTCCAATTGTGATAACAAAATCACGGACCAAAGGCACAATACAATCTACTAAGAAGACAAAAATGAATTACACAAGTGTACTTTCAATTACCTAGCGAATCCATGCCCAAATTGAACCGACCCCAATGTGCCTTTCACCACTATCTTCACTTCGAAATTGTCTTGTCCAACATTGAATCCATAACGCCGATGTCGAATCCACGACGATGAGCCACTCTGGAATCCACCAAAGCTTCAAGCCCAAATTCCACGGAATCCACCGAAGAACAACTCTCTCTCTCTTATGAATAAAACCAAATAAACAAACCTTTTGATATAATCCACTCAATTCATAATATAAACTGTCACAAATATCAAAGGAAACATGCAAAGAAGCTCCAGATGAAAACCCTAATACCCATGAAGTAGATCTAGAAGTCGTATCCTAGAAACTGAATCACTTATAGATTTATAGAAAACAGAATCGCGATCTCTGCTTGAGCGCATGAATGGACGCTCAAGCTGTCTGACTAAAACGCGTGTTTCAGAACAAGGATCTATGCTCGAGCACAGCAAAGGCCGCTCAAGTGTAAAAATACAACTCCCAATACTTTTGCAGGCGAGTGAAACTTTTGAAAAGATTGCACCTTTGCTCAAGCGCACAATTGACCACTCAAGCAGTCAAACAACTTTGACTGCAAATTTGCTTTTTGCTTTGAGGGGCGTTGTCCCTCTACCTCGACATAGTTAGTGAAATGGCAAACAAGATAGGATTAAGATCACAAACTCCTCTACATGGGCACTATTCGGGTTAGATTCGCATCTAAAACTCATAGTCTCACTGAAATAAAAGATCGAATAAAATTACAACTAAAAGGAGTATTGTCAAACGAGATTGTCAATTACAAAAACCTAACAAGCATGCTATAAGCTGATGTTTAGTTAAAGCGTGATAATTCAAGGTTTGCCTTTTGACTGTTTTCCCTGCACTAATGCCTACATCCATGGGTGGTAATATGTAGTCATGTTGTAGAGTAATCTTCTGGATCTTGGTCAACTTCCATATACTTTCCTTTGCAAGAATAGTTCTTTAGAATTCATATGTGCCATCCATCTAAAGAAGAAAAGAAAAGAAAAAGAATAGATGTTATCTATAAAATAATCATATTCTAGAATTTATTAAGAAAAACAATAACTAACTTTCAAATAAAAGTTGATGCATTTGTTGTTGCTTTCATTGGTCTTTTGATAGGCTTATCTTGTCACTTTCTATATTCATACTTTCCTTTCCTTTATTCTTAAAAAGCATGTCACACTCCTCACTAACATAGCCTCTTAAGTTCCTTGGTGTAATGTTCCTCAATCCAAATCTCTTGGTATAATTGTTTTGACTGTAAGTTCTGTTATGTGCTATATTTTGGAAAATTAAGGTTTTGTTGTCATTCTTTGCTTTATCCTTATTATCTCGTTGTAGTTTTATATTTCGAGTTAATACATTTTTTATTTTTTACACTGTAGGGTTCTTTAAAGCTTGACAAAGGTACAAGGGTTGGTGGAACTTGGGGTTCAAGTAGCAATATTCTTTTTGTTTTCTTCTTGATGATTGTGTATTCATGAATTTTTACAATCACAACTAGTGGATGCATGTTTAGTTGATGGAACAAACCACTAATTCATAACTAGTTGTTAATCTGATATGGGACAGGTCATGATATAGCTCTAAAACTAGTTCTTGTTTTTGTTGTTTTTTCCTTCTCATTTGATCTTTATTGTTATTCAAGTTGAATGAGAATCAATAGTGTTCTTGTTTTTGTTTGTTTTTTATATGGGATAGATTTGGTATACTTTTGTTGTAATTGTCACAGTTTAAATTTAAATAAGCAAAAGAAATAAATTGCCACAATTACAAATTAAAAAAAAAAAAAAAATCTACCACGGCATTTTTTAAAAGCCATTAAAAAATGTCAGCATGACGTCATAATACCATTGAAGGTATTTGAATTGGGAGACAATAGGGAATTAACGGCATTTTAATAAATGTCATTAAAAATGAATAATACTGTTGTAGGAATTTGAATTAGGAGAATTAACGACGTCTATGAAAATGCCATGTAAAGGTCAAAAACGGCGTTTCTTTAACGCCGTAGAGATATGCTGACGGCCACGTCTTCAGCGTTTGCTAATAAATGCCACTAAAACCTTTAGCGGCATTTCTTAGCCTCTGATGGCGTTTTTAAACGCCTCTAAAACCCTAATTTCAGTGTGTTTCATGCTAGTGCTATGAACTGACTTAAAGATAGTCCTCCACTGTAGTAAAACTTAAGACTTCAATGTAAGCTACTCTCTTCAGATATTTCCCAATTAAACAAATCACATACACAAATATTTGTCAAGTAGCATACGATAGTGTTACACGTATTAATTGATATATCAAGTAATGTACTACTATATGCTATGACATTATCACTTCAACACTATGACTCCACCCATCATACAAACAACAAAAATTCAAAGTCTTTAAAATTATATCACATCATCCGTTAGTACACTAATGAATATACCAATTGGTACATATAACATTATTCACCGGTATGCATGATGTTAAAAAATAAAAATATTAAAAAAAAAATCAACTCGGTTGATTAATGGGTTGGGCTTCTTTGTAATTCAAGTATGAAATTGGCCGTCATGTTCAAACAAGTGGGGTCACCATTTGTTCTGTTTCAATAATCTGAACTATTCATTTTATAAGGCTTTTCTATATAATACATGAAAAAAAATTAGATCGATCCGATAATCATAATTTTTTCATTTTATTGTGTGTTTGAAAAAAATGCATTATCTATTTAAAAAAAACATATTTTCATTCGACACAATAAAATGAAAATGTTATGATAATTGGATCAACTTAATTTTTTTTTATAAATGATATACACAGAAGGTCTAACAAAATGAATGGCTCAGATTTATTCAAACGAGACTCGTGGTAAACTTTACAAACCTAAATATAACGGTTAAATTCATTTTTAAATTCGAGAGAAGTCCAATCCTTAATTAAAATGAATTAATATCAATAGTTTAAAGAAATAATTGCTCAAATTGATAGCTCACAAGTGCAGTGCCACAATTATAATAAATTTGAGTAGACAAAGTAAGTTTTTTCCTTTCTTTATATATATATATTTTCTTTTTCATTTTTATTATCGACAAATTTCAAATTTAAATATAGCATCAGTTATGGGAAATCCAAACCAAAACCTATTGGAATTTCCAATCTGTCCAGGTAATTTTCCTCACATTCATTCATGAATCTACTCTTCTTTAGATCATCTTCAATGGTTCATCAAATTTAAATTTGATGAAAATGCTTACTTTTTGTTGCTCTAATCGTTCATCAAATAAGATTTCTCAAATTTGTCATCAAGCTGAGGACGGATGTATGTTTCATCAAATCACTGTTTATTGTCGTTGGATTTTCACAACTGGATGTCTCTCTCGATGACCACCTCAAGGAAAAAATTTATAACAAATTTACACTGGCCAATCGACCAGCCAGACATCCTCCCAGTCATTTGCCCGGTCGACTAGTAGTTTGGTGAAGCTCTGTTGGAGCACTTGATATCAAAGGAGCTTTTATTCAAATTTTTACTCAAATTTGGTGGAAAAAAAAAAAAAAAAAGAACCGTTAGAGATGCCCTATAGATAAAAATGCAGTATCAGAAAAAAGAATCTAATATCTGAAAGAGAGGGGAAGAGTCTAATATCTTTAGTATCTAATTACATTTTTAATTTGTGTTTAATTCTTAAATTTATAAATAGAAATAAAAAAGAAATAAAAAATTAACTTTGAGGAACCTTTTTTTATTTTTTATTTTAATCTTTTCTTTTTCTTATCCATCAACAAATCACTCTATAAATCTAAAATCCAAACGCAGTCCTCTAGAATTTCAATTTGATAGCATCTTTAGTTGTGTTTTCAAATCTATCTTCTACTTTTTTTTTTTTTTTTTTTTTACAAAATTTAGTTTGGTGATATATATATATATATATACTAGTGTATACCCGTGATGTTAGGATGAAAATGTAATTGTAATTTATGCGTAGCATGTTGAAATTTGTGAAGTTTGTGTCCTTTTTTGATAAAGATACTGAAAAAAATATATTGAATTTTTTTTCTTCTTAGAGAATTTGTAACAATTTTGCTTGTATTACACGCTTTACAAAACTCAAATAAAATAACAACTCTCCCAACCTTAATGCAAATTAAGAAACAAACATATAAGATTTATAATATTCACCAATATTGCAAATCAAAATATCAGAGCAAGTAAAAAAATTGTAAACATAAAGCATAAAGCACATTAGTTGGGGCTTTGCAATCACGATAAATTAAATTGAAAATTAAACATCAACAAATGCATACCAGCATGTACTCTAAAATTCCAAACAAATCAAATATAAAAAAAAAATTAAATATGAAATAATGCGCACCAACCAATGCTCTACAATCTAAAAAAATTAAAATCAAAATACATACTAGTGAGTGCTACTATTATCAATCAAATTATAACTACATAAGAAAAACAAACACTATATCATCATACACTAAAAGAGTAGGTTAGAACTTTATAAAAAGTGGGTCAAAGCTTTCCAAAATAGGTATTCTTTATAAAAAAATGTGTCAATAACATGTTTTCAGACATGTGTTTGCCCAAACTTCCTCCTCATTACTTTTTAAAAAGTTTTTGTATCAACTTGTATGTATCCTCAATTTTCTCACCCACTCTCTCTCCTCTTCTCCATTACCTCTGTCTCTCTCTCCAAAAGACTGTAAAACATTAATCTTCTCAATTCTCTCTCTCTCTCTCTCTCTCTCACCGACTGATATCCCCCATTCCTCTCTCTTCTCAAACGAATTTTATCAAATTAATTTTTTGATTTTTGAAAAACTAATAAAAAAGTAAGTTCTTTTCAAGAGTCAAAGCTTAAGGTAGAACTGATCAATCTCATCATACTTTTCAAAGAGTAATTTAACCTATGTAAAGCACTGACATTTTCGTACTTCTCTATAACGAAAAAATATTAGATACTTTCGAAGTATCATGTGTCCATACTCTTTTATCAATTATCTGTAACTCACCAATTGTAAGGTCTGGTTTCATCTACCCAATTTTGAGATGTGTGGTTCAAGGACGGGTGAGAAATTTCTCAACTCATCAAGGATGGTTGAGTTGATAATTTTTTTCAAAACCTACAAGCTCCGATCTATGCACACTCATTTATTTTTATTATATAAAATCAATCTTGAATTGGTGGTTTTTTTTTGTTTTTTTTTTTTTGTGACACGGTTTTTTTCTTCCTCAAAAAAATTGCCTTTAACAATTTATAGTTATCAATAAAAAGAAATTTCCATTGAAAGATTGATTTATATATTCATAATTTCAAAAACAACTTCTATTCATTTTCTTTATTACTAAATTATATATTGTAGACATCCCATTTTTGACCGCCCTAAAGACTTGGGTGCTACTGATGGTTTGCTCGGTGATAAAAGATGTGCAGGGCAAAGGTTCAATTTCTTCGGCAAGGAGGGGGTCAAATCTCAACTTCACACCCCATTTTGGACCAAAGCTATTTTGAATGGTTTTTGGACCATAAAACCCTCTCTTTCAAAATTTTTTTGAAATAAAGTTTCTGCGATGTTCCGAGGCTCGCATTTTGTCAAACGTTGTACCTTTCGGTAAACCGAGCAAGGACAAAGTGGAAATGAATGAAAGAGAGATGAAATCTTTGAAAAATATTTCAAAACACCTTGCTTATGGGTTTGAAGTTGAAGAAAAGGGGAAAGGAGAGAAGAAACCAAGTTGGAGAAGAAGATAGGCAAGAAACGCTAAGAGAGGGGCGAGCAATCCTCGCTAAATCAAACTTATCTGTCTATACACGTGGATTTAAGCTATGAGGCCACCACCGTTGGAAAAGAAGACTTCTGGGGCTTCATTTTTCATTCAAGAATCTCTTAAATCCGAGTCCGGAGGGCGGAGATATGATTGGTTGAAGTTGGGCATCATCCCTGTTGGACCGAAACTAAGCAGCCATCACCAAAACAAGCATAAATTTTTTCACAGTCGGAATTTTGATGCAAGGCTGGTGCCATTGGAAAGCTTACTTCCGGGGCTTCAATTTTGACATAAGAATGACCTGAAAAGTAGTTCATATGAAGAAGTTATGCCCGTTTAAAGTTGGACCTACAGAGCAGATTTTTCCTGCCGACCGACCAGAACAGATGGCCGACCGACCAAATAGATGGCCGACCGGCCAGTTAAAGTGGCTGGCCAACCAATTTTGCTGGCCGAGGACCTTTTGGAGTATTCTACAGATTGAATGCATGCCAACTGTGCCAGCTGGAATGCACAGACTCTGCTCCCTCGTGCATAAGTATGGTTGTTTTGCACCTTTGACCCCTTATTTTGCACCCTTTGCTCAAAGCTTCTTAAGGAAGCTTTGACCCCTTGTCTTAGCTTCCTTAGGAAGCTTGTACCTTTGGGGATAGCTTCCATTGGAAGCTTGATCCCTTTGACCCTTTCACTTAGCTTCCTTGAGAAGCTTTACACAATTCCTTTGCCTATATAAGAGAACCATCCCCTCCTTTGTCTTGGTTCAGCAAAAAACCAGACCTTACATCTGATATATGATATATATCACCCTCTCTCTCTATATCTCCCTCTCTCTACATTTAGGTGTGTTAGAGGGTTCAAAAGGGCCTTGTTCTTGGCCTATTGCACCACACCTCATAGCCATACACCACCACCATTAGACTGAGGTTCTTGAGAGGGTTTCTTGAGCTCTAAAAGCTGGTTTTTGGCCCCTAAAATTGTTGATCTTGAAATTGGTCTTCAAGGGTAAGTTTCTTCCCCTTTTTAGCACTTTCTTGTACCTCATTTTAGCCTATCTTGCATGCTGTTTTGAGCTTAACTATAAACTAAAAAAAGTTTTGTATTTTGCATGCTTAAGATGTTTGTTTAAGACTATTTTGGTGTTGGGTGTCATCTCCCCTCTTGCATGCCTGTTTTGGCCTTGTTTTGTGCCATTCTTTGAGACCTTCGAGCAAGCTCTTGCTTGGCCTCCTAGCCACTGAAATCCAATGGATTTTCAGTGGTAGGTTTACTGTTTTGAGGGCCCAAATCAGAGAGGGTGACCCCCCCTCTCCTTGTCTTGTTTGGTGGTCTTGTTGACCTTCCAAAGGACCCTATTTTGCATGCATTGAAGTCGTGTTTCAGGCCTCATTTTAAGGGTTTTAAGGTCTTCCTAGGCTCTGTCAAGAGCCTATTTTGTCATATTTTATGTCTATGATGCATGTGTAGAGAAATCCCATTCAAGGCCTTTCAAAGAGGCCTTTCTTTGCATGTTTCCGAGACTAATTTCAGGGCCTATTTGGTGGGTTTTAGGGCTGTCATAATTGATTTCCAGAGTTGATTTGGTCTTGTTGAATGTCTATCACATATGTGTTAAGTAACCCCTTGTATGGCCCTCTAAAGGAACTCATCATTTTTGCATGCATTGGCTGCATTTCAGTGGTTATTTGGGCATATTTTGACATGTTTTATTCACTGTTTTTGGCTGGTTTGATGAGTTCTCATACGCTTCATATACATGCCATACAACTCATGCTTACTAGCCAATGTTGCATGTTGGTTTAGCCCAGCATGTTAGCATTTTTCTGGCCATGCTCTAAACTAGTAATGTGCATGTTTTGGGACTGCCTTGGTTCTGTATTTGTGCTTCATAGTCAAATAATGCATGTTTTGCATAGTTATAGTTCAATACATGTGCCTAGTTTTGAGTTTCGCGGTCTATTTCATGCATTGGGTGGCATATTTGCATGTTTCGCGACCATTGAGCACCATACTTCAGTGCTGGAACATATGCCATTATGTGCCATAATTCATCCTTTTAACGCCTTTGTGGAGTTGTGTTTTGTGTCTTAGACTTGGGGCCATTGCATTGTGCATGTTTGCATGCATCTTGGTTGCCTCATTTTCATCACATGGCCACTGATTTTGGCATGCTTGTGAGCTATCCATGTTAGTTTAAGTCCATCATTGCATGTTGTTGCATGACATGTTTGCTTACATGTTTAGGTTGCGTGCCTAGTATACATTGCTCATTTGCATGTTCATGTTGCATACTTAGCCTCCATGCCTAGGTTGCATTGCATTGTGCATGCATCCCTTGCCTCTTGATCAAGCATGATAGAGGTTGGGGCCTTTGATGTGTTTTGTGTGTGCATTTCATTTGATATTGAAGTTGCACACTTGGCTTTCGGGTCATCATGCATTGAAATGCGTAATTGATGGCCCGAGGGTCGAGGGCCATGCTCCCTTGAGTCCATTGCATGAGAAGGAGTGTGTCCGTGCATACATTTGCTTGAAAATTCCATGCCATACACTGCTTGCCCTCTGCTGCTGTCAACTGCAGGATTCTGCAGGAAGAAATAGCTGGCCGGCTACTTGGAGTGCCGACCGACCAACAATTTGTGGCCGATAGCTTAACCAGTGGCCCGTGACCATTCCCCGTGGACGGTGGTGTTCCCATTTGGTCGGTGATGCTCCCAAGTGTTCAGAGAAGCATCCTTGGGACTTGTGCAGTTTTTTAGAGGAGCAGGGCAGTGTAAACAGAGGCAACAGTGCTATGGCAGCAAGTTTCCGGGCGAGACGAGTTAAACATGCATCATTCACGCATTCCGAAGTAGGGTTGCGGCCACCTTCCTTCTATATTTACTTTGTTAATTAAATTTGAAGTTTTGTAATAATTAATTAGCTAGGATAGTTGATTCATTATTCGGACTATATTATTCTTTCGGTCCCTCTGAGTGAGGGCATATTTGTAATAAGCGTGTGTGAGTGTGTGCACGTCTTTCAATCCCACGTCTTTCTTCCCTTTTATTTACTCGCTTATGATGGTTAGACTAGGACATATTTAAATTAGCATACCATATGCTATGCATGCGTGCATCATTCATCTGTATTACATGCACCGGGCTTGGCGCATCATGCTAACTGCATTGTATTTCAAATCCAAATTGAATACGTGTTATCTGTTGCATTTCACATGCCATGTTTAGGATAGCCGAGCCTGTCTAGATTGCATCTTTGCATGTGTTGCATTAGCCATTTTAAACATGAACTAGGATCATGCATATGATTACTAACTAGTTTCTGTTTTGTCTTGGAGTACTAGGTAAGTTTTTTATGCTTTAACATGCCACATGTGTGTAAATGTTGCCACGATAGCATAATTACCATGAGGCTAGCTGCTTATGTGACATAACTGCCTGAATGCCTGTGGGTGGAGGTTAGGTTACTTAAATTGGAGCAATGTATTGAATGCAAGTTTTAAGCCCACTTGAGGGTGGCAAAATTCATGTTTTAGCCTACTTGCGGATAGCACCATCAAACGATTTTCAAAATAAACAAACATGAAATGTTTTGTTCCAATTTAGTCGATTTGGTCTATACTTGTTTACTGTGCGCATAACATAGTAATTCTAGGCTAATAACCGGAATAAGAACGCATAATGTTTTCAAAACAAGATATCATGGTTAGTAGAGGCCGATCTTCAGATCGGCAAGAGGGGGTGCTCATAGCTGACCTTCCCCAATTGTACCCAAGTTCCTGAGCCGAGACAACTCTGGTAATGACGGACACGTGGCCTTAGGCAAACGAGTCAGGGTTTCCTAAATCTCCCATTAAAAATATTTAGGTGGCGACTCTGTATCTGGCAAAGCAGTATTACATATATGAGAAAAGTTTTTGGTTAAGCCATGTATGCACAACTCATTGAACAGTCTTTGCAATTTTTGCTTCTGCATTTTGGCCCCCTATTATTAAATATGATTTGATTTCTGACTAAGGCCGTAGGTAATCTCATGATTACTAGCCGGTTATGACTCTAATCCATAGGGACACATTCGGGTCATGATAAATACACCTTTTAAAGTCCAAGCCCTATATAACCTTGAAGAGTCTAACCAAACACACATCTTCAAACTCTCTCTCATACTTCAATTTTCATAACAAAGACAGCTGATATCATGGAATCAAACCAACTCCAATTTCTAGCTTTCCTCCTTTTTCATCATCTAATAATTTAGTAACAAGTAATACTATACACAAATTGATTTCGGACCCGACTTTCTTACAATTAGACACAAAAACTAGATTTGTGTCTGGTGCTAAATACAACAACTTGCATTTATAAGCACACACTTACATAACATAAACCAAAATTACATACACCTACACACATACATATCTATGATGTGAGAGAATAATTATACCTCCACTCGAACTACTAAAAGGCTTTTCGGCCTGTTCTATGATGTAATGTCTTCTTCTTCTGGATTTTTCTATTTTTCTTGCTTGATTTTTGTCAAATATGATATTTATTTAAGATATTATAAAAAAAAATTATCATATATAAACATTTTTTCACATAAATAAAATTGTACCGATGCACTCTGAGTGCCTCAATAGTAGACCAAGGCCTACCACTAATCCTCATGTACTCTATCTAGTCGATAAGCCAACCTTTCTGCATCATTCTTGAAGGGTTTGTATCCCATTTTTCACTCAACTTTTCCAATCTCTCCATTTCTTCCTAAATGAAGCCATTATTGTTCTCTTCATGGATTCATCTGCATATTCCTTGAAAATGGAGAGAGGGTAATATGATATGTGGTGAAGTAAAACAAATGCAAGCATGTTTAACATATAAGCACAACCTTAATTTTGCTTCCAGATATGGAGACTACATGTGTCAATTAGCCAACATTTGTATGAAAATATACAATTAATGTGTTGCTTTCAATGTGTTACATTTGTCTATTGTAGTTCCCTACTTCCTATGTACATTAAAATCTAATTTGTTTTATACTATTTTTGTGACACCCTAAATATTTAAGTAATACCACAACCCACCACGATTATTAATAAGAATAATAATAATAATCTGTAATAGTAAAATAAAATAATTAATTTTATAATGGTATGTGATAAAGTATAATTTAATTTATTATACAATTAACTAGAGTCAATGTAAGATGAAGGCAAAATAATAATAATAATAATAATAAGAAGAAGAAGAAGAAGAAGAAGAAGAAGAACAAGAACAATAATAATGGAAATAATAAAATAACTAAGTTATACGTGCTATGTAAATTAATTTGCCATTGTGGTTATCAAATATATGATGAAAAGAATTATTTGGGGGCTAAGTTAATCACTAATTAATGTGAGAAGATTGGCATGTATAGATTTAGTTAAACAAATTAAGTAATAATTAATTACGAAGATTTGCAAATATGTTGAGAAGAATGAATAGAAGCCATATGTACCACCTAGGATTAGGGAGAGGCGATTCATCACCTTAGGGCCATTAGGTAGGATGAGTCATCACCTAGTTATATGTATAAAAAGGGAGGAGGTGCTGTGAAGTAGTGCTAACGAAAAAAAAAAAAAGGATCAGCAAAAGTAGAGAGCAAGGGAAGGGCCGAAAACCAACGGAAATAGAAAGGAAGTAGTAAGACTCAATATTAAAGTGAGTTATATTATATCTTGAGTCACCATAATATATTTTACGTATGTTTTGGGTTTCCATAATTTATTTTACGTAATCTATGTTTTATAAATTATATTAATATTTTGATTACGTTAATTATTTTCTAAACTTTATTTGCTTAAATTGAGACCCATGGATATGTTTGTTTAAATTTTAGAAATTATTTGACAATAATTTTTTAACCAATTATGTTTTGTAAGTACCACCACGGAAGTCTCATGCCTTAGGGGACTTAAATAACCATTGGCCTCTGTTTGGCCACTTTGTGGTCCTCTGTTTGTCATGGATCCATTGACCTTTGTTCTGACTGTCACTCCAGTGACCTCTATTCCGTTCTGTTTTGTATCGTGGTTATGATTATTTATTTACATAATTTTTGTATTTTAGTTTCTGCCGCTTAAATAATTTGTTTATTCAAATTAAGTTATGTAAATATTTTAACCTAACTAGATATCCATGGTTATTTTTTGTTCCCTATATTCTTGGCATAATATTTCTCACTCTGCTGTGTGCTTATAGCTGTTACCCTTTCAGGTGACGAGATGTAAAGAAGACCCATAACCTCATATAGTGGAACCCATACAAGAATTGAGGCTGATCCGTTATTTTTTATTTTTTTTTTTCCTTTTCTTCTTTTTGTTTTTTACTAAGGGTCGGTCACTGAATAAAAAATAAATAAAAGCCCTATAGATGTACTTTCTTTTATCAAAATAGTCTAATGAAGTTAATTTTCTGTTTAATTATTTTCTTACTTCTATTTTGCCTCCACCTGCGCCACTTAATTTGTTACGATTAGAATCATTTAGTAAGTTGCGATTCCAGCCCTAAGCCCTGGGGTTGAGTCATGACAAAGGTGGTATCAAAGCAACAGTTAGACATATTAAATAAAATAAAAGAAGAAACAAATATTTACCTTCGACGTTAGTCCTTTTCTATAAATCTCACGTTTATTTTAGTGATGTAGAAATGCCCAAGATTAACCTTGATGAGGCATTTTGGGTGGAGCTCGGGGCCATTCATTTAAAGGATATTCTAGCAGAGCACCCCGCCCTCGCCTTACCTAAAGGATGGAGAGACTCGGAGGATATAATTACGAGACTGCATCTTGGCCTTGCCTAATTGATGGGTCAACCGATATATGTACAGACCGATTCTATTGACGTACCATACTTATTGTGGAGGCAGAGTCGTGCCTTCACGCGCAGACGCTTTCTCAGACCCACCCATGTCCTCGGCCTTGCCCCAGGATATGATCGCCCGCATTATATCGTTGGCCTTTTGCCCCCAAATTTTGTGGCAAGAAGGAGAAATGTGTGCCTCGAGGACTACATTTTTACCACTGTCCCTAACCCGTGGGAAATCATTAATATTCAAAATGTTGATTTTAGTAATGACCTATCATACATTGAGCAACCAGGATAGATCATCGATCGAGCATTTTAGGGCTACATATAGTCCTTCTCCATTTACACCGTCCAGGCTGCATCGGTTCGTTTTGGTGTGGTACAGTTGGGATGAGAATATGAGCTTTTAATGAAATACTACTTTCCATGGTTGTTTGACCCGTTTAAGCCACCACTCTAGATTTTGGAGACAAAAATTCTTTTGTACGCTAACCATGATGCGTTTTGATCTCCTTTTTTTTTGGTTTTTGTTTTTTGTTGTACCACAGGGATGAGACACTAACATATTTTGACTTTTGGACAAGGATGTAATATTAATTGTAAAAATAGTAAAGTGGGTATTTTATATATGTTGTGCTATATATGCTTACATATCTATGCTGCGTTATGGATACAATGCCTTATTTATTACTTTGTAGAATGGCCAATAATGGTAACAAAAGCGAATCATCAGTTAGTGGCACTAAATCAATGGAAAGAATCATGGAAAGAGCGATTATTAACTTTTTGCAAGCCTTGTAGACCAACATCAACAATGGGATGCCAGAACGGTGAGAAGAGCCAGTTACCATAAAACAGTTCCAGGATCTGAACATTTGTCGGCGGTCCAGACCCAATGGTAGCAGACGCTTGGGTTAAAGACATGGTGTGGCTCGGCTTTTTCGTGCCCCCTTTTCGGAAGGTTTGAAAGAAAGGCCTCATAGTTCGGACTCCTACTGTTCTGAATCTAATCTCACAAGTGCAATGTGAAACTGATAAACACCAAAGAGTCCAAATCCGACAAATCTTTTGAAAGTTCGATTTTAAATCAAATAATGCCAAAATTGGACTGCTTTGCCAAATACAGAGTCTCCACCTAAATATTTTTATTTTGGAGAAATTTAGGAAACCCTAACTCATGCCAAAGGACACGTGTTCGTCATCACCAAAGTTGCCTCGGCTCGGGAACTTAGGTACGAGAGGGGAAGGTTATGAATTGAGCACCCTCGCTTGCCCGATCAAAGATCGGCCTCTACTAATCATGATATGATTTTTATAAACATTATGTGCTCTTATTCCGGTTATTAAATTAGCATTACTACGTGATGCGCACAAGCAAGTATAGACTAGTTTGTTTAATTTGGAACAATTCAACTCATGTTTGTTTGCGAAAATGATTTGAATTAGCCACCTCAAGTGGGCTTAAAGATTGCGAGTTTGCCACCAAACAAAGTGGGCTTAAACCATGATTTGTCACTCAACAAAGTGGGCTTAAAACGCACATTCGTTGAATTGTTCTAATTCAAACAACAAGCCTTTATTCACAGGCATTCAAGCAGTTTAACATTTGAGCACATAGCCTCATGGCAAGCATGCTAATCATGGCAACATTCACACTTATGCAAGTATGCTAAAGCGTAAAAACTCACCTAGTACTCCAAGCCAAGAAAACATAAGTTAGAAAATAATGCATGATTCCTAACTATACAAGATGCCTAATGCAACACATGCAATATGCAGTTAATAGGCTCGGCTACTAATATGGCATATGAAGCGATTTGAACAACATGTGATTAAACATGTATTCAAATAAGTATTGAAATTGCAATGCAGTTTGAATGATGCGCCGAGCCTCGGTGCATGCAATATGAATGAATGGATGCAAGCATAAGGTATGCCAATTAAAACATGTCCCTAATCTAACCATCAAAAGCGATTAAATAAAAGAGAGAAAGACATGGGGTTGGAAGACATACACACACGCACACTTATTACAACATTATGCCCTCGCAAAGGAGGGTCCAAATGAATAAGCTAACTAACTAGCTATGCTAAGCTAATTACGCTAACTAATACAAAACTTGAAACTAATTAACTATTCTAGTTAACTAATTATTACAAACCAAAATCAAATAACTAGTTCAACTAACTAATTATTTACAACTCTTAATTAGCTACAACTAATTAATTACAACATATATTTGATCTATTGCTAATTAAACTAATTAGCTAATCCCAGGAAGCGAGGGAGGCTTATGCATGCTCGGTTTCCACTCGAAAAGCCACTGCCTTGCTGCTGAATGCCTCTGTTTGCACACTTGAGCACTGACAATGCTGCCTACTTCCAGATCACCTCTGTTCCACATTACCAATACACTATGGAAATTTCATTGGTGGCTGACAGGGGGCCAATCGGCTACCAATGGTGGTCGGTCGGCCACTGCAGGTTTGAACTTCCTTGCTGCAACAAAGAGCAAAATAATGTATTTCTCAAGGGTTGTTTGCATACTTTGCCTCTCCTTTTCAAGGGAAAATCAAATGAGAGACAATCTTTGGTTCTCAAACCATCAATCAAGCACATTCATTGCATGATGGCTTGTGAAACCAATTGTGCAAGTTCAATGAATGCAAACTGAGACCAAACAGACCATCACCCTATCATGCATGATCAAGGACAATGGAGACCAAGGAAAGTGGCACATTTCATCACTTTTGAGTATGAAATGTCCTATTTTTCTTATGTTCAAATTAACGTCCGATTTGAACACATGCAATGCAACACAAAGAGATTCTTATCTTGCCTCTTTTACTTGCCAAATTTTGTTTACTCATTTTAATTACCAAATCATCCTTTGATCCATTAAGTCCATTGGTGAGTGTCCTCTAATGGAAGGAGGGCTCAAATCACAAGTTGCTTTGGGCATGAAAGAGGCATTACACTGTTGGTAATGAACCCCCTAAGGGATTAAACCATTAGGTGTAGCACCTCCATTTCACACCTAGGCAAACAAGTGGTTTGAAACCACTTTCAAAGCAAAACCAAAAAGTGAAGAAATGAGGGAGATTGCAGAGATTATAAGTGCTGAAATGAAGTAGAAAAAGCAATGAAACATGCAATCAACTCACACCAATTATGGTTAAAGCCTTAAAACACTAAGCTAGTGAAAGGGGTTACACTACAACTATGCAAAACAGGACTCAAACGAACTAACCAGCCCAAAACAGAGCTAAAACAGGTTATTTTAGAGGCTAAAACATGCCGGACTTGAGCTAAGTTAAGCCAGAAAAACATGCTAACATGTAAAGCTAACTAGGCATGCAAACAGGACACAAAGAGGGGAGGCTAAGCCCTCCAAATTTGGACCTCAAAATAAGTTTTTTGCCGCTGAAAAACCTCTGAAATTCAGTGGTTAAAAAGCCTAAAAAAGTTGATTTGAAAGTGATGAATAAAGGCACAAAAGCTTTACAAACTAATAAAGAAGAAGGGTGAACCACTCCCTAACTAAAAAAAAGGCTCAAACCAGCACTTTTGGCCACAAAATAGAGTTTTTCTCAGTTCTAAACCAGCCCCAAAATAGTAAGAAAAGATGGTAAAACAAGCTTGTAAAATAAAGTAAACAAGGCAAGTAAACTACCTCTTGAAGCAAAGGGCAATTCTAGGCACAAAACCAAGCTAAAGCCACCTTCAAGAGCTCCAAGAAGACCCCAAGTAATCTCAGCTCAGAGGTAAAAGGATTTGATTTAGGATGTGTATGCAAAAGTGTAGAGAAAACAAAAAATTAGGCACAAAATTGTAAGAGAGAGAGAGAAATCTAGAGAGAGATAGAGAGATTTTTGCTCTAAATTTTCTAACCCTCAAAAATGGGGGAGGAACCCCCCTATATATAGAAAAACAAGTCTGGAGCTTAGAAACATCCTACCATACATGTGTAGGGAGATGTAGCTAATTGTGCTAACAGCTGACACAGTTGTCAACAAATATCAACAAATATTTGGAAAAAGAGACTGGTGGTCGTCAGCCACTACTGGTAGCCAATCGGCCGCCACTAGTGGCCGACTAGCCACACCAATGGCTGACAAGCACAAGCCATGGCTGACAGCCTATGGTGGTGGCCGACAGGTCACCACAAGTTCCAGGCACCAAGTTTTGATCCAAAATAAGGCACAAAAAGGACAAGGTCTAAAGGCTCAAAGACAGGGCGTTCCGCCGAGGACTTCGGGCACTCAAAACGAACACATGCAACCATAATCATTAAATGCACAAGTAATGACGTCCAAGTCTTGAGGACGGTCAAAAATGGGGTGTCTACAGTTGCCCCTCTTTGATAGAACTCGGAAGTCATGAAGTAATGGGAGTGAATGTCAAAGCACAGAGACGACCCATTTTGACAAGGCCGAAGACTTGGACAAACAAATGAGCAAGACAAAACAATTGGTTGCATCCACTGGTTGCCTACGTATCCCTTTATAAGGAATTAAACTAGCATAGTTCTAGGGCAAGATGCAAATGATATGCACAATGCAAGAACATAACTTATGATCATGCAATGAGGCTGTAATGAAATATTTAAATGCAAATGCTATGCAATAAAAATGCCACATTCAAACAAACCGAAACAAGGTATAGCAACCTCAAACACAAAAGTAAGTAAACACACCACATGTGGGAATTATGAACCGAACCACATTTTATGCAGAAAGGATGTAAGAAAATTATGCAAACTTAACTACGCCATGCGTAAGAAAGGCGAAGAGCGACCATCGGGCGCACCTGAGGTCTCAACCGAGATTCTAATGTGTTACACACAGAAGGGAAAGAGTGGTATGAACACCAGGACGTACCCGAATGTGTAAGGAATGGTATAAACACCGGGATGCACCTGAATGCGTTTAACCAAAGGGAGTGGCGTAAACACTGGGACGCACCTGAATGCTTTTAACCAAAAGGAGCGGTGTAAACACCGGGACACACCCAAATGTTTCTAACCAAAAGGAGTGGTGTAAACACCGGGACGTACCCAAATGCTTCTAACCAAAAGGAGTGTATAAACACCGGGACGCACCCGAATGCGTTTAACCAAAAGAAGTTGTGTAAACACCGGGACGCACCCGAATGTTTTTAACCAAAAGGGGTGTAAACACTGGGACGCACCCGAATGCTTTTAACCAAAAGGAGTGATCCTAATGCATCTCATGTGCGAGGAGAAGGAGTAAAAGGAAGTGATTCGAAGGACAAGAATGACTTCACCTGGAACCCCTCTAAACAGACCGTACATACAACATCATTTGACTGTGTTGGCTCCACTGAACAAACCGTACATACAATATCATGTATGCGTAAGAAAAACTCAACTAGTACGACATATTAGGGTGCATGTTCTATGCACAATTACAATAATGGTAAGGCATGTTCTATGCAAATTATTGAATACATGTTTTATGCTAAGTACGAGATGCATGCTCTATGCGCGATTAACAGCATGTTTCATGCTAAATAACAAAATGCATGTTCTATGCACGATTAGAATATGTATTTTGTACAATAGCATATGTAAAATGCACGTTCTACATACGTAACGAGGGAATGCATAGTCTACGTAAGAATGAAAGTGTATTCTAACGAAACAAGTTCAATAGCAACTTTCTGATTTACCTCTCAGAAGAGTTGTGACATGCAAAAAAGATACACCTTGTTCAACAAGTGATGAACAATGATCACTGAAAACACAATCTCGAGCTTCTGCTGAGAGAATTTGAACTCAGCAGTGACCTTCTCTTGCACCTCTCGGGAAACAGGGACAACCACAGCATCAAGACGCAAAATAGGAGCACTAGGCACTGGACAAAGCCTTAAATGAACTAACCAGCCCAAAACAAAGCTAAAATAGGTTATTTCAAAGGCCAAAACATGCTGGACTTCAGCTAAGTTAAGCTTGAAAAACATGTTAACATGTGAAGCTAACTAGGCATGCAAACAAGACACAAGGAGGGTAGGCTAACCCCTCTAAATTTGGACCTCAAAATAAGTTTTTTGTCACTAAAAAACCTCTGAAATTCAGTGGTTAAAAGGCCCAAAAAAGTTGATTTGGAAGTGATGAATAAAGGCACAAAACCTTTACAAACTAATAAGCAAGAAAGGTGAACCACTCCCTAACTAAAAAAAAGGTTTCAAACCAGCACTTTTAGGCCACAAAAACAAAGTTTTTCTCAGTCCAAAACCAGCCCTAAAACAGTAAGAAAAGATGGTAAAACAAGCTTGCAAAACAAAGGAAACAAGGCAAGTAAACTACCTCTTGAAGCAAAGGGCAATTCTAGGCACAAAACCAAGCTAAAGCCACCTTCAAGAGCTCCAAGAAGACCCTAAGTAACCTTAGCTCAGAGGTAAGAGAATTTGATTTAGGATGTGTATGCAAAAGTGTAGAGAAAACAAACAATTAGGCACAAAATTGTAAGAGAGAGAGAGAGAGAGAGAGAGATTTTTGCTCTAAATTTTCTAACCCTCAAAAATGGGGGAGAAACCTCCCTAGATATAGAAAAACAAGTCTAGAGTTTAGAAACATCCTACCATACATGTGTTGGGAGATGCAGCTAATTGTGCTAATAGCTAGCACAATTGTCAACAAATATCAACAAATATCTGGAAAAAGAGATTAGTGGCCGTCGTCCACCACTGGTAGCCGACCGGCCACACCAATGGCCGACAAGCACAAGCCATGGCCAACAGCCTATAGTGGTGGCCGACGGGTCACCACAAGTTCCAGGCACCAAGTTTTGATCCCAAACAAGGCACATAAAGGACAAGGTCTAAAGGCTCAAAGACAGGGCATTCCACCGAGGACTTTGGGCACTCAAAACGAACACATACAACCATAATCATCAAATGCACAAGTGATGACGTCCAAGTCTTGAGTACGGTAAAAAATGGGGTGTCTACATATAGAAAATATTTTTGGCGCTTTACCCTACACCGAAAGATAGAAGGTAACTTTCGCCACTTTCATTTTCAAAGATAATGCGCAGGAATGATGGCTTCTCACCTTAAAGAAAGAAGAAATTGTGACTTGGGCAAGATTCTTGGAAGTATTTTATGCAAAATACTTTCCAAATTCACTACGAGAACAAAAGGTGTCGAACTTTATACATCTAAAGCAGGGAACCATGACGATGGTCGAATACAAGAGCAAGTTCACACAACTACCTCGGTTTATGACATATGTCATGCCCATCGAAGCTCGAAAAGCAAAAAAATTCAAAGCAGGATTGGATGCTGAAATCAAAGATAGGCTTGAGGTTTTGAAACTACCAACCTATGCAAAAGTGATAGATCGAGAGTACATTGCAAAAAAGAGATTAAAGCCTCGCGTTCCGGGGAACCAAGCCAAAAGAAGTGATTCTAGAAAAGAAACAATAGAAGATCCGATGTTGCACCTCCCAAGAGGGTGAATACAAGCACAACCAGCTCAAGCAATCAAGGTTCTACTAACCCTAGAGGTGGCATCGAGACACGGGAGCATGCTTTAAATGCGGTCAAGTTGGCCACTTGTTGAGAGATTGTCCAAAGCTGACCAATCCTACAACCAGCTCCTCTGGCCTAGTCAGAAAACCTGCAAGACTTGGAGGAGAGAGGAAGGACCAAAAATGCCAAGGAAGGGCTTTTGTCTTGGTACCTGGAAAACCAGAAGTTATCGAAAACATTGTGTCAGGTATACTTTCTGTCTATGGTCATTTAGCTCACGTCCTCATTGACTCTAGGTCAACTCATTGTTTTGTTGCACCACACTTTGCTACTAAGTTGGCATCAATACCCGAACCATTAGGATATATGTTGTCTGTGTCTTTTCCTTTTGGTAATTCTGCCTGTAGTACTGATGTGTACAGATCATGTATTATATCCTTAAAAGGCAAAACCTTATACATAGACTTGATTCCTCTCTACATTGGGAACTTTGATGTGATCTTAGGAATGGATTGGCTAGCTGGCTGCCAACCACGTCTCTATTGATTGTAAAGCTAAAAAAGTCTCTCTCAGGTTACCAAACCAACCCGACCTTGTCTTTGATAGGACTGGAGTTTCTAACCCTCCCTATATTATATCCTCCATGACAAATCAATGACTTCTAAGAAAGGGTTGTTATAGTTATATTTGTTATGTGATTGATACACAAAAAATGTCCCCACCGTTGATGCAATCCCCATGGTTCGAGAATTTTTGGATGTCTTCCCTGAAGATCTACTTGGTACCCTGGTTGACCGGGAAATCGAATTCGCCATTGAAACTCAACCTAGTACCCAACCTGTATCCAAAGCCCCTTACCGCATGTCAATGACGGAATTGAAAGAACTGAAGACTCAACTCCAAGAACTCCTGGACAAAGGTTTCATTCGACTTAGTACCTCAGCCTGGGAAACTCCAGTACTATTCGTAAAGAAAAATAATGGCACAATGAGGTTATGCATCGATTATCAAGAGCTGAACAAGGTCACCATCAAGAATCAATACCCTCTACCATGAATCGATGCCTTGTTTGATCAACTTCAAGGCGCCCGAGTATTCTCAAAAATCAACTTGCGTTCTAGCTATCACCAACTAAAAGTCAAAACGGAAAGCATTGAAAAGACTGCCTTTAGAACCCGTTACGAGCACTACGAGTTTCTTGTCATGCCATTTGGTGTCACAAATGCTCCAGCAGCCTTCATGGACCTCATGAACCGAGTGTTCAAACCCTATCTTGATGAGTTTGTCATCGTCTTCATTGACAATGCGAACAGTTCTACAAACACTACGTAATCACAAACTTTATGCCAAGTTGAAGAAATGTGAATTCTGGATCACTAGTGTACACTTCCTCGATCACATCATTAACAAAGATGGCATCTCGGTTGACCCCCAAAAAGTTACAGCAATCATGGACTAGCCACGACCTACTAATGTGTCAGAAATTCGAAGTTTCTTGGGTCTAACTGGCTATTACCAACATTTCGTGCAAGATTTCTGAAAAATAGCATCACCTTTGACCTAGCTAACTCAGAAGAACACACCTTTTGAATGGACTGACAAACAGGAGTGTTGCTTCCAAGAATTAAAAAGTCGACTTGTGTCAATTCCTATACTAGCAATCCCTACAAGAGCAGATGGGTTCATAATTTATAGTGATGCCTTATACACTGGTTTGGGTTGCGTTCTTATGCAAAATGGAAAAGTCATTGCTTATGCCTCACGACAACTAAAGACTCATGAGAAGAACTACCCAACTTATGATCTAGAATTAGCTGCGGTGATCTTCGCCCTCAAGATCTAGCGTCATTATCTCTATGGTGCAACTTGCAAAATTTACACTGATCACAATAGTCTTAAATATCTGTTCACACAAAAAGAACTGAACATGAGGCAATGACGGTGGCTAGAATTTATGAAAGACTATGATGTAGAAATCCATCACCATCCAGGCAAAGCTAACATGGTGGCAGACGCACTGAGCTAAAAGACGACCAGAAGTTTGGCGTGTACTCTCGTTTCCTACAAGATCAATGGACTGCTCGCCAACCTAACCGTGGAACCTACCTTAATTGAAGAAATTAGAGCACTCCAATGTAAAGATAAACTTTTGAAGAAAAAATGCAAGGAGCAAAGGAGTACGCCTGATCTTGATTTCACTATAAGCAATAGGATACTGAAATTTCGAAATCAAATTTGCGTACCCGGCATTCCGAAACTCAAAAAGAAGATATTGATAGAAGCTCACAGCTCGAGGTTTGCGGTCCACCCTGGCAATACGAAAATGTATCATGATCTAAAGGAACGCCACTGGTGGACAGGAATAAAAAGAGACGTAGCAAACCATGTCTCCAAATGTTTGCATTGTCAACATGTTAAAGTAGAACATCAAAGACCCGCAGGAATGTTGCAACCACTTCCTATTCTTGAATGGAAATGGGAGCACATTACTATGGATTTCGTGGTCGGGCTACCATAGATATTTTCGAAGAATGATGCAATATGGGTTATAGTAGACCGATTGACGAAGTCGGCACATTTTCTGCCAATCAAAATCATGTACTCCCTTAATAAGTTTGCCACTTTGTACATCAAGGAAGTCATTCGATTGCATTGTGCCCCAGTTTCAATCGTGTCTGACTGAGACCCGCACTTCATGTCTCACTTTCGGGACAAATTGCAAGAAGCTTTGGGAACCACACTGAAGTTTAGCACGACTTATCACTAACAAACTGATAGGCATTCTGAAAGAACAATCCAAACGTTGGAAAACATGTTACGTATATACGTGTTGGACCTCAAAGGTAACTAGGATGAGCACCGACCTTTAGTGGAATTTGTCTATAACAACAGCTACCAAGCAAGCATTAGAATGGCACTGTACAAAGCTCTGTATGGAAGGAGATGTCGATCACCTCTATGTTGGACGGAAGTTGAGGACAAGAAACTGTTAGGCCCCGAGATCGTGCAGATCACAAGTGATAAAATCTAACTCATCTAACAGTGAATTCACACTGCTCAGAGTCGCCAGAAAAGCTATGCAAATACACGAAGACGAGAATTGGAATTCCAAGTAGGAGATCATGTTTTCCTAAAGATCTCACCAACAAGAGGGGTTATCCGATTTGGAAAGCGGGGAAAGTTAAACCACGTTACATCGGGCCATTCGAGATACTAAAAAGGGTTGGTCCTGTGGCATATCGCCTTGCACTATCACCTGAATTGTCCAATGTCCACAATGTGTTTTACGTTTCAATGCTTCAGCAGTACCTTCGAGATCCAAAGCACGTTATCGATTATGAGGATTTGGAAGTTCATGAAGATCTTTCTTATGAAGAGCAACCAGTGTAGATTCTTGATCGCCGTGATCAAGTTCTCCGAAACAAGACCATAACTCTGGTAAAAGTCTTATGGCATAATCATCGTGTCAAAGAAGCTACATGGGAAACAGAGAGTCAAATGTGAATCAAATATCCACACCTCTTCGACAACCAAGGTACGTCAAGTTTGGGGACAAACTTCTATATAGAAGGAAAGAAATGTGACACCCTAAATATTTAAACAATACCACAACCCACCACGATTATTAATAAGAATAATAATAACAATTTGTAATAGTAAAATAAAATAATTAATTCTATGATGGTATGCGATAAAGTATAATTTAGTTTATTATACAGTTAACTAGGGTCAATGTAAGATGAAGGCAAAATAATAATAATAAGAACAACAACAACAACAACAATAATGGAAATAATAAAATAACTAAGCTATACGTGCTATGTAAATTAATTTTCCATTGTGGTTATCAAATATATGATGAAGAGAATTATTTGGGGGCTAAGTTAATCACTAATTAATGTGAAAATATTGGCATATATAGATTTAGTTAAACAAATTAAGTAATAATTAATTACAAAGATTTGCAAATATGTTGAGAAGAATGAATAGGAGCCATCTGTACCACCTAGGATTAAGGGAGGAGGTGATTCATCACCTTAGGGCCATTAGGTAGGATGAGTCATCACCTAGTTAAATGTATAAAAGGGGGAGGTACTGTGAAGTAGTGCTAACGAAAAAAAAAAAGAGAGAGAGAGAGAATCATCAAAAATAGAGTGCAAGGGAAGGGTCGAAAACCAATGGAAATAGGAAGGAAGTAGTAAGACTCAATATTAAAGTGAGTTATATTATACCTTGAGTCACCATAATATATTTTACGTATGTTTTGGGTTACCATAATTTATTTTACATAATCTATGTTTTATAAATTATATTATATTTTTATTATGTTAATTATTTTCTAAACTCTATTTGCTTAAATTGAGACCTATGGATATGCTTGTTTAACTTTTAGAAATTATTTGACAATAATTTTATAACCAATTATGTTTTGTAAGTACCACCACGGGAGTCCCATGCTTTGGAGGACTTAAATAACCATTGGCCTCTGTTTGGCTACTTTGTGGTCCTCTGTTTGTCATGAATCCATTGACTTCTATTCTGACTGTCACTCTAGTGACCTCTGTTCTATTATGTTTTGTACCGTGGTCATGGTTATTTATTTACATAATTTCTGTATTTCAGTTTCTGCCACTTAAATAATTTGTTTATTCAAATTAAGTTATGTAAATATTTTAGCCTAACTAACTATCCATGGTTATTTTTTGTTCCTTATACTCTTGGCATAATATTTCTCACTCTACTCTGTGCTTATAGCTATTACCCTTTCAGGTAACGAGATGCAAGGAAAACCCATAACCTCATATAGTGGAACCCGTACAAGAATTGAGGCTGATCTGTTTTTTTGTTTTTTTTTTTCCTTTTCTTCCTTTGTTTTTATTAAGGACCGGCCACTGAATAAAAAATAAATAAAAGCTCTATAGATGTACTTTCTTTTATCAAAATAGTCGAATTAAGTTAATTTTCTGTTTAATTATTTTTTTTACTTCCATTTTGCCTTCGCTTATTTGCTTAATTTGTTGCAATTAGAATTATTTAGTAAGTTACGATTCCAGCCCTAAATCCTAAGGGTGGGTCGTGACAATTTGAATACAGTTATCAACTATAAAACATCATAATTTGTTACCACGTACATTACAGGCCTAATTTTGGATTTAATTACTCTTGACACTTCAGCATAAGGAAACAAAGTGAATATATATGAGAATCTTAAAATTCTGCTATCCTTTGCTATAACCACACATTATGCTTTTAATTATCCAAACTCAATTTTTTAAGAAATAACCATGTATTATGACAGATAAGACTACAGATCTAACCCAAAAACACCATAAGAAAATATCAAGCAACCCTAAAGTTTATACATACCAACTGAAATAAAGCCATGTGATGTACTACTGCTACGTGATGTGGTAGGAAGATTGCCTAGTGGATGCCATGATGCCGATGGATTGGGTATGACTCTCATCTTGACTGTGGCCTAAGTCTCATCTGAACCAGAACTACTAAAGCTTGATTGCTCACTCTCACTAGAAGAACGGTCAGAGCTAGAACTCATAGATAATCTATAAAGAAACTACAAACATAAGAATAAGGACTATGAATAGAGTTTACCTTCTTAAATGACTACAATCCATGCAATGCAAGATGATAAATCTACACATTTAAATATAATGCAAAATATAAAATGACAATTCAAAAAATAATCAAAGTACATAGTCTAATAATGGTCACCTAAAGAAAAGATTACAAAGCAAAGATTTTATTAACATGAATATCCGTACAAAAAACACAAATGTAAAAGTGAATATGCGATCAATTACAATATCATATCATTTCTTCGTCATCTTCAAATTGGTCCTCTGCCGATGCTTCAAGAGGTCCAATAGTTTCATCAACAGTTGTTCCATTAATACCTTGCCTAACCCAATTCATGTCCTCATCACAAGTGAAGGAAGCTGCATCTAACTCTTGATCACCAAATCCTTCCACTTCGTTGTGATGTTGTCCTTCATCAATAGTTGGTTGATCTCCACACACTTCATACAAGTCTCTAGGTTTCATCATAAGTACAACATTCCAATCTTCTTCAACAGAATCATTAACATAAAAGACTTGTTGTGCCTGAGATGCTAGGATGAATGGCTCCTCACTGTCGTGTTTCTTTGCATATAACAAGTGATTGAAATTAACAAGTGTAAAACCAAAATCATCCCTCTTGAGTCCCTTATTGTTATCAATCCAGTTGCACATGAATAACATGTATCTATGGTCGTGTGAGTTATGCAATTCAATAATATCTGTCACATATCCATAGTACGCTACATCACCTTTCATTGGATTCATGGCTTTGGCACTTGCATAGCAAGAAGTCTTTGTCTTCCCACTATTTTTAGTTTTTCTTCTCAACTCACGACTCTTCATATGATACCTAGTACCATTAATTATATACCCACTAAATCTGGTGGCCTTTTGACTGGGTCTCAAAGCCAAAATTTTAATCTCATCAGACAACGTACATTTTCAGTACGAGATGAACTATAAGCGGTAGAATTACTAATTAAAATATAGACTTGTACTCCTGAACTGTCCAAACTAGACAATCCAAGAAGAGTTTCATCAAAGATGACTAGGTATCTCTAATAAAGATTCTTGGACAGGTCTAAGCCTATTTATGCATGCATGCAGCATTAATGATTGCATCCCGATGGTGCAATCTAAATCGGTACTATCAAACATACTAGAGGCATATCTAGTATGAAGCATATTAATGAAGATACCAAAAGTTTCTACAATACTCTTGATAGATTGTGATAGACTTAAGAAATACATTGCTATCTTAAATCAATCAATAAAGACCAAACTATTATGTCTTCAAATGAAAGCAAGCACAAAGAAAGTCAAATTTAAAAAATAAAATAAAAAAGAAAAGAGAGGGGTCATAGTAAATAGCACCAAACAGAGGTGAATTATAAAGCAACCAAATGCCACAAAAAAAAAAAAAAAAGAGTCTCCTCCATGCTCAAAATTAAGTACCAAATCCAATTGAAGACAATAAGTTGAACTCCATGCCAACACACAGAAAAGTAAAAAAAAAATTTAATATCAGATAGAGAATTTATTAGCATAAAAATTTGTTTTGTAGGCAAATAATAGCAAGATAAACTGGTTAAAAAAATTAGGAACGCGCAAATGTGAGAAATTCGTAAACAGAAACAATATTTAATCATTCAAGCAATGTTTAGCTCTTGGCTGCATTATGTCCAAGACCTGAACCAAAGGGTAGTATAATTAGAAGATGGCATGAATTTTCATCCTGAATATTGAGAACCAGTTGGTTAAACAGATTAATGCAGTTGACCTTTCAATTGTTAAGGACTAGGCCATGGCATTGATCACAATAACAACGATTATTTAGTTCAGTGCATGATAGAAACATGTTTAGAAATGAAGCTTAATATAACATGAGCGATGAAACTGTTAGTGTCATTAGATACTAGAAATGGGTCCAAGACAAGAGACACTTAAGTGATAAGGAATCCATAAGACATGAGTGCATAGCATTTCTTTTTCTTTTATTACATCATTCTATTCATATCTATAGAAGTTAATGATATAAAATAAAAATTAAGAGTCAGAAAAAATAGAACCTCTATCAAAATAAACATGAAATTCGATTAATAAAGCCCCCCTTCAACTAATGGCCAAGACTTTAGCCAGCAAGTTATAAAAGAAGCACTCAAGCTCCTCTCAAACTCTCCACACTCAAAGAAATGATGTGTCATCCCCATCACCTCTTCCCTATCATCCCCATCACCTCCTCTCTTACCACATCCCAACATTTAAACAACTAAAAGTACCCACAACTTCCTCTTCAATGAAAGGCTTTTCCAGTCAAGCCTTATTCCCTAAAGATATCCTATAAAATTCCATCCCATCTAGTCTCAGTTGCCTTTTTTTCTTTTTCTTTTTTTTGTGGCAAAGTTTATTTTAGGAAGTAGAGTGATTTGCTAGGTGGTTGGATCATGAAAATATTTAATCAATGGATAATTTGAGAAATTTTGATCTCAATTGCTAATATTTCATATGAATATATATAAAAACACTAATTCCTCTACATATCTCAAAATTAAAAAAATTAAAAAAAATCTGGCCCCAACTAGAGAATAATAGCCATGTTGAACAAGCATGAAGGATATCAAAACCATTCAAAAGCAGCATAAAATGAAATATTTTCAAAAACAAAATATGAACCAACAAACAATCAATACGTTCAGTGAGAAGAAACAACAAGACATCAACATTCAAATATCAAAACCATTCATAGAATTTCACAAGATTGATTTCAACAATCAAATTGACATTGCACCATCAGTTCGGCGAGAGAGAGAGAGAGAGAGAGAGAGAGAGAGAGAGAGAGAGAGAGAGACAGTGGAGCTCACCAATCTAAATCGCTAAGATAAACTTCAATTTCAATTTCGAGAGAGAACTTTGAAATGGCTCTAATGAATCACCAATCTGTTTCACTGAGACCGAGCTGAATCTCTGAGATAATTAGGGTTTAGACAGCAGTGGAGCTCACTGATCTGAATCAATTTTGAGAGAGAACTTCGAAATGGCTCTAATGAATCACCGATGTGAGATCTTCGAAATGGCTCTGACTTCGATTTTGAAAGATCTTTGACAGTGCAGAGAGAGAAAGAGCACTCGAGATTTTGGCGCTTTTCCCAAATTAAGCCAAATTAGCAACCTATTTCCCAAACTAGGCTAAAATGTGGTTGTAAACCACGCTTTCACCGTTTTTGTACCTATCGCGCGGAAATTTTGAGAAATCATAAAAGTGTGGCTACAAACCACGCTTTTAATTAAAAAGACGTGGTTACAAACCACGCTTTTAAGTTAATCATAAAACGTGGTTTTCAAACCACGCTTTTAAGTAAAATAAATATATTTTTTTTTTTTTCAGAAAACATGGTTTCTAACCACGCTTTCTTAATTAAACTGTGTTGTAAAGAAAGCGTGGTTAGAAACCATGCTTTCAATAATTCATCAAACACACGCACTCACAAACACACACACACAAACACACTCTCTCTCTCTCTCTCTCTCTCTCTCAACCCCACACACACACTCACACTCAATATATATATATATATATATAAATTTTAATATATATATATTTATAGTTTAATATACATATATAAATTTATTTCATAAAATTGAAACCAATATTAAATATATATAATAATAATTTATAGTAGCAAATAATAATCAACTATATGAAATGATTACTTTTTAATTTTAATTCTTATTTTTTTTTTATTTTACTGTTTAGGGATAAAAAAAATTTATTTTAGGGTTTAAGGTTTAATTCTTAAAATTTATTTATTTTTATTTTAGGGTTTAGGATTTATAAAAAAAAATTAAGAATTAAACTATAAATTCTAAACCCTAAATCCTAAACCCTAAAATAAAAATAAATAAATTTTAAGAATTAAACCCTCAACCCTAAAATAAAAAAATAAATAAATTTTATCCCTAAACACTAAGGTAGCGTTTGGTAACGTTTACTTTTTGGTTTATGTTTACAAAAATTTTACAAACTGGTTTCTGTTTATTTTTAGAAAAACATAAATTATAAACGTGTTTGGTTTGAACAAAATGTTCAAAAAAAATTTACAACATAAACTAAAAAATATGTTTGTTCAAGCCTAAAATATTTATATTTATTATTTATGACAATGGGATCACACATATTATAATTGAAAAAAAATTAATTAAAAAAATTAATTGAAAAAATTTAATTGAAAAAAACGTGGTTTGTAAAAATTACTGAAAAAAATTTAATTGGAAAAAATTTAATTGAAAAAAAAAATGAAAAAAAAGTTAATTAAAAAAATCATTGAAAAAAAATTAGTTGAAAAAAAAAATTATTTTTCAAAAAAAATTTAAAACTAAAAACGTAAACTCATTTTTTGAGTTTACGTTTTTTCCTCAAATTTATAAACTGAGACAATCATTAATAAACCAAAGATTTTTCGGGGCTTTGATAATTTTTTTTTTGATTTATAAATGGTTGTTTCAGTTTATAAATTTGAGAAAAAAAAGTAAACTCAAAAAATGTGTTTACAGTTTCAGTTTTCAATTTTTTTTTTCAAATAATTTTTTTTTCAATTATTTTTTTAATTAATTTTTTTTCATTTTTTTTTCAATTAATTGTTTTTCAATTAAATTTTTTCCAATTAAATTTTTTTCAATAATTTTTACAGACCACGTTTTTTCGAATTAATTTTTTTTCAATTATTTTTTTTAATTAATTTTTTTTTCAATTATAATATGTGTGATCCCATTGTCATAAATAATAAATATAAATATAAATATTTTAGGCTTGAACAAACATATTTTTTGGTTTATGTTTTAAAAAAAATTTCAACATTTTGTTCAAACCAAACACGTTTGTAATTTATGTTTTTCTAAAAATAAACAGAAACCAGTTTATAAAATTTTTGTAAACATAAACCAAAAAGTAAACGTTACCAAACGCTACCTTAGTGTTTAGGGATAATTTTTTTTTTTTTTTTTAGGATTGAGGGTTTAATTCTTAAAATTTATTTATTTTTATTTTAGGGTTTAGGATTTAGGGTTTAGAATTTATAGTTTAATTCTTAAATTTTTTTTTTATAAATCCTAAACCCTAAAATAAAAATAAATAAATTTTAAGAATTAAACCTTAAACCCTAAAATAAAAAAAAAATTATCCCTAAACAGTAAAATTAAAAAAAAATAAGAATTAAAATTAAAAAGTAATCATTTTATATAGTTGATTATTATTTGCTACTATAAATTATTATTATATATATTTAATATTGGTTTCAATTTTATGAAATAAAATTTATATATATATTAAATTATAAATATATATATTAAAATTTATATATATATTAAATTATAAATATATATATTAAAATTTATATATATATATTCAGTGTGAGTGTGTGTGTGAGTGATGTGTGTGTGTGGGGTTGAGAGAGAGAGAGAGAGTGTGTGTGTGTGTGTGTGTGTGTGTGTGCGCGCGTGCGTGTGTTTGATGAATTATTGAAACTTACAATACAGTTTAATTAATAAAGCGTGGTTAGAAACCACGTTTTCTGAAGAAAATATATATATATATATATTTTACTTAAAAGCGTGGTTTGAAATCACATTTTATGATTAACTTAAAAATATGGTTTGTAACCACATCTTCTTAATTAAAAGTGTGGTTTATAACCACGCTTTTATGATTTCTCAAAATTTCCGCGTGATAGGTACAAAAACGGTGAAAGCGTGGTTTACAACCACGTTTTAGCCTAGTTTGGGAATTCCATCCAAACTAGGCCTAGTTTGGGAAATTGGTTGCTAATTTGACTTAATTTGGGAAAACCCCCCGAGATTTTCGTTTTCGCTTACACCTGCTTATCAGATTCAAAATAAAGGTGACAAAAAAGGAGAGCGCGTGGGACATAGCCCCTTTCAAGGCATTTATAAGTATCTTCTATTCATGAAACGGTGCCATTTTAATTAAAGAAAAATGCGACGTTTATGAAACGCCGTTAAATATTAAGAATAGTGATGTTTTAGAAAACGCCGTTAAAAATACGCCATCAAAACAAATATTTCCTATAGTGAAGCAAGAAATCTTCTTCTAAAGAATTATGATTGCAGGGGACCAATGGAAAATCAATGAATGGTCTGCATTCCACTTTGGACTTTTGTAGTCAACTAACCTCATCAAGACAAAAGCAAATATCTTATTTGTAAAGTCAATAATGTAATTTAGATGAATTTGACTTATGCGATCCAATTATTAGAATTTTAAGTAATTTTAACTATATAATATATCACCAAGATAATTAGGTATTCGGATTAACTTGTGCTCACCTTGACTTGACTAATCACATGATCTAAAATTAATGATCGGACAAGCCTCTAGTAATCTCTTAGGATGATTCAAACCTTAACTTTTATTCTTAAATCTTTGTCTCTCAGCCACTTAATTCACCAACACATATTAGAATAATCTCACCAGATGTATAGGAGAATGATTATGGCACCTTAGAGTGACTCGAATTTTGAATTTTATTCTCAAATCATTATCGCTAAGGCACTTGAATATTTCACCAGCACACATTGGAATAATCTCACCAGATGCATTGAAGAATGATTCTGGCACCTTCCATGGACACTTGATCAATTTCATTTTCCATGTGTTTCTTGGAACCCCATACAAGTCTGCAGGCCCTGCCTTGAGATTTTCGAGACCCAAAGCCAATAATGAACTAATAAATATTACTAAATCATTTGGGAGCCTTCACATTTTTTTTTATTCAATCAAAAATTTTTTGAAAGTAAAGGACCAAAGATTTGTGTCTAAAGAGTTAGGGTTTGGAATTAGTTAGGGAGAGAGAGTGGTCGCTTTTAATTTTGAATGGACTTTTTAATTTTTCAATGGGTCAATTTATTTTAATTTTTTTTTAAACTTAAAACATACTTAATATATTACACTAAACTATAATAGAAGAAAACCCTTTTTTGAGTGTATTTTGAAGGGCCCTAAGCCATGACCTAGTGGGCCTATGCTCAGGGCTGGCCCTGCAAGTCTGGACCGTTAAAGCCTAGCTTGTGAACTACACCAGCCTAACATGGAGAAGGAGAAAAAATAAAATAAAAAATAGGTTTTTTTTATTTTTATTTTTTTATATCTAAAAAACTTATAATAAAGTGCACAAACAAACCTATTAACCTGCAATACTTATAGTCGTAGACATGCATTGAATAATTAGAGAAATTTTAAGTGCATCAACAACAATTAAAGAACCGGACATAAACCACAGATGAACTATAATGATAATAGTAGTAGTTGTTATTTACTTTTAACTCTCTTTTAAATTTCTCCATAGCATGTAGAGAATGACTCTCATCCCCATATTTTACATCATCGAAACAACAACGGGAAGACAACAATAGAAGTATTCGAGGAAGACCACGGCGAGGTGAGAAAAGAAACCGAGAAACCAGCCAAAGACATGATGGCTTGATGCTTATTACCACTCTCATTGGCACTTTCAACTACGCAGCACTTTTAACTATTCCCGTTGGTTTCGACCAAACTAATGGCCTGCCTTTTTTTTTTTTCACACAAGCAAGCTCCGGAGAGAGTGATCTACGCTTGTTCCTATTGTATGTAGGAGGAAGCCTATACGTTCTTTATTGGCTTTGGGAACTCAACTTTCGATTCAATTGTTACGATTTGGTAATAGTGAATTTGTCATTTCGTTACCATTGAAGTATCTTACAGCTACCACATCATTGTTCTATGCAACGGCCTTCTGTATCACGGCATGTTACCAAACAGATATACTGGAGAATGCATTTGTGAAACCATTTTGGGGGGGCTATGTGGATTCCTCGTGTTCTTATATGGGCCTTGTTTACATAGACATATTACTCCCAATCTTCAATCACATGTACAATGTTATTCGTTATTCATTCACTAATAGAGGCAAAAAAAATGTAGTCTGTCTCTGTACGTAGTTTGGTATTTTTCTTTTTGAGTCGGTGGCTGTATTGTATTTTATGTGTTCTGCAACTAATAAGTGTGTGAATATATTCCACTATACTAATTCAATGTTATATATGTTTCTTGGTACCAATGCCTTTTAACTTAGATTAACAAAATTTCAGCACTTTTGTTTATGTAAACTTAATTAAATAAGGTTTTAGAAACAACATTTATCAACAATAAAACACTCCAGTCTGTTGTTTGGTTGTGTTTTTATTTTCAGTTTTCTGTTCATCTTTAAGAAAACACTAGTTTATTGAAATTCAATACAGACAAGGAACACAAAAGAAGGGTTTGCCATTCTTCACTATCCAAAAACATTCATACTTAGCATCCTATTATAAACTCAAGAAAGCAGGGTTGAACCGTCCTTAAAGAAACAACGTGGTTCCAATGGATCATCTGCCAATCCTTGGAGAAACCATGGAATCAGAGGCATGCCCACCTCTAAAATTCCTTCCAGAATTTGGACTACCTGTCCCATACTTGGTCAATCCTTCTCATCATCTTGAATGCACCAAGCAGCAACTTTGCATGCTTTAATCACCTCTTCAACATCACAGTTGCCTTCCAACCTGTAATCCAACAAGCTCATGACTAATTCCTCACTTTCCTTCATTTTCATTGCCACTAAAAATGGAAAGTACCGATCCATTTCATAATCTACCATGTCACTATTTCTCCTTCCTGATATAATCTCAAATAACCGCATTCCATAGCTAAAAACATCGGCTTTTGGCGTGATTGCTTCACCTGATATCCATTCTAGTGCAAGATAGACTCGTGTTCCTCTCATTGTTGTCAAAACCCGACTAATCTCTCTCCCAACAAGCTTAGCAAGCCCGAAATCAGCCACTTTTGTTTTGTATTCAGCATCCAATAAAATGTTTTCGGGCTTAATATCACAATGTATGATGCAATCTCTGCATTTCTCATGGAGGTAAGTCAATCCTCTAGTAGTCCCAACTGAGATGTTGTACCTTGTTTTCCAGTCTAAGACATTAATGTTGTCTTTTTTAAACAAGTGAGACTCTAGAGAACCATTTGACATGTAATTGTAAACTAGAAATCTTTTTGTACCTTGTATGCAGAAACCCCGAAGGCGAACAAGGTTGATGTATTGGATCATCCCAATGGTGCTCACTTCAGCTAAACCGCTTCTCTCCTTGCTTCAATTTTTTAGCTTTTTATCGCTATCACGATTGAATTGGGCGAGGTTGCTTTGAAAACTGCACCAAAACCACCTTCTCCAAGATTTTCGAGAAGTTCTTCGTCGCAATTTGTATGTCACAATACTTGAACACCGCCAAAGAATCATCAACTTTCTCCAAAGTACCAAGAAGGTTCTCTGTCTCTTCCTCCAGAGGAATACCAAGACACGCCAAAGAAATAGAAGAAAACACAAACCGCCCCCAAAAACAATCAAAGAAGTGTTTCTCTTTAGCCTTAGCCTTAACCGGTTCCAACCACCGATGTCGCTACTCTAACATGAAGATCTCTTCCACTTTTATCATCCGATGAGAGTTGTTGTAGGTTAAACAAACAACCTCTCCAAATCAAACACCTATTATCAAAAGCATAAGCACCGCATGAACAATTTCTCAAGCAAGCTAATTCACATTCATCAATATTCCCAACCTGTTATTGACTTTGAATTCTCGTGAAAATAGGTGTTTGGCACCACGTAAAATTTGTCATTTTCTCTGTTTTTGTATCAGAGAGGAATTTTCCTCACACACCCACCGAGTGATCCCCACCCCAATCGCTTTAATCCTTGGTTCAAATCCTTCAATGCAAGTGCAAATCGGTACATTTTGGCTACAACTACTAAATGCACCACAAAAAGCATAGACTACGCATTGTTGTGGTATGATCCATTTCGGAATCCACTGTGCATTGTTCTTCCTCCAAACAAATTGTTTGAATTGTCCATTCACATCCAAAGACAAATCTAGTGAGGCGAGGGTCACCCAGATCGTATGTAAAATAGCTCTCATTTGTATTGTTAACATGTGTGATATTTGTTATGTAATAGTCCAATTGTATCTCAGGAACAAAGCTAAAAACTTTCCCATTCCATACCCCACTAGTCCAATACGGCTTAGACACATTCCAAAGCAATATATGACTTGAATTTGGCTCCACCTCCAAAGAGAACAGACTTGGTGATGGATTTTCTGAATTTTTCCAAGGAGTTAGAGCTTGTTTTTCATTTTTGAGTTTATTGTATCCGATTTTCCCACCAGGAAGATACGTGTTAGTTGGGTAGTCAAAACTCTGCCATATTACATTAGAGGAATCCAGTGTATCTCTGATGACAAAATTTCCATTGGCAAGGAGCATGGCTATGGTTGAGTTAGCCGATTTTGAAATTGAATTTGTCGACCAAATTTGAGTTTTTGACTGGTCTAGTAGGACTAAATTTCCATCTTTCAAGAGTTTCAATTGTGAAGAATATGGATTTGAAATGGGTTGGATTCTATTTGACACCCAAACTACTATTTTGATTGGTAGTTTTTTGTACCATATGCCTATGTAGTAGTTTTGAGAGTTACCTGGAGTGAAGCAGCCAAGCTCAAAAGATCCACTTTGGGAGGTTATTGTTTGGTTCCCAGAGAGAGGCTGTCCAGCATGGATGGTATTGGTACTGAAAAATCTAGAAACCCTAGATGTTGATTTGTGATTATGTACCAATTTTAAGCAGAATATAACAATTCCAATCAAACAATAAAAGACAAATCGACATAACGATTTTACATGAAAAAATCACAATTGGACACCTCCAATTGTGATTAAAAAACCACGGGCAACAGTTACAAAACAATCCACTAAGAAGATTTAAAGGAATTACACAGGTATACTCTCAATATCTAGCGAATCCACGTCTAATTGAACCAACCTCTATGTGCCTCTTCCAACCTCGTCTTCACCTCGGAATTGTCTTTATGATGAGCCACTCCAGATTCCACCGAAGCTTCAGGCTCGAATTCTTCAGAATCTACCGAAGAACAACTCTTTCTCTCTCTCTCTCTCTCTCTCTCTCTCTCTCTCTCTTGTGTATAACAAACAAAACCTTTGATGTACTCTCTTTAAACCATGAGTTGAATACTCAATAAAACATCAAAGAAAACTAACAAAATATCCCCAGATATAAACCTTAATATCCAACAAGAAGATCTAGAGGAATTAAATAGTTTTAGGAGAAAACCAACTATTTATAGAAAATCCAAAAGTAATCCTAGTTTTGGAAGAAATCCAATTACTTATAGAAATCCAAAAGTAATCATAGTTTTGGAAGAAAATCAACTTCTAATAGAAATCCTTGTCAAACGGGATTGCCAATAAAAAAACCTAACAATCTCCCCCTTTGGCAATGCCGTGACAAAACACACCTAACAAATAAAATTCTAATCACCCCAACCCATTACAACCAACAAAAGCCAACTTCTTTCTCAAGGGCATGATCTACAAAACAGTTATTAGTGCCACAATCTCCAAAACAACTATTAGTCCCACAAGAGTATATAAAAAAGCAATAGACATATGACATGATTATCTTGAAACATTGAAACATGAGATGGAAAACATGAATAGATGAAAACTAAGACTCATGAACAACAACTCTCAAATAACAAACGCAAGATCATAAACCACACAAACAATGATATGATGATGGAAATATCAGGAGTATGCAAAAAGGAAATAATTTGCAAACAGTGCATAGAAACATGCAAAACAACTATTGCCAATTTCCCTTACCAAACAAAGCAAAGTGTTCATGCTAACAAACTCTTGCAATGATAAACCAAACTCCCTTACTAACCCAAATCAAGATGAACCAAACTCCCCTCACTAAAAGCAACCACAAACACTGAAAATAGTGAACAAGAAGAAAAAGACAAAAAAATAATAATAATATGATGGATCAAGCAAGAAATCTCAGATTTGTACCTTAGAACACACAAGATTATCCAAGAAGCACAATTACAAGAAAACACAATGTGCACAACCTCTAGAAGATTCCTCATAAAAGAAAGTGATGCATTAAGTGAAAAGCATAGATCCCATGATAAAAGTGTGTGTATGACTCTTGGAGTTTGACAAACACTAGATTCAATCCTAGTAGTGATATGAAAGCTGGACCTCCGACAAGAGAATCTAAGCACAATACAGGAAAGTCAAACCACTAGGAATCAAGGGGTATTTGTTAAGTAAAGGCGGAGGCTCCCCTTCAATCAATGAATCTTTTCTTCTTCTTTTTTTTTTTTTTTCTTTCTTTTGCACTTTTTTTTTTCTTTCTTTTGCATATTTTTTCTTCTTCTTCTCTTTCTTTTTCTTTTTCTTTTTCTTTTTCTTTTGCACACTCATTGGCGGCTGACACGCTCAAGAGTTTGGAAACCGAACCAGAGAAGCATGGATATAATAAGGATGGCCTGGTTGGTGACTCTGAGGTAGCCTTTTTCTCATGGCTGGACTGCAAAGAATAGAGGGGAAAGCCATGGAGATACAAAAAGATGGAAGATGGTTAAGAGACTCAACATCACCCATGATATGCTAGTATAGGTCAATTCCTCTAGAAAAGCAAAAGATACAATGCCAGAAGTCCATAGAGAAAAAATAATTACTAAGGCGGAAGACTCTGATATTTTGCTAATCCAAGAGTGTGTACAAAATGAGACATACTAATCAAAAAATACACACTCCAAAATGAGTAATGACCACAAAAAGTACACACATATTAACATGTAATGGATATTCTTATCAATTCTAATATGCACCAAGGACATCTCAAAAAAAAAATTCAAGTTTGCAAAACCATACTAAGAAAATCTTTTTGGATTTTTTTTTTTTTTCATTTCTTTTCTTAACCAAAGCAAGACAAAAAACGAACATGCACACATTTTTTTTTTATTTTTTATTTTTTTAGAAAACAAAACAAGTCAGAAAACGAACAAGCACACATTTTTTCTCATTAAAAAAAAAAACACACAAAAATCCAAAAACTAAAACAAATAAACAAATTAACACAAGTCAAGTTTTCTCACCCAAACCGCTTCAGTATAAACAAAGTTGTGAGAATTGCGATTTTTGGGTGATGTCTTGACGTTATGGTTCCCTTCCCCTTCAATGAAAACTCGTCTTGACATGGTTTTCAACTTCCTTGTCACGCCCCACTTTTTATTACTCGAAGTCATTACCAAATTCATTAACTTAATTTAATTTCAGAGATAACATGCGGAAACAAACTCATACATACAATCCATAGAAATGGATATCAATACTCTCATTCGTATGCAAAGTAAATGTTACATGAACATACTTAATTAATTGCCCTTAGGCTTACATCACTTAAGGTACAAGAAGAAGGGTGTAACCCTTTTACAACAACGGCATTCCGCCAACATAACAGAGGCCCCGTACAAGAAATAAGTAAATCCCAATCTTGCGGCTCAACCGCTTAATAATTAAAAAGATTCAACAACGTGGGATGAACATATAGTCCAGTAGAGATCTCAACATGATCCTCAACAATAACAACTTACAGATAGCTATGATCATGCACACTCATTCTTGTACTAGAATAGTAAGGTGACAGTTTATACAAAATATAAATATGTATGAACTTTTCTTGAAAACAACCGTTTCATTTAACGCCATGTTTATTCATCTTTCCTTATTCCTTTAATTAATCCTCATTAGGAACTAATCACTAAGCCCTATACTCCCTCCATTTCCCATACATACGACAGACGTATCTTTTCAAAACATGTTTATCATTAAAACCTTCATTCTCCTTCACACTTTCCAAAAGACAAAAAAAAAAGACATTTTGGTTTGTTTCTACTACTATCAAACCTATACATGCATAACTTTGTAAAAATATAAATTTACAACCCACCAACATGTATACAATCAATCAATGGAGTAACTCGGTCCTCCGAATCAGAACCAATCAAATCCATGATATTTTCGCCATAACTAAACAACAACAATAATTCCCCTTTGCTCTACTAACTATGCGCTTAGTAAGCCAAAGATATACTGAAATAACTACAACCAACTTCACTCTGCTAGCTATATGCATAGTAAGCCAAAATGCCAGTTTACCAGGCGCAAGCTGGAAGGGTATGGTGCCTTATATTATCAGCGCATACAGTTCTCCAGGCGCTAGCTGGAAGGTAACGGTACCTTTGATTATAAGCGCGGCATATAACGCCAACAACAACCATGCAACAAGGCATATCCAACATGTATAATGCATATACATAAACTATCAAGATGACAGCAATGTGTTAAACTAAATGAACACATAACTAACTCCTCCTGAGCAAACATACATATATATAATGTATCTAACACTTCACCACATATGATGTTCAATTAATCAATGACACAATGCAAACCCGACCATTCTACACAAGCGTGTCATCCTCCACCGATAACCAACGACAAAACCTCTAGATGCATATAGTTAGTACATCTATTGAAAACTCAATTACCATGAATCACAAACCAAACAATAACATTAACATGGTAGTTAAAAATACAACTTCTACACGTGTATTCAACACTCAAGATACAACAACCCAATTCTCAATCTTATTTTGAAAACACATTTCTCATTTTCACAGAAACAATCCCATTTCCTTTTTGTTATCACAAAAGCAACTCCACTATTCTTGTTTCCATAAAACCAATTCCAAAGCTATGATTAATCCCTTAGGCATTAACACCCTTACTCAACTCATTTTAATCAAAGAGATTCATATACATTAGTCAACAAACCCCCATTTTAATTTACCAAATCAAAACATAATTTAGGGCTTTTTCTTCATTTAACTACAACATGCTAATTTATATTCTAATTAGCCAAGACAACAACTAATGAAGCCATACCCAATCTTAACACAACCAACCCTAGGTTTACCCCATGATTTTCAAATAAAACCAACATGATACAATTTTGATGCAATACAAAGTAACCACATGTCTATCTATAGATGGAGTATTGAAAAGAAACAAGGAGAATCCCTACCTCAAAGGAGAACTCAAATGGGGAAGATGACCCGAAATCAAAGTGCTCCAAATCCTCTATTCTTCCGATTAAAGCGAAGCCCTCGACCTCCTCTTTCTTTTTAACAAAGGACCTAGGATGGATTCATACTAGAAAGAGATGAAATCTAGAGAGATAATAAGTTTAGAGAGAGAGACTCTCGGCTGCTAGGGTTTCAAGAAAGAAAGAAGGAGAAAAATGTTATTTTTCCCCGCTGCTGAGTGTATAATTTGAACAGGCTCGCTCGAGCGAAGACCTGGTCGCTCGAGCGACAAGACACAAGAAACATACATCGCTCGAGCGAAGAGAAGCTCGCTCGAGCTAACAAACACCGCCTCGTGTCTAAGTACTAGACGCAACGCCGCCGAAGCCACCTGGCTCGACCCACGCACAAAACCCCACTTCGCCGAGCGACCAAACTCGCTCGAGCGAAGAACAAAGATGTAAGCTCGCTCGAGCGACCAACTCCTCGCTCGAGCGAGGGTCCAAAACTCTGGACAACTACTCTTGGTTTCCAACACAACCAACCTGGAACAAACAAGTCCAAAACATTCTATAACTCAAATTTAAAGAATTAAAGGACAGAAACAAGTTCAAAACAACAACCGGAATCCATGGAACTAAGTCCGGATACTACAACCAAAGGAGAAAGAACCGGGATCGCTATAACCTTCCCCCCTTAAAGAATTTCGTCCCCGAAATTAAGGATGCGCCAAAAACACAAGGCCAACTGATTACATAACACCAACACCCCCCCAAATACTAGGAGTGAAACCGCTCTCACTACAAACCGTCAAGCCACTCTTACCAAGGAAGAGACTCACTAAAGGAATACATTCCAAACGACAACACTTAGGTGCGAAAACCTTAACAGACCAAACCTTTCCTAAAACAATTACCAACAACTGACTAGCGCTTCAAGCTAAGTCACTACTCAACAACAAGATTTCCGAAAGCCAACCCAAGCAAATCTTATGAGTAAATAATAAGAAAACATTTTCTTGTTCAAGAGACGTTTCTCAAAGATAGTCAAATTTTCAATGTTAACATTCCAAAATAAATCCTTCATTTCCCATGCGAAACTCAACAGTTTTGTAAATATTTTTTTCACAAATACAGTGTTATCCAAAACACAAAAATCACCCACAGTTTATTTACCAAAAAGATTTATTTGGAATTTCTCAAAACCCTTGAATTAAATCAATTTCTCAACAACACCCTTAGGTGGCCCAACACTAGGAAAAATTTTGTTTTCCAAATCTTTTCAACATACTACTAGCAACAACCATCACTCATACAGTGATACCAAAACCAACACGAAGCATAACATTTCTATAATGATAATTAATAGGAATAATAACAGTGCTACCAATACACAAAGGATAAGAAAATCATGGTTTGGCAATTTCATTCCGCCTCCTTTTTTTTTTAACCAATTTAAAATCATAAATATGGTTCAAAACCTGGCCAACAATTTAAATGAGACTAACTCATATAAAACATTTTTCATTTCACCATAGATAAGCATATAAGCTATATCACTACTACAATGGAAGAGCATAAGAGCTGCATCCCTGAATCCATTCCCCATCTTCTTTTAACCATTAACCGGTTTAGAGGTACATCCCCCATCTTCCCCTAAACTGTGGAGTACATCCCCCATCTCCTCCCATACACGAGCAATGCATATAAACACATAGGTTCTATACACAATCAATTAATACATAGATTAATGCATTCTAACAATCATCAAATTCAATGGCATAACAAATTCAATTAGTTTCAGTCTCCCTAATCAACACACAAAGTCTACAACAAACGAGACCAACTTCAAGGTGACAGAAGTCAAACCAAAACCCAATAATTGATAACAAATCACAACACGAACACTACTCCTATACAACCGATGGAGTCACCACGGACTCACTAACTAGCAAGGCCCAACACACAAACCAACAAACAGGTATCATTTCCGCTAACCCGAGATGCAAATCCCACACAACCTTGCCAACATTCCGAAATTCTCAAAACCACCACATCTAACACATACACCCACGGATTCCCGTTCTCAACAATCAAACTTTAAAGTGAACAAGGTTCACAGGCCAACACAAAGTTAACGCAATATAAGGTACCAAGCAAGTAACAACACTAGGATCATTGACCCCATTAACAACTCCTCAAAATAAAATAGAGAGTTCAAAATTCCATACATACTCCCCAATACATGAGGATTAAGCAAACAATACTATGCATGCAATACATAAACATGGTACCTCAGTATCCAACAGTACCCTGGTCAACAACAAAAACAATAAACAGTATACACCACCGGCCAACAATACAAAAAGTCCCTCTCCAGGGTAACACTGTAGGGCTAACTAATAAGTCGCCCCTCGCGAGGCTCCCGAAGCCTGGCCTGCCCGTTTCTGGTACCGATAACGCCCCCGACTGGACGGGTACGACTGAGTCTGACTAGGTTTTAATACCCCCGAAGAATTTGCACGCAAAGGACAAGAACGTCTACCATGGCCCAGCTGGCCACAAACAAAACAACCACCAGACCCTCTACTCGAGATCGGTCTCAAACTCGCCTCCCAGTAACCCCCAATGTAGGATCCAAACCTGACGAAGAAAAGGAACCAGCTCCCGACTGAGCATGTTTCCGCCTCCACCCCTTACTGAGCCTAGAGCGCTTAGGAATCACATGACTCACCGAGATGGTCTCCTCCTTAACCCCATCACCACTAGCAATCAGGGCCTCCACATGGGCCGCTGCCTCAACTAAAGTATAGTAATCCTTCCACAAGGATCCAGCTACCTTCTCCCGAACATCGAAACACAAACGCCTTTCGAACTCAAAACAACGACGCTCCTCTGTTGTCACCAACTCTGGAGCAAACCTCGACAAACTATCAAACCGCATCTCAAATCAGGCCACAGAGTGTCATCCCGACAACTCCAAAATCGATCCCTCAACCTTTCCCGAAAGGTATGAGGGAAATACTTGGCCCAAAAGGCCTCGGTAAAAGCAACCCACGTACCCACATTATTCTTAGCATTCTTCCACCAATAACTCGCATCACTCTTCAACCGAAAAGTCGCCAAAGAAACCCTCAACTCCTCATCTTCGACTCGAGCATATCAAGAGTCTTGGTAACTGCTCCAACCAACTCTCGCCTCCAACGGTTTAGCCTCCCCACAAACTCAGGTGGACCGAGCGAAGAACTCCTTAGTAAGCTTGAGAGCATGCCCGCCGCCCTCAAGACGAAGCTAGGGCGTCTTGCATCGCTTCTCACAATCTCACGCGGCGACATCATCGCCGGCAAATGATGCGCTTTCGGCGGGTGCTAAAGGAACTGGTGTGCCTCTCCCGGCGCTCCTACTACTCAACCGTCCTCTACTCCCTCGTGTAGACATCCTATAAAGCACAAAGTAAATTACACTTAGCGTAAAACACGATAGCCTTCTTCGAGGCACACTCCACTACTTGTTAAATCACAAGACACACTTAGTCTCAAAATTTACATCTCTATTGCATATAAACATCTAAACATGTAACCACATAATCGAATCAAGTCCACAAAGATAGCCACTCATCCCAGAACTCTCAAGGAATTCCTATTAGAAACCACGTTGATCAGGCGTGTTTCCAAAAGGACCTCAAAGCAAGTTCACCGGCTATGAATACTATCCAAGAGACTGAATCCCATGCTCACATAACTGCAACACATAAGTCCTAATTCTCATGGTATCTATATGCAACGTCCTCACTACACGTAGTAAACCCACTGTGGTAAAAACCACTTCCCACGAGCTCAAGGTAGTCAAACCTTGTTGCTCTAATACCAAGTTGTCACGCCCTACTTTTTATTACTCGAAGTCATTACCAAATTCATTAACTTAATTTAATTTCAGAGATAACATGCGGAAACAAACTCATACATACAATCCATAGAAATGGATATCAATACTCTCATTCGTATGCAAAGTAAATGTTACATGAACATACTTAATAAATTGCCCTTAGGCTTACATCACTTAAGGTACAAGAAGAAGGGTGTAACCCTTTTACAACAACGGCATTCCGCCAACATAACAGAGGCCCCGTGGCCAGCAAATAAGTAAATCCCAATCTTGCAGCTCAACCTGCTTAATACCTGAAAAAGATTCAACAACGTGGGATGAACATATAGTCCAGTAGGGATCTCAACATGATCCTCAACAATAACAACTTACAGATAGCTATGATCATGCACACTCATTCTTGTACTAGAATAGTAAGGTGACAGTTTATACAAAATATAAATATGTATGAACTTTTCTTGAAAACAACCGTTTCATTTAACGCTACAAGCGATTCATCTTTCCTTATTCCTTTAATTAATCCTCATTAGGAACTAATCACTAAGCCCTATACTCCCCTCCATTTCCCATACATACGACAGACGTATCTTTTCAAAACATGTTTATCATTAAAACCTTCATTCTCCTTCACACTTTCCAAAAGACAAAAAAAAAAGACATTTTGGTTTGTTTCTACTACTATCAAACCTATACATGCATAACTTTGTAAAAATATAAATTTACAACCCACCAACATGTATACAATCAATCAATGGAGTAACTCGGTCCTCCGAACTGTAACCAATCAAATCCATGATATTTTCAGTTACAACTAAACAACAACAATAATTCCCCTTTGCTCTACTAACTATGCGCTTAGTAAGCCAAAGATATATTGAAATAACTACAACCAACTTCACTCTGCTAGCTATATGCATAGTAAGCCAAAATGCCAGTTTACCAGGCGCAAGCTGGAAGGGTATGGTGCCTTATATTATCAACAAGATAGCTTCTCCAGCGCTTAGTCGAAGGTAACGGTACCTTTGATTATAAGCGCGGCATATAACGCCAACAACAACCATGCAACAAGGCATATCCAACATGTATAATGCATATACATAAACTATCAAGATGACAGCAATGTGTTAAAGTAAATGAACACATAACTAACTCCTCCTGAGCAAACATACATATATATATAATGTATCTAACACTTCACCACATATGATGTTCAATTAATCAATGACACAATGCAAACCCGACCATTCTACACAAGCGTGTCATCCTCCACCGATAACCAACGACAAAACCTCTAGATGCATATAGTTAGTACATCTATTGAAGACTCAATTACCATGAATCACAAACCAAACAATAACATTAACATGGTAGTTAAAAATACAACTTCTACACGTGTATTCAACACTCAAGATACAACAACCCAATTCTCAATCTTATTTTGAAAACACATTTCTCATTTTCACAGAAACAATCCCATTTCCTTTTTGTTATCACAAAACCAACTCCACTATTCTTGTTTCCATAAAACCAATTCCAAAGCTATGATTAATCCCTTAGGCATTAACACCCTTACTCAACTCATTTTAATCAAAGAGATTCATATACATTAGTCAACAAACCCCCATTTTAATTTACCAAATCAAAACATAATTTAGGGCTTTTTCTTCATTTAACTACAACATGCTAATTTATATTCTAATTAGCCAAGACAACAACTAATGAAGCCATACCCAATCTTAACACAACCAACCCTAGGTTTACCCCATGATTTTCAAATAAAACCAACATGATACAATTTTGATGCAATACAAAATAACCACATGTCTATCTATAGATGGAGTATTGAAAAGAAACAAGGAGAATCCCTACCTCAAAGGAGAACTCAAATGGGGAAGATGACCCGAAATCAAAGTGCTTCAAATCCTCTATTCTTCCGATTAAAGCGAAGCCCTCGACCTCCTCTTTCTTTTTAACAAAGGACCTAGGATGGATTCATACTAGAAAGAGATGAAATCTAGAGAGATAATAAGTTTAGAGAGAGAGACTCTCGGCTGCTAGGGTTTCAAGAAAGAAAGAAGGAGAAAAATGTTATTTTTCCCCGCTGCTGAGTGTATAATCTGAATAGGCTCGCTCGAGCGAAGACCTGGTCGCTCGAGCGACAAGACACAAGAAACATACATCGCTCGAGCGAAGAGAAGCTCGCTCGAGCTAACAAACACTGCTCTCAGGTCTAAGTACTAAACGCAACGCTCGCTCGAGCGAAGCCACCCTGGCTCGACCCACCAGACACAAAACCCCACTCTCGCTCGAGCGACCAAACCCTGGCTCGAGCGAAGAACAAAAGACAGAAGCTCGCTCGAGCGACCAACTCCTCGCTCGAGCGAGGGTCCAAAACTCTGGACAGCTACTCTTGGTTTCCAACACAACCAACCTAGAACAAACAAGTCCAAAACATTCTATAACTCAAATTTAAAGAATTAAAGGACAGAAACAAGTTCAAAACAACAACCGGAATCCACGGAACTAATAAGTTTGGATACTACAACCAAAGGAGAAAGAACCGGGATCGCTATATTCCTATTCCTAGGTCCAGGTAAACACAACCTTTGTTCATGTTTGGTCTCAAGCAAATCAAAATAGCAAGGTTTATTATGACCCTTAACCTCCTTATGACCAATGAAGTGTCTCTTACCCCTTGAGATATTAGAATTTCTTCCATCTCTATGAGACATTCTCCCATGCAATTCATAACAATAAGGGCGAATATGACCATGCATACCACAATGATGACAAATAAAAACAGAGTGTACCTTCTTTTCTTTGGCCTTACCAACTCTAGGAAGTTTGAGAAGTCTATCCTCATGTTGAATTTTTTGTTCTCCCTTTCCTTGAGTTTTTGTATCACAAGATGTGGAAGCCTTCTGTTTTTGCTCTTTCTTACCACCAAAGCCAATGCCACTCTTGTTAGAACAAATTTGTTGAGACCCAATGATATTGTCCAAAGTCTTTGATCCTCTATTCCAAAGACCAATGGTAGCCATAGCACACTTGAATTCGTCCTCTTTCTTGATCATTAGTTCTTCCAAAGCAACTTGAGACATCTCGAGAGTTTCAATCTTTTCTTCATATGTTGCATAAATTTGCCGTAGCTCATTCCTCTCCGTCTCATAAGTCAAGAGTTTTGCACAAAGAGCTTGTCAATCATTAGAAATCTTAAGGGCATCATTCCTAGCCTCGGAAATCTCTTTTTTTAACTTGACATTCTCACTTTCACATGTTTTGAGTTTCTTTGTGAGTTTGTCATCCAATTTGAATAAGTTAAGAGACTCCTTATACAACTTTTGATATGCTTGCTGAAGTTCTTCATCTTCACTCCCCGAGGATTCGTCAAGTAGGGGTGGTCGAACCATAGAATTTCCCTCACGAATTGAATCCAGTATCACAAATCAAACAAGATCTCATTCTAAAAGAATTTTTTTGAGAAAAAAAAAAATAGAACGACCTGCTCTGATACCAATTGAAAAATCTAGAAATCCTAGATGTTGATTTGTGATTATGCACCAATTTTAAGTAGAATATAACAATTCCAATCAAACAATAAAAGACAAATCTACACAACAATTTTACGTGGAAAAACCACAATTGGACACCTCCAATTGTGATTAAAAAACCACGGGCAACAGCCACAAAACAATCCACTAAGAAGATTTAAAGGAATTACGCAGGTATACTCTCAATTACCTAGCGAATCCACACCTAATTGAACCAACCTTTATGTGCCTCTTCCAACCTCGTCTTCACCTCGGAATTGTCTTTACGATGAGCCACTCCAGAATCCACCGAAGCTTCAAGCTCGAATTATTCATAATCTACCGAAGAACAACTCTCTCTCTCTCTCTCTCTCTCTCTCTCTCTCTCTTGTGTATAACAAACAAAACCTTTGATGTACTCTCTTTAAACCATGAGTTGAATACTCAATAAAATATCAAAGAAAACTAACAAAATATCCTCAGATATAAACCTTAATATCCAACAAGAAGATCTGGAGGAATTAAATAGCTTTGGGAGAAAACCAACTATTTATAGAAAATCCAAAAGTAATCCTAGTTTTGGAAGATATCCAATTACTTATAGAAATCCAACAGTAATCCTAGTTTTGGAAGAAAATCAACTTTTTATAAAAATCCTTGTCAAATGGGATTGCCAATAAAAAAACCTAACCGATACCATTTGAACCTTTTGAGTAATGGGTATTGAAAGATAGAATGAATAAGGGCACAACACAAAGAAAGAGCCATTGAATTTTGCATATGGGACTCATTTTTGCACAGAGTTGCACCAAAGAATTGGATGTGATTGATGTATTAAAAAAACACAAGCATAAAAATTATGTTGGGTGTGCTCTTTACAAGTAATCTTCAGTGGGCTTGGTGAGGATAGAGCAAAACAAGCCACACAGTTCTTACACTAAAAAGTTCAATTTCAAACACTCTCAAGAGTAATACGATCTAGTGGCCTTAAAAAAGAGTTGGAACAATGTCCCAGAAGAAAAGTAATAAATAATAATTAAAAAAAAAAAGAACTTAATATTTTTAAACTTGTTGATTAGTATTTCATGGCAAAAAATCAAATCATTTCAACTTTGGCTTGCAAGAAGATGTTTCTGTTATTTGAAAAGCAGAAAGATCTTCTCACAATGCTGATTGTGTCTAGTTGCATGACGGGACAAAAAAGAATATAATGTAGAAGATTTGTATATGGTTTATTGATTTTTCGTCCTCTACAAATTCAATTGTTGTAGACTTTCTGGGCTTGTCTATTTTTTTTAAAAAAAAAAAAAAAAAGAACTCAAACTTGTTTTTTTTTTTTCGAAATTAATTATTATTGTTTTCTAATAAATTCAACATAGTGAAAATATTACTGTTCCTCCCTCAATCACTTTTTGCATTAATTCAGCGTGGATTTGAAGTATTTTTAGGCTGCATAGGGAGATTCTGATATTGTTTTTTTCTTTTTTTAAATCTATAAAGAAGAATAGACAGATGCATGAATGTTTGGAAAATTACCTGCACAGATTGGGAAGTTCCCATAGGTTTTTGTTTAGATCTGGAATTTGTTGACAATAAAATAAAATATAAGAAAAGAAAAAAGAAAAATGTTAGGCATGAAATATACTTCGTGAAAATGATCATGAAAGAGTCTCCATCCTTGTATTACACTTTGTAACTTATTATATATATAATCTAAGGGTCAAAAATCTTTCATAATCATTTTCATGAAATATTTTTCCTTTCAAAAATTACCTTCTTAAATGATTGATATTATTTCACTTTATTTCAAACTGTCAACAAATTTAAACTTTTTACCGAATATCACGCATGCCTTCACACAAATTATTTGTCCTTATGATTTACTTAATTTAATGGAAAAATAAAAAAAAATAAATAAAATAAAGAGAGAAAAACCTTAGGATTTGAGGTTTGTAACCAAAAAAAAAAAAACTTGAGTTTTTAATTTTATCATTTTAAAACCCAAAATTTTTATTTCCTTTCAATTTAAACTATTTATCTACTTTTGTTAAGTAAAATCAACGAAAAAAATAATATTTTAATCATTAAATTCAATGAAAAATGATATTTTAAACATTTTATGTATACTTACATTGAATATAATAACTAAAATACTCTTTTTCTGTCGATTTTACGTAACAAAAATAGACAAATGATTTAAATTGAAAACAAATCAAAATATTGAAGTTTAAGATAAAATTAAAAACTCAGGATCTATTTTGTCCCTAATTTTTATATCCCAATAGAGTATTTTGCTAAAATTAATTGTATTTTGTGTTTCAATTTTAAAAAAAAAAAATCCAAAACAATCGGCTGTATTTTTTTTTAATAAATTATATCTGAATATTTGTCTCCTTAAAGTGAATCAGTACCATCAATTAATATAGCATGTGTGCCGGGTATAGTATTCCGTAAAAAATATTAACCTTCTTGACAATTTGGGAGTTAAGTAAATTAATATTAATAGCTTAGGAAAGAAAGTTAAGGGACAAATAACACACTTTCCGTGTAAGAAAAGAAAATGAAGTGAAAATTTTATTTTTTTTTCTTTGGTTTAATTGGTTATGAACAAATATTTATCAAGAATAAATAGATTTGATAAGCAATAAAAAAAATAATTATATATAAATAACTTCGTTTCTCTCTTGCAAGACATTCAAAGATCTACAACATTCAAAGATCCAAAACATCGCATTAGAGTCCTCACATTGTGAGTGTTTTTTTATGATTACAAGCTTATGAGAAATCATTTTTGGGTTTAGGTATGTGAAAGTTGTGTTTTGATCATGAATTTGAATAAAGATTTACATGGGGAGAGAGAAAAAGGCAATGGAGACATTAATGAAATATAAACTATTTTTTTTTTTTTTCAAATTCCTATCTAAATTTATGATCCAAAAATAGGCAGGACAAAAACATCACAAATCAAAATGGACTCGTCAACAGCGGAAAAATCAAATGGAAAAATCAAATGAGTGAAATTTGAAATAATTTGTAATATATGGCCATTTTTTATGCACTTGGCTTTGTTTTGACTCGTACAAGCAAAGGTAGGCCCTTGCTCTGGATGATGACAAGTGTTGGAACAATTCGTCTTGAATTCTTCAATTGATGGTATTCGGGTCTTAAAAACTTAGTGATGAACTTATTTATGTAGAACAGAAATATGATGCTTCAAGTCGTGTTACTTAATCGCTTTACTAAAGAAAATATTTGCACCCACCAAAAAGTGTGCAGGGGGCTATAGCGAATTTGCCTCCAGAATACAATGAAGCCTGATCTAAAGATCAAGTCTACCAGTGTCTGCACTGACGACAGTAGATTAAAATACTCTTGATATAATCAAGAAAATCAAGACACTAATAATTAAATCTGCAGAACTTGATTACTAGTAAGAAAAGCAGAAATTTGCTTAAGAAACTCTTGATCGAAAACTCAAAATCAAGAGAGAGAGAGAGAGAATTGCAAGAATGCTTCTGAATATTTTGGATGATATGAAATGGCTGATTTCGCAGCCTATTTATAGGCCTTAATGCATCTGATCGAATGGTCGTGTCCCTTGGTCTCACCTGATCAGATCTGACCGTTGGCTCAACGATCTACGATGCAGATCATTCTCATATCGAATAGACGCCTTAACTAATTACACCTGATCATGATCGGGTGCCATCTCATCTATACAATCGCGCACATCTCCAATCAATGGCTATGATCAAACCGCTCCAGATCGGACACACAACCGTTCGATCGGTTGGTTGACTCATCGCCAATAGACACCACGTGGAGCTAATTGTATTCCACGTCACCTATGCCACGTTGGATCCACGTCATCGCTCCAACCTGTCCAATGCAAATAGGAATGCACCCTCATGCCGCCGTGCGTCCGTGCTAAGTGCAAAGGGCATAATCAAACGCCACATAGCCCACGCCAAGCGCACACGTGTGCGGATGGTGCGAAGCATCATCCTTGCAGTGTGGGTACATGCACACTAGCTGACACCTCACAATTTCATATTCAAAAGAATATTTCATGTAGTACTTTATTAATTGCTCCATGTTTTCCTCTCTTTCCAATGTAGGACAAAGTTCCCAAGCTTATTTCTAGCTTTCCAAAGAAAAACAAGAAAGGTTTTGAAAATACCCAAAAATTAAACTATAAATTTGAAAACCCATTTTGAAAATTTCTCACCATGCCCCTACAATTTTCAAAATATCAAATGATGATTCTTGGTCCACTTGGCAACCTTATGCATAAGTGAAGATATCTTACGATTTGAATCATTCATTTAGTGAAGACATCTCAAAGTTAGTCAAGATGGCATAGTAGACTTGTCTTTGAACTAGCGATCTTATACGACTAATCGGACCTGTCACACGCACAGTATAGGTTACCTCAAGTATTCAAACAAACCGACACGTGGATTGACTTTGTGTCTATATCCTGTTTCATGAGCGCTTTAGAGTCAAGCCCTTGGACTCATAGGAAGCGGTACCACCTCCTACACTCACATAGGTAAGCTTACTAAGAGTACCTCTGTAATTTACAGTTCCCTAACAACTCAGTTGTAAGCTTATTAAGAGTTTGCTAACTCATCCTCTTCTTTTCACATTACAGGTACCAAGCACTTCAACCTTGGGATGAAAATGAAATAAAACGAAGTGCTTGCAATCACGACATATGGTGTACTTGGGCTCATTGAACTCAAGACTTGATGTTTCTTCAAGCGTTGAGTCGAGTTTCCACCAGGAGTGATTATGTTAAGTGGGCTTAAGACCCATCCCCTTTAATGTTTTCCACACCAAATCCTTTGTAAGTCCCTTTGTTAAGGGGTCAGCTAAATTTTCACTTGACTTTACATAACTGTGGTAATCACACCTTCTGTGATTAACTGCCTAACATAGCTATGTCTTGGTCCTATATGCCTGGACTTTCCATTATAGAAATGGCTATAGGCCCGTGATAGAGTTGCTTCATTATCACAATGCAAAGATATTAGTGGCGTGGGTTTTGGCCTTAATCTCTAACAAAAGATTCCTTAGCCACTTTATATCTTTGCTACACGAAGCCAATGTTACAAACTCTGACGCCATGGTTGAGTTTGTTATGCATGTTTGCTTCCTAGAACCCCAGAAGATAGCTCCTCCTCCAAGAGTAAAAATCCAACCACTCGTGGATGAGTGATCTTCATGGTCAGTTATCTAATTAGCATCTGTGAATCCTTCCAGCACTACTGGATAGCCACTATAGACTATTGTTTTCCTCAAGTACCTAAGTACTCAATTAAGAGCATGTCAATGGACAGTACTTGGATTACTAGTGTATCTACTAAGTTTTCCCACTATAAATGAAATATCAGGTCCAGTGCAAGTCATGGCATACATAAGGCTACCTATTACTCTTCAGTATTCTAGCTGATCAACAGCTCTTCCAGTATTAGGATACAATTTCAAATTTGAATCAAAAGGTGTAGACATGGGTGTGCAATTATATTGATTAAATTTCTTAAGAATTTTCTCAATATAATGTGATTGGGTTAGAATCAAATTATTGACCTTTCGTTTGATCTTAATACCCAGAATTACATTAACTAAGTCCATGTCTTTCATACTAAAGCTAGACAACAAGAAACTTTTAGTACTTTCAATGACATCATTGTCAGTACCAAAAATAAACATGTCATCTACATATAGAATATGATTACACTTCTATTGCCAGTAAACTTACTGTATACACGCTTATCAGATTCATGTATCCTAAAACCATTTGACACTATTACTTTGTCAAATTTCTCATGCCACTGCTTTGGAGCTTGTTTCAGTCCATATAGTGACTTCACGAGTTTACACACTTTGTGCTCTTGACCTTGTACAGCAAATCCTTCCGGTTGTTGCATGTAGTTTTCCTCATCTAACTCTCCATTTAGGAAAGCAGTCTTAACATCCATTTGATGGATTTCAAGCTTATAGATTGAGGCTAAGGAAATCAACACTCGAATGGTGGCAATTCTGGCCACCGGAACATATGTATTAAAATAATCGATACCCTCTTTTTGAGTAAAACCCTTAGCAACTAATCTTGCTTTGAACTTGTCAATTGTGCCATCAACTTTCATTTTCCTTTTGAAAATCCATTTACAACCAATTGGTTTGGATCCAAGTGGCAAATCAATAAGTATCTAGGTATTGTTACCCATGATAGAATCCATCTCATCGTTTATTGCTTCTTTCCAGAAAGCAACATCTTGAGACTTTATAACCTCCTCAAAGGTTAGTGGATCTGAATCCATATTCAAAGAAATCATTGTTTGCTTACAATAAGCTTTCCTAGTTCCTTCTACAAGGTAAACAATGAAATCAGGGCCAAATGACTTCTCAATCCTAGCCCTCTTACTCCTCCTTAACTCAACAGGCTCATTTGGTTCATTAGGCTCAATGTGTTCATGCTGTTCACTTTCCTCTGTAGACATCAATGGAGTTGATTCATTTTATTGATTAGAATCCAACCTTGGAATGGTTGTAAAACGATTCTCATAAAATACCGCATCACGTGACTCAATGATGGTATTTGTTTCCACTGAACCATTGGGCTCTACTACTAGAAACCTATACGCTTTGCTATGTATAGCATAGCCAAAGAATATGCATTCAATTCTTTTTCCACCTAATTTCTTCTTTTTAGGTTCAGGCAATCTAACTATTACTCTATACATGTTTTCAAGTAACCAAGATTAGGTTTCTTGTTTTTCCAAAGTTCATAAGGAGTAACATTTCTTCCCTTGAGAGGAATTCTTTTGAGTATGTGACAGGCAGTGAGCAAGGCATCACCCCAAAAACCAGAACTTAAACTGGAGTAAGAAAGCATAACATTAATCATTTCTATTAATGTCCTATTCTTTCTTTCAACTACTCCATTTTGTTGTGGTGTGTAGGGTGCAGACTTCTCATGAATAATACCAACATTTTCACAATATTCTGAAAAATGGTATTCACCGCCTCTATCAGACATAAGTCTCTTTATTTTGACATTACACTAATTTTCTACTTCTGTCTTAAAAATCTTGAATTTATCAAGCACCTCATCTTTTGAATGCAAAAGATAAATATGACAATACTTAGAAAAATCATCAATGAATGTTACAAAATATCTCTTACCACCTCTAGTGGGGGTACTATGCATGTCACATACATCACTATGCACAAGTTCAAGTAGAAATGTGATTTTATCTATTTTAGGAAACGGAATGCGAGTAATTTTAGATTGCACACAAAATTTGCATTTTTCAAACAAGTCAATGTCATACTAGGAATTAAATCTAAATTAACTATATCATGCATTTTCTTAGTATTAACATGACTTAAACGTGCATGCCATAAAGAAAGAGAATCAATAATATAAGAAGAAACAAATGTATTTTTGATAACATTAAGTTTGAATATTCCTTGATACATATAGCCCTTCCCAACAAAAATCCCACCCTCAGACAAGACAAATTTGTCCGACTCAAATACTAACTTGAAACCATGCTTATTAAGCAGGCTTCGAGATACAAGGTTTTTCCTGACATCAGGTATATGATAAACATCACTAAGACTTAAGACTTTTCCATATGTGAACTCTAGATCCACCGTCCCTTTGCCTTTGATAGCAGTAGTTGAAGAGTTACCCATGTAGAGAACTGTTCCATCACTCACTTGTTCATAAGTGGTGAAATGTCTCTTGTCATTGCAGACGTGCCTTGTTGCTCCTGAGTCAATCCACCAGTCACCAACATCTTCGAGCATGTTCACCTCGGATATAACAGCCACGAACTTGTTCTTGGTATTTGATGCTTCTGGCTTCTTCTTGTATGACCGACATTCATTTCTGAAGTGCCCTAGCTTGCCACAGTGCCAGCAAGCTCCTTTCGACGTCTTAGCATCTTTCTTGGGTTGGGGTTCACGCTTACGCTTCTTTTTGTTAAACCTCTTGCCATCATCCACCATGTGGATCTTGGAAGTCTGAGCCAATTGGTTATCTTTACCTTCAAGAAGCCTTGACTCTTCCTCAACTCAAAGGTGTTGAGCCAATTCCTTTAAAATAAGATCTTCCTTTTTTGTGTTTTAGAGTTTTCTTAAAATCCTTCCAAGAAGATGGTAGTTTCTCTATTATAGATGAAACTATAATCGATTCATCCACGTTCATATTCTTTTGTAAAAACTGACTCAGAATATGTTGGATCACATGGAATTGTTCCATAGTGGGCTTTGTATCAATCATAGTAAAACGCATAAAATTACTAACAAGAAATTTCTTACTGGTTACATCCTCGGTAAGGTACTTTGACTGTAATATGTCCCAAAGTTGCTTTACCGTTTCCAGATGTTAACACACATAGAACAAAGAGTCTGACAGTGCATTTAGAATGTGTCCTCGGCAAATGTAGTCGTCATTCTCCTATTTGGTTCCAGTACGGGTTTGCTCCATAGTCTCGTCTTCTTGCTCCACCGGATAGGGGGTAGTTAGCACATAGACCACTTTGAGAGTGGTAAGCAAAAGTGCATCTTCTTTTGCCAGCGTAGGGGGTAGTGAATTTTATAAATATTTATTTTTTAGATACACTTTTTCTAAATATGCTTAAAAATATAGTATATGTGAAACTTTTTTTAAAAAAAATCAACAAATACAAAGAATATTAAAAATAAATAAATTTTAACACATTTTCTTATTTTATTGTATTCAATAAATTTTTTAAAGATTTTTGTATAAATTTTATACTTTTTGTTAGGTTTTTTTATTTGGCAATCCCATTTGACAAGGATTTCTATAAGAAGTTGGTTTTCTTCCAAAACTAGGATTACTTTTGGATTTCTATAAGTAATTGGATTTCTTCCAAAACTAGGATTACTTTTGACTTTTCTATAAATAGTTGGTTTTCTCCCAAAACTATTTAATTCCTCCAAATCTTCTTTTTGGTTCTTAAGGTTTATATCTGGGCGTATTTTGTTAGTTTTCTTTGATGTTTTATTGAGTATTCAACTCATGGTTTAAAGAGAGTACATCAAAGGCTTTGTTTGTTATACACAAGAGAGAGAGAGAGAGAGAGAGAGAGAGAGAGAGAGAGAGAGAGAGAGTTGTTCTTTAGTGGATTCTGAAGAATTCGAACTTGAAGCTTCGGTGGATTCTAGAGTGGCTCATCGTAAAGACAATTCCGAGGTGAAGATGGGGTTGGAAGAGGCACATAGAGGTTGGTTCAATTAGGCGTGGATTCGCTAGATAATTGAGAGTATACCTGCGTAATTCCTTTAAATCTTCTTAGTGGATTGTTTTGTGGTTGTTGCCCATGGGTTTTTAATCACAGTTGGAGGTGTCCAATTGTGATTTTTCTACGTAAAATCGTTGTGTCGATTTGTCTTTGATTGTTTGATTGGGATTGTTATATTCTGCTTAAAATTGGTACATAATCACAAATCAACATCTAGGGTTTCTAGATTTTTCACTTTTTAATATATCAAGATTAAACGGATTTAAAAGGTTAAAAAAATTGATTAAAATATTCTTAAAAATTACTAAAAATATAAAAATACAAATTGAAAACTCAAAAAATTATTTTTAAAATTTCCAAACATTAACTATTCTAAACAGTAACTAGTTCATCTCCCCCTTATTGTACTTTGCGCCTCTTTTACCGACCAAAATTATTTTTGGTCGCCTAAAATACTTTGGGCGACAAAAATTTTAGTCGTCGTTAATTTCTCTTCAGCTACAAAATAGAATAGTCGGCATATATATTTCATTTGCCGACAAAAATTTGATTTAGTCGCTAAAAATGATAAAAGTTTTGGGAGGGAAACAATATTGTTGCTCGCGCTTCTTTTGTTAGATGAAATGATATTCAAACTCTCTCACACCCAGATTGTCTCACCACCAAACCTCACACGAAATCACTTCACCACAGCACATTGTACGAAGGACGTTGGCACGGCCACTCACAGCCGAAAATCACCACCGCCACAACCGCAGATCATAGGTTCTCTCTCTCAGTCTCTCTCACTCTCGGTCTGTCTGTGTGTGTCTCTCTCTCGCTCACAGTCTCTCTTTGTCTATCTCTCTCTCTCGCTCTCTCTCTATCTCTCTCGCTCTCTCTCTCCCATCCTTTGTCTCCCCCTTTTTTGATTGTTCATTTAGGGTTTAATTTCGTGTTCATTTAGACTGTTCCTCTGTTTCCCTCTTTTCTGATTTTTTTTTTTTTTTTTTTTTTTTTTTTTTTTTTTTTTTTTGCGGTTTCCCCCCTCCTCTCATTTTTTTCCCTTGGACGTTCCAAGTAATGGGTTGCAATGCAAGAGTTTCAATCTCCTTTGGCTATGCGGTGTCTCCTATTTATATATAGTTTATTTCAGTTTCATAGCTTGAACTTTTCTTACAACCTTTAGGTTTGGAAGCTACTCTGTTTTATGCCCAAATGATTGGATCCCTACATTTTTCATTTTGTTAATCACTTCTGTATTGCTCACAAGATGTTTGACAAAATAATTTAGGGTTATACGGGTTTACATAGATGGATTTTTTTATATTAAGTGTGTCCCCTGAACATGTCATTCCCAGTGCTGTTGAAAAACTGATTGTGTATACCAATAGTATGCAAGAGTAAAACACCATCCTAAACCTTAGTAAGCAAAAGACATTACAAAGTAATAAGTGTAGAAAAATTCAAGATTGCAAAAATAATGAATATCTTCAGTCCAATATTCCGTTATAAGTTGAAAACAATGTTATTTATATAAATTGGAGAGGAAAGTCGATGGCTAGAAATACAATTAGTCCTACATTTTATGCATCGTTAGGTTGGTTTAGAGCCCAAGTGTAATCAATAGCTAGAGATGTTGTATTAAAAAGAATATCATGTTAGAATAAAATGAATTAACTTCAGTTCTCTTTATTCTATTTTCATATCTATTTATTATTGCATGAGTTAGGGGGAAAATGATGTACTTTGTTGAGGTCTTACAAGTTGAGATTAATCAATGAAAAGCATATTTGACAGATAACTAAGAACCACTAAACCACATATCCAACCAGTCAGCAAGTTAGTATTTTTTTTTTGGTGGGAGAGGGGGAGGGGGTGGGTGTGATGGGGGCTTCCATTGTTATTCATGCATACCATTGTTATGGAAAAATAGAGCTTCAGATTTTATCTTTCCAAGATCACTAGTCTTTGACCACAATCTTTCACTCTCGCATTGTCATACCCATAGCCTAGCATTCAAAATACTGTAATTACAATTTTTTTTGGGTATTAAATGATATTCCTATGAATTTTGTATTCCTTTCTTGTGGGTTGACGATGACTGCCATCTATATTGTTGTTAATGTTGACAATTTAATTTGGTGAGATGAACTAAATTGAACATCATGTGATGGGGGAGTAATTATGGATCTTCACAGGGACTGAATTTTCCCTTTTGTGAATTTTGGTATGGGATGTGAACTACCTTTATTTCTTAGTGTCTCTGATCATTGAAAGTGACCCTTGCTGATATTTCAAATGCCAAATCTGCTGTTGGAAAGTATGGACATTTTTCTTTTGAGGTGGAGTTTTTTAATTCTTTACCTTCCCGTCTCTCTGTCTCTATCTCTCCATTTTTCTTTTTCTTTTTTTCTTTCTTTCTTTTTTTTTTTAAAGAAAAAAAGATCTAAAGTCTACCTAAGGGAGTTTCTTTAGCTACAGCATGATATAATTTGGTGCTTGAAAAATACTGCAATGTCTCTTTTTCAATGAGTTTGGTAAATGAATTTGTACTAGTTAGAAATGTAATGGCCAGGAAAATAAGTGTTACTCTAGATGTCTTTAGGATCTGTGAGAATAATGGCTAATAACTATGGTTTAACAAGGAGGAAAGAAGAGTAAGAAGTGGAATAAATACAAAATGGGGTGTGGGCAGGGAAGAAACACTAGAGGCCTGAATTTTTTGACTTGCATGATCTCAATTGGTGCAATCTAGATCTTGGTTAAGCAATTAGTGTCAACAATAAAAAATCAGAATAAAAATCCTTGAGATGTTGATACTGTTAAGACCTCGTGCTTTATTGTGGCCTAGAGATAATAGACACAACTATTGTTGTCAAATCGTGAATCGATTTGCTAAAATAGTGAATTGTGAATTGTATTGAATCTTCTTTAGCATAATACATGATTTATATATGTATATACATATAAAAATACACATACAATAGAAAAATGAAATAAATATCAATATAACTAAATTTATCTATGTATATACCAATAAAACTAAGCTAATTAGCAATCTTTCTAAAGCCTATTAGCACTTTACTAGTAAGATAGAAAGGGCTTGAAACTCATATCGAATCATATGAATCGTAAGATTCTACAATTAGCTTTCATGTGCCATTATTGGGGGCTAATTAGAAATATTGTTTACATGCTTATTATCTCAATAACACACATAAATTGTTGTAGCATTTAGTTTATTATTATGAGGTTAATTGGTTCATATTAATTTTACTTTGAATATCGTTCTTATTCATTGAAGTGGGTTTTATTAATGGGTTTACATTTTCTCTTTGTACATTGATGGGTTTATATATTTATATTTGATTGATGGGTTTTATCAAATAACCTATGATTATAATGGGTGATTGCTAATCAAAATATAAGAATTATGTAAAAAAAGAAGAGCGGAGAGAATATGTAATGATGCATAAAATGACATGTTCTCACAACAATGGAATTCCGTTAGAGCCAAAAACACCTCAAACTTAACCGAAAAAGGGCGTTAAGGGGGCGAAACTAAGAAACAGCCCCCGAACAATCGTGTGGCTGTCATGAATAGCTTCCCAATCACAAATAGAACCAGCAATAACAGATGGAATGTAATTTCCACTTGTAGGTTAAGAGTTAGAGCCAAAAATACTTCAAATTGAACCGAAAAAAAGCCGTTAAGGGGGCAAAACTATGAAACAGGCCCCAAACCACCATGTGGCTATCACAAAAAGCTTCCCCATTACAAATAAGACCTCTGACAATAGACGGAATGTAATTTGCACTTGTAGGTTGGGAGTTAAGCCAAAAACACCTCAAACTTAACCGAAAAAAAGGCGTTAAAGGAGCAAAACTATGAAACAGCCCCCAAACCACCATGTGACTGTCACAAACAGCTTCCCCATCAAAAATATAACCAATGACAACAGATGGAATGTAATTTACACTTGTAAGTTGGGAGCTAGAGCCAAAAACGCCACAAACTTAACCGAAAAAGGACTTTAAGGGAGCAAAACTATGAAACAGCCCCCAAACCACTGTGTGGCTATCACAAACAGATTCCCCATCACAAATAGGACTTGTGAAAGTAGACGGAATGTAATTTTCAATTGTAGGTTGGGAGTTAGAGCCAAAAACACCTCAAACTTAATCGAAAAAAGGGCGTCAAGGTGGCAAAACTATGAAATAGCCCCCGAACCATCGTGTGGCTATCATGAACAGCTTACCCATCACAAATAGGACCTATAACAATAGAAAAAATTTAATTTGCAGCTGTTAGTTGGGAGTTAGAGCCAAAAACGCCTCAAACTTAACTGAAAAAGGGCGTTAAGGGGGCAAAACTATGAAATAGTCCCCGAACAACCATGTGGCTATCACGAACAGCTTACACATCACAAATAAAACCTGTGACAACAGACGGAATGTAATTTTCACTTGTAGTTTGGGAGTTAGAGCCAAAAACACTTCAAACTTAATCGAAAAGGGGCGTTAAAGGGGCGAAACTATGAAACTACCCAAGAACCACCGTGTGGCTGCCATGAAAAGCTTCCCCATCACAAATAGGACCTGTGACAATAGACGGAATGAAATTTTCACTTGTAGGTTGGGAGTTAGAGCCAAAAACACCTCAAACTTAACCGAAAAAGGGCATTAAGGGGGCGAAAACTATGAAATTTCGAACCACCATGTGGTCACATCACGAATGGCTTCCCCATAACAAATAGGACCTATGACAATAGACGGAATGTAATTTTCACTTGTTGGTTGGGAATTAGAGCCAAAAACACCTCAAACTTAACCGAAAAATGGCGTTGAGGGGGCGAAACCACGAAACAACCCCTGAACCACTGTGTGGTTGTCACGAACAACATCCCCATCACGAATAGAACCTGCGACAATAGACGGAATGTAATTTTCACTTGTAGGTTACGAGTTCGAGCCAAAAACATTTCAAACTTAACCGAAAAAGGGTGTTAAGGGGGCAAAACTATGAAACAACCCCCGAACCACCGTGTGGCTGTCACGAACAAATTCGCCATCATAAATAGGACTTGTGACAACAGACGGAATGTAATTTGCACTTGTAGGTTGGGAGTTATTGCCAAAAATACCTCAAACTCAACTGAAAAAAGGGCTTTAAGTAGGCGAAACTATGAAACAGCCCCCAAACTACTGTGTGGCTGTCACGAACAGCTTACCCATCATAAATAGAACCTGTGACAATAGACATAATGTAATTTTCGCTTGTAGGTTGGTAGTTAGAGCCAAAAACGCCTCAAACTTAACCGAAAAAGGGCGTTAAGGGGGCGAAACTATGAAACAGCCTCTAACCCACCGTGTGGCTGTTACGAATAGCTTCCACGTCATAAATAGGTCCTATGGTGATAGATGAAATGTAATTTAAAGTTGTAGGTTGGGAGTTAGAGCCAAAAACGCCTCAAACTTAACCAAAAAAGGGCGTTAAGGGTACAAAACTACGAAACAGGCCCCGAACAACCATGTGACTATCACGAACAGCTTCCCCATCAAAAATAGAACCTGTGACAATAGACGGAATATAATTTTTACTTGTAGGTTGGGAGTTAGAGCCAAAAACACCTCAAACTTAATCGAAAAAGGGCGTTAAGGGGGCAAAACTATGAAACTGCCCCCAAGCCACCATGTGGCTGTCACGAAAAGCTTCCCTAGCAAAAATAGGACCTATGACAATAGATGAAATGTAATTTGCACTTGCAGGTTGGAAGTTAGAGCCTAAAACACCTCAAACTTAACCAAAAAAGGGCATTAAGTGGTCGAAACTATGAAACAGCCTCTAAACCACCATGTGGTTGTCACAAACAGCTTCCCCATCACAAATAGAACCTGTGACAATAGACGGGATATAATTTGCACTTGTAAATTGGGAGTTAGAGCCAAAAACGCCTCAAACTTAATTGAAAAAGGGCGTTAAAGGGGGTAAAACTATGAAACAGTCCCTGAACCACCGTGTGGCTATCCAAAAAAGCTTCCCCATCACAAATAGGACCTATGACAACAGACGAAATATAATTTGCAGTTGTTGATTGGGAGTTAGAGCCAAAATGTCTCAAACTTAACCAAAAAAGGGCGTTAAGGGAGCGAAACTATGAAACAGCCCCCGAACCACTGTATGGCTATCATGAACAGCTTAACCATCACAAATAGAACCTATGACAATAGACGGAATGTAATTTGCACTTGTAGATTGTAACGCCCTCAAAATAACAACATTAAACCCATCAATAAGGACATTTATTGACATGCAAAATATCCACATTCTTTCATTTATCAGAGTTTCATTACAAAAGGTATTACATGTTAACAACAAAAGCAAATGCCCTAAGAGCTTACAGCTTTCCAAGTTAACACTTGGTTCAAAAAAAGAGTACTAACTCATTCACACATTAAGCCCTAGGCTTGAATTTACATGTAATACATCAAAAGAAGATAGACAACAAAAAGTTCGTCCGCCTCAAGCCTCCGAAGCTATGTCCTTGGAGGTGGCATGCTACCTGTACCTGAAAATAATGTTCCCATATAGGGTAAGCCACAGCCCAGTAGAAATATACTAAACCTACCATGAACAATGACTAAAAATTTAGCAATTGATAGATGGCCAAGACTGATACATCCACCTATATCATCTTACAGTTCCATGACATATATGTCCATGTTACAATTCATTTTCCATTCTTCTTACTTTTCAATTAGTAACCATGGCTCAGAACCTGGCCAAACCACTTATATGAGATAGTGACTCATATTAGACATTTTTCCCATTTCATTACAAGATAAGCATACTAGCTACATCAACACATTAACAGATAAGCATATAAGCTGTATCAATACTTTCATAGATATGCCTAGGAGCAATATCACACTTTCAAAGACAAGCGTATGAGCTGTGTCAACACATCACTAGATAAGCATATAAGCTATATCTATGGAGTCCATCCCCTATCTTCTCCCAAACAACATCCGATTTAGAGGTCCATCCCCTATCATCCTCTAAACTGTGGAGTACATCCTCTATCTCTTCCAACACAACACAATGCATATACACAACTATTATACACATCAATCAATACATAAAATTAATGTATTCGTTTAACCGTCATACTCAATGACACATCTCTAAGACCAGTCTTAGTTTGCCTAATCATCATGCATTGTCTACAACAACCAAGACTATCCTCCACCGATAGCCCAAAGCAGTTATTTCTATACAGAATATAAATGCAACTAATGGATATGTAATCAACATTTCAATTCAGTGAGTGATAAGTAATTCAACTACACCCTTTAGTCCCATACACTCCCAATCTCAACATTTCCACTTCAATTCCTCATTTCTCACAATTAATTATCCCAATTAATTAATCAATGTAATTAGGGCATTTTCCATAATTAACATTACAACCCTTAGGTTCCATTTTTGCCAATCTTTCAACATTTATTCCATGTCCCTATACTAAATATGCCTCTAGGTTCATTATAAATAAAACCCAACTTTTGTAATAATTACACGAAAGCCCCAAACCTTCTCAAAATTACACAACAATCCCCAACATCTCAAAATACCAAAATTTAAAGACAAAGCTCATAAAGAGAAGTAGGTTATCCCTACCTCAAAAGGTGACACCCAAGAGAGAAGATGATGAAAAGTAAGTTGCTCCAAATCACAAGATTCTTGGATCAACGGATAGCCCACGATGATCAACCACCTTTTTGTAAAGGCCAAAGGTTCGGAAAACACTCTAGCCAGATCAACACTTAGAGAGAAGTGAAGAATGTAGAGAGAGAAGCTTTCAAATGGTGTTTTTGAAAAGTAGGAGAGAGAGTGTGTATGTAAAAAGTGATTTTAAAAGCCTAACTGTCGACTGATATACAACTTTTCCGCTTGAGCGTAAAACACAACGCTCGAGCGTCAAGAACAAAAATCTGAGTCCGCTCGAGCGTAAGGATACCCGCTCGAGCGCCAAGACACATGAATAAATTACATCCGCTCGAGCGCGAAAACCAGTCCGCTCGAGCGCAGATTTCCCCCTCCCAGGACTTACATCAACAATGTACTACACGCTCGAGCGCCAACAAGCCCGCTTGAGCGCAACCTGCTCGAGCGCAGAAAATCCGCTCGAGCGTAGAAATCACATCTGTAGGAAACAAAATACTGTGAGTGTGTAAATCCCGCTCGAGCGCAAGAAGTCCCGCTCGAGCGGACTGCCAAAAACCAAAACCCGCGCGAGCGCAGAACAACCCGCTCGAGCGTAACACCAAAAACCTGGGCAACTAGATTTGAGACTCAGGCTCAACCAACCTGTAACACTCCTGTCCAAAACATCCCAAAACTCACACAAATGGAATTAAAGGACGACAACAAGATAAACACAACTACCAACTCCACGGGACCGAGTCCGGAATACAACTGAACAGTAAAGGGAATACCGGGATCGCTATGACCTCCCCCCCTTAAAGAATTTCATCCCTGAAATTAAGTACAAGTTTTCGAAAAACAAGTTTTTCTTCATTTTAAGCAATGTTATATTACCACATTTAACAACTCGACCCATTACTGGTCATTCCATCTCTTATCAAGAGGCATCCCACAATATGTAAAAAAAAACATATATTACAAGTGCATCATTAACATGCATTTCTCTTCCATTTCCAATATACATGGTTCATAATTTCATATCATAATCACTACTCATGATACGTCTCCAGTTCTATAACATAGCCAACATATGCAATATTATAATCAACTTCTATTCCAAGGCAAGTTTTCGCACTATACCCATAAACTAAAACATTCACAATGTTTCACATTTTAAGACACATACATAATGTTCTTAAAGTTCATTAAAATTACAAAATCTCAATACATGTTTACATATCAACAAACAAGTCTGGATATTTCTCGCAAACTTCCAACTCACGTTCCCAAGTGGCTTCCTCCACTCCGTGATGTTTCCACAAAACCTTCACTAAAGGGATGGTTTTGCCACGCAGGACTTGATCCTGCCTATCCAAGACCCGAACCGGTCTCTCCTCATACGAGGCATCCTCATCTACCTCTAAGTCGATCCAATCCAATACATGTGATGGATCCGGCTCATACTTCCGAAGCATACTGACATGAAACACCTCATGAACTCCGAACAACTGTGGCAGCAAAGCTAAATGATAAGCGACCTTGCCAATCCTCTCAAGGATCTCAAAAGGACCAATAAATCGAGGGGACAACTTCCCACTCTTCCCAAACCTCATCAATCCCCGCCTAGGTCATATCTTCAGAAAGACATGATCACCTATCTCAAACACCAACGGCCTCCTCCTACGGTCAGCATAAGATTTCTGACGACTCTGGGCTGTAACAAGCCTCCTACGGATAAGCTCTACTTTCTCCGTCGTCTCCCTAACCAACTCCGGACCCAACAGAGGTGCGTCACCCACCTCGTCCCAACAAACTGGAGACCTACAAGGTTGGCCATACAAGGCCTCAAACGGTGCCATACCGATACTAGACTGAAAACTGTTATTGTATGCAAACTCCACCAATGGTAAGTGCCCCTCCCACGTCCCACTGAAGTCAAGGACACAACCCCGAAGCATATCCTCAAGGATCTGAATAGTACGCTCGGACTACCCGTCAGTTTGAGGATGATAAGCTGTACTAAAGGTCAACTTAGTACCCAAGGCACTCTGCAAACTCTGCCACAACCTAGCCGTAAAACGAGGATCTTTATCTGAGACGATTGTCACTGGGACCCCGTGTAACCTCACTATGTCCCGAATATACAGGTCGGCAAGATGATCTACCGAATCTCTCACGCGCATAAAAATGAAGTGCGCCGACTTAGTCAACCGGTCTACAACCACCCAAATAGCATTACTACCCCGCTGAGTCCTCGGAAGATCCACAACGAAGTCCATAGTGACATGCTCCCACTTCCACTCGGCAATAGGCAAGGGTTGCAACAAACTCGCTGGCCTTTGATGCTCGGCCTTCACTTGCTGACAAGTAAGGCACTTAGACACGAAAGCTACTACATCTCTCTTCATACCCCGCCACCAAAACTGGCGACCCAAATCCCGATACATCTTAGTACCTCCCGGATGCACTGCAAGGCGCGAATGATGAAACTCTCGGAGTACCTCCTCTCGGCAAGACTCCGGCACAAACAAACAGTCTCGGTATCTCACACTCAGGTCGGGATACACCGTCAAACCCTTCTCAACTTTCCCACTGGAGATCTTCTCTCGGAGGGACTCTACCTCAAAGTCACCCCTCTGTGCCTCTAACACTCGAGTCACAAGTGTAGGCTGCGCGACAACAGAAAACAAGGCTGCAGCCTCAATAGTTTCGCTCAGACGCAATTCGAACTCACCAAGTGCCCCCAACATTCCCCACTCCCGGATGGCTATACAAGCTACATCACCTATGAATTTTCTGCTAAGGGCATCGGCCACAACATTGGCCTTCCCCGGATGGTAATGCAATTCGAAGTCGTAATCCTCAATGAACTCCATCCATCTCCTCTGCCTCAAGTTCAAGTCTTTCTGTGTAAACAGATATTTCAGACTCTTATGATCTAAGAACACCTCAAATCTCTCACCATAAAGGTAGTGCCTCCAGATTTTCAAGGCAAAGATCACTGCTGCTAACTCTAGGTCATGTGTAGGGTAATTCTTCTCGTGAATTTTCAACTGGCGTGAGTCATAAGCTACCACTTTCCCCTCTAGCATCAATACACAACCCAAACCCTCCCGTGAGGCATCACAATAAACCGCATAACCTAACCCTCTCTCCGGAATAATCAAAATCGGAGCGATGGTCAATCTAACTTTCAATTCTTGGAACGACTTTTCACAAGTCTCACTCCATACAAATTTGACTCCCTTCCGAGTCAATCTAGTCAACGGCAAAGCTAACCTGGAGAAATCCTTCACAAACCGACGGTAATACCCAGCTAATCCCAGAAAACTGCGGACCTCAAACACACTCTTAGGTTGTGCCCAATCTTGCACTGCCTCAGTCTTGGATGTGTCAACAGACACCCCGTCCCCGGAAACCACATGGCCTAAGAACTTGACTTCTTCTAGCCAGAACTCACACTTTCCAAACTTGGCATACAGCCTATGGGCTCTAAGCAACTCAAGCACCACTCTCAGGTGTTCCTCGTGCTCCTCCTCTGAAGGTGAATAGATAAGAATGTCATCCACGAAGATGACTACAAAACGATCCAAGAATTCCCGAAAGATCCGGTTCATCAAGTCCATAAAGACTGCCGGTGCGTTGGTAAGTCCAAATGGCATCACCACAAACTCATAATGGCCATACCGCGTACGGAATGCCGTCTTCGGAATATCCTCCTCCCTGACTCTCAACTGGTGGTAACCCGATCTCAAATCTATCTTAAAGAAACAACGGGAACCCTTCAACTGGTCAAACAGATCATCTATACGGGGCATAGGGTACTTATTCTTAACCGTAACCCAATTCAACTTCCGGTAGTCAATACACAATCTCAAGGCACCATCTTTCTTCTTAGCAAAGAGGGCCGGTGCTCCCCACGGTGAAACACTAGGGCGAACAAAACCCTTATCTAGCAATTCTTGGAGCTGAACTTTCAACTCAACCAACTCTGCTGGAGCAAAACGGTAAGGTGCCATAGAAATCGACGCCGTGCCGGGCGCTACATCAATAGAGAACTCAATCTCCCGGTGAGGTGGCAAACTAACGAGATCCTCGAAAAAGACATCCGAATACTCACAAACCACCCTCGGTAAAACAATCTGGGTCTCATCACACTCACCACTCAAAAAGCTAGCAAGTAGACCACTAAGCTCACTCCGCCCTCGCGGGTTATACCCCGGTGGCACAACACTACCAACCCGATCCCCCAAGAAATGGAAACACTCCCCGCTCATGGTACAACAAGTGACCCTCTAGCGGTAGCAATTAATAACTGCCCGGTATGACGACAACCAGTCCATACCCAAAATAACATCAAAACCCTTCATGGGCATAACTACAAAAGGAAACGGAAGCCTATGATCGGCGACCTCTATATCACAACCTCTACATCCATGTTTCAAAATCAACTCACCCCCAACGGGTGACACTACACATATAGGAGATGCTAATAGCGCTAACTCCAACTCCAACATAGATGCAAATGCAGCAGATACAAAAGAATGAGATGCACCCGTATCAATCAATACACTAGCAAGGTTGCAAAAGCGAAAGGTACCTCTCACTACTGATGGAGCCGGTACTAGGTCCTGTGGTAACAAGATACACGCCTCAGAGGCCCCTGGTCCACCTGCTCACCCCTAGGAGCAGACCACTGTTGCACTGACTGGGACGACGAAGCCCCCGGATTGGCCCTCGAGGCCTGCACAGACTGAGCTGACTGAAATCCCTACATCTGCCTAGAACCAGACGCTCCTGAAGTGGCACTCAACTGTGGGCAAAACCTCTTCAGGTGCCCAGGCTGTCCACACTGGTAGCAAGACAAAGGCTGCCCCCTGCCCAAACTCTGACTCTGCGGTCTAGCTGAAGAAGAAGCAGCTCTCTGACCTCCGCCCTTCTGCGGGCAAACCGAAGACTTGTGACCCAGCTGGCCACAAGAATAACAAGTCAAACCTCCCTGATTACCTCTCCCCGAGCCTGCACTCGGCACCGGAAAGGTCGATCTAGCAACTCCGCCCTGAGACTGCTGAGGGTTATAACCCCTCTGTCTCCTACCATCTCCTTGGCCATCTTGGCCCCTCTTGGAGCCTCTATGTTTCTCCTCCTCTTCCTCCTGCATCATAAGCTCCATATGAGCTGCAGCATCTACCAAATGTCTATACTCTCGTATGTAAGAACCACCAACCCTCAACTTGAGGCCACGCCTCAACTTCCGCTCAAACTCGTAGCAACGGCGTTCCTCGGTTGCCACGAGTTCAGGTGCAAACCTGGACAAGCTAGTAAATGTAGCCTCAAACTCGGCCACAGAGAAACCCTCCTGTTTAAGCCAGCTAAACTGATCCCTTAGCTTTTCCCTAGCAACTGCAGACAAGAACTTCCCCTGGAAAGCATTTACAAACGCCTCCCAAGTACCACCAACACGGGCCTTCTCATACTTCCACCATTGACCCGCATCTCTCTTCAGTTGAAAGGATGCCAAGGTCACCTTTAGAGTCCCATCCTCGATGCCAAGCATCTCGAATGTCTTCTCCATCTGTTCCAACCACTCGTCAGCCTTAAGTGGCTCCTTCGGATCTCCAATAAATTCGTCCGGATTAGACCGGAAAAATTCCCTCTTCAAGAAAGAAGGCCCTGCTTCTGCAACCTGATGCTCAGCTTTGAGAATACCCAAAGCTCCCGCTATCTCTCTGGCCAAGGCACCCATAGCCTGCTGACCCGCTGGCTTGGCCACATTGGCCTGGCCAACTCCCTCATGGCCAACTCCCTCCTGCACTGCCGGAATGTCATCCGGTAAAGGTACTTCCTGCCTCGCAGGCCTACCACGCCTAGCACCTCTTTCTCGTCCTGACATCCTAATAAAGGTAACACAGAACGTTAGCACATTCATAAATGTGCCGAAACCGAACACTCACATCCTAATACATGGACAACTTTAATTCACTCCACGTAAGCACATAAACACATAAGCACTTACGAATTTCATTTTCGGATAATGATAGTCCCGAGGCGTTACTAGAGTTCCGGTCAGAAACAGCATTGATCAAGTGCTTTTCCAACAAGACTCCCAGAAACCCAAGGATCCAATCAACATCCTAGAAATTAAATCCCATACCCAAATAATCACATAAGCATGTTATCAATTAAACACATTACATTACACTTAAGTCTCCAACAAGCGAGACAAACCCACTATGATACTAATCACTTCCCACGTACCCAAAGTATTTGAACCCGGTACGCTCTGATACCAAGTTGTAACGCCCTCAAAATAACAACATTAAACCCATCAATAAGGACATTCATTGACATGCAAAATATCCACATTCTTTCATTCATTAGAGTTTCATTACAAAAGGTATTACATGTTAACAACAAAAGCAAATGCCCTAAGGGCTTACAGCTTTCCAAGTTAACACTTGGTTACAAAAAAAGAGTACTAACTCATTCTCACATTAAGCCCTAGGCTAGAATTTACATGTAATACATCAAAAGAAGATAGAAAACAAAAAGTCCGTCCGCCTCAAGCCTCCGAAGCTATGTCCTTGGAGGTGGCATGCTACCTGTACCTGAAAATAATGTTCCCATATAGGGTGAGCCACAGCCCAGTAGAAATATACTAAACCTACCATGAACAATGACTAAAAATTTAGCAATTGATAGATGGCCAACACTGATACATCCACCTATATCATCTTACAGTTCCATGACATATATGTCCATGTTACAATTCGTTTTCCATTCTTCTTACTTTTCAATTACTAACCATGGCTCAGAACCTGGCCAAACCACTTATATGAGACAGTGACTCATATTAGACATTTTTCCCATTTCATTACAAGATAAGCATACTAGCTACATCAACACATTAACAGATAAGCATATAAACTGTATCAATACTTTCATAGATATGCCTAGGAGCAATATCACACTTCCAAAGACAAGTGTATGAGCTGTGTCAACATATCACTAGATAAGCATATGAGCTATATCTATGGAGTCCATCCCCTATCTTCTCCCAAACAACATCTGGTTTAGAGGTCCATCCCCTATCATCCCCTAAACCGTAGAGTACATCCCCTATCTCCTCCAACACAACACAACGCATATACACAACTATTATACACATCAATCAATACATAAAATTAATGTATTCGTTTAACCGTCATACTCAATGACACATCTCTAAGATCAGTCTTAGTTTGCCTAATCATCATGCATTGTCTACAACAACCAAGACTATCCTCCACCGATAGCCCAAAGCAGTTATTTCTATACAGAATATAAATGCAACTAATGGATATGTAATCAACATTTCAATTTGGTGAGTGATAAGTAATTCAACTACACCCTTTAGTCCCATACACTCCCAATCTCAACATTTCCACTTCAATTCCTCATTTCTCACAATTAATTATCCCAATTAATTAATCAATGTAATTAGGGCATTTTCCATAATTAACATTACAACCATTAGGTTCCATTTTTACCAATCTTTCAACATTTATTCCATGTCCCTATACTAAACATGCCTCTAGGTTCATTATAAATAAAACCCAACTTTTGTAATAATTACACGAAAGCCCCAAACCTTCTCAAAATTACACAACAATCCCCAACATCTTAAAATACCAAAATTTAAAGACAAAGCTCATAAAGAGGAGTAGGTTATTCCTACCTCAAAAGGTGACACCCAAGGGAGAAGATGATGAAAAGTAAGTTGCTCCAAATCACAAGATTCTTGGATCAACGGATAGCCCACGACGATCAACCACCTTTTTGTAAAGGCCAAAGGTTCGGAAAACACTCTAGCTAGATCAACACTTAGAGAGAAGTGAAGAATGTAGAGAGAGAAGCTCTCAAATGGTGTTTTTGAAAAGTAGGAGAGAGAGTGTGTATGTAAAAAGTGATTTTAAAAGCCTAACTGTCGACTGATATACGACTTTTCTGCTCGAGCGTAAAACACAACGCTCGAGTGTCAAGAACAAAAATCTGAGTCCGCTCGAGCGTAAGGATACCCGCTCGAGCGCCAAGACACATGAATAAAGTACATCCGCTCGAGCGCGAAAACCAGTCCGCTCGAGCGCAGATTTCCCCCTCCCAGAACTTACATCAACAATGTACTACACGCTCGAGCGCCAACAAGCCCGCTCGAGCGCAACTCACTCGAGCGCAAAAAATCCGCTCGAGCGTAGAAATCACATCTGCAGAAGTTTTGCAGGAAACAAAATACAGTGAGTGTGTAAATCCCGCTCGGGCGCAAGAAGTCCCGCTTGAGCGGACTGCCAAAAACCAAAACCCGTTCGAACGCAGAATAACCCGCTCGAGCGTAACACCAAAAACCTGGGCAACTAAATTTGAGACTCAGGCTCAACCAACCTATAACACTCCTGTCCAAAACATCCCAAAACTCACACAAATGGAATTAAAGGAAGACAACAAGATAGACGCAACTACCAACTCCACGGGACCGAGTCCGGAGTACAACTGAACAGTAAAGGGAATACCGGGATCGCTATATAGATTGGGAGTTAGAGCCAAAAATGCCCCCGAACCATTGTGTGGCTATCATGAACAGCTTACCCATCACAAATAGAACCTATGACAATAGACGGAATGTAATTTGCACTTGTAGGTTGGAAGTTAGAGCAAAAAATGCCTCAAACTTAACCGAAAAATGGCGTTAAGGGGGTGAAAGTATGAAACAACCCCCGAACCACCGTATGGCTATCACGAATAGCCTCCACATCACAAATAGGACATGTAACAACAGATGGAATGCAATTTGCACTTGTAGGTTGGGAGTTAGAGCCAAAAACACCTCAAACTTAACCGAAAAAGGGCATTAAGGAGGCGAAACTATGAAACAACCCCCGAACCACTGTGTGGCTATCACGAATAGCTTCCCCATCACAAATAGGACCTATGACAACAGACGGAATGCAATTTGCACTTGTAGGTTGGGAGTTAGAGCCAAAAACACCTCAAACTTAACCGAAAAAGGGCATTAAGGGGGCGAAACTATGAAACAACCCCCGAACCACTGTGTGGCTATCACGAATAGCTTCCCCATCACAAATAGGACCTGTGACAACAGACGGAATGTAATTTGCACTTCTAGGCTAGGAGTTAGAGCAAAAAATGCCTCAAACTTAACCGAAAAAAGGGCGTTAAGGGGCTACAACTATGAAATAGCCCCCGAACCACCGTGTCGCTATCACGAACATCTTCCCTGTCAAAAATAGGAACTATGACAATAGACGGAATGTAATTTGCACTTGTAGGTTGGGAGTTAGAGCAAAAAATGCCTCAAACTTAAACGAAAAAGGGCATTATCAGATCGAAACTACGAAACAGCCCCCTGAACCACCGTGTAGCTGTCACGAACAGCTTCCCCATCACAAATAGGACATGTGAGACAACAGACAGAATGTAAATAGTGCGTGTAGGTTGGGTGCTCACCGCTACATCTTGTAAAGATACAAGAAGTGCCACATGACAAACTGATCAAAACTATGTTGCTACGTGTTTAACTTTTCTGTGGTTTCATTATAGCAGTTCACATCATGATATGATAATTGGCCTCTCAAAGTCAAACATAACAAATTACATATTGTATGCGTCTAAGGCACCAACTTTTGTAACATAGATAATCGTACTATTGGAGCAAGATTATTTCTTTCGTTTTCTGTCAGATAAAAATAACAATATAAAGTTTTGAGACATTGGTCATCTATGAAAATAACAATATGAGGCTTAGAAGGAAAACCTCAAAATGGTACAACAATGGAAAGCTGCTTCTCCATGATGTAGAATATGTTTACAACCATTACAATTTACAACCACAACTACGGCATGTAGATAAAAGGGAAACCTCACCAACTGTAGTTTAAAGACTGAAAACTTTATGAAAATAACATCCACAGATTCTAATAATTGCCTTTGTATATTTATAGGCCGATGAAATTATAGAAAAGATTTTTTGTGCAGTTGGTTGGAATAAATATTGCATGATACATATTTATGCTTTTATTTCCAAGAAGGCATTTATAGATTTTTCTATCTTAAATGCATGTTACAACCTTTTCCCTATCTCTAGATCAATTGATATTTTGTAACCAATTGCTATCTTTATTTTGTAGATGGCTTTTTGCGTGGACTTGTGGATAATCCATTTTGCTGTATGGAGAAGAAATTACACTTTTGTATACAACTAATACATTTGTCATCCTCGGTTTTTGTGTAGTTCACTATTACTGATACAGAAAACTTTTGGAAACTAACTGGTAATACCTGCCATGGTACATACATCACCTTATGTCGTGGTACATATATCACCTTTTTTGTCATGGTACATAGATTACCTTTTGTTGTGGTACATATTACGATGGTAATTTGTATCATGCCAAATGGTCATTTCGCATGCTAGTACATGTATTTTTTGTATACGGAGGGCTTGATTTTTTTATGATTTTATATTTTTTATGAAATTATTATTTTAGTTTGGACAATAGTTGGTTTGTATGGATTTTGACATTTAATGTTATTCATATTTTGTATACAGATGCAGATGTGAAATGATGGATAGTATACATATTGTTTTGTTTATATACGTATTACAGGTTGCATTGAATGTAGACAGGTTGTGAATAAATTATAATTTTACGATAAAACATAATATTATGTTTTTGGCGACTAAATTGTTAGTAGCTAAAAAAAATTCGGAAAATAGTTTTGGCTACTAAAAGTTTAGTAGCCAAAAAAAACAATCAAACATGACTAAAATATTTTGTAGCAACAAAAATCAAACATTTGGCGACTAAAATATGTCATAGCTAAAAAATAAGCTGAAGAAATAAAAAGACTTTTGGCGACTAAACTTTTAGTAGCAAAAAAATGTGAGACTTTAGGCGACCAAATGTTTAGTAGCCAAAACACAAAATTTTTGCCGACTAAAATTTTAGTAGCTAAAAACATAAGGCTTTAGGCGACTAAACCTTTAATAGGCAAAAAAAAATTTGACTTTAGGCGACTAAAATCTTAGTAGCCAAAACATTGTTATTTACTTATGGCCAGTGATATATTTAGTAGCTAAAACTCTTTTCTGTGACTAATTGCTTAGTCGTTAAAAATAACTGAACTTTGAGCGACAAAAAAGTTAGTCGCCGAAAATATGATATTTAATTTTATTTCAAACCTTTTGGCAACTAAAAACTTAGTCGGCAATGTAGTACATTTGGTGACTAAAATAATTTTAGTTGCCAATGATCTTTCCCAACAATTCTTTCACGACTAATTCTACAATCAAATATTTTTGTTACTAAAAGCCTTCGACGACTAAATACTGACTTTTGAGGATTAAAAATTTAGTCGCCAAAAATAAAAATTCTTAGTAATAGGCATCACGTGAAATTACAGTACAAGCAATCAACAATTTCTGCCGTGGCAGTGAAAGACACAGTTCTTAAAGTCAAAAAAATAAATAAAATGACAGATATTTTCCTAATGAGGTGTGCTTATGATGGCATGATTGCTGAGGTCACCATGATGACGCCCACTTTCCAATTTTCATGGTCAATTCTACTATGCCTTTAATTGTGCCCTCTATCTCTATCCTTTAACAACCGAGTATAAAAAAGCATAAACAAACAAAATCATCTTGTGCTCAACCATATGTATGTATCTCTCTCTCTCTCTCTCAGATATATATATATATATATATATATCTAAGTGTAATTTGGAGAGTTAGTTTGTGGCAATACTTTCAAGTGAAGCAAAATGGCAAGTTGTCATTACACTTCTTTAACTCCCAAAATAGAGAGAAGGATTATAGAGAAGAATAGGAGGAATCATATGAAGAGTCTCTATTCCAAGCTCTACTCTCTCCTTCCAAACCATGATCCCTCCAAGGTCTCTTCTGTCTCTATCTCTCTTTATGAACAACGAGCACCTCCTTGCTGCTTTTTCATTTTATTTTATTTTTTTTGTCCAAGAATATCATATAAAGAAAAGATTTGATTTCATAATGACGCTTTTTTCTCACGTTCTTTCCTTTTTCGAAAATACTCATACCAGTTTGATAATTATCAATACAAAGAAACTGTCATGAAAAAATTGATTTATATATTCAAAATTTTACAAATGGTTTCTAAATTATATGTATTTGTGTACACCTATATATCTTTATAATAGGACAGTTTTAAAATCTTTAATATATATTTGTCTTATCAGGATATTTAGATGGCTTAAATCTGTTCAAATTATAAAACAATGGCTGAAATATATATTTTTAAAAATATTTTACACGTACATTTTTATTTTTCTATTTCTCTCTCTTACTTTTTTCTTTTCTCACCTATCTTTTCATGATCCCATGATCTCACATTTTTCTCACTTTTCTTTTTATTTTTTATTTTCTCTCATTTTTATTTTCTCTCTATTTATTTTTTTATTTTTGTTCATTTATTTTTATTCACACTTTATTTTACCACTACAAGAAATTAAGGTTTTAAAGACAAATTTTTAGGAACAAAAATAATTTATTTGTAAAAATTATACTTTCAAGGACAAAATGAAAGAATTTTTACAAAAATTTATTTAATCATGTTATTACATTTTCTAGACAAATTTATTTGATCGTAAAAGGATCAATCACTTTTCCTTACAATTTTAATTGGTCCCTAATAAACTCAAATCATATATTATTATGTTTTATATATTAATTTTTGATCTCAAAGTCGGGACTATCAAAAACAAAAACAAAAAAAAAGTTTCATCACTCGCTTGCCTTCGATTTCCATTCTCCTCTCCCTCTCTCTCTCTCTCTCTCTCTCTCTCTCTCTCAAATCCCTAATTTCTTTTCATTCATCTCTTCTCTCTTGATTCATATATCTCTTCTACGGATTCGATATCCGGATCACTCTGTCGCTTCGATTTCGATTCTCCGATTTCCCGATTAAATAGATGAATTAGTCTAGATTCAATTCTCCGATTTCCCAGCGAATCTCCGGTAGCGATTCCGATCAGGTATCATATATTATCAACTTATTTGATGATCGACTATCATATTGATGAATCGCCTATATTTAATATATTTGACGTAGCAGCAGCTTCTTGGAAGCTTTTAACATTCTGAGATTTGTTGGAATTGAAGTGAATGGTGATCTCCCTATTTCAATGCATGATATATGGATGTAAAATTTGAAGGCAATTATTTATAATTGTTATGTCAATTTGGATACGTTTTTGTTTTTGTTTTTTGTTTTTTGTTTTTTTTGTTTTTTTTTTGAGAACTAATATAGATACATGGATGTAGCAATCTACATTTGCTACATTTACAGACCATTGAAATCTCTTATTTCATTCATGTAATGATAAGGATCATATCCAATCTAGGCCTCAGGCCATCATAGATCATCCAACTGATGCTCTGTTAATGTGAAGCCATGATGGAGTGAGGGGAATAATTTCACATTCAGAGGGCAAATGAAATTATAAGTGGTTGAATGTAGTATCCATAATCTGTTAACCTCTAGAATTCAGAACAATACTAGACCCAAGGTTCTAAATATCGGCCGGTACGTGCCGTACCGGCCGGTTTGTACCAGAAAATTGGAGTGCCGAGTCAGATATGGGCCGGGATACCAACGAGAATGAAATTCGTCCACAATGACCAATTCGACGTATCGACGCTGAATCGATACATGAGCGATCTGATTCGATACACGTATTCTATCACCGATACGGCTGAAAATGGAGCAAAGTACCTGCAAAAATAATTGTTGTGCTCGGTTTATAATTTGTTTAAGGTGTGTTCTCTCACCGCTTTCAAAAATAATTGTTGTGCTCAGTTTATAATTTGTTTAACCTGCAAAAACAATTGTTGTGCAAAGCACCCATCACCGCTTTCAAGCTTCTTTGTTGAAGGTGTGTTCTCTCATGCTCTGTTTATATATTTGCCATGCTCTATTTTTCTTTTGGCTGAATAAGTCATGCTTTTGCTTGTTAAGTTGTTGTGCTCGGTTTATAATTTGTTTTGTTTTTATTTTTTTTATTTTTCCTTTTTTCTATTTGTTCTGTGGTTATTTATTATTTATATTACGGTATGGGATGGGAATGGGAATGGGGTATATTTTAATATATATTTATGATTGTTCAAATATTTATATATATTGGTTTTTTTTTTTTTTTTCATTTTTGTAGTTGATTTCAGCCATTGTTGTGTGGTTATATTATGATATGGGATGGGAGATATTTTAATATATATATATATATATATATATTTATGATTGTTCAAATATTTATATATATTGTTTTTTTTTTTTTTCCTTTTTTCTGTTTTGTAGTTGATTTAAGCCACTATTCTGTGGTTATATTATGGTATGGGATGGGAGATATTTTGATATATATATTTATGATTGTTCAAATATATATATATATATATATATATTTTCTTAGCAATGTACTTGTAGAGTATATTAAAAGTTTAACATATATGCTAAATAAAAGCTTGAGACTAAAATAAATACATATCATTTAGTTGAAAATGAGTCAAAAGTGCCTCTACATATCAAAATTTTGATTAAAATGTGGTAAATTAAGGCTAAAAGAGTAAAAAAAAATGCATAAAATTGAGTTTTAGAGGGATTGCTAATGATTTTTTGAAATATCACAGCCGCGATGCTCAATACCCAATACGTACCGATCGATACTACCGATACTGATACTCTGCGATCGATACCATTACGTTACCCGATACCACGATTTAGAACTATGACCGGACCACATTTGAACACCAACATACACATAAACTTATCTCCTTGTTACTCTGTCTAATCAGTAACTTCAAATCTTCATTTATACGTTAATCTGTTCTTCATATTGTCATTTTAGATTTTTCTTGATATCTTCAAATTCAGCAAACAAAATAAACCTACAGAGAAGATTCCTAGGTATTACCGTCAAAAAAATGAAATAAATTTGGCTTTGGCTTTGGCTGATCTGCTTTCTTATTTTTAGAACTACTTGCTTTTATATATAACAAAACAATTGGGTCTTTTGTCATTTGCAGAGAATGTGGATTCAGTGATAATACTCCTGCATACTTAGACCCTTGTGTTGTTTGTTTGGAAAGAAAGTGCACTGTAGCTGCTCAAGGTACATTCCCTTCCAAACTTGCAAACTAGCACCATAAGGATTCTAATTGATTTTTTTGAGTAATTTTTTTTTTTTTAAATGTTTGGATTTTTCCTAAACGTTATCATGTGAAAATGATGCAGTTCAATGCCATAGTTAACATGTGACAGTATATATCTTGATGCTTCAATTTACATTAAGCAGCAAACTTGGGTATGGATTTTAGCTGCTATTTGTGGCATCAAATAATAAACTAATCCATAATTTAGAACAATAGAACCAAACTTTGGTTTTCTTTGCCTTGATTTTCAAATGCTATATCTATCTATCATTGGCCAACATATATATTGGCTATGGTTTTAAATAAGAGTATCGGGATATATATCAATATTGGCGATCACGAGTTATCAATATATATGTATATCACGAGTCACGGGATATACATATATATTTGCTATGATTCTTCTTCTTAGTAAGGTATCTTTTCAGAATGTTTGAGTAATTGATATTTGTTTCATTCAATAAATCTGATGAATCTTAGGATATTAATATGATTGGATTGCAAGTATATGCTAGTACAGGTTATACATCACTGTGCTTTTAGTATCATCTAAATTGTTTTCTTCAAGGCAGCAGCACCTGATCTGGGTCCCTTTTGATTGTTTATGTGAAATCTGATCTGGGTTTTTGATCTTTTGTTCTGGGGATTCAGCACTAGATTGTTGGTTGACTTTTGCTTATATTACTTGACCATTCTGGATTGTGATATTGGTCTATTCATTATTAATATATTGTTGATTATATATAACATTGAAACAAGAGGAAGCTAAAAATATTTACAAGGATATGGCTTTTCCCTGGGTTTCACTAATATCTTTGATTACATGAGAGGCTTCAGAAATAGAGTAAACACCAAGGCTAGTATGAACAGTAGTAACATTTTTCAGGATAGAGGTAGGGAGTCTCCAATTTGATAGAAACCAATTATCATTAGGTTGCCTCTTTAGATTGAAAGAGAGGGTGGTAGAGGAGAAGGTGACAGGAAGGGGTTGGGTTGGGGTGGCACTAATGGAGGTGTTGGAAATGAGTTAGAGTTGGGGTTTGAAGATTGGTGATGAAGGCAATATAAGAATACAGTGGTGTGAATTGAATTAAAAAAAAAAAAAAAATCAAAATTGTGTGGTGTGCATGTTAAACATCTAATTTAAAGCCAGAAATGCCCTTGGACCTTTGATTTTGATAAATTTTTTTTTTTTTGTTCTGTCAATTAGTATTATTACCATGTCAAATCTTGGTGCTTAATCATTTGCCTTGAAGTGAAAGAATGCCCTTAGACCTTTGGTTTTGATCCCTTGCTCTTATCAAATGAAATTTACATCCATTAAATTATTCTTGAGAAGCTATTGTCCCTATTTTCAAATTTCTTGACCACACAGATCAATCAAAGATTGCAAAAACTGTGGGGCCACTATTTTGTGATAGAGATTCTCATCAGTTCACAACTTTATTCAAATCAATTTGTAATTATTAAAATTTTGAACTTTCTAAGGTTGCTAAAAAAAAACAGTTTATTACTGATATACATTACTGTAACAAAGCAAAACAAAGTTTACAACAGTTGATGCTGATCATTGAGTTGAATTTATTAGTTTATAGATAAAATTAACCTAATACACTAAATCCAGAAAACATTTCTTTGTCTGCACTATGTTCTGCTTCAGTTGGCTTGAAGTATTCTTCCATGGTTTTCTTCCTCAATAACTGTAAATTAGAATAGAAAATCTCATGAGCTGAATTAATATGTGGCCTTGAGAAAAACGTAAGCTCGTTTGTTTAAGATTATGGATTTTCTTGTGAGATCTTGTATTGAAATTTGTTGTTGTCAAGACCAGTAGTTAAATGAGTGTCTCCCTTCCTGGCCAACCATCAATGCAGTATTCATTAAAAAGAAAAATCATGAAACCAAGCATTTGGATCATAATATTATTTGTTATTAGACATCGCCTCAAAATGTGCTTAGATTTGAAGCACTGAGTTACTTAAGATGCTGAAAGTGGCAATGCATTATCTTTGTGACTGATTTTATGTTCTTGTGATTATCTATGATGTCTCTGTCTTCTGTGTTTTCCCATCTTCAAGTTGTAATTTTTTCTATTTGGTGGGTCTGCAGGTATGTGAGTAGCCTTGGTAATAAGAGAGTTGATCTCTTTGATATGGGAGTAGGTGCTAGTGATCCTACAACAGATGATAATGTTCAAATGGAGTCAGGTGAGATCAGGACCCTCTTCATGTCTTCATCTGAACAATTTGTTGAGCATGGTGTATTATTTTGAAAACAAAAGTTGTTTATGTGTTCTATGATTCTTGTGTTTGTTGTTATTGAATGCCCCCAATATGATTCGTGGTTTATTTATTTTTGTTGTTAATTCATTTTCTGCAAATTAGTAATTCTTAGGCCCTAAGTTCTATGATTAGCAGCTTGGACTTTTTCTGCTATTAAGAACTTCTTGGTGGTAGAATCCTAATATATTTCTGCTGAAATTGAAATCTGCCTTCACCTTTTTCTGTAGCTAGTGGCCAATGAATGTAATGATGTTAATGGGTGTGAATTATGATTGTTGCATATCGAATGAGTACAAAAACGAAGTCATTGGATAATTTTTAATTGGTAATCTATTTGAGAGTTTGGCCTATTCTATGCAGGTTCTGAAAGCTTGTGTCAATTTGAAGCTTGGGAGCTCTCTGCTAGATTTTGAATGCCATTTCAACGAAGCCATTGAGAAGAAGATGCGATGAGTTGAGTTGTTTTGTTATGTAGGTAGATATAACTCTAATTACAATTTGTTCATTGAATAGTTGAATGCTACCAACAATGCTTATGGCACTAGCCTTATAAATTGGAAATGATACTTTTGAAATCTCTGTCAATTTATGATATACAATCAAGATATTACACACTAATAAATCAGAGCATGGTATTTGTTTATTATTGAAATATCTTTTGATTAAGCCTCTTTGAATGTGATGAGCATTTTTTTTTTCTTCTTTCGTGTAGTTGAATTTTAATTTGGAGATGAACAGATGATCTGGTGATATGTTTGATATTTTCTGTTTGGTTGTTGAGAAATCAAAGCAAGGAATATAGGTTGAGTTCAAACTCGTATTTCTTGATTAATTGTTAGAAAATCAAAAAGCCAAAAAAAAAAAATTATCAAACTTTTAGAGACCAATTTTAGTTATCTCAAAAAAATTATAACCTTTACACACCACTTTCATTTGTCCCCAAAACTAAAACTTTTAGAGACCACTTTCATTTGTCCCCAAAACTAAACTTTTAGAGATAAATTTTTGTTGTCTCAAAAATAAATTTTGTTGTCCCCATAATAATTAGACTTTTAGAGACAAATTTTGGTTGTCTCAAAATCAAAACTTTTTGCAACCACATATTTTTGTCTCTAAAAGTCTATTTATAGTGACAAATGCAAAATTTTGTCTCTAAAAGTCATTTTTTGACTTTTCCGGACAGGCCATTTGAGACAAACTTCGTGACGGAGGAAATTGGTTGGCTATAGTTTTTCCTAACAAATATTTCACTTTTAAGGACAGAATAAATTTGTCCCTAAAATGTTGATTTCTTGTAGTGTATGAACCTATACTAATAAATATCTATATAATAAAGCATAACGGTTTTTGAAAATATATAAAATGTATCAGAGATACATTTCGTTTGAATGGTCTAGATCAATCCTAATTAATATCTAACGATTGAAATTTTTTTCCCACCCAAACACACACTCTCTCTCTCTCTCTCTCTCATGTCTCTTCAACTCCCTCTCTACACATTCTCTCTCACGTCTCTTCAAAATGTATCAGAGAACCTGATCTCTGCAATCATTGGTGGAAGCAAAAGAAATAGAAACGGCAACGGAAGCCACTGTTCTTACATTTCGTCTTCTTCATCCTTCACCAACCGGTGCCCATGACCCCGATTGCTTACGATCATCCGATACTCCTCCAATTGCAAAAAAAAATTGTATAATCCTCTCTCTCTCAACGCCGCTCACCACTGAAGAGGAAGATCAGCAAACAACAAAAACCCACCTCTTCTTGCGACGACCACCGCTATTGTCGGAGACCCAAACCCGAACCCCCTATTTCCTATCCTTCTTCCTCTTTCCTCATCCCCCTTCATCACTTCAGTCCTCTTCTCCTACTTCACTTCGAACTGGCAAGGTAAGATTGTTTGTTTTGATTTTGGTTGTTTGGGAATCAGAAATTACGAAATCATTGTTGTATTGATTGTTTTTTTGTTGTTCAGCATCGACACCCACCCTTGCAAGGTAAGATTGAAGCCTCTTCTCTTCTCCCTGGTTTTGTTTTTGTGGCTGTGTCTGTTTTAATATTTACAATTAATTAAACCCATTGAATAAGAAATTAGTTTATCTGTACATTAATTGTTTAATTTTTGAATAAAAAGAAACATAATGAGGTTATAGAGTTTCTGATTGAAGGATTGAAGAGACATGTAGCTATTGACTAATTGTTAGTCTAAAGTGAAAACAGAGGAATGGACTTGATAGCCGCGAACATGGAAAAGAAAGGTAGGAGGAGACTCTAATTGTCATATTCTTTGTAATTGTAAAGATATAACGATTTGGGTTTGGCCATTTTCATGGTTTTTAAGTTTCCTGTTATTTCTGACCATGAAGACGGGAATTGTTCATAGTGATTTAAAGATTTATATAGTATCATATATGTAATGTAATGTTCATACTTAAAGATGGCAAGGATGTTATTTGCTGAATTGTATGTACGTTTCTGTTGTGCTTTGACATAACCATGAAATAAAGGTCAGTTTCTGTTGAATTGAATTTGATTTTTGTTTAACTTCTTTATATTCTCTGTGATTATACCGTACTAAGTCAGATTTGATCAATGTACTGTAAGTAGAACAAGAGTGCAAACAGATCTCATTTTCTTGCTTGGTGTAAATTACATTGATGTGTCTTCTTCTTCTGTTAACTTTATTTGAAGACACTCACTGCCAGTCGTTTGATTATGTTGTTTCAGTACCGACGCTGTAACGCCCTCAAAATTTAACCCATTAAATATAAAACATGACATGCATTATTTAAAAGAAAACAATATATTATACCAATCATTAGAGTATTACGAAATAAAACATCATAATAAGTGCCCTACGGGCTTACATCTTGCCAAGCCATCACTTGGACACAAATCCATGAGTTCTAACTCAAACAAATAAAGCCCTAGGCTTGAATGTTTACATAGTTCAAATAAAGCAAATAAAGAAAGTCTTCAAGTCCAAATCCTCACAAGCTAAGTCTTTGGAGGTAATGAACCACCTGATCCTGAAAAATGAAGTTCCCATATAGGGTGAGCCACAGCCCAATAGAGAAATACTAAACCAAGCATAAGAATTAACTAAAGCATTAGCATTCGATACATGGTTAACACAAGATAATCAATTTCCCATTTCATGACACGAATGTCTACATTATCTATGACCTATTGTCTATGACACATTTCACTTTCCAGTATTTATTCAACTTTCCCATTTTTATCATTATGGCTCGTAACCCGCCAACTATAATAGTAATCCGATGTTACAAAAATAAATGAGACTAAAGCTCAAACCACAACACTTCCAACTGATACACATTACAATGATGTATCATATCAACAACAAATAGCAATATTGCTATTATCAATAAGCACACATATGAATGATGCTACTGGAGTCCATCCCCTATCTCCTCCCAACAAATCCGGTTTAGAGGTCCATCCCCTATCTTCCCCTAAATCGTGGAGTTCATCCCCTATCTCCTCCAAAACCAAATGCATATGCAACATAATCAATACTTGACATATACAACACATGATCAATACACGAATGTTCTGTATTAATTCAACTGTCAAATAAATGACTCAATTTCAGTTATACCTAAGCCGCATGCAAGGTCTACAACAATCAATGGCTATCCTCCACCGATAGCCCAAAACAATTATTTCTAAGCAAGAAACAAATACACAACAATTATAATTCCAACATTCTCAAAGGTAAGTATTTAAACCAACCCAATACATCATTAAATTACTAAATTCCCCAATCTCATGGATTTAGCCAATAACACAATTTCCCTTTAAATTAATTATACAAATTAATCTATGACAAAACCTAGGGTTTCTCCAAAATTACTCAAACTACCCCCACATACCAAAATACCAACACTTAGGATTAAAACGTATAAATGGAGTAGGAATTCCCTACCTCGAAGAAAGAATCCAAAAAGAAGGAGATGAAGATGATGCCCAAAATTTCAAAATGCTCCAAATCAACAATTGCTCCGATTAAATGAAAGCCCTCACTCTCTATCTTATTTGTAAAGCAACTATAGTAAAAACACACCCTAACTAGATCAAACCAAGAAGAGAAGATGGGTTGGGAGAGAGAAAACTCGTAACCTAGGGTTTTCAAACCAAAATCGATTCAAACACGCTGCCAGATTTAAGCAAAATAGGCTCGCTCGAGCGACTGCATGAAAATCCTCGCCGAGCCAAGAAAGGCTCGATCGAGCGAAGAACGCTCGGCGAAGAGAAGCTCGCCGAGCCCTAACACTCTCGTGTCTAGCATCGAATCTCGCCGAGCCAAGAAATGCTCGCTCGAGCGACGGACCAAAAACAAAAGCCTCGCTCGAGCGACCAAGCCAAAAACTGAACATCAACTCTTGGTTTCTAAACCCAACCAACCTGCAATCAACCTGCCCAAAACATCCTATAACCCAAAATAAGGAATCAAAGGACAACACAACAATAATAAGACAACGGAATCCATGGAACATAAGTCCGGATACAATAATTAAATGGGAAAAGACCGGGGTCGCTATAGACGTTGCTCCCTTCGAACTCGCACTCGGTTAGTAATTTTAGTATCTTTTTTTCCAATCGCTGTTTATTATATTGATTATGCTGTTTCTCTCCTCTTTCTTCCCTTACAACCCTTAGAACTCGGTTGTTGATTATGGCTGTTTTTGTTTTTGGCTGTGTTGGGTATGGTTGGGTTTGTTTTCTGTGAGGGAAATGATAGGGAAAATTGTTTTCTGTGAGGGGAAAAAAATTTGTTTTCTACTCCCCTGTATCATCCCAAGGTGTAGTCATGGAATTCTTGGGTGCTTCAGTTTATTACTTCCCTGTGTGCTTCAGTTTATTAGTTTATTACTTTCTTGTATCAGTTTTTTGCTTCAGTTTATCAGTTTATAGAAAATCTATTATTGTTTGCTGTGAGGGAAAGGTAGGAAAAATTGTTTACTTCCCAAAATTGTTTTCTGTTATTTAGTGCAGACATATTAATTTGTCCTTCACAATAACCTATTTTGCTACATATTAATTTGTCCTTCACAAGAACCTATTGTGCTTGAGTTTATTAAACAAATTGTTGGATGTTTTTGTTGTTTTATTTTATTTAAATTTTGTCCTTCACAAACTTTACAAATTATAGTACTGACGCTGCTCCGTTCGCTACTCCCTTCGAACTCGCACTCGGTTAGTAATTTTAACATTTTTTAGTCATGGAATTCTTGGGGCATACCCCATAACCTAAAAATATACAAAGCTCAGTTGAAGCAAAACAAAATAACGAAACTAACAAAAAAACTAACCAGACAAACAAAAAAAAAAGCACCACAGATTTGTTCAAACACTACATACAATACAGGGAAAACAAAATTGTTTTGTACTTCCCTGTATGATTCAAAGGTTTAGTCATGGAATTCTTGGGTGCTTCAGTTTATTACTTCTCTGTGTGCTTCAGTTTATCAGTTTATTACTTCCCTGTATCAGTTTATTGCTTCAGTTTATTAGTTTATAGAAAATCTATTATTGTTTTTTGTGAGGAAAAGGTAGGAAAAATTGTTTACTTTCCAAAATTGTTTTTTGTTATTTAAGTGCAAACATATTAATTTGTCATTCACAAGAACCTATTGTGCTTGAGTTTATTATAGAAAATAAATTATTAGATGTTTTTGTTGTTTTATTTTATTTAAATTTTGTCTTTCACAAACTTCACAAATTTCAACATGATATGTATAAATTATAATTACATTTTAATCCTAACATTATTTACACCGTGCCTTCAGGCATAAGCATACACTAATATATATATATATATATAAGATGAGTGTTGAACTTTTGACCTGATGAGCACGCTGTCAAATGCTTGATTAAACAGCCAGCTTTTGATTTGTTTTGAATGATTAAAATAAAGTTCTAAAAGAAAATTGGTTGGGAGTATTAAAAGTGGTGCTCTAATAGCACCACTAATAATGTGACAATTTTTTTATGATATTTCTAATGCATTAATGCATTTATAGTAGTCTTTTTTTAATGATATGAATCATTGTTGGTTCGAAAGTGATGGGGATAGAGAGTAGAAACGTGATAGATTTTACACTTGATATCAACCGTAATTGACTTGACATGTTTGATTTGAATTGAATTGAATTTTTTTATGATGGATCTATCATCTTGCATAGTCCAAAAAAATCGTTAGTTGTGCATTTATATGATGGATGTCCACAAAATGTATCCGTCTATACGTGGGCCACGTTCCATATATATATAAAACTACATATTTTTATAAAAATTAAATTAAAAAATTGTTTGATTACAGGAGGCAGTACCACTACCAGATCGATTAGAAGAAGCTGAAAAATACATAAAAAGCTTGCAAATGAGGTTGGAAAAATACAAGGAGAAGAAGGAAACACTATTAGGTAGAAAAAGATCACATTCATGCATAACTGATTTCAAACAAGTCTTAAAATCACCTCAAATCGAGATTCGAGAAATGGGTCCTGCTGTGAATGTGGTTCTGATAAGTGGGCAAGAAGACAAGTTCATCTTTCATGAAATCATTCGTTTAATTCATGAAGAAGGTACCGAGGTTGTCAATGTCAGTTTCTTAGTCATTGGAAATTCAATTCGCCACGTAGTACACGCAAAGGTCAGCATTCGAAAAATTTGCCAATATTTTTACCAATTAAAACATGTACAACCATTTAATTCATTGTCAATGAATCCACATTAAATTTGCTTCTTTTTTCATTTTTGAATGTAGATTGGGGAATTTGCACCTAAATTTGAAGCTGCACGGGTATCAAATAGGCTGAGAGAGTTTGCTAATGGATCAATCAGCGATGTAGAATCACAATCAGAATCACTGGAATTTGAAATCCAACCTGATATGTGGGACTTTGAAATTCCTCAAATATTGCCTTTGGGAGTTTATAGTAATTAATGGGTTATAATTTCTGGGAAATGAAAATGTTCTTGATTCCATCATGTTTAGGTGTACCAGAAATTAATGCAAGTTTTCTTCCTTCAAATCTCCAATTTGATCATGTAAAATGAAAGTAGAAAGAAAATAATTGGCTTATTTCAAAATGAAATGAGTTTGATCCTTGCTAGTACTTTTGTCAATATACTTATTTGCAAAAAGGCCTTACTTAATTTCAAGTTTTGAAAAAAGTCCATGCTTTTGAAAAAGTTATGTCTTTGAAACCCTCTAAACCCTATCTTTTGCATGATCATTATCACCTCTTTAAAAAAAATTCATTAAATACTAAAAAAAATACAAAAATCATTTTATTTTCATATATACATATATATGTTTATATATTATATTTATTGACTAAAATATTCAAAAAGCTCATTAAAAAATATTTGTTACAGGGTCAACTTTCGTTTCAAAAATTCTAGCCTGCAATGGCACTAAGTTGGACACTTAGTCCCAGCCAAGTATGAATACACACACACAAAGTGCTATAAACAAGTAAGAGAATAGGCAACAAGTATTTACAGGAAATAACTCCCAACCTTTATTAATTGCACCAACAATACAAAGGATGCCTATGGAACTCTTACCAACACTTAGTTAATTTTCGAGTTCCATGGCTGATACCTAAATAGGCTTACAATCAGTTTTCAAATTACAACCAGCATTACAAGGAAAGCATGCCAAGTGTCATGGCAGTTGACACCCCCAACTGCCTGGGGACTTAGGATCATTTTTGGGACATAACTGCCAACAACTGCTGCTATCTTTTAGCAATGCTTCCTGAAGTCTTGCCTTGCCTTGTCTCTGCCCAATATAAGTAACTGCTGCCAGCAAATCAACATAACTGCTAATAACTGCCCATGTTGTTTGCCTTCTCAAGTCAGCCACGAATTTGGTTGTCTTAACCCCCAGACCAAGTTTTGCCTACTGAATGTTTTGAACCCTCAAGTATGCTGCAGCCCACATTCGGGTCATGTTAATGCCTTGCATTTGTGCCACTGCTGACCACACTTTGGCCAAGGGTCCTGTGCTGCTGCCTCAACACTTTGCCATTATTTCACCTTGCTGTCTTGGCATGCCATCATCATGCCTTGGTCTTGGTTGGACATGGGCGCAAGGTGCTACCAATGCCAGCCAATGCAGCCTTCAAGTAAAAGGGGCTAACAGACCACCCCCACCAGAAGAAGCCAACGTCCTCGTTGGTAGGGTCTTCAAGTACTTCTGGACTTGTTTTTCAAATTGCCACAATGTCACATCCGCCATTGCCACCTTAATATACATTAGACCAGTAGTAGGGGCTTTGTCCGCATGAATTGCATTGAGCAATTGTAAAGGGTTTACCCTAGTCGGCCCCTCAGAATCCGACTCCCCTTTGCCATCTTCCGCGACCATAGCGTTAAGTTTCTCATGCTTGGGTTAAACATTTAAAAACTATTTTTAAAAATTTAAAACCATTATTGCACTAGTATTTAGAGGGAGTCCTAAAAGCACATTATCATTAGAAACGCTTTAAATGAAACTATAAAATATGACTACATCAGCAATAAAATGCTTCTATCTTTGATTCCATTTTCATTACAACATATAAAAGTTTGATTAGAAATTTGGTTATGAGTTTTGAAAAGAGTTTTGAATAGAGTTTTGAATTGAGTGATATGACAGATGATATTTGATTAGAAATTTTACAACTTATACCAAACATATAACTCAAAATTCTATTCAAAGCTCATAAAAAAAAATTAAAAAAAAAAAAATCAAAAAATATTTTGTATTTAAAATATTAAAATAACAGGTGCAAAAAAAAAAAACAAAAACAAAACGAATACTGTTTCGATCAACCGTCCGGATGACCAGGTAGACGTGTTTTCATAGATGGGTGTGGAATCAATTTTTAAAAACTGTAACCAAACACATGACTCAAACAAAGGGGTGGAATTGAGTTTGGAAAGCTTAACCAAACACAAGCAAGTATTCACATAACTATTAAAGTATAATTCTTGATTTCTGTGTTTTTTTAACATAAAAACATATATTCTGCATGTTTTACATCAAGTGTTTGACATTTCAAAGCTGAACCAAGTTGTTTTGTTCGGCAGTGCATTACTAAACAAAACAACATTGTTCGGTTTCTTTTTTTTTAGTACATCGGGAATAACGTTATTCGGTTTTAAAAGGCTAAACAAAAGAAGTTTGTTTGGTTTTGAAAGGCCGAATGCGAAGTTCAACCTCGAATGCAACGGGAGATCAATGACAGGGGATGGAGATTTCCTGACCTTGTTCTCCTACAAACAGAATCCTTGCGTCTCACACTCTATCACGACATCCATTAATTTGAGTTGTTCTTTGAGTTCTTTCTACATTTTGGCAATATGACCAGGATACCACTATTCGATTAAAAGTCTCAATAAGTGGAAGGCATATGATGACTGATCCTAATATGAAATCTCACCAAATTGTTGTTTCAATATCAAATATGCAAGTGCAAAGCTAATTTCTACCTAAACAAGGCGCGACGACTTTGTCCAATGATAAAGGTCAACATCAAGATTATAGCGATCTTGGTTGTCCCTTTACTATTTAGTTGTATTTCGGACTCGGTCCTGTGAAGTTGTTAGTTGTAATTGTCTTGTTGTCATCCTTTAAATCGATTCATTTGGGTTTTAGGATGTGTTGGGCTTGGTTGATTCAGGTTGGTAGAGTTTTGGCTCTCTTTGTTGTTGCACAGTTTTTGGATAGTCCGCTCGAGCGAGTATTCTTACGCTCGAGCGAGGTTTACACACTCCCAGTATTTCGTGTTCCTGCAAACTTCTGCAGGTGTGTTTTCTACGCTCGAGCGGGTTTCTTGCACTCGAGCGGGTAGTGCATTTTTGGTGTAAGTTCTGGGAGGGGGAAATCTACGCTCGAGCGGACTGGTTTTTCGCGCTCAAGTGGATGTACTTTGTTCCTGTGTCTTGGCGCTCGAGCGGGCTTTCTTGCGCTCGAGCGGACCTAATCTTTTGTTCTTTACGCTCGAGCGTTGTGTTCTTCACTCGAGCGGGAATGTCGTATATCAGTTGGCAGCTGGGCATTTTGAAATCACTTTTTACATTCTCTCTCTCTCTCTTACTTTCCCAAAAACATTTTTGAGAGCCCCTCTCTCTAGAAACTCCCTTCTCTCTAGGGTTTGATCTAGTTAGAGTGCTTTCCTTTCCTTCGGTCTTTGTAAAAGTTGTATTGATCGTCGAGGGCTTCGTTTTGATCCATGGATCTTGGTGTTTGGAGCATTTTGATTTTCTTCAACTCCTCTATTTGAGCTCCAAATTTGAGGTAGGGATTCCTACTCACTCTTATGGGTTTTAATTTGTTAAATGGTTGATTTTGGGAAGTTGGGGTTTGAAAATGTTGGAAGTGGGTTTTGTTATTTTGATTCTAAAATACATATAAAAGTTTGATTAGAAATTTGGTTATGAGTTTTGAAAAGAGTTTTGAATAGAGTTTTGAATTGAGTGATATGAGATGATATTTGATTAGAAATTTTACAACTTATACCAAACATATAACTCAAAATTCTATTCAAAGCTCATAAAAAAATTAAAAAAAAATCAAAAAATATTTTGTATTTAAAATATTAAAATAACAGGTGCAAAAAAAAAAAACAAAAACAAAACGAATACTGTTTCGATCAACCGTCCGGATGACCAGGTAGACGTGTTTTCATAGATGGGTGTGGAATCAATTTTTAAAAACTGTAACCAAACACATGACTCAAACAAAGGGGTGGAATTGAGTTTGGAAAGCTTAACCAAACACAAGCAAGTATTCACATAACTATTAAAGTATAATTCTTGATTTCTGTGTTTTTTTAACATAAAAACATATATTCTGCATGTTTTACATCAAGTGTTTGACATTTCAAAGCTGAACCAAGTTGTTTTGTTCGGCAGTGCATTACTAAACAAAACAACATTGTTCGGTTTCTTTTTTTTTAGTACATCGGGAATAACGTTATTCGGTTTTAAAAGGCTAAACAAAAGAAGTTTGTTTGGTTTTGAAAGGCCGAATGCGAAGTTCAACGTCGAATGCAACGGGAGATCAATGACAGAGTATGGAGATTTCCTGACCTTGTTCTCCTACAAACAGAGTCCTTAAGGCCTCACACTCTATCACGACATCCATTAGTTTGAGTTGTTCTTTGAGTTGTTACTACATGTTGGCAATAAGACCAGGATACCAGTATTGGATTAAAAGTCTCAATAAGTGGAAGGCATATCATGACTGATCCTAATATGAAATCTCACCAAATTGTTGTTTCAATATCAAATATGCAAGTGCAAAGCTAATTTCTACCTAAACAAGGCGCTGACGACTTTGTCCAATGATAAAGGTCAACATCAAGATTATAGCGATCTTGGTTGTCCCTTTACTATTTAGTTGTATTTCGGACTCGGTCCGTGAAGTTGTTAGTTGTAATTGTCTTGTTGTCATCCTTAAATCGATTCATTTGGGTTTTAGGATGTGTTGGGCTTGGTTGATTCAAAGTTGGTAGAGTTTTGCTCTCTTTGTTGTTGCGCTTTTTGGATAGTCCGCCGGCGAGTATTCTTACGCCGAGCGGTTTACACACTCCCAGTATTTTGTGTTCCTGCAAACTTCTGCAGGTGTGTTTTCTACGCTCGAGCGGGTTTCTTGCACTCGAGCGAGTAGTATTTTGGTGTAAGTTCGTAGGGGAAATCTACGCCGAGCGGATGGTTTTTCGCCAAGTGGATGTACTTTGTTCTGTGTCTTGGCGCCGAACGGCGGACCTAATCTTTGTTCTTTACGCCGGCGTTGTGTTCTTCGCTCGGCGGGAATGTCGATATATCAATGGCAACGGGCATTTTGAAATCACTTTTACATTCTCTCTCTCTCTTACTTTCCCAAAACATTTTTGAGAGCCCCTCTCTAGAAACTCCCTCTCTCTAGGGTTTGATCTAGTTAGAGTGCTTTCCTTTCCTTCGTCTTTGTAAAGTTGTATTGTTCGTCGAGGGCTTCGTTTTGGTCCATGGATCTTGGTGTTTGGAGCATTTTGATTTTCTTCAACTCCTCTTTTTGAGCTCCAAATTTGAGGTAGGGTTTCCTCCTCACTCTTATGGGTTTAACCTAGATCTTTGGGCATTTTGTTAAATGGTTGATTTTGGGAAGTTGGGGTTTGAAAATGTTGGAAGTGGGTTTTGTTATTTTGATTCTAAAATGTGTATTTTGGGTTTCAAAATGATGCTATTGTCATTGTTGTTGATTTATGGACCACGGGGTCTTGTTGGAAAAAGGGGTAGAAAACCCTACGTTGCAGTATAAATTAATTGATATAATAAATTTGGGAAAAACATTGTTGTTTGGAATTGAGATGAAAATAATGAAATTGGCTCATTATACTGTAAAATGGTGGAGTTGGATTTATTAATCGCTCACTTTTGAAAACATTGATATTTTATCTATTGGAGCTTTTATTATCTGTTTAGAAATAATTGCTTTGGGCTACCGGTGGAGGGTAGTTGTGATTGTTGTAGACAGTGCATGATGATTAGGCAAACTAAAACTAATTAATTGGATGTGTCATAGAGTATGACAGTTCATAGAATACATTTACGCTATGTATTGTTTGATTGAATATATGACCTTTGTGTATATACGTTGTGTGTGTGGGAGGAGATAGGGGATGTACTCCACGATTTAGGGGAAGATAGGGGATGGACCTCTAAATCGGATGTTGCTTGGGAGAAGATAGGCGATGGACTCCGCTGATACAGCTCATATGCTTGTCAGTTAATGTGTTGATACAGCTTTTATGCTTATCTATGGAAGTGTTGATATAGCTCATATTATCTGTTTAAGTGTGGATACAGCTTGTATGCTTATCTGTTGAAATGTTGATATATCTTATATGCTCGTTTATCGAAGTATTGATATAGCTAGTATGCTTATCTATTGTGAAATGGGAATCGTTTAATATGAGTCACTGTTTCATGTAAGTTGTTGGCCAGGTTCTGAGCCAGTGCTGTGAATTATGAACTTGATAAGGATTGGAAAATGAAATGGAACATGGATATAGTGGTCGTGTAATGGAAATGAATTATGAATTGATTTATGTGATTTAAACATTTATCAATTGCTAATGTCTTAGTTACTGCCCATACTGTGTTTAGCATACCTCTACTGGGCGTTGGCTCACCTTATATGGGACATTATTTTCAGGTACAGGTAGCATGCCACCTCCAAGGACTTAGCTTGGATGGATATGAGAGTTGAAGACTTTCTTTTGATTATTTTGTTGTATTACATGTATATCAAGCCAAGGGCTTATTTTGTATAGAGTTAGTACTCTTCTTTTGTGTAACCAAGTGTTAACTTGGAAAGCTGTAAGCCCGTAGGGCATTTGCTTTTGTTGTTAACATGTAATACTGTTGTAAGAACTACTCTAATGAATGGAAAGGTGTTGATTTCTTTATACGATTGCATGTCTAAAATGATGGGATTTATGTATTATTTGAGGGCGTTACAAAGATCAACCTTAATAGTTTTCTCCTTAGTCGTTGGTAATTTGTGAAAACATAAAAAAATGTATTGAGAGTAAATTATAATCTTAAATAATTCAATAAAGAATACTGAAAATTAGATGTACTAAATAATTTTTTGAATGCAAATATAATCACATAAAATAGAGAATTAGAAAATTTCCAGTGAGATCATAGCTCTGCTACACCGCTTTGGATTTTTAAAAAAGAAGGCTGGTTTCTAGTCTACTTTGTGGATTGGATTGTGTTGTTGGGCCTGTGAGGCCCATTACGGATCTCATTTTGATAATTCGAACTGTTTAATGTGTAAATATGTACCTTATCTCTATAAAAAATCACTTTGATCAAATATCGATAGTCTTTTGATGAAAATACATTTTTGTTAATAATTTATTTTAAAATCACATTTATCATTGAAAAAAAATATGATCTAATTAAGGAGCCATTGATATTCAATTAATGTAATTTTTTTAAGAATCATGTACTTGACGAGCTCTACACATTGAACGTTCGAATCATTAAAATGAAACTCACAAATCCAACAATACTGTCCAATCCACTTTATGGATCAGAAATAAGCCTACTCCTTTTAAAAAAATAGAGACCTATGTGAAGGTGTTAATATGTAAATTTATTGTCCAATATGCTATGTGAAAATAAATATTGTATTTCATCAAACACTATTAAAAAATGTCATTAATTGTTAATTTTCAGTGACAGTATAAAAATTTTATTACAAAAAATGTTACTAATTATAAGTTTCAGCGATATTTAAAAAAAAAATCATCACAAAAAAAGTCACTAAATTTCAAGTTTCAGTAATAGTTTGAAAAATTCGTCACAAAAAAATTATTAATTATAAATTTTAGCGATAATTTATAAAAACCGTAACAAAAAAAAAGTTATTAATTGTCAATTTTTAACAACATACGCCAAAATCGTCAAAAAAATTTATTTTTGGCCATAATTTTACTATAATTTATTTTTAATAAGATTTGATGGGAATTAAATTCAATTATTAAGATTTATTGATAATAATCCTTAAAAAAAAGTGTTGCATTGGGCCAATTAAAAGCACATGATGGTACTCCAGGTCCGTTTCGATACCAAACATCAAACATCACGGGTCAACCCACACCCATATATGTTTGGTACACGCGGCGTGTAACACGCCGACGTGACATGTATGACACTCACACAAAAAAATAATAAATTAATTCATAAAATTGTTTTTGAATCTCAAAAAAGATCGATCATTAAATATTTTGGTTGCATTTAGTAGAACTTTGTAAATATGATTTGAGAGTATGAGTTGTATTTTGAGTTTATGAGTTTTGGAATTATGATTTGAGTGTAAAAAATTTGTTTGGTAAAAGAGTTTTGAATTGAGTGGGGAGTTTTTGATGTGACGTATGATATTTGATACAAAAAATTACAACTCATAATCAAACATACAAATCAAAATTCTATTAGAGCACATAAATTTTTTTTAAAATTTTGAAAAATAATTTTTTCGAATATATAAAAATTAACATATGTCAATTGCAAAAAAAAATAAATAAATAAAATAAATAAATAAATAAATAAAAATAAAAAATTCCATTGTTCCAGTCAACCGGTGGGACGTCCAGTAGGACGACCAGTTAGGCCAAATTTGGAAAAAAAAATTGAAAAACGCACCCCAGACAGAGTTTTCAACAGAGTTGTGGAAATGAGATCTGAGAATTCTAACCAAACATCATATTGAAATATAGGTGTGGAATCATTGTTTGAAAACACAACCAAACACAGCCTTTATTTTTCATTCTCTTTCGAGATTGAATAATTATTGACGAGTTTTATAGTATCATATAATATTATTTATATAATATTTAAACTTAATTAGTTAATTAAAAAAATGATATATAAACTCATTTTTTAGACTTATTTTTTAAATTTAATAATGTATAAGTGATATAATTGATTTATGATTATAGAATATATGAGAGAGAGTGTTACCTTTAATATATTAATTGAGTGCCGCCACATCATTAGACTTAAAAATTAAAGAAAAATTACTCATAAATTTCATTTGGAGAAAAATTGTTCCATTTAATCGTAGAAGTTTTCTTTCAAATAAATTATTTTGGGTATGTTGTATTTCCTTGATTTGGGAGTTTAAGAGTTTACTCATTTGTCCTTACGTGTAATTTAGTTTGGATTTTTTCCTAATGTTGAGTGTATGTGGGTAATGTATATTTTTACGTTTCTATTTTTTTGTGGGGAATTAGTAGAGTGATTTGCGGATGAATGATGTTACCCTATTTGCTGTGTTCGTTCCTTTTTGTGATGTTTGTCCCTATTATAACATTAACATTAGTTAACATCCAAATTATCTAAACCACTAACTAGCTCTATTATATCCCCAATAACCATAATAATATAAAAAAATAGAGGCCATTTCACGTGTACAAAACACATGTTAATATAAACATCACAATGACAAAATGTGGTCAACAAAAACTATAATGTTACACAACACAATCACTGTTCGGCAACACAAAGTTACTCTAACTTGTTAAATGACATCTACACATATAGAATTCACAACAGAACAATGCCCACACCGCCAAAACCCTAATGTACTTCAAACCTACATTATCATTAACATACAACAACAATACGATGTGAACCTATAACATTACCAACCCAACATTACATATAAAAATAGATAACAATGTCCACAACACAATTGGAATATTTATCAAAGAAGTAAAATAACAACATCGAAACATATATCTGATGCCATTGCCCACTAACACAATCGCCATGACAACACAATGAAGAGTGTACACGCGCCGGTTATATGTCAGTAACGTCAATCCAACGACGAAATGATGTAGTTGTCGATCTTAATTGTTGTATTGACAAAATTAGAGATTTGTATTTCTAGGATTTGGGAGGAACCAAATGTCAAAATTCGCAATACAAATATAGGGTTTAACGTTGTCAAAATTAAATAAACAACAAAGAAACTAATTTACACCCATTAACATCGGGAATCTATAATATTTCTGTCTTCGTCTCTTCCGTTTTGATCGAGATGGAGAGAAAATAGAGAAAGACTATAGTAAGCTTTTTGGGCACAAATATAATTTTCACATCACCGAATCCCTAATTTACTCATAACATTTGAGACAACACGCGCTAACACCATGTACAAAAACGTTATTATCATTCAAATGAGACTTATCAGTGTATAAAATAAAAGGCAAGATTAAATGGTTTAAAAGTTTCTAATTTGGGATTGATGCATTACCCCAAAATTAAATCTATTCTAATTCTTAAATAACAATACTCATAAAAGAATTTATGAATTGAATGTGCTTGACTCATTTCAATAGTTTTGAATTACTACCTGACATTATTACTTGTCTTTCTAACTACTTCAAAGATTTTGCCTTGCCATTGGGCGAGGAAAAAAATTAATTGGTGATGAAACCCCAAACACTCTTGCTAGAAAAAAAAAGAAGGGAAAAAAAAGAAAAGAAAAAGAGTGTGCCGATTTCGTTTTTGTTATGTATGAATTATTGAAAAGTGCTTTGACTTCAATGTATCAATATAGAAAGGGAAATGCTGGATGCATGCCATATGCACTATATCAGAAAATATATAATTTTATCATAAAATTTCATAATATTAATTACAAAATGAGTAATTTCATCATAAATTAACGTAACAAAAATGTACAATATTTTTTGTTGATATTGCAAAAATTTGTGGCTAAGTTGCGATTTTTTTTTTGTTACACCAATTTATTATAAGGTTATGCATTTTATGAATAATGTTACGAAATTTTGTAATAAAATTATACTTTTTATAATACGATACATATGATATGCACTTTTTTTATTTGTATTTTTATCGACAACATAAGAAACAAATAAAATGACATTATCTGTAATGAAATAGAAATAAACACAATGGATATCAAATGATGATATATTAGGAATCATTGACTCATGTAAGAGATCCATTCACACTCAAAATTGGTTTGAACAAAATTCAAGTAGCGTTTGGTAGAGATTTCTAAATATAATTTGAGAATAGGAGTTATATTTTAAGTTTGTAAATTTTGGAATTATGATTTGAGTGTGAAAAATTTGTTTGGTGAATGAGTTTTGAATTGAGTGAGGAATTTTTGATGTGACATATGATATTTGATACAAAAACTTACAACTTATAACTAAATACACAACAAAAAATTCTATTCAAAACTCATAAATTTTTTTTAAAAATTACAAATTTTTTATTTAAAATATAAAAAATAACAGGTGGCAATTGCAAATATATATATATACTGTACTGTTCCGGTCAACCGGCCAGACGTCTAGGGGGACGACCGGTTAACTCAAATTTTTTCGCCTTGGAAAGAGTTTTCAAAAGTGGATATAGAATTAATTTTTGAAAATTGTAAACAAACACTACGTGCAAATCAAGAGGTAGAATTACATTTCCAAAACTCTTGCAAACAGAGCCTAAATTTTTACTTCTTGTGGTATGACAATTTTACCCTTGAATGTCGAAATTGATTTATACTTGCCTCCTTTCCCTCTCTCCCAAAAAAAATAAAATACAAACAAACAGACAAATAAACAAACAAGCTCACAACTACATTTAGAACAAACATTAAGTTGTTTGAAAAAACAACGAAACTACTGCGAAATAAGAAAATTTTAACACAATGATGCAAAAGCACCTTTGTGCTTGGAGGAGAGGGGAGGGGAGGAGAGGATTTAGTGTCCTTTGGATTAAAAAATTGGGTTTGGAGGTCAATTTGGTCTAAATGTCTATTAAAACAGTGGATTTAGGTAATGGTCTCTCTACATCAAGTCCAAGTAATGTTGATCATTTTAAGAGTCTCCAAATTTGATGTTAATAAATATAACAAATCTTCATAAAATATATTTCTACAATGAAATATATCAAAATTGTGATGAAATTATTCGAAATAGAGACAAAATATTTATTTGATATAGAGACAAAAATATCCCTTGCCAAAGGCTCACAATAGAAGACCAAATTCTTTTTTTCTTACGAGGAATCTTCTACGACAACCATTTAGCAATGAATTGTTATGAAAATTATTTGAAATAGAGACAAAAAAATAAAGATTGAGAACTCTAATTTTGAAACTCTAAAGAGAGCTCTAATCTTTATTTGATATAAAGACAAAAATATCCCTTTCCAAAGGCTTACAATAGGCGACCAAATTCTTTTGTCTCACGAGGAATCCTCTCCCACAACCATTCAACAATGAAACCCATGACATTTTTTTTTTATTGCAAATATCTTTAGCAACATTTTTTTTTTTTTTTTTAATTCTTAGGCAAGTGCTAACTCTGGAGGGGAAGGGCTAACTCATGCGTAAAAATATGAATTTGGTAAACACTACTTAGGCTTCATTTGGGAAGTGGGTTGGCTTTTTGGCTTTTTTATTTTTTTGACTATTTTAACCTAGGGCTAAAAAGCTTAGTTTGGGAAGGACTTTTAGTTTTTTTGGGCTATTTTGGCTTTTTTGTGAGAGAAAGAATGTAATGATTATGGATTGAATATAACGTTTTGTTTTATTGGACTGAAAAGCTTATTTTATTTTTTGTGACTATTTTAGCTAAAAAAATCCTCAAACCTAACTTCCCAAACATAGGCTTAAAAATAAAATAGAATAGAGAACTAGAAAATTTAGAGTGAGATCATAGCTCTGCTACATTGCTTTGGGTTTTTAAATAATTGGGTAAAATATAAATATATTCTCTGATATTAGTTTAAAATATGAATTATTTCTTATGATTTTAAAAATTATAAATACTCCATTGTTGAAATTTTTCATTTAACAAAATTAATAGAAAAAATAAAAAACTTTAACTACTCTTTTATAAAACAAAAAAATTACCTGAATTGTTAATTGAAATACATTTTTGAAATTAATAAAACTGTTAACTTAATGATTTATTAATAAAATGGGTTATTTGTTATATGATTAAAAAATTTAAAAGATAAAGATGTAATTTTCAAAATTATACAAAATAATCCGTATTTTAAATAAATCTCATAAAGAACTATTTATAATTTACCTTAAAAAAAATTACATTGCACATGATCGTACTCTGGATCATAGCAAACCTCACGGGCCGGACCACACCAATATGTGTTTGATATGGGATCGAACACACGCCACCTTCACGTGTATGACTTTTCACACAAAAAAAAAAAAAAAAAATTAAGGGTAAATTATTTATAATTCTTTTTTGAAAAGTGTGTGTTCTAATTAATTTTAAAATTTTTTAGATAAATTCAAAAGTCTTGTGCCCATTTATTTTTTTACTATAAAAAATTAAGGTTTTAGAGACTAAAATTTAGGGACAATTATTTTTTAAGGAACCAAATGTTTTTGTTGCGAAAAGTGTAATTATTATATTTTTAGCAACGTAAATTAGACATTAGTGATGAATTATTATTCTTTTGGAACCAATTTTTTTGTCTCAAAAAATAAACTATTTTGAAACCAAATTATTTTGTTCCCAAAAGTTTATTTATTAGTGACATTTCAAAATTTTGTCCCCAAAAGCTTTGTTTTTTACTTTTCAGGACGACCTTTAGCATCTATTCTCATGACGATGGAAATTGGTTCTTAAATATCTTTTGTAACAAAATTTTCACTTTTAGAGACCAAAACATTTGGTCTCTAAAACGTTTATATGTTGTAGTGTCTTATCTTTTCCAACATCTTATTTCTTTTCTTTATCTCTTTCTCTGATATCGATGACAACCACGACCACGTCTTCCTTCTTTTCTTTCTCTTTTTAATTTGCAATCACTGGTGACCGACGACCACCATTGATTGAGATTCACATGCAACCACCAAGCACTGACTCCTTGCTTCACGCTCACCGACGGTGAATGAGATGAGTTTCCGATAAAGAAGATGAGTAGATCTACTCAAATCTGATGTAAATTTACTCAGATCTACATAAGAACCAAGTAGATCTATGTCAGATCCAACTAGATCTAAATAAAAAATTGTTGTCGGAATACAAGTCTCTTTCTATATCTATCTCTTTCTTTCGATCTCTCATTTTTTTACTTTTTATGTACTACTATTTTCCTGTTATTATGGAGAAATTTTCAAGTTCTGAGCAAAATGTTTTCGAGTTTTCATTACGAGCAATGAAAACTGTAAAATTTTACAATTTCAGTTTTTTTGGCGCTGAAATGAATCATTTTTTAAAATTATAAAATTTTTCAATTTTATAACTTTCTTTAGAATTATAAAATTTTATAGTTTCATAACATGTTCTTCAGTTTGATTAATAAGGATAAATGCTTAATAAAATCATACTTTGAAACAGTAATATTTTACAATTTCAAAACTTGCTTTTCAGTTTGATTAGTATTGGAGATTAATTGCTTGAACCCTACAAAAATTGAGAATAACATATGTTTTTTTTCTTATTGTTGCTGTTTGTTGTTCTTACGTTTTTTTTTTCTTCTTTCACTTTATCAATATTTAGCACATTTTGCTATGTTTTTCACTCTCATTTCCCAATTTATTATTTTTTTTGGCAATATTCTAGACATTCTAGTGAGTCTCCATTAATATTCTTGACGTTCAACGAACGTTCTATACATTCCGGAAACTCCCGGTGACATTCAGAACATTTCAATGATGCTCTAGCAAATTTTTGGTGATATTCGGTTACTTTGCGGTGATATTAAACATTCCGGCGAGTCTCTAGTGACCGTCTGACCGAAGTCCAGTGGTGGTGAGATATAGCAGTGTTTTAAAAAAAAAGAAAAAGAAAAAAGGATTTTTTTTTTTTTTTTGGTAACAATTAGAAATATGTAGGATTAATTGGTGCAAATATTTTGTTTTGGGACTAGATGGATTTTGAAATTTGTGTATGAGAGTTATCAATAAGTTTAATAAATAAATAAATAAATAAAATTGTGTTTGAATCTCAAAAGAGATAGATTGACGGATCAAAAAAAAATATCTCAAAAGACATAGATCGATTGTTAAATGTTTTATTTTTCATTCTCTTTTAAAGTTCGGCAATTATTCTATAATTTTATAATATCATATATTATTTACATGATGTTTAAATCTAATGAATTAACGAAAACATTTAGGAATTATATATGTTGACTCATTTCACTAGTCTTGAAACACTATGTGATATTATTACTCAACTTTCTAAACTACTTCAAAGATTTTGACTTATCATATGGGGAGGAAAAACAATAATTGGCAATCCCAAACATTCTTGCTAGCAAGAAAAAAAAGTGTGGCCATTTCATTTTTGTTAAGGAGAATTACGTATAGATTTTAATAGGTATCATTAAAATTTATTAAAAAAAGTCATTAATTGTTAATTTTTAGTGACAGTTTAAAAATTGTAACAAAAAATGTTATTAATTATAAGTTTTAGCGACAGTTTAAAAAAATCGTTAGAAACAAATGTCACTAATTTTCAACTTTTAACGAAAGTTTGAAAAATTCATCACAGAAAAATGATACTAATTGTAAATTTTAGTGGCAATTTATAAAAATCATGACAAAAAAAAAGTGACTAATTGCTAATTTTTAGCGACATATGTAAAAAATCGTCACACAAAATTATTTTAGCAATAATTTTATTATAACTTATTTTTAATAGGACTTGATGAAAATTAAGTCTAACTATTAAGATCTATTCGTTATTTATTTATTTATTTATTTATTTTTGTGTTATGTATGAATTATTGAAGTGAAGAGTGCTTTGACTTCTTTCTATCAATATAACAATTCTTGATGAATTTGTGTTAGGGGCATTAATTTGACAATAATGTAAACCAACAAATAAATAAATAAATTGCTCGGAGAAGGGGAATAAATCGCCTGGAGAAGGGGAAGTTAATGAGTTTGACAGGCTCGTCATGGGGTGGAAGTGTCTTGGTGAGCACGCAGGTCAACGTCGTTTTTATTATTATGTTATATGGTTCAAAAATTTTATAAATGATAGGTTTTTTCATCTCTTGGTCTCTTATCCTGCACAGCCAAGACGACCCTTTTTTCTTTCTTCTTCCAATTCTCAGTAAGTAACCATTGATTCATTCATTCTCTCTCTATATTAGTGGGATCATAAATTTTCTGTTTTGGGGTTTATTATTAGATGAGATATGGTAATGAGATATAAAATTTAATGTGTGTTTCAGATTTATTTAAGACGGGTTTTTTAAAACAAAAATAATAAATTTTTTTTCTAATTGTTATTTATTTTCGAGTTCTGTTAGGAATTTTAAATAATCTACAAAATTGTCTACCAAATCTGGGTGTGGGACTCACACACACGTGATGTGAGTTTGTATGGGTCCCACACGTTTGATAAAAAAATTTAATAGATTATTTGGGGTCTATATACATTTCCCTTTGTTTTCTCATTATGGACTATTTATTAATTGTAAGACTTGAGTTTTTTCTTTCTGCTTATTATTAGTTATTTCTTGTGTTGGTAGTTAGATTATTAGACTATAGTTATTCAGTTAGATATAATTCTTATTTTGCATGGTTATCACTACACTTAAAATAATTTAGATCACACATTAATTTTTACGCATATATATTTGTAATTTTTGTGCATGTCTCATTAATGTTTATTGTGTAATATTTTTCAATTTCATTGACCAATCTCAATAATAAATATTGATTGAATATTTACAGTCAATATCCAAATATTGAACTTCTTATCTTTTTATCTTATTGAAAAGCTCAATGATGAAGAACAACAACGACGCAGATCCTCTTAACACTTTTTCTCAGCATTGGATGCAGATGAATATGGAGGTGTTGGAAGCTGATTTCATGCCAATGGCATTGAAGGAAGAAATTGAAGCCCAGAACAATTGTTTTGGATGATGAGAAAGAATTTGTGCCTATATCAAGTTAAAGAGATGATCGTCATTTATGTAGCACTTGAGCCCTTTAAATGTTTTGGTAAATGCATTTGAACCCTTTATTTTATTTTGGGAATCTTTGGTATTGTTGTACCTCAGTTTTAGAGGTGTACAAATTGATTTAAACTTGTTGGGATTGCTCGTTCACGCTCGTTCGCGTTGAAAAGTTGTTTGGAAACTTGAAAATCATGTTCTGGGGTCAACACCGGTCTTGGTGGTGTTGACACCTTCTCTTTTGCTTGCCATAAGGGTCGACACCAAAGCCGGGAAGGGTCGACCCTTGTTCTGAATTTGTTCACTGCATTTTGGTGTCGACACCAGACTTGGTGGTGTCGACACCTTCTCTTTTTGGTTGGCCGCAAGGGTCGACACCAATCTGTGGAAGGGTCGACCCTTGTTCTAAAATTGCCCACTGCATTATGGTGTCGACACCAGCCTAGGGAAGGGTCAACACCTGCAGTGCAGTCACACTTAGTGTTCCAGATTTCTTCTTAGGTGTCGACCCTTGTGTTGTGAAGGGTCGACACCTGCGACTTTTTCCCAAATTTTTCTCACGGTTTGAACCTACTTTTTGGAGATATTTTGACTAAATATTTTGAGTTGACTTTGGGGCTTATATCTATTTTTGACCTAGTACTATATAAAGGCCCTCACTTTACCTTTTCTCTCACTTTTTCTTCCCTTTCCTCTCTCCAAACCGTGAAACACCTTCTCTCTCTCTCTCTCAAAAGGCACTTTTTACTCAAAGATCCTTAGATCTACTTGTTTGAAGACCTCTACTCACTTTGCTCATTTGAGATAAAGTGTAGAGCTTGTCGAGGGCTTCATTTTGATCAGAGCAAAGCTTGGTTTCTCTTCCGTCGACTTTTGGGTTTTTCTTCCTTCTTCCCCTTCTAAATTTGAGGTAGGGATTTCCTACTCCATATTATAGGCTTTGTCCTAAGTTTTGGTATTTTGATATGTTGGAGGTTGTTTGGTAATTTTGGGAAAAACACTAGTTATTGTAATAAATTAATTTATATAATTAATTTAGGAAAAATTGGGGGAATTTAGTTCAATTCATGGAATTGAGGAATTTATTGATTAAATGGTGTAGTTGGTTAGTTTAATCACTCATCTATGAAAATGTTGGAATTATATTAGTTGATAGATTTATTTCATGTTTAAAAATAACTGTTTTGGGCTATCGGTGGAGGATAGTCGTGATTGTTGTAGACATTGTATGTGGATTAGGGAAAACTGAAACTAATCACATTGGTTAAGTCATTGATTTAGACTGTTGAATTAATACATAAATTACATGTATGGATTGTGTGTTGTATATGGCAAGTGTTTATTACATTGTATATACATTGTATTGTGTGGGAGGAGATAGGGGATATACTCCACGGTTTAGGAGAAGATAGGGGATGGACCTCTAAACCGGATTTTGTTTGGGAGGAGATAGGGGATGGATTCCATTAGCATCACTATATGTGTGCTTATTGATTTGAAGTGTATTTACATGTTGCTGATACAGCACTAAAATGTGTATCAATCGGGAAGTATGGAAGTGTTTTGATATGAGCCTTAGTCTCATTTGTTTTGTTGATAAATGGAAGAAATGTTAATGTGATATGTAGTTCATTGTTATAGTCCGCCGTGTTCGAGCCATGTTGGTAAAAATGGAAAGTTGAATAAATAATGGAAAGTGAAACTGATATTTGTGTTAACCATCTATTGAATGCTATTGCTTTATTCAATGCTTATATTTGGTTTAGTATATTCCTACTGGGCTGTGGCTTACCCTATAAGGGAATATCATTTTCAGGTCCAGGAGATGTGCTACCTCCAAGGACTTAGCTTGGAAAGATTAGGACTTTGAAGACTTGTCCTTAGTTATTTGTTTTTATTTGAGATTACATGTAAACATTCAAGCCAGGGGCTTAATTTGTAATGGAGTTAGTACTCATTCTTTTGTGTCCAAGTGTTAGCTTGGAAAGATGTAAGCCCTTAGGGCAATTATTTCTGATGTTACATGTGATGTCTTTCAATAAAAGTACTCTGATGGATGATTTAATGATTCGTTTTATTTTATTAATGCATGTTAATGTTATATATATTATCGGTTTATTTTGAGGGCGTGACAACTTGGTATCAGAGCGTACCGGGTTTGAATACCTTGGGGTACGTGGGAAGTGATTAGTATCACAATGGATTCGTCTCGTTTGGTAGAGACTGTACTGTTATATGCTTATGTGATAACATGTTTATGTGATTATGTGGGTATGGAACGTAGTTTCTAGGATGTTGATTGGACCCTTGAGTTTCTAGTAGTCTTGTTGGAAAGGCACTTGATCAATGTTGCTTCCAACCGGAACTATAGTAACGCTTTGGGACTATCATTATCCAGGAATGAAATTTGTAGGTGCTTATATGATTATGTGCTTATGTGGAGTGAATTACTGTTGTCCAATGCATTAGGACGCGAGTATTATAACTTCGGCACATTTATTAATGTGCTAATGTCTTTGTTTCCTTTATTAGGATGTCAGGACGAGGACGAGGACGTGGTAGGCATGGTAGGCGTGGTGGGCAGGAGATGCCTATACCAGATGAGATTCCGGCAATACAGGAGGGAGTTGGCCAGGCCAATGTGGTCGAGCCGGTAGGCCAGCAGGCTATGGGCACTTTGGCCCGAGAGATAGCAGGGGCATTCAGGGAGTCAGTAGGCATTCTCAGAGCTGAGAATCAAGCCCAGGTTGTTGTTACGGATGCAGGACCCTCTTTTCTGAAGAGGGAGTTCTTCCGGTCTAACCCGGACGAATTTGTGGGTGATCCTAAAGAGCCACTTAAGGCAGATGAATGGCTCGAACAGACAACGAAGACGTTTGAGATGCTAGGCATCGAAGACGAGGTTCTGAAGGTGACCTTGGCATCTTTCTAGCTGAAGGGGGATGCGGGTCAGTGGTGGAAGTTCACTAAGAGTCGTATAGGAGGGACTTGGAAGGCTTTTGTCGACGCTTTCCAGGAGAAGTTCCTGTCCTCAGCTGTGAAGGAGAGGTTAAGAGAGCAGTTCTGCCAACTTAAGCAGAACAGTTCTTCAGTGGCCGAGTTTGAGGCCGCATTTACTAGCTTGTCCAGGTTTGCACCTGAGTTGGTGGCGTATGAGGAATGCCGTTGTATTGAGTTCGAGAAGAAGTTGAGGCGCGGCCTCAAGTTGAGAGTTGTAGGGACTATGATTCGAGATTATGGGCGTCTGGTTGATGCTGCAGCCCATACTGAGATCATGATGTAGGAAGAGGAGGAAGGGCAGAAGGGCTCCAAGAGGAGTCAGGATGGCCAGAGTGATGGCAAGAGACAGAAAGGTTTCACTCCTCAACAGTCTCAGAGTAGCTTTTCTAGATCGACTTTTCCAGTGCCGAGTGCAGGGTCTGGGAAAGGCAGCCAGGGAGACATTACCTGTTTCAAGTGTGGCTAGCTGGGCCACAAGTCTCCAGTTTGTCCTCAGAGGGGAGGAGTACAGAGAGCAGCATCTTCTTCGGCTCGATCTCAGAGCCAGAGTCAGGGTAGAGGCCAGCCGCTCTCTTGTTTTCAGTGTGGTCAGGCAGGGCACATGAAGAGGTATTGCCCGCAGTTGAGTGGCACATCTGGTGCATCTGGTTTGAGGCAGACTCAGAGTCATCAGCCAGCTCAGTCGGTTCAGGCCTCGAGGGCCAATCAGGGGGCTTCATCGTCCCCATCAGGCAAAGCGATCTTATGCTCCTCGAGGTGAGCAGGTTGACCAGAGATCATCTGGGTGCGTGTATGCTGCTACAAGGCAGGATCTTGTACCGCTCCATCGGGCCAGAGAGGTACCTTCTTGTTTTGCAATTCGGTTGCTAGTGTATTGATTGACACGAGTGCATCTCATTCCTTTGTGTCTGCTGCATTTGCATCTGTTTTGGAGTTGGAGTTAGCACAGTTAGCATCTCCTATTTGTGTAGTGTCACCTCTTGGGGGTGAATTGATCTTGAAACAAGGTGTTAGGGGTTGTGATATAGAGGTCGCCGATGATAGGCTTCCGTTTCCTTTTGTAGTTATGCCCATGAAGGGCTTTGATGTTATTTTGGGTATGGATTGGTTATTGTCATACCGGGCAGTTATTGATTGCTACCGCCAGAGGGTCACTTGTTGTACCGTGAGTGGGGAGTGTTTTCATTTTCTGGGGGACCGGGTTGGTAGTGTTTTGCCACCAGGGTATGATCCGCGAGGGCGGAGCGAGCTTAGTGGTCTACTTGCTAGCTTTGAGAGTGGTGAGTGTGATGAGACCCAGACTGTGTTGCCAAGAGTGGTTTGTGAGTACTCGGACGTCTTTCCCGTGGACCTTTTTGGTTTGCCACCTCACAAAGAGATTGAGTTCTCTATCGACTTAGTGCCCGACACGGCGCCGATTTCTATGGCACCTTATCGTTTTGCCCCAGCTGAGTTAGTTGAGTTGAAGATCCAACTCCAGGAGTTGCTAGATAAGGGCTATATACGTCCTAGTGTTTCGCCGTGGGGAGCACAGGCCCTCTTTGCTAAGAAGAAAGGTGGTGTTTTAAGATTGTGTATCGATTACCAGAAATTGAATCGGACTACGGTCAAGAATAAGTACCCTATGCCTCGTATAGATGATCTGTTCGATCAGTTGAAGGATTCCCGTTGTTTCTCTAAGATAGATCTGAGATCGGGTTACTACCAGTTGAGAGTTAGAGAGGAGGATATTCCGAAGACGGCATTCCGTACGCGGTATGGCCACTAAGAGTTTTTGGTAATGCCATTTGGGCTCACCAATGCACCGGCAGTCTTTATGGACTTGATGAACCGGATATTCCGGGAATTCTTGGATCGTTTTGTAGTAGTCTTTGTAGACGATATTCTTATCTATTCATCTTCAGAGGAGGAGCACGAGGAGCACTTGAGAGTGGTGCTTGAGTTACTTAGAGTCCATAAGCTTTATTATAGCGATCACGGTTTCCCCTTTTCTTTATTTGTCGTATCCGGACTCGGTTTCGTGGAGTTGGTTGTTGTTTATACCTCGTTTGCATCCTTTACTCTTTGCATTTGAGCCTTGGGTTGTGTTGGGAAGGTTTGGAACAGGTTGATTGAGCTTAGAGACCAAAAACAGTTACCTAGATTTTGGCCTCTCCGCTCGAGCGAGGGTTTGGACGCTCGAGCGGGGAAAACAACCATCTAGTTTTTCCTGTGCGGTGTTAGACGCTCGAGCGGGGGATTGGCCGCTCAAGCAAGAGTTTGTGAGTGCCGCTCGAGCGGGGGAGTTGGACGCTCGAGCGGGGACCTGTCTGCAAAAGTTATGGGAGTGTGCATCCGCCACTCGAGCGGGGGATTGGCCGCTCGAGCGAGAGTTTGTGAGTGGCGCTCGAGCGGGGGTTTCCACGCTCAAGCGGGGCGACTAGTATAAGGTTCCGAGATTCAGCTTTTTGACTCACTTTTTCACACATGTTTCTCTCTCTTACTTTTCCAAAAAGTCATTTGAGAGCTTCTCTCTCTAAAACCATAACTTCTCTCTAAGTATTGATCTAGCTAAGGTGTTTTTCTCACCTTTGGTCTTTACAAAAGTTGGGTTGATCGTCGAGGGCTTTACTTTGATTCGAAAATTTCGAGTTTTGGAGCATGTTGAGTTTCGTCATCTTCTTTCCTTGAGCTCCGAATTTGAGGTAGGGATATCCTACTCCTCCTTATGGATTTTGTCTTTAAATTTTAGCATTTTGACATATTGGGTGTTGTTGGGTAATTTTGAGAAAGTTTTGGCCTTTTTGCAATTTTACAAAAGTTGGGGTTTTAATTATATAAACCTATATGCAAGTTAAGCATAGAGAAATGAGATTAATGTTGGAACATTGATGTAAATGGAACCTTAGGGTCGTTTTGTGAATTATGGCTATTTACCCTAATTGGTTTAATTAATGTATGTATGTATGTAATTAATTAGAGAAAATGAGGAATTGAATTGAGAATGTTGAAATTGGAAATGTATGGGACTAAAGGGTGTAGTTGAATCATTTATTGCTCACCTAGTTGAAATGTTGATATAGTATCCATTTGTGCATTTATTTCCTGTTTAGAAATAATTGCTTTGGACTACCGATGGAGGGTAGTATTGATTGTTGTAGATAATGCATGATGATTAGGTAAACTAAAATTAATCAATTGGGTGTGTCATTGAGTATGACGGTTGATAGAATACATTGACTTCATGTATTGATAGATTGTGCATATGACCAATGTGTTTATGTGCATTATGTGTAGACAGTTGGTAGAATACATTAACGTTATGTATTGATTGATTGCGTATATGATTATGTGTTTATATGCATTGCTTGAGTATGGGAGGAGATGTGGAATGTACTCCACGGTTTAGGGGAAGATGGGGGATGTACCTCTAAACCGGTTAATGGTTATGGGAAGATGGGGGATGGACCCAGGGGTGCAGCTCATATGCTCTCCCATTGTAGTGATGATACAGCTCATATGCTTATTTGTTGAAGTGTTGACACAGCTCATATGCTTATCTGTTGAAGTGTTGACATAGCTCATATGCTTATCTATTGGAATATTGATATAGCTCATATGCTTATCTGTTGTAATAGTGATATAGCTCATATGCTTATCTATTGGAATGTTGATATAGCTCATATGCTTATCTGTTGTAGTAGTGATATTGCTCATATGCTTATCTATTGAAAGGTTTGTTCAAATTGATATAGCACTAAAATGTATATCATCATCGTTTGTGAAGCATGGAAGTGGTTTATGTGCTATTGATACAACACCATAATGTGTATCCACCTTGAATTTTTGAAAGTGATGAATTATAATCTCATCAAGGGTTTTGTCCAGAGTACTGAGCCTTGTTTTCAAACTCAATGTTGAACAAGAAATGGAAAGGGAATTGTAACATAGACTTGATTGTCATGGAATTGTAATAAGATGTAAATGGATGTGTGAGTGTTAACCATGTATCAATTGCTAATCTTTTAGTCATTGTTCATAGTTAGTTTAGTGTATTTCTACTGGGCTGTGGCTCACCCTATACGGGACATCATTTTCAGGTACAGGCAGCGTGCCACCTCCAAGGACATAGCTTGGGAGAATAAAGGCAGACAGATTTCACTTGTTGTTTTGCTTTCTTGATGTATTACCTATAAAATTAAAGCCAAGGGCTTCAGATATATTGAGTTAGTACTATTCTTTTTGTAACCAAGTCTTAACTTGGAAAGCTGTAAGCCCGTAGGGCATTTATTTATGTTGATAAGCATGTAACATTCTTGTAAGAACTACTCTGATGAATAGGAATGTGGTTGATTTATCTTATATCGTGCATGTCTAAATGATGGGTTTTATGTATTATTTTGAAGGCGTGACATTTATGCTAAGTTTGGGAAATGTGAGTTCTGGCTAGAAGAGGTGAAGTTTTTAGGCCATGTAGTTTCTGGGGAAGGGGTGTCTGTTGATTCATCCAAAATTGAGGCAGTGCAAGATTGGGCACAGCTTAAGAGTGTGTTAGAGATCCGCAGTTTTCTGGGATTAGCTGGGTACTACTGACGGTTTGCGAAGGATTTCTCCAGGTTAGCGTCGCCGTTGACTAGACTGACTCGAAAGGGAGTCAAATTTGTATGGAGTGAGACTTGTGAAAACTCGTTCTAGGAACTGAAGGTTAGATTGACCACTGCTCCGGTTTTGATTATTCCGGAGAGAGGGTTGGGTTATGCAGTCTATTGTGATGCTTCACGAGAGGGTTTGGGTTGTGTGTTGATGCAAGAGAGGAAAGTGGTAGCCTATGGCTCACGTCAGTTGAAAATACACGAGAAGAATTACTCTACCCATGACCTAGAGTTAGCAGCTGTGATCTTTGCCTTGAAGATTTGGAGGCATTACCTTTATGGTGAGAGATTCGAGGTATTCTCGGATCATAAGAGTCTAAAATATCTGTTTACACAGAAAGACTTGAACTTGAGGCAGAGGAGGTGGATGGAGTTTATTGAGGATTACGATTTTGAGTTGCATTACCATCCAGGGAAGGCCAATGTTGTGGCTGATGCCCTTAGCAGAAAATCCATTAGTGATGTAGCTTGTATAGCCATCCGGGAATGGGAGATGTTGGGTGCACTTGGTGAGTTTGATTTGCTTCTTGGCGAATCCGTTGAGGCTGCGACCTTGTTTTCTGTTGTTGCACAGCCTATACTTGTGACTCAAGTGTTAGAGGCACATAGAGGTGACCTTGAGGTAGAATCCATCCGAGAGAAAGTCTCCAATGGGAAGGTTGAGAAGGGTTTGACGGTGTATCCCGACCAGAGTGTAAGATACCGAGACCGTTTGTTTGTGCCGGAGTCTTGCCGAGAGGAGGTTTTCCGAGAGTTTCATCATTCACGCCTTGCGGTGCATCCGGGAGGCACAAAGATGTATAGAGATTTGAGTCGCCAGTTTTGGTGGCGGGGTATAAAGAGAGATGTGGCAGCTTTCGTGTCCAAGTGCCTTACTTGTCAGCAAGTGAAGGCCGAGCATCAGAGGCCAGCGGGTTTGTTACAACCCTTACCTATTGCCGAGTGGAAGTGGAAGCATGTCACTATGGACTTCGTTGTAGGTCTTCCGAGGACTCAGCGGGGTAGTGACGCTATTTGGGTGGTGGTGGACCGGTTGACTAAGTTAGCGCACTTCATTCCTATGCGCGTGAGAGATTCGGTAGATCATCTCGCCGACTTGTATATTCGGGACATAGTGAGATTGCACGGGGTCCCAGTGATGATCGTCTCAGATAGAGATCCTCATTTTACTGCCAGGTTGTGGCAGAGTTTGCAAGGTGCCTTAGGCACTAAGTTGACCTTTAGCACGGCTTATCATCCTCAGACTGACGGGCAGTCCGAGCGTACTATTCAGATCCTTGAGGATATGCTTCGGGGTTGTGTTCTTGATTTCAGTGGGTCGTGGGAGAGGCACTTACCATTAGTGGAGTTTTCTTACAACAACAGTTTCCAGTCTAGTACTGGTATGGCACCGTTTGAGGCCTTGTATGGCCGACCGTGTAGGTCTCCAGTTTGTTGGGCCGAGGTGGGTGATGCACCTTTGTTGGGTCCGGAGTTTGTAAGGGAAACGACGGAGAAAGTTGAGCTTATCCGTAGGAGACTTGTTACAGCCCAGAGTCGTTAGAAATCGTATGCTGATCGTAGGAAAAGACCTTTGGTGTTTGAGGTAGGTGATCATGTCTTTCTGAAAAAATCACCTAGGCGGGGATTGATGAGGTTTGGGAAGAGCGGGAAGTTGTCCCCTCGGTTTATTGGTCCTTTTGAGATCCTTGAGAGGATTGATGAGGCTGCCTATCGTTTAGCTTTGCCACCACAGTTTTCCGGAGTTCATGACGTGTTTCATGTGAGTATGCTTCGGAAGTATGAGCCGGATCCATCACATGTGTTGGATTGGACCGACTTAGAGGTTGACGAAGATGCCTCATATGAGGAGAGACCAGTTCGGGTCTTGGATAGGCAGGATCAAGTCTTGCGAGGCAAGACCATTCCTTTGGTAAAAGTTTTGTGGAAACATCACAGGGTGGAGGAAGCCACTTGGGAACGTGAGTTGGAGGTCCGAGAGAAATATCCGGATCTATTTGTGGATGTTTGAGTATATGTTGTGTCTTTTGTTATATTATTGGACCTTAAGAGTATTGAATATATCTAAGGTTGTAAAACATGGTATATGTTTTGGTTTAATGGAAGTATTTTGAAACTTGCCTCGAAATGAAAGTTTAATGTAACATTGCATATGTTGATTATATTGTAGAAATGGAATTATATCATGAATGTTGAATATGATGTGGGATTGTAAATCATGTACATTGGAAATTGTTGGATTTGAAGGAAATGCATGTTAATAATGCATCTTAAGCTATATTCGTAATGTTGTTCTCTTGAGAAGAGATGGAATGACTGGTAGATGGGTCATGACGATGAAATTAACTGATTATTATTGTTAGGATTGGTTTAATTGTGACTTTAAATACTTGCTTTAAAATTTCGGGGACGAAATTTCCTAAGATGGGGAGGTTGTAGCACTTGAGCCCTTTAAAGCTTTTGGTAAATGTATTTGAACCCTTTATTTTATTTTGGGAATCTTTGGTATTGTTGTACCTCAGTTTTGGAGGTGTACAAATTGATTTAAACTTGTTGGGATTGCTCGTACACGCTCGTTCGCGTTCAAAAGTTGTTTGGAAACTTGAAAATCATGTTCTGGGGTCGACACCGGTCTTAGTGGTGTCGACACCTTCTCTTTTGTTTGCCATAAGGGTCGACACCAAAGCCGGGAAGGGTCGACCTGTAACGCCCTCAAAATTTAGCCCATTAAATATAAAACATAATATACATTATGAAAAGAAAACATTATATTATTTCATTCATCAGAGTATTACGAAATAAAACATAAAAATAAGTGCCCTACGGGCTTACATCTTGCCAAGCCAACACTTGGACACAATTCCATGAGTTCTAACTCAAAACAAATAAAGCCCTAGGCTTGAATGTTTACATAGTTCAAATAAAAACAAATAAGGTAAAACGAGTCTTCGAGTCCAAATCCTCACAAGCTAAGTCCTTAGAGGTAGTGAACCGCCTGAACTTGAAAATGAAGTTCCCATATAGGGTGAGCCACAGCCCAGTGGAGAAATACTAAACCAAGCATAAGAATTAACTAAAGCAGTAGCATCTGATACATGGTTAACACAAATAATCCATTTTACAATTTCATGACACAAATGGTTAACACAAAATAATCCATTTTGCAATTTCATGACACAAATGTCTACATTGCCTATGACACTTTGTCTATGGCATAACTCACCTTCCAACTATGGCTCAGAACCTGGCCAAACAACTCAACAAGAGTAACAAATCAGGTTAAACCTTTCTTATGACAAAATAAACACACATACTGATGTTATAACAATCTCAATCAAATCCACTTCCATACTTCCCAACTGATAAACATAGTGGTGATGTATCATATCATCAACAAATAGATAAGCATATGAGCTATATCTCTGCTATAGGCGCGCATATAAGCAGCAACCCTGGGTTCATCCCCTATCTTCCCATAATCATTAACCGGTTTAGAGGTACATTCCCCATCTTCCCCTAAACCGTGGAGTACATCCCCTATCTCCTCCCATACACAAGTAATGCATATAAACATAAAGTCATATACATAATAAATCAATACATAAATTTAATGTATTAATCCAACTTTTATACTCAACAACTTAACCAAATGATTAGTTTCAATTTTGCCTAATCCACATGCAATGTCTACAACAATCATGGCTATCCTCCACCGATAGCCCAAAACAATTATTTCTAAACAAGAAATAAATATAACAACAAATGTAATTTCAACATTCTCAAAGGTAAGTATTTAAACTAACCAAATACATCATTAAACCACTAAATTCCCCAATCTCATGAATTAAACCCAATATCACAATCTTCCCTTAAATTAATTATATAAATTAATCTATGACAAACCCTAAGGTTTCTCCCAAAATTACCAAACTACCCCCACATACCAAAATACCACCACTTAGGATTAAAACGTATAAATGGAGTAGGAAATCCCTACCTCGAAGATATAACTCAAAAAGAAGAAGATGAAGAGGATGCCCAAAACTTCAAAGTACTCCAAACCAATAATTGCTCCGATTAAATGAAAGCCCTCACTCTCTATCTTATTTGTAAATCAACTAGGGTAAAAACACACCCTAACTAGATCAAACCAAGGAGAGAAGATGAGTTGGAAGAGAGAGAACTCGTAATCTAGGGTTTTATAAACCGAAAGAGGTCAAAATGGATCTGAAACACGCTGCTGCGTATTTAAACAAAATAGGCTCGCTGAAGCGAAGACTGTCGCCGAGCGACACGTAAGACCTCGCCGGCGAAGAGAAGCTCGCCGAGCCAAAGACAAACCAAATCGCCGAGCAAGACAAAAGCTCGCCGAGCCAACAAACACGCTGTGTCTAAGTACTGGACGCAATCCTCGCTCGAGCCAAGAAAGGCTCGCTCGAGCGACGGACCAACAAGGAAGACCTCGCTCGAGCGACCAAGTTAAAAATTGAACATCAACACTTGGTTTCTAAACCCAACCAACCTACAATCAACCTACCCAAAACATCCTATAACCCAAGAGTAAGGAATCAAAGGACAATAACAACGACACTATGACAATAGGATCCACGGAACATAAGTCCGAATACAATAATCAAATAGGAAAAGACCGGGGTCGCTATAACCTCTCCCCTTAAAAGAATTTCATCCCCGAAATTAAGCATAAGTTTGTAAAAACAAGTTTTTCTCAATTCCCAATGATATTATAAAATAATAAACAACAACTTGACCCAATACCGGTCACTTCATCTCTTATCAAGAGGCATCTCACAAAATGTATAAATCGACAAGTATTTCAACCTGCATCAATATTATGCATTATTCCTTTCAATGTTAACAATTTCCATATCATATTCAATCTCATGATATAAACAACACATTCAATATATATATAAATGTTATATTCCACTTCCATAAGAAGACAAGTTTTAGAATATTAACATTAAACCGAAACATTCTCAATGTTTTCCAACTTAATATATATATATAATTCTCAAGTTCCACAATATTATATAATCTAAATACAAGATTACAAATCAATAAACATGTCTGGATATTTCTCGCGGACTTCCAACTCACGTTCCCAAGTGGCTTCCTCTACTCCGTGATGCTTCCACAGAACTTTCACCAAAGGGATGGTTTTGCCTCACAAAACTTGATCCCGCCTATCCAAGACCCGAATTGGTCTTTCCTCATACGAAACATTCTCATCAACAACTAAATCGGTCCAATCCAATACATGTGATGGATCCAGCTCATACTTCCGAAGCATACTCACATGAAACACGTCATGAACTCCGGATAACTGCAGTGGTAAAGCTAAGCGATATGTAGCCTCTCCAATCCTCTCAAGGATCTCAAAAGGACCAATAAACCGAGGGGACAACTTCCCACTCTTCCCAAACCTCATTAAACCCCGCCTAGGTGATATCTTCAAAAAGACATGATCACCCACTTCAAACACCAAAGGTCTCCTCCTACGGTCGACATAAGATTTTTGACGACTCTGAGCTGTAACAAGCCTCCTACGGATAAACTCAACCTTCTCCGTCGTTTCCCTCACTAACTCTGGACCCAACAAAGGTGCATCACCCACCTCGGCCCAACATACTGGAGACCTACACGAAATCCATAGTGACATGCTCCCACTTTCACTCGGCAATAGACAAGGGTTGCAACAAACCTGCTGGCCTCTGATGTTCGGCCTTCACTTGCTGACAAGTAAGGCACTTAGATACGAACGCTGCCACATCTCTCTTCATACCCCGCCACCAAAACTGGCGACCCAAATCCCGATACATTTAAGTGCCTCCCGGATGCACCGCAAGGCGTAAATGATGAAACTCTCGAAGTACCTCCTCTCGGCAAGATTCCGGCACAAACTAACGGTCTCGGTATCTCACACTCAGGTCGGGATACACCGTCAAACCCTTCTCAACCTTCCCACTGGAAATCTTCTCTCGAAGAGATTCTACCTCAAGATCACCCCTCTGAGCCTCTAACACTCGAGTTACAAGTGTAGGCTGCGCAACAACAGAAAACAAGGCCGCAGCCTCAACGGTTTCACCCAGAAGCAAATCAAACTCGCCAAGTGCACCCAACATCTCCCACTCTCGGATGGCTATACTAGCTACGTTACCAACAGATTTCCTGCTAAGGGCATCGGCCACAACATTGGCCTTTCCCGGATGATAGTGCAACTCGAAGTCATCATCCTCAATAAACTCCATCCACCTCCTCTGCCTCAAGTTCAAGTCTTTCTGTGTAAACAGATATTTCAGACTCTTGTGATTCGAGAATACCTCGAACCTCTCACCATAAAGATAATGCCTCCAAATCTTCAAGGCAAATATCACAGCTACTAACTCTAAATCATGCGTAGGGTAATTCTTCTCATGAATTTTCAACTGACGTGAGCCATAGGCAATCACTTTCCCCTCTTACATCAACATGCAACATATCAACCACACACTATCCTCAAGTCAAGACTGCAAAACTCCCACAGTTAGAGATTTCCTCACCATCTCAACTGAACTTGGAGTAACAAAATTTGCCTACCCCTTCCCTCGTACTGAGTTAACTAACCGGGTTTGCTACACCGTGACATTCAATACTTACCAAATAGCCGCTCATACCGAACATACAAGCCAACATAGTACCTTCATCCACCAACGACCTATAGGGTCTATCTTTTATTGTGGCTCTTATCTGTCACTCATCCCGAGGGCACAACCAAGACACCCAACCCCCGTGCTAGACCACTATCCAATGCTAAGGTGCGAATCTATTACCTTCGATCCTAATAAAGGAATCTAGAAAACCTAGGACACACCCATTATACTACTGCCCGAGATATAGTACTAGGCTACTCACAACATACCACTCCCGATATGACAACCACTACCTTATATAGGGACTAACGTCCCTTTACTCAAAACGGCCAAACAGTACACATACAATCTTGGCAACACTACCTACCATGAAGGTACAAGTCCAATCCTAACAAAATTATGCATTATGCCCCCGTAGGACACCATATTAAATACATACAACAACTAGTATAAATCGCCCACTTCGCATCCTCTCGAGTTCACCCGTCAGTAGACCAAAATCTATACCACGCACAAAATTTTAAATGGGTAACACCCCTGAAATCCCACACACTCGGCAAGTAAAACAGTTCTCGCCCCAATATTGCCTGGGTTAAGACACGCAACTCTCGGTCACACGCATAAAATGCATTTATACCAAAAATTTTATGGTCTTACAGCAGCTTATTACATTAATAAAACTTTAGAGCTATAACTAGCTCCAATCCACCCAATCCATGGAAATTAACAAACAAGGCATATATATATATATAGATAACCAAACAGTTTAAATGTTTCAACATTCCCAAAACACATAGGTTACACAACCGAACCTAATAGTCACAAAACAATAATCCACTGATGACAAAACGAATTAGTCAAAATAAAATCAGCCCATCGGTATCACCACCACTGCTGCCCCTTGCTAGACCGCCAAAGTTGGTCAACTCCAAACATAAGATAATCTACGAGCTCCCAAGCCACGGACAAGAACTACCGACGTGTCCCCTCTGTCCACATTGGGAACAACCACAAACTTCCCCAACCGGGCTTTGGAACTCGACTCACCGAGGTCCGCGAAGTCCGCCTGCTAGTCCCCAAAGCTTACATCGCTCCGCCCAAATAATGAAATCGAGCCGACTAGGTTGCAAAACCCTTAAAGAAGCCCCCTACCGTTACAAAACGTCGAATATGACTCGCCGACATTACACACCCAACAAGTAGGCGGTGCCTAAGTACGAGATTGGTTCAAAGTCTGGGTTGATGAAGACCCCAACAACTGCCTCTCCACTGAGCCCGGTTGGCCAAAAGATTTTGGTGGTGCTACAACTGGTCGAACTGCCAATCTAGCCCTCTTCTTCTGAGGGCAAACCGTAACCTTGTGGCCCAGCAGACCACACTTGAAACAAGTGACAACCTCTCGTTCATCCTTACCCGAATCTAGACTAGGCACTGGACAAGTGGAGCCAGACAAAGCTCTCTGAAATTGCTGCGGATTAAAACCCTTCTGTTTCTTAGAAGGCCTACCAACACTCTGAATCACAGGAGTCGCCGAGATGACCTCTTCCCTAACCCGACCAACACTCATAATCGTGGCCCCTTCCCTATTTTGCCCCATAGCTAGTATCGCCGCTTCCACATGAGTCGCAGCCTTAACAAGCACATCAGAACTCCTATTCCAAGAACCCGCAATCCTAACACAGATGTCGTCACACAGCTTACTCTCAAACTCCGCACAACGCAATTCCTCCGTCTCCACTAACTCTGGAGCAAACATTGACAGGTTAGCAAACCACGCTTCAAACTGTACCAAAGGTGTAGTACCTTGGCGTAACCCCACAAATTGTTTCCTCAATTCTTCCCGAGCCGAATGAGGGAAATCAAAACTTCCTCGCCCTGACATCCTAATACAGGTAACAAAGGCGTTAGCACATTACTAAGTGTGCCAAAACTACAACACTCGCGTCCTAATACATTGGACAACAATAAATCATACCACGTAAGCACATAATCACATAAGCACCTACGAATTTCATTCCTGGATAATGACAGTCCCGAGGCGTCACTAAAGTTCCGGTTGGAAACAACATTGATCAAGTGCCTTTCCAACAAGACTTTCAGAGACTTAAGGGTCCAATCAACATCCAAGAAACTACATTCCATACCCACATAGTCACATAAACATGTTATCATATAAGCAAGTAATCATTACACTAAGTCTCTATCAAGCGAGACGGACCCATTGTGATACTAATCACTTCCCACGTACCCAAAGTATTCAAACCAGACGCCTCGATACCAAGTTGTAACGCCTCAAAATTTAGCCCATTAAATATAAAACATAACATACATTATAAAAAGAAAACATTATATTATTTCATTCATCGAGTATTACGAAATAAAACATCAAAATAAATGCCCTACGGCTTACATCTTGCCAAGCCAACACTTGGACACAATTCCATGAGTTCTAACTCAAAACAAATAAAGCCCTAGGCTTGAATGTTTACATAGTTCAAATAAAACAAATAAAATAAAACAAGTCTCGAGTCCAAATCCTCACAAGCTAAGTCCTTGGAGGTAGTGAACCACTGAACTTGAAAATGAAGTTCCCATATAGGGTGAGCCACACCCAAGGAGAAATACTAAACCAAGCATAAGAATTAACTAAAGCAGTAGCATCTGATACATGGTTAACACAAATAATCCATTTTACAATTTCATGACACAAATGTCTACATTGCCTATGACACTTTGTCTATGGCATAACTCACCTTCCAACTATGGCTCAGAACCTGGCCAAATAACTCAACAAGAGTAACAAATCAGGTTAAACCTTTCTTATGACAAAATAAACACACATACTGATGTTATAACAATCTCAATCAAATCCACTTCCATACTTCCCAACTGATAAACATAGTGGTGATGTATCATATCATCAACAAATAGATGAGCATATGAGCTATATCTCTGCTATAGGCACGCATATAAGCAAAGAACCCCGGTTCATCCCCTATCTTCCCATAATCATTAACCGTTTAGAGGTACATCCCCATCTTCCCTAAACCGTGAGTACATCCCCTATCTCCTCCCATACACAAGTAATGCATATAAACATAAAGTCATATACATAATAAATCAATACATAAATTTAATGTATTAATCCAACTTTTATACTCAACAACTTAACCAAATGATTAGTTTCAATTTTGCCTAATCCACATGCAATGTCTACAACAATCATGGCTATCCTCCACCGATAGCCCAAAACAATTATTTCTAAACAAGAAATAAATATAACAACAAATGTAATTTCAACATTCTCAAAGGTAAGTATTTAAACTAACCAAATACATCATTAAACCACTAAATTCCCCAATCTCATGAATTAAACCCAATATCACAATCTTCCCTTAAATTAATTATATAAATTAATCTATGACAAACCCTAAGGTTTCTCCCAAAATTACCAAACTTCCCCATATACCAAAATACCAACACTTAGGATTAAAACGAATAAATGAAGTAGGAAATCGCTACCTCGAAGATATAACTCAAAAAGAAGAAGATGAAGAGGATGCCCAAAACTTCAAAGTACTCCAAACCAATAATTGCTCGATTAAATGAAAGCCCTCACTCTCTCTATCTTATTTGTAAATCAACTAGGGTAAAAACACACCCTAACTAGATCAAACCAAGGAGAGAAGATGAGTTGGGAGAGAGAACTCGTAATCTAGGGTTTTATAAACCGAAAGGGTGAAAATGGATCAAACACGCCGCGATTTAAACAAAATAGGCTCGCCGGCGAAGACTGTCGCTGAGCGACTGCATTGAAAACCTCGCCGAGCGAAGAGAAGCTCGCCGAGCCAAAGACAAACCAGCCGCTCGGCGAAGAAAACCTCGCCGAGCCAACAAACATTGCTTCGTGTCTAAGTATCGACGCAATCTCGCTCGAGCCAAGAAAGGCTCGCTCGAGCGACGGACCAACAAGGAAGACCTCGCTCGGGCGAAGAAAAGCTCGCTCGAGCGACCAAGTTAAAAATTGAACATCAACACTTGGTTTCTAAACCCAACCAACCTACAATCAACCTGCCCAAAACATCCTATAACCCAAGAATAAGGAATCAAAGGACAATAACAACGACAATATGACAATAGGATCCACGGAACATAAGTCCGAATACAATAATCAAACGGGAAAAGACCGGGGTCGCTATACGACCCTTGTTCTGAATTTGTTCACTGCATTTTGGTGTCGACACCAGACTTGGTGGTGTCGACACCTTCTCTTTTTGGTTGGCCGCAAGGGTCGACACCAATCTGTGGAAGGGTCGACCCTTGTTCTAAAATTGCCCACTGCATTATGGTGTCGACACCAGCCTAGGGAAGGGTCGACACCTGCAGTGCAGTCACACTTAGTGTTCCAGATTTCTTCTTAGGTGTCGACCCCTGTGTTGTGAAGGGTCGACACCTGCAACTTTTTCCCAGATTTTTCTCACGGTTTGGACCTACTTTTTGGGGATATTTTGACTAAATATTTTGAGTTGACTTTGGGGCTTATATCTATTTTTGACCTAGTACTATATAAAGGCCCTCACTTTACCTTTTCTCTCACTTTTTCTTCCTTTTCCTCTCTCCAAACTGTGAAACACCTTCTCTCTCTCTCTCAAAAGGCACTTTTTACTCAAAGATCCTTAGATCTACTTGTTTGAAGACCTCTACTCACCTTGCTCCTTTGAGATAAAGTGTAGAGCTTGTCGAGGGCTTCATTTTGATCAGAGCAAAGCTTGGTTTCTCTTCCGTCGACTTTTGGGTTTTTCTTCCTTCTTCCCCTTCTAAATTTGAGGTAGGGATTTCCTACTCCATATTATAGGCTTTGTCCTAAGTTTTGGTATTTTGATACGTTGGGGGTTGTTTGGTAATTTTGGGAAAAACTCTAGTTGTTGTAATAAATTAATTTATATAATTAATTTAGGGAAAATTGGGGGAATTTAGTTCAATTCATGGAATTGAGGAATTTATTGATTAAATGGTGTAGTTGGTTAGTTTAATCACTCATCTATGAAAATGTTGGAATTATATTAGTTGATAGATTTATTTCATGTTTAGAAATAACTGTTTTGGGCTATCGGTGGAGGATAGTCGTGATTGTTGTAGACATTGCATGTGGATTAGGGAAAACTGAAACTAATCACATTGCTTAAGTCATTCATTTAGACTGTTGAATTAATACAGAAATTACATGTATGGATTGTGTGTTGTATATGGCAAGTGTTTATTACATTGTATATACATTGTATTGTATGGGAGGAGATAGGGGATATACTCCACGGTTTAGGGGAAGATAGGGGATGGACCTCTAAACCGGATTTTGTTTGGGAGGAGATAGGGGATGGACTCCATTAGCATCACTATATATGTGCTTATTGATTTGAAGTGTATTTACATGTTGTTGTCTGAGACTAAAATGTGTATCAATCGGGAAGTATGGAAGTGTTTTGATATGAGCCTTAGTCTCATTTGTTTTGTGGATAAATGGAAGAAATGTTAATGTGATATGTAGTTCACTGTTATAGTCTGGCCAGGTTCTGAGCCATGTTGGTAAAAATGGAAAGTTGAATAAATAATGGAAAGTGAAACTGATATTTGTGTTAACCATCTATTGAATGCTATTGCTTTATTCAATGTCTATATTTGGTTTAGTATATTCCTACTGGGCTGTGGCTCACCCTATAAGGGAATATCATTTTCAGGTCCAAGAGATGTGCTACCTCCAAGGACTTAGCTTGGAAGGATTAGGACTTTGAAGACTTGTCTTTAGTTATTTGTTTTTATTTGAGATTACATGTAAACATTCAATCCAAGGGCTTAATTTGTAATGGAGTTAGTACTCATTCTTTTGTGTCCAAGTGTTAGCTTGGAAAGATGTAAGCCCTTAGGACATTTATTTCTGATGTTACATGTGATGTCTTTCAATAAAAGTACTATGATGGATGATTTAATGATTCGTTTTATTTTTTTAATGCATGTTAATGTTATATATATATATATATATTATGGGTTTATTTTGAGGGCGTGACAATTTAATACAAGTAAACTTCACAAAGGATATTCGATACTGAGAAGCTACTTCAGAAGAAAAATGAAGCTTATTCTCAAATTGTTAAAAAAATTACTAAAAAGGACGGTATGCTAACCCTGTACAGCTTTTATCATTTTTACTTTTATTTATAAGTTTAGAGAGAGTTGGTCTGTTGGATGAGCCGCTTTCTTATTGAGCAACTAGAATGATGTCTGAGTTTGAATCTTATCATTGTGTCATACAGTTTCTCTTTATCTTTTTTCTCTCCTATTGATCATATAATTTCTCATTTCATACTAGTCCATATATGATGAAATTATGTAGTTATGATTATAGAATCAATATGTTGTGGGATAATATGAATTTGATCATCCTAAGTGGACAACCACTTTTAAAAACTCATTATAGGCTTTACAAAATAATCATATCATTGTCTTTTGAGAATGAGATTTTCCAAGCTATATGTAGCTGTCATGGACGCATGGCTCTTGCCTCAAATGGTTTTAACTTCAACTTTATCAACCAAAAAAAAATGGAATTTGATTAAGAATGATGACCTAAAACATAATTAATTAGTTGTAAAAATGGTTTCTAACCTTTTATCTTTTTGAATTACCAAACAGGCGTTTTGGAACCTTGTAATTTTAGAATTACGACATCTATATAGGAACTCTTTCAAATATCCTATATCATCGAGAAGGAATGAAATGGAGACTTTGTAGCAATGTTTGAAGGAATTTCAGCCTTCAAAGAACCCTAACCCTAGCCGAGGGAGAGACTCTCAAAGAGTTATAATTGGTAAAAACTCACCACCTGGATACTGTGTTATTTCAAAGTTCGAGCACCTACCACTACATTATTCAAATAGTTTTTGGGCATGGAAGAACCAAGTCAAGAATTTGCAAAATTGTCTCTCAGAGCTTCATCATTCGAAGAACCCCATCCGAGTAAGGAGAGCTATTGGAACATACTCTCAAGAGGAACAACTCAATTCCTTTGTAAGTTATTTAAGGCCAAGTATTCCATTATTTTAAAAATGAAACTTATGTGTAGGTCTTAATAAGTGGATTTATTGTCTAATAGTTCTTATGATAGTTAATGTCATTTTTCATTAAATACTATTAAAAAAACGTTACTAATTGTTAATTTTCAGCGACAGATGTCACAAAAATTGTCACTAATTATAAGGTTTAGAGACAGTTTTAAAAAAATTGTCACAAAAAGTCACTAATTTTTAACTTTTAACAACAAATCAAAAAATTCGTCACAAAAAAGTCATTAATTGTAAGTTTTAAAGACAATTTATAAAAATCGTGACAAAAAAAGTCACTAATCGTCAATTTTTCGTGACATGCAAAAAATCGTAAGAAAAAGTTATTTTTTGCGACGATTTTATAAAGACTTATGTTCAATAGGACTTGATGGGAATTAAGATCTCTTTTGGGATGCTAATTAAAAGTCAGCTTCCAGCTTTTAACTCATTTTAAGTCACATCACCTCTCATATAACTTACCTACAAAAAGAGCCAAAAAGTCAACTTTTAACCAATTTCCCAGAACACCCTTAATTATTAGAACCTATTGGTAGTTTACCTTTTTTAAAAAAGATAAATTACAAAAACACCCTTAAAATTTACTTAAAATACAGATTGCTTCTTGTAGTTCTATAAATTACATTACGCTTCTTCTAGTTTTTAATCGCATAATAAATAACTTATTTTATTAATAAATCATGAAGTCAATAAAAAATAAATGACCCCTTTTTTTAATGATATTAAAAATATATTTGACTTAATAATTCATGTAATATTATTTTTATTTAATAGAGTAGTTATAAATTTTATTTTTTTATTAATTTTGTTAAATAAAAAATTTTGATAACAGAGTATTGTAAGGAGTGGACATGAGCCCAATAACTAGCTGAGCCCGCTCAAGCTTGCTCGTAAGTTATAACATTTGGGATTATGGGTTAGGCGCTAAGGTTGGGTTGGACACTCTTTTAGGCTCAATTATAATGTGGACCGGAATTGAGAAGAGTGCTTCAACCGCAACAAATCTCATCTTTAAATTATTGGAAGACTTACGTGTAGATCTTATTTATTGTCTAATAGGTTCTATAATAATTAATAATATTTTTTATTAAACACAATTAAAAAAGTCACTAATTGTTAATTTTCAGTGACAGTTTGAAAATTTTATCACAAAAAATGTCACTAATTATAAATTTTTGTGACAATTTAAAAAAAACCACCACAAAAAAGTCAATAATTTTAAATTTTCAGCAACAGTTTGAAAAATTTGTCAAAAAAACAAAAAGTCACTAATTGTAAGTTTAGTGACAATTTATATATATAAAAAAAAAAATCACTAATTGTCAATTTTTATAGACATACAAAAAAAAAAATTGTCACAAAAAATTATTTTTAACGACGATTTTATTTGAAATTATTTTTAATAGGACTTGATGAGAATTAAGTCTAACTATTAGGACCTATTGATAGTTTCCCCTAAATTTTATATTATGCAATATATTTTTATAAGTATGTATATTTATATGTATGTTTCATATTTTTTTAGTTTTTAGAACTATAAATTATGTATTATTAGTTAGGTAAAGAATTAATTATAAAATTTGAACTACAAGGTTGGAACAACTTAAACGGCACCCAAATGATTAAATTAATTATAGTTTTATTTTAAAATATGAAAATAATATTTATATTAAATAATGTCCGGACCATGTGGCAACTTGTGATTTTTATTTTATTTTTGAACAAGCTTGGAAATAAAATATAGGCCCAATCCCAAGTCGAGCCAAATTTGAGAAATGATTTCAAGTATTATTATGTAATACGGGCTTGGCCCAAACCCACCCAAGTCGAACTTGAACGCATGTCCACTGCTAAAATCTAGTTTGTTATATTTATAATTGAGCTAATTATGGAGTATATTATATTCCAAATCACAATAATAAAAAAGATTAAGAAAATCATTGGCAATTTTAATTAAATTTGTTTTGAATTTAAAGAGGAATAATTACAAAGAAAATAAATAATGTGAAATTATGAATTGCAGGTAAAGAGTTTGAACTATCAGACGCAACACGGCAGTAACAGTCTTATAGAGGAGAAGAAGCTTCTTAGAGAGATAAAACAGAATGAAGCAAAAATGAATAATATTAAACTTAATAATAATAATGTTAATCATGCTTCAGAAGCTACACAGACTTGATACTATTTGGGCTCCAGAAAAGATATTTAGGATCATATTCAAGTAAGATATTTTTGTGAAGGATTGTTTTATTTTTAAAAGGCTTTACAAAATAGCTTAAGGTTAGAAAATAAGTTAGAAACTATTTGAGTATGGAAATTTTATTTTAAAATGTCATGAGTTCTATGAAAAACTCTCACCTTTTTTTTTTTTTTTTTTTAGTAGCTTATACGCAATGAATTGAAAAGACTACGTAAGGAAGATCAAAAACATACCGCAAAGATTCAGCTTCAAAAGCGAGAATTAAAAGCTATAGAAAGTGATATTAGCTCTCTGCAAAATAAACTGGCAGATATGAAACGAGAGAAATATGAAACATATGAATGCATTCTTCAACTCAAAAAGAAGGGTGATGATATGTTATTGTAATTAATATGAAGCATATGTAAGCAATTGTAACTGTTATCTTCAATGATCAACTTGAAATCATCTTGTCCATCATTTGTCAAGAGGCAAATATGAAAAAGGCACTTGAAACTTGAAAGACCAAAAAGCTGGAGATTGAATTATGTAGTAATAATCGTAGGTCAAGTATAATATGAAGCATGGGTACTTTGAAAAACATACCGTATCTGTGCCAAATACTTACCGGCATATGGTACCTCGTATGGTACTTCTGCATACGTACCGGGTACACAAAATACGTATCTAAATTTTTTTTTCTTAATTCTAGGCGTACCTAGTATATACCTAAACCATACCGTACCTTAGTTGAAACAATATTTTCTTCTACTACAAAGACAAAACTCATTTCACTGGACTTCCTTTTTATTTTTTATTTTATGCTTAGCATTATTTTAAAATTAAACTATGATTTGTAAGTTATTTAATATATTGATATTTAATTTTGATTTATATCTTTACTTTTGACATTAAATGTTAATTGTAGGTTGGACCTTAACAAATTAAACAATTTAATTAATTTTTGCATTACTCTAAATTAAAAATAAATATTTTTTTACAAGCGTACCAAGTTGTACCTGTACCCGTACCTTATTTTTTATTGAATTTTACCATAGCAACGTACCTATATCGTACCAGTATCAATACGTACCCGTACTCGTGATTCATAGATAATGCATCTGTGTGAACAAGAGTCATGAGTATACAGGTAAGACATATCACCCCGAAATATGAAATTAGGAATGCATCCTCGATAATGAAAAATTAGAAACAAGTGAGTGAGCACCAAGTGGCATAGAACAAGGATGTGGTTACAATAAAAAATTTCAAGGGCAACGAAATGTGAAAATTGTTGCTATTGAACCATGACAATTGCACTAATGCTGTGTTTGGTTGGAGGATTTGAGGAGGGATTTGGAAAATGAAATGAAAAAGTTAGGTGAAATGGTAAAACATACCTATATTTCACCTAATTTCATACACCTTTTCCTATTCCCTTTCTCTTTCCAAATCTCTCTCTAAATCCCCTAACCAAGCACCGCATAAAAGTTGGGTTCACAAACCCAATAAAGAAGCAACCAGACTTCCTCTAATATAAGACATGAACAACTGCAAATCTCGTTGTCCATTTATTGCTTTTGTGAAAAAAAATTGGTAGGCCATTTTCTTGATTGAAAACACCAGGGATAGTAAAAATTATAGTGGAAACAAGCATCAAGCTAATATTAATATCTTTGATTGCTTTCTTAGCTTCCTTCGTCATGTCTTGTACTCTTCCTCGAATACTTCTTTTGCTGTCTTCCCATCAATGTTTTGATGATGTATCAAATGTGGCTGAGAGTCATTCTCACAAGACGCAAAGGAAGTCCAAAGAAACCGAGCAAGAAGACAATATTAAAAAGGAATTGAAGAGTCTCTAACATTAACGATTTAGATTGTAACTTATCTCAAGGTTAATTATAACAAGACCTTCTTAACTATTAATGAATATGTTAGGTCCCTTTATTGTCAAATCCGGGTACAAAGCTTTGAGTTGTTAAAGTTGTCTATTTTCCTGTTTTTTTGTCCTTCCCTTCGGCCGAAGGGTCTGCCTTCGAGCGGAGTTTGTGGTATCTCAATGGTTTAACAGCAGCAAATCTTTGGTGTATGATTTCACGCTCGAGCGGACTCTCAAGCGCTCGAGCGGAACCCTGTGTTATCACACCCATATTTTGCTGAAGCCGCTCGAGTGGGATGTGGTGTGCTCGAACGGAGATCGCGGACTCAGATTTTCTATTTATACCTGTTTAGGTTATTTTTAGGATTACTTTTTCTAGATCCTATTCAAGAGTCCTAGGGTTTTGTTTGAAGTTTTCTTCTGAGTTTTTTGTGAGTTTTCCTTGATGTTCTTGAGAGAGTTCTAAACTTATGAATTGAGATTCATACATCAAGGAGTTTGATACTTTATATTCAAGAGAGTTCTCTTCGGGGGCTTCCGAAGATCAAGACGTAGAGTTTCAAAAGACGTTTGATTCTTTACGTAGTCGTTAATTCGACAAGTGAAGTTGTGGAATCAACTTCAGGATTGATCAGTTCCGTGATGAAGGTGTGGTGTATAGCGATCCCGGTTTCCCTTTTCTTTAATTATTGCATCCGGACTTAGGTTCCGTGGAGTTGGTTGTTGCGTATATCCTGTTTACATCCTTTACTCTTTGTATTTAAGTCTTGGGTTGTGTTGGGCAGGTTTGAAACAGGTTGGTTGAGCTTAGAAACCTAAACTAGTTGCCCAGATTTTGACCTGTCCGCTCGAGCGGAGCTTTTGGCGCTCGAGCGGGGCCTTCATTGTTGCTTCTTCGCTCGAGTGGGAGTTTTGACGCTCGAGCGTGATTTTCCATCTCCTAGTATTTCTTCTGCAGTGTTGGACGCCCGAACGGGCGTTTTGACGCTCGAGCGGGAGGTTGTGTGTAACGCTCGAGCGGGGAGTTGAAACCTCGAGCAGGGACCTGGTTCAGTGTAAAGTTCTGGAACTGTGTATCCGCCGCTCGAGCGGGACTTTTGACGCTCGAGTGGGAGTCTATGAGTGACGCTCGAGCGGGGGTTTCCACGCTCGAGCGGGGCAACTCTTATATAAAACCGAGATCCGACTTTTTGGATCACTTTTTCACATCTCTTCTCTCTCTTACTTTTCCAAAAACTCCATTGTTGAGCCCCTCTCTCTAGAACCTTGCCTTCTCTCTAGGTATTGATCTAGTATGAGTCGTTTGCTCACCTTTGGCCTTTACAAAAAAGTTGTTGATCCTCGAGGGCTATCTTTTGATCCGGGAAACTTGTGATTTGGAGCATTTTCGTTTTCATCTCCTTCTTCGTTGGGTGTCAACTCTTGAGGTAGGGATTCCTACTCACTCTTATGGTCTTTGACATAGATTTTTTTGGTTGTTTTGATAAAGTGATGAGTTTGGGTAATTTTGGGACTTAGGGTTCAAAATGGTATAAGAGGGTTTTGTTATTTTGATTCTAAAAATGTGTATTTTGGTAACAAAATGATGACATTGTTGTTGGTTGTTGGTATTTGGACCATTGGGTTGATATTGGAAAAAGGGATAAAAAGCCCTAACTTGTTGTATAGATTAATTGGTATAATTAATCGGGGTAATGTGTTGGTAATTGGAATTAAGTTGGGAATAATGAAATTTACTCATTATATTGTAAAATGGTGGAGTTTGATTTATTAGTTGCTCACTGTTAAAAACATTGATATTTTATCTGTTGGAGCTTTTATTATATGTTTAGAAATAATTGCTTGGGCTACAGGTGGAGGGTAGTTTTGATTGTTGTAGACAATGCATGATGATTAGGCAAACTAAAACTAATCAGTTGGATGCATCATAGAGTATGACGGTGAATAGAATACATTAACGTTATATATTGATTGATTGTGTATATGACCCATGTGTATATACGTTGTGTGTGTTGGAGGAGATAGGGGATGTACTCCACGGTTTAGGGGAAGATAGGGGATGGACCTCTAAACCAGATGTTGTGTGGGAGGAGATAGGGGATGGACTCCACTGATACAGCTCATATGCTTGTCAGTTAAAGTGTTGATATAGCTCATATGCTTATCTATGGAAGTGTTGATATAGCTCATATGCTTATCTGTTGAATTAATAATGTAGCTTCTATGCTTATCTAAAGTGAAATGGAAAATGTCTCATGTGAGTTATTATTTCATTTGGAGTATGTGGCCAGGTTCTGAGCCACAGTTATGAATTGGAAATGAAAATGAAATGGAAATGAAATGAAATGAAACATGGACATAGTGGTCATGTAATGGGAATGAATTATGAATTGATTTATGGAAATTAAACATTTATCAATTACCAATGTCTTAGTTATTGCTCATACAGTGTTTAGCATATCTCTACTGAGCGTTGGCTCACCCTATATGGGATATTATTTTCAGGTACAGGTAGCATGCCACCTCCGAGAACATAGCTTGGATGATGATGAGAGTTGAAGACTCTTTTTGATTATTTTGTTGTATAACATGTACATCAAGCCACGGGCTTATTTTGTATAGAGTTAGTACTCTTCTTTTGTGTAACCAAGTGTTAACTTGGAAAGCTATAAGCCTATAGGGCACTTGTTAACATGTAATACTGTTGTAAGGATTACTCTGATGAATGAAAAGGTGTTGATTTCTTTATACCATTGCATGTCTAATATGATGGGATTTATGTATTATTTCGAGGGCGTTACAACTTGGTATCAGAGCGTACCGGGTTCGAATACTTTGGGTACGTGGGAAGTGATTAGTATCACAATGGGTTTGTCTCACTTGTTAGAGACTTAAGTGTAATGTAATGTGTTTATGTGATAGCATGTTTATGTGACTATTTGAGTATGGGATTTGATTTCTGGGATATCGATTGGATCCTTGGGTTTCTGTGAGTCTTGTTGGAAAGGCACTTGATCAATGTTGTTTCTAACCGGAACTCTAGTAATGCCTTTGGACTGTCATTATCCGGGAATGGAATTTGTAAGTGCTTGTGTGTTTATGTGCTTACGTGGAGTGAATTACGGTTGTCCATGCATTAGGATGTGGGTGTTTAGTTTCAGCACATTTATGAATGTGCTAACGCCTTTGTTACCTTTAATAGGATGTCAGGACGAGATGGTAGGCGTGGTAGGCCTAGGAGGCAGGAGGCGCCTTTACCGGATGACGTTTTGGAAATGCAAGAGGGAGTTGGTCAGGCCAATGTAGCTGAGCCAGTGGGGCAGCAGGCTATGGGTGCCTTGGCCTGAGAGATAGCTGGAGCTTTGGGTATTCTCAGAGCTGAGCATCAGGTTACAGAGGCAGGGCTTCCTTTCTTGAAGAGGGAGTTTTTCCGGTCTAACCTGGACGAATTTGTTGAAGACCCGAAAGAGCCACTTAAGGCTGACGAGTGGCTGGAACAGATGGAGAAGACGTTTGAAATGCTTGGCATCGAGAACGGGGGTTTAAAGGTGACCTTTGCATCCTTCCAATTGAAGAGCGATGCGGGTCAATAGTGGAAGTATGAGAAAGGCAATGTGGGTGGTGCATGGGGGGCTTTTGTGACCGCCTTCCAGGAAAAGTTCTTGTCTTCGGTTGTTAGGGAGAAGCTGAGGGATCAGTTTTGTCGGCTTAAACAGCAGGGTTCATCAGTGGCCGAGTTTGAGGCTACTTTTACTAGTCTGTCTAGGTTTGCACCTAAACTTGTGGCGTCCGAAGAACACCGTTGCTTTGAATTTGAGCGGACATTGAGGTGTGGGCTCAAGTTGAGGGTTAGAGGATCGTTTATTTGGGAGTATAGACGTTTGGTGGATGCTGCTGCTCATATGGAGATTATGATGCAAGAGAAGGATGAGAGAAGCATAGCGGCTCCAAGAGGAGCCAAGAGGGCCAGGGTGATGGCAAGAGATAGAAGGGTTTCAACCCTCAGCAGTCCCAAGGGGGTTTGTCTAGATTGACCTTTCCAGTGCCGAGTGCAGGTTCTGGGAGAGGTAGTCAGGGAGGCTTGACTTGTTTTGCATATGGCCAGCTGGGTCACAAGTCTTCGGTTTGCCCGCAAAAGGGAGGGGGTCAGTGAGCTGCTTCTTCTTCAGCTAGACCTCAAGGCCAGAGTCAGGGCAGGGGCTAGCCTTTATCTTGCTATCAGTGTGGACAGCCTGGGCACCTGAAGAGGTTTTGCCCACAGTTGAGTGCCACTTCAGGGGCGTCTGGTTCTAGGCAGACGCAGAGTTATCAGCCAGCTCAGTCTGTGCAGGCCTCGAGGGCCAACCCGGGAGCTTCGTCTTCCCAGTCTGTGCATCAGTCGTTTGCTCCTAGAGGTGAGCAGGTGGATCAGGGGCCTACAGGGCGCGTGTATGCTGTCACCGCACAGGACCTAGTACCGGCTCCGTCAGTAGTGAGAGGTACCTTTCTGTTTTGCAACTCGGTTGCTAATGTGTTGATTGATACGGGTGCATCTCATTCTTTTGTGTCTGCTGCATTTGCATCTGTGTTGGAGTTGGAGATGGCACTATTAGCATCTCCTATATGTGTTGTGTCGCCTATCAGGGGTGAATTGATTTTGAAACACGGATGTAGAGGTTGTGATATAGAGGTCGCCGACCATAGGCTTCCATTTCCTTTTGTAGTTATGCCCATGAAGGGCTTTGATGTTATTTTGGGTATGGACTGGTTGTCGTCATACCGGGCAGCTATCGATTGCTACTGCCAGAGGGTCACTTGTTGTACCGTGAGCAGGGAGTGTTTCCATTTCTTTGGGGACCGGGTTGGTAGTGTTTTGCCACCGGGGTATGGTCTGCGAGGGCGGAGTGAGCTTAGTGGTCTACTTGCTAGCTTTATGAGTGGTGAGTGTGACGAGACCCAGATTGTTTTACCAAGGGTGGTTTGTGAGTATTCGGATGTTTTTCCCGAGGACCTCATTTGTTTGCCACCTCACCGTGAGATTGAATTCTCCATTGATTTGGTGTCCGGTACGGTACCGATTTCTATGGCACCTTACCGTTTTGCCCCAGCCGAGTTGAGTGAGTTGAAGATTCAGCTCCAGGAGTTGCTGGATAAGGGATTTGTTCGCCCTAGTGTTTCGCCATGGGGAGCACCGGCCCTCTTTGCTAAAAAGAAAGATGGTGCCTTGAGATTGTGTATCGATTACCAGAAGTTGAATCGGGCTACGGTCAAGAATAAATACCCTATGCCCCGTATAGATGATCTATTTGACCAGTTGAAGGGTTCTCGTTGTTTATATAAGATAGACTTGAGATCGGGTTACCACCAGTTAAGGGTCAGGGAGGAGGATATTCCGAAGACGGCATTCTGTACGCGGTATGGCCATTATGAGTTTCTGGTAATGCCATTTGGGCTCACTAACGCACCGGCAGTTTTTATGGATTTGATGAACCGGATATTCCGGGAATTCTTAGATCGTTTTGTAGTCGTCTTCGTGAACGACATTCTTATCTATTCGTCATTTGAGGAGGAGCACGAGGAGCACTTAAGAGTGGTGCTTGAGTTGCTTAGAGCCCATAAACTGTATGCCAAGTTCGGGAAGTGTGAGTTCTGGCTAGGAGAAGTCAAGTTCTTAGGCCATGTAGTATCTGGGGAAGGGGTGTCTGTTGATACATCTAAGATTGAGGCAGTGCAAGATTGGCCACCGCCTAAGAGTGTGTTTGAGATCCGCAGTTTTCTGGGGTTAGCTGGGTATTACCGCCGGTTTGTGAGGGATTTCTCCAGGTTAGCTTCACCGTTGACTAGGCTGACTCGGAAGGGAGTCAAATTCGTATGGAGTGAGACTTGTGAAATGTCGTTTCAAGAGCTTAAGGTTAGATTGACCACCGCTCTGGTATTGATTATTCCGGAGAGAGGGTTGGGTTATGCGGTTTGTTGTGATGCCTCCCGAGAGGGTTTGGGTTGTGTGTTAATGCAAGAGGGGAAAGGGGTAGCTTATGGCTCACGTCAGTTGAAAATTCACGAGAAGAATTACCCTACACATGACCTAGAGTTAGCAACAGTGATCTTTGCCTTGAAAATCTGGAGGCACTACCTTTATGGCAAGAGATTCGAGGTGTTCTCGGATCATAAGAGTCTGAAGTACCTGTTTACACGGAGAGACTTAAATTTGAGGCAGAGGAGATGGATGGAGTTTATTGAGGGCTATGATTTCGAGTTACACTATCACCCGGGGAAGGCCAATGTCGTGGCCGATGCCCTTAGTAAGAAATTCATTAGTGATGTAGCTTGTATAGCCATCCGAGAGTGGGAGATGTTGGGTGCACTTGGTGAGTTTGATTTGCTTCTAGGCGAATCCGTTGAGGCTGGGGCCTTGTTTTCTGTTGTTGCGCAGCCTACACTTGTGACTCGAGTGTTAAAGGCACAGACAAGTGACCTTGAGGTAGAATCCCTCCGAGAGAAGATCTCCAATGGGAAGGTTGAAAAGGGTTTGACGGTGTATCCCGACCAGAGTGTGAGATACCGAGACCGTTTGTTTGTACCGGAGTCTTGCCGAGAGTGTCACCATTCACGTCTTGCGGTGCACCCGGGAGGCACTAAGATGTATCGAGATTTGGGTCGCCAGTTCTGGTGGCGGGGTATGAAGAGAGATGTGGCTGTTTTTGTATCGAAGTGTCTTACTTGTCAGCAAGTGAAGGCCGAGCATCAGAGGCCAGCGGGTTTGCTGCAACCCTTGCCTATTGCCGAGTGGAAGTGGGAGCATGTCACTATGGACTTCGTTGTAGGTCTTCCGAGGACTCAGCGGGGTAGTGACGCTATTTGGGTGGTTGGGGACCGGTTGACTAAGTCGGCGCACTTCATTCCTATGCGCGTGAGAGATTCGGTAGATCACCTTGCCGGCTTCTATATTCGGGACATAGTGAGGTTGCACGGGGTCCCAGTGACGATCGTCTCAGATAGAGATCCTCGTTTTACTGCTAGGTTGTGGCAGAGTTTGCAGAGTGCCTTGGGCACTAAGTTGACCTTTAGTACGGCCTATCATCCTCAGACTGACGGGCAATCTGAGCGTACCATTCAGATCCTTGAGGATATGCTTCGAGGTTGTGTCATTGAATTTAGTAGGACGTGGGAGAGGCACTTGCCCTTGGTGGAGTTTGCCTATAACAACAGTTTTCAGTCTAGCATCGGTATGGCACCGTTCGAGGCCTTTTATGGCTGACCGTGTAGGTCTCCAGTTTGTTGGGCCGAGATGGGTGATGCACCTTTGTTGGGTCCGGAATTAGTGAGGGAAACAACGGAGAAGGTTGAGCTTATCCGTAGGAGGCTTGTTACAGCCCAGAGTCGCCAAAAGAGTTATGCCGACCGTAGGAGGAGGCCTTTGGCATTTGAGGTAAGTGATCATGTCTTTCTAAAGATATCACTTAGGCGGGGATTAATGAGGGTTGGGAAGAGTGGGAAGTTATCCCCTCGATTTATTGGTCCTTTTGAGATCCTTGAGAGGATTTGGGAGGTTGCCTATCGTTTGGCTTTGCTGCCACAGTTGTCCGGAGTTCATGACGTGTTTCATGTGAGTATGCTTTGGAAGTACGAGCCAGATCCATCACATTGTAGACGTCCCCGAACGCATCCCGGGGAAAGGATGCGTTGTTCCCCCCGTTCTGGTTCGATATTGGGTCACTACAGTTCGAAGGACTCAAATGTCACGGTTCTTAATCCTGAACCGAAGAGTCCAAATCTGGCAAATCGTTTTGAAAACAGATTTTTTGAAAGAAGTGCCAAACATGGACTGCTTCGCCAGATACAGAGTCGCCACCTAAATATTTTTTAAATGGGAAATTTAGGAAACCCTGACTCGATGCCAAAGGCCACGTGTCCGTCATCACCAAAGTTGCCTCGGCTCGGGAACTTGGGTACGATTGGGGAAGGTCATTTCGTGAGCACCCCCGCTCACCCGGTCAAAGACCGGCCTCTACTAACCATGATATCTGATTTTGAAAACAGTGTGAGTTCTTATTCCGGTTATTAGCCTAGGTTACTATGTGATGACAAAGATACAAGTATAGACTAAATCGCTGAATTGGAACAAAACACTTCATGTTTGTTTGTTTGAAATGGTTTGATGGTGCTACCGCAAGTAGGCTAAGACGTGATTTGCCACCCTCGTGGGCTTAGAAAACGTGATTTTGCCACTATCTAGTGGGCTTAAAACAAACATTTGATGAATTGTCCCACTTCAAATAACTCAACCTCCACCCACAGCATTCAAGGCGCTTATATCACATAAGCACATAGCCTCATGGTAAGCATGCTATTCATGGCAGACACTCACACGCATGCAAGGATGCTAAAGCATAAAACTCACTGAGTACTCCATGCCAAAACAGAAAAGCGATTAGAAATCATGCATGATCCTAAATATTCAGAAATGCCTAATGCAACACATGCAAAAATGCAAACTATAGCAGCTCGGCTATTCTAAACATGGCATATGAAATGCTACAACTATCACGTATTCAATTTGGAATTGAAATACAAATGCAGCTGTATGATGCGCCGAGTCCATGCAAAACAGATGAATGATGCAAACATGTCATTACATCAGATGCTAATTGAAATATTCCTATATCTAACCATCGTAAGCGGGTAAATAAAAGAGAAGAAAGACGTGGGGTTGGAAGACATACATCACACTCACACACCCTTATTACAATTATGCCCTCGCGCAGAGGGTCCGAATAAATAATAATACAGTCCGAAATAAAAGAATAATACAGTCCGAATATACAATCCGAATAATATACAAATTCTTAATTAATTAACAAATTAAATAAGAAAGCTGTAAAATTGGCATGCAAGCCAAGGGCTGCCTTGACTCTGCTCCGGATAATGAAATGATGCATGTTGGGCTGCCTTGCGCGAAAATCCACTGGGATGCCCCAATTAGCCTCGCTTGCGATGTTTCTAATACGTGCGGACCGGAAAGTTCTTGATTCTTCGCTTTTGTCAGAACAGAGCAGAAGAGGGGCATAGCAACGTATTTCACAAATATATGCATGCCTCGATCCTCGTGCCACCAATCACGCATATTGATGCATGATGGCCGAGGAGTCGGATTGCACAACTCAATATGGGGTGAATGCAGATGAATGCTACAACAAAACCTAACTCCATCATGGGTAATCCAGAGTGTCGGTGACTTGGGAATTGAGACCCGTTCCGTCACTCGCAGTACGGAACGCGCCTCGTTTCCCGTGCCCAGGCTAACTCCTATCCCGAACACGATGCAATATGCATGATATGCATGAATGCAAATAAAATACAATCCTAGCATGCACAATACTATGAAAATGAGATGCCTTGAAATGCATGCACGCGGGCACGCGAACCGAGGCGATGTTTTTAAGGCATGAAATGGCATACGCAATGCAAATTGGACTTACACTAACACGAGAGAGCCTCAGCCACACTCACATAAGAGGCCGGCGGATAAAAGTGAAGTGTCTCGAAATGCGGGCACACGGGCACACAAACCGAGGCAATGACATAAAGGCATGAAACGGCCTAAATATGACATACAATGAGACTAAAATGAGATGTCTCGAAATGCGTGCCCACGGGCACGCAAACCGAGAAAATGGCATACAGAATGCAATGGAACTAAAATGGCATACAAAATGCAAAATGGACTTACACTAACATAAGTGAGCCTCAGCCACACTCATATAAGAAGCCGATGGATGAAAATAAAGTGCTTCAAAATGCGTGCACGCGGGCACGCAAACCGAGGCAATGGCATACGGAATGCAATGAGACTAAAGTGGCATACAAAATGCAAATTGGACTTACACTAACATGAGTGAGCCTCAGCCACACTCATATAAGAAGTCGATGGATGAAAGTGACGGTGCCTCGAAATGCGTGCACACTGGCACGCAAACCGAGGCGATGACATAAAGGTATAAAATGGCATACACAATGCAAATTGGACTTACACTAACGTGAGAGGGCCTCAGCCACACTCACATGAGAGGCCGATTTGAAAAACAAGGTGCCTCGAAATGCGTGCACACTGGCACGCAAACTGAGGCAATGGCCCTAAGGCACGAAATGACATGGAAATGATATGCAGACATGAAAATGAATTTCAGCACTCACAAATGATGCAAAACAGTCCCGAAAGGTGGGGAAATGGCACCAAATGCACGGAATGGTCCCGAAATGCGATATTAAGCACCCAAAATGGCCTACAACCATACTAAACATGCGAAATTGGTACATGACATGCAAAAAAGTATCAAGGCAGCCCCAAAATAGCATTTTTTTCAGTACAAAACATGGTGAAATAGTGAGCATAGATAGGACAACAATGGCATACAAAGATGGGGGCCAAGAGAGGGGTATTGAAACAAGTGATGCATGCGATGCTCAAACTGAAAAATTTACTTCTACAACACTGATGAGAGACCAAAAATATGCACATTTTAAGTTTATGACATCCCTCAAATCAGTATGAAAACATGCTAAAAATGTCATGCAAGAATGAAGCCAACAAAGGCTAGAACATGAGGTAGGCCTTACATTTGTCAAAAAGCCTTGGAACCTTAATAAAACATGACAAGAAATCCAAAATATGGACATTTTCAGTACTGATGATGGCCGAAAACAGAAGCTAGATGGGCCTAAAAAGCATGCAAAAATGGGGGCCAAAGAGGGATATAATGGCAAGTATAACATGGAGACCCCCAACAAGGTTGATCCCTTCTACAATGTTGTAGAGGGACACAAAATAAGCTTACTCATACTTCATGACATGCTCCAAAACAGACTACACATAGGCCAAACAAATCATGCAAATTTACGGTAAATATGAGAGATTATGAAGCAAGTGCATGATAGAGAGGCCAAACAGGGTTGAGCCCTTCTTTAATGTTGAATAGGGGCTCAAAATAGGTCCACTCACAGTTTACATTATGCTCGAAAACAGATCACTCATAGGCTAGAAAAAGCATGCAAAATATTGACATACAAGATGATATTGAAGCAAGTGCATCATAGAGGGCTCAAACAGGGTTGAGCCCTTGAAAAAACATGAAGAATAGCTCAAAATAGACCTAGTTTCAGTTAAGGTCGGAGCCCAAAACAGTAAGCAAGTAGGCTTAAGAAATGAGGCAAGAAAGTGCTACAAAAGAGGAAATTTGAGACTTACCCTTGAAGACCTCTTTTTTTCTACTTCTTGGCTTGAGGAAAGTTGCTTCTAAGCCTCTGAGAAAGCTCTCCTTGCTTCTGGAAATGGAGTGGTGGTAGTGGTGCTTGAAGATGATGAAGAAATGGCACCAAACTTAGGGAAAATGAGAGAGATAGAGATGGAGATGTGTATGTATGCTTGAGGAAAATTTTCTAACCCATTCTCTAGAGTGGTGCTTGTGGAAAATTTTCTAACCATTTTTTAGGGTCCTCCCATGTGTGTACAACACAAATATGTGGTTTTGGCTCGAAGAAAATGGCCCTAGGGTGTTCAACATTAGCCCGGAAGTGAGAAAAACGAGCGCCGGGGGGCGCCGGAGGAGCATAACTGGTTGCTGAGACAATTGCTCTCCTCCCACCCTCCAGTGACCTTCCTTATGATAAAACAGAGGTACCTGCCAAAAATGAACAAAAACCGATGCAACACGAATGCTCGGGGGACCAAAACACGCAGTTCGGGGTCCCGAAAACCGGCCGTTAAGCACCGAAAGTGGTGTCTGGCTGCGAAGTGGGTATCTAAGACCCCAGTGTCCCTCAAAAGGGAGTAAATGATATGCATGCCAGAAACCGGAGGAATCGGAGATGGTTGGGTGGTCCCGAACCGAGGCACACGGCCTGACGGCTCCGAAAACCGAGAACCGGGCTCCGAAATGGGCAAAATGGCCTACGGCCACGAAATGTAGCCCACGGCCACTGAGAGATGGTCTACGGGACCTCTCCCTCCCCTCAGGAAAGAAAACAGAGAAAACCGAGTCTGGTTCGCAAACCGAGACAAGGCACAGAAGAGAGTTCGAGTCCGAGGCAGGGCGACGGCGCGACTCTAAGACTTCGAACGAAAGCACAAGATGCAACATCACCGAAGCGCTCAATCGGTGACGCTCGAAGTCTTAAGGTCGGTCAAAAATGGGTGTCTACAGTTGCCCTCTTGATGTAACTCTAAGTCAAGAAGTGACGAGAGTGAATGTCAAAGCCTAGAGACGACCCATTTTTGACAAGGCCGAAGACTTAGACAATCATACAAGATGAACAGAGATATGTGCCCGCAGGCAAGGGGGGCAAAATGCAAAGCGACATGCACAGAGCCAAATGATCATGCAAATGCAGCAAGCTGTAATGAAGCAAGTATTCGCAAATAGATGCAACAGTTTTAAGCAAGAATGCAAAGCAACAACTATATTTCATGCAGTTAGGAATGCGGAGAATCATTCAATTCTCGTCGCGTCTCACACGGAGAAGATACGATACTGCGATTCGCTCGTCACACACCAAATTTCAAATGAACCGTACATACAATATCGTGCTTGCAAAAGAGAGAAATTCAACAAGAACAATATGCTAACAACATAGATTTAATGTGATTCCTGTGGTTCCGAAAGTTTGACACACACAGTGTCGGTGAGTGAATGCATCGCAATGCGAGAAAGGGACGTGCGTGACAACGCATGCTCAAGCATAGAGGTATGGTACATCAAGAAATCATGCATGACAATGCAAAATGTTGATGAGAATGCAAGTTATGTGCATAACAATGCAAAATGAGCACAAATGGGGGCGCCCGTTTGTTGCGAAACAACGAGCTGGGAACCGCCCATTTCGGCGAAGGCAACTTGATCGCGGCCTCTGATTCACCTCCCGGAGAGGTTACAACATGTTTGAAAAGGATACACCTTGATTTTGATGAGTGATGATGAGACACATGTCAGAAATTGCAGCTGAAGTTCCGGCGGAGCAATTTCGCGCCAGAAAGTGTACTTTTCTTGAACTTTTTCAGGTCCCGGGAACTCCGATCTTCCTCAAAATTTGCAGAGAGCTAGAGGGGGGTGTGGGGAACACCACCGGCCAGGTGGTTGCCCTTGGAGAGGCCACCGGCTAGGGAAGAAAAAGCAAATGGCCGGCCAGCCAGAAAAGGTGGCCGGCCACCTGCCCAAAAGCAGGGGCATTTTGGTCATTTTTCTCATTTCTATATATATCCACCTCCATTCATTCCGAAATCACTCCCATAGCTGCAAAAACTCCTTCCCTTGCTCCCCAAACCATTTTTTCCTTCAGATCTGCATTTTATACGCGCTTTTCGGCCTTCCACGCAAGTTGTTTTCGCGAAATCTTTCAGTTTTAAGCACTTTGAGCCGATTAAATTTTGACTTCGGGGCTTCTCTTCTCATTTTCACCACTTGAGGTAAGTTTGTCTCAATATTTGGAAGATTTTCTCGGGAGTTGACTTTTGTTGACTTTTTCATTTCCCGGGAGTTGACTTTTGTTGACTTTTTCCAATTTTGGCTCATTTTGCTCATTTTTGCTCCTCTTTATAGATTTCTTGAAATGGCGGGTGATTACCCTCATGGTGGAGGTCCTCCAGGTGCCGGGGATGATTTTGATGTCATGACACTGCCCTCGAGAGTCCGTCCTTTCATTCCCGGGAGATACGCCCCACCGGTACATATGCTTCCATGTTTTCGCCGCTTTCACTGGTTCAACGACCGCACCTGGGATTTATCATGAGTCGAGCAAGACCTCTCTCATGAGGCACGAGAGGTATTTTATTCTATTTTCGCATTTTTTCGCAGCATTCAGTAGCTTTGCCATGCTTGAACACACAGCTTTAGCTTATGACATAGTACTTTGCTCGCATCCCTAACATGTAATTTAAACACTTGAATTGTCAACACACGGCTCATTGATCGATTGATTGTGAACGCATGGTACACATTAGTTAAGAATTGAACACACGGCTCAAACACCGATTTGTCGAACACAACACGAATTTTGAAAGTGAACACACAAAGACACATCGACTAAGAGTAGAACACGCAGCCCAAACTCGATTTTTCAACACACAGCAAGTTGATGGTGAACACACGTACCACAATCGATTGAGAGTAGAGAGTAGAACACACACCCCAAACTCCGATTTTCTCAACACGCAAGTTGATGGTGAACACACTTCACATCGATTGAGAGTAGAGAGTAGAACGCACAGTCCCAAACTCTGATTTACTGAACACGCAGCCCAGATTGATGGTGAACACACAGCCCACACTGATTGAGAGTAGAACACACAGTCCCAAACTCTGATTTACTGAACACGCAGCCCAGATTGATGGTGAACACACAGCCCACACTGATTGAGAGTAGAACACACAGTCCCAAACTCTGATTTACTGAACACGCAGCCCAGATTGAAGTGAACACACAGCCCACTAATTAGGAATTTGAACATCAACACGCAGCAGATTTGAAGTGAACACACATTAATCGATTAGGAATTTGAACACGCAGCCCAAAACACAGATTTACTGAACACGCAGCCCAGATTTGAAGTGAACACACAGCCCACTGATTGAGAATTTGAACACGCAGCCCAAAACACAAATTTACTGAACACGCAGCCCAGATTTGAAGTGAACACACAGCCCACTGATTAAGAATTTGAACACGCAGCCCAAAACACAAATTTACTGAACACGCAGCCCAGATTTGGAGTGAACACACAGCCCACTGATTAAGAATTTGAACACGCAGCTCAAAACACAGAGTTACTGAACATGCAGCCCAGATTTGAAGTGAACACACAGCCTACTGATTGAGAATTTGAACACGCTACTTCACTTCATTTGCACACAGCTATTTCATTTCATTTGCACACAGCTATTTCATTTCATTTGCACACAGCTTGTTCATTTCATTTGCACACAGCTTGCGTTTTATTGTGTACTGAACACATGTATTCCTTCTGAATGCAGGGTGGCTCTCGCACAGTACGAGGATACGGCTCTACCGCTGCGAGAGACTGCACGCCGAAGCCTTGTGAGGCTGTCCGAATCTGTCGATCTAGCAGGTTCGAGCATTCTCGTGGGATTATCACGTTGTCCCGCCAGCAGACTTTGTTAGTCAGGAGAGATGGTGGGACACCACCAATTCCTTCCACTTTTCGCCACCGGGATATGACCATGACTCACCGACTTCGCCATACTCACCGCCTAGACATAGGCGGTTGGCCCATACCTTATGACGAGGATATGGGAGAGTGGGAGGCCGCTGGACACATCTATTGGGGCTCGCCCACCAGACAGAGCTTCCGGAGAGTCCAGACACCCGTTCTCTTCCCGCTGGAGGCCGAGATGGAGCCCGAGTCTCCCGAGGAGGTTGAGCAAGACGCCTGTGGCTTCCTTATGTTCCTCTTTGGCACCACTGCTTGCCGATAGGGGAACACTGGGTTGTATCTCTTCGAGTGCCCTAGTGGACCTATCACAGCTCAGTCGATATGACTCGGGTGGTGCTGGCCTGGCTACCCTTTATTCTTACATGCATGCAGCCTCTCGCGGGCGGAGAGACTTACTTGGCGGCTATTGGAGAGCCCGAGGTACGCTCATCCTCTTGATTTACATTTCGCTCCTTATTACTTGTTCATTGCACACACGGCACTTTGCACTCAGATTCTCGCTTTAGCACTTTGTATTCATATTCTATACGCTTTTCTCATTTATGGGTGTACGATACTCTCCAACATTAGCCCCGGAGATGGAGGTGGCAGGACTCCTTACGACTCCGTTTTCGCTGGTATACGAGGGCGAGCACCGACCGAGAGCTCGAGAGACTCTTTTCTACTTGCGATAAAGATTTTGATACTGCGTATGACGACAGAGGTATTTCGTAACTCCCGCCTTTTCATTTTCATCTTTGATCCGCCTCAGATATTCCTCGATTTCTAATCGATTTATGCACCGTTATCCGCAGACACTTGGCGTACTGGCGGTCTTTGGTGACGGTCTCCGACATTCAGATCCCGGAGGATCGAGTAATTCCCAAAGATAGGTTCCTCGCAAGGACCGTTGGTAGGGCATGGTTCCCGGGGAACGCTTCGCTGTGGGGGTACGATTCTCAGACCCCTCCTGCTGTACCTCCAGCCACTATGCGGACTGCCGATAGACTATCTTCCCAGGAGGTCATTAGTGCTATGCAGGGCACCGATGCTTTGTTACATCTCATGGAGGGGGACTACGCCACCTATCGTCACATATATCTGATGCCCCTTGACGGAGTGTGTTCGCCACGGAGGTTCATCGATGTACCATCTTCGAAGTCGCGCTTGCTACGGATATCCCCTCCTCTAGTAGGGCTGGTGCATCTAGGGGTAGAGGTAGTTCGATTCCTCCGATCCCTCCATCTCTTCATCATCATCCTGGGTGGCCAGACATGCCGACCGAGTTGACGAGTTGGCGGTTCGGGACTCCTTACCAGGTCCCGCTAGAGCCTCCTCTTCCTGACCACAGATATGTCAGAGACCTGATTCACCCCCAGTATGTTTTACAGCTTTGATTTATCAGTCAGATATTTGGACATTCATTCCCTCGCTGATAGTTTTGCATTTGTATTTGCGTTTCAGCTTGAGTACACGGACGAGCCGCCGGATGTCGGCCACATTCGAGGGCATGATCCTACGGAGGAGGCACAGATGGCCATTATGGGCGCAGTGTACTGTCCACCTTCCTCAGTATTTAGCATATTTCGATGACATATTGGTTTTGAACATTCTCAGTATTGATAGGTCGTAGAGCACATCCGACACACACCCACTCGCATATTGTACTCAGATTCTGCTTTTCATATTTGAACCGATGTATTTGAACTTTTACTTTCAGATGCCTCTCAGATATGCTCGCCGCAGCCGGGCCACCCAGGCCTTCTCAGGGAGGGCGAGGTACTGGACCTGTTCATGGTACTGGGCCATCTGGGCCTTTTCGAGGAGCTGGGCCATCCAGGCCTTCTCAGAGAGCTGGGCCATCTAAGCCTTTTCGAGGAGCTCGAGGAGCAGGTCGCCCCGAGACGAGGGCACCCATTATTGAGGAGGAGGAGGAGGAGGTCGCAGCATCGTGAGTCGAGACATCCGCCGAGAGGAGGCTCTGCCTTGGTTCCGGAGTGAGACGAGGCCGAGGGAGATCCGGATGATGATAGCTCGACCGGATGGTGATGATGGTGCAGAGGTTATCCCAGAAGAGGATGAGAGGGCCTCCTCATTCCCGTTCCCGAGGAGATTGATGTTATTTCCTGCTTTATTTTACTTTTTGCTAGTAGTTTGTAGCACTTTGCATATTGTTAGGCAGTTTTATTTCCTGTAAAACTTGTACCTTTATTTTGTTGTAAAACATGATGGAATGAAACAGCTTTGAAAAAGTGTTTGGATTTGAAATTCTTAGCATCGCATCATTTTGCACAAAATGGAATTGAATGAAAATGTGCCTTGTGTATTTACCGGGTCAGGTAATGAACCGACGCAACAAATCAAAACTCGGCTCACTAAGACAATAACAGAATCTTAGCAAGTTTACAACTCGAATAAGCAAAGTACAACAATGTTAACGACTCGATAAACAAGACTTAACAAAATTGTGTAAACAAAAAGGTAACAACTCAAAACACAAAATGCGACAGCTCGACAAAACTTACAACTCGATAAACAAAGCAACAACTCAACAAGCAAAACAACAACTCGATAAGCAAAAATACAACTAAGCGTACTTCGAACGGACGATCTGGATGATGGAACGTAACCGAAACTGAGAGAAATGGAGGCCTTTGACGTTCCTGATGCCTAGAAATGCCTCAAACTTCCTTCCGGAGGGCAAAACAGGACCAATGCGTGGCCGAACACATTTTGTATCTGGAGACTAGAGGGTGGCCGGCCTACTAGAATAGATGGCCGGCCGGCCACCTCTCCCGCAACCCCCAAAATTTTGACACGTGTCCTTTGAATAGTGTTTTACCCCCCTATAAAAGCCCCAGCCTTGGAACTTAGTTATTTCATCACCGTTTTGCACAAAATGGAGGCATTTCTCGCAGAAAATCTCACATCTTGGATCTCTTCTCTGGACGGCTCGGAAAAGTTGAACTTCCGGGGATTCAGCTTAAATGCGCTATTCACGCTGGGCCGGACCCCGCTACATCTTCCTTTCCTCTGTGCTGCGGCAAGGTTTTGGAACCCGGTGACGCATGTCTTCAGCTTCGAAGGGCAAGAGGTATGTCCTACTTTTGAAGATTTTCAAGCTTTGATGGAGTCTGAACGCTCAGAAGAGATTTTGCCTCAGTCTCGTTTTGGCTATGCCCAAGCTTTAGGGCGGATGTGCGGTCTCAACGCGCATGATGCTCGATCTTTGATTGGTAATGGGATGTTGGATATCCCGAGCCCGATGCATCGATTCTCGATGCCGTGACCGCAAAGAACCATCATTGGCAAGGTTTCCACAACATGCCCTCTGCTTGTGCGTGCTATCTCATTTTCGCTTGTCTCGCCCGGAGGGGCTAGCATCCGCTTGATTGAAGTCGCCAAGGCTTGAGGGAAGGAAAGAGTCAGACGCCATGACATTGGCCGAGACGCCGCTAGGTTTGGATGCCTTCTACCGCCAAGAGACAACCAGTTTATGGGAGTCCACTATCGCCGCAGTAATGTTTCCCACCCAAGCTCACATATGTATTTGCTCACATCACTGCCCTCGTGCCTGGTTTTTCTCACAAAACCCTTATCTTACTTTTTTCTCATCGCACATCTCTATTCTTTATTCTCTCATTTTTCATCCTTCCCCGTATATGGTTGATGGATAAATTGCAAGTTGTGGACTCTGCCCGCTTACTCAAATTTCGGCTACTTCTTTCGACAACGCCTGGTTGACGCCCTCGATGAGGGATGGTGGTTTGAATGGATGTGCAACTTGTCAGCTGAACGCATTGCTTGGCGCTGTCCTTGGCTTAACCTTCCGACGATGAGCTATTGCATGTTCCAGATACCGATCCGTTTGATCAGCTTGACCCATTGTGTATTCTATTTCCCATTCCGTATCCTGCGCCAATTTGGTCATGACCAGACTTGCCCTCCGGAGGGGATTGAATACCCAGTTACTTTCCTGGTTCGAGGTGCACACCTTGCTCGACATACTACGGCCTGGAGGACTAGAGAGCTCCTGTCCCCTGCCCCTGTTTTCAGTTGCACTTTATCTGACGAGTGCTGGGATTGGCTCAACGAAGAAGCACAGACTGGGCCTAGGTTGGCATCAGAGGCTTCAACTAGCTCTGGCAGGGAGCGCAGGGACACTTGACTTGACTATGCCCCGGATTTATTGCTTTATTAGTACTTTCAAGTTTTCGTTATGAGTGTAATAAAAAAGCAACTTCAATTGTATGCAAGAGCAAGAGAACTCGCTTTTGAAATCAAAGAAATTGAAGGTTGTGGTAATCAAAATTCTCCGCTTTTGGTCCAAAATGGTCTTAGTTGTGAAAAGATTAATTTGAACAAAGTCAACTTTTATTAAAACTTTTCAAAACTATTTTCGATATGGATCGAATCGACACGCTCGAGATCCGCCAACGAGATGCACAACCTGATCCTAGCAACCGGAAAGTTGCCCCTAGTTTGAAAAGTGCCTCGGCGATTCATAGCAACGGAAAGTTGCCCCTAGTCCGATGGTGCCGAACACTTCATTGCAACGAAAGTTGCCCCTAGTCCTAATAACACTGCATCGAGATCACGATAAATGCCGATGAATAGAGATGACCGAGATGATCAAATGGACAAAGTTGATCGGGGAAAAGATTAGGCCGAACTTCAGATGAAGTTGCCACGATCCCATAGATGGGAATCAAGCCTACGTAGTTCAAAGCTTAGGTTCGCCGTATTTTTACTCTCCTTTTGCGCCTAACTTTTGCCAAGGCCGCCTTTTGCGGGTTTTCAACCTTATGAGCTCGCTTTTTATAATTTCAAATTTTCTATGCTCGATTTTGCCTAGGTCGCCTTTCGGTTTTCGCCCAGCGAGCCTCTCAGGTAATATTTCTTCAACTTGTCCATGTTGATCGGTTGAGAAAACTCTAAGCCATCTAGGTCCATCGTAACCACAGCCCACCGACTGCATTGACTTGATAATATAGGGACCACCAATTGGGTCTCGAACTTGCCCCTTGGGTCGTGGATGGGAGCTCGTTGTCTTTGAGTACCAAATCTCCTTCTTTCAAATTCTCGACTTAACCTTCTTGTTAAAAGCCCTGCGATTCTCGCTGATAACCTTGGATGTGGTACAAGGCTTTCACCTTCTTTCATCGAAAAGCATGAGTTCTCAAACTGCTTTTGTCGCTAACTGCTTCGCTATCCGCACTCGCCAATACTGTAATGACGGACCTCAATCTCAATAGGCGTAACGGCTTCCATCCCATAAACCAATGAGTACGAGTCGCCCAGAGAAGTTCTCGATTGAAGTCCTCAGAGCCCCACAGAGCAACGGCAATTATCTGCCAATCCCGATAGGTTTCCACCATCTTCGTAGTATGCGCTTGATGTTCTTGTTGGCGGCCTCAATCGCCCGCTGGTTTGCGGCGGTAAGTAGACGACTTATGAAAAGCCCCATTATATTTCTCCAACAAGTCGATCACCTCCTTTTGAAGTGGGAACCATTGTCTGAAATGATTTCATTTGGGACTCCATAGCGACAGATAATGTTGTGTCTGATAAATTTCGCTACATGCGAAGCCTTCAACATCGCATAAGATTGGGCCTCAACCCACTTTGTGAAATAATCTATCGCTACCAAGATGAACTCATGCCCATTCGACCCTTTGGCGTAATATTCGATTACATCAATTCCCCGATGTAAAACGGCCATGGCGGTCATGTTGTACGCTTTTGACGGCGGATGTTCATGCGATTTGCATGAATTTGACACTGGTGACATCGCCGGACGAAAACAATACAATCCTCCTCCATGGTGGACCAGTAATAACCTTGTCTAAGGATCTTCCGTGCCAACATTACCCCATTCATGTGTGCACCACATTCACCCCCGTGGATGGCTTCCATCAGACGCCTTGACTCTTCAACATCAACGCACAGTTTATGCATCCCCAGATGACCCCGTTTATACAGTTTACCCCCGCAGATGATGAACTGGACTGCCATTCTTCTGATTGCCCTCTTGTCTTTGGCATTTACCCCTGGTGGGTATGCTTCTTTCTCCAAGAAGTTCCAGATGTCGTAATACCAGGGGTGTTCGTCCTGAACTTCATCTATGGCTGCAATCGACTCATAGGCAGGTGCAAACTTCTGGTCGATGATAATCGACGATTCGACTCCACACGGATGTCTATCATAGATGATAGAGTTGCTAAAGAATCATGAACCGTTGTTCTCTTAGTAGATGAGTAAAACTTAGCTTCAAACCGAGGAATCAAGAAATCCAAGGTTTGGTGATACATCATCATCTTTTTCCTCTTTACTTTCCAGCCTCCTTTAGCTTGAGACACAACAAGGTTCGAATCCCCAATGACGCCCAAATTGCCTTGCCCCTAGTTCCGTGGTCGCTTTAGACCAAAGAATGCACGCCAGATTCTCGCTTCATTGTTCGAGACTTTGAACCGAGTTTGAAGGCTAGAGGGATACGGAATCATCGGGTGCTATCAAGAACACTCCTATCCCATACCCATGTTGATTTGACGCTCCACAAAGTACATCGCCCAAGTTTCTTCGCCGATATGCGTAATTGATTCATCCGGAATAGGTATTCAATCGCTTCATCCCTCAACCGGTGGTCGGCAAGGAACTCGCCATCGCTTCTTCCTTTTCATCGACTTGCATGTCACGACGTGAGATCAAATTCGAGAGCAACAAAGAACCAACGAGCTAGCCTACCCGTAGCGTTGGTTTCTCAAGAGATATTTGATGGGATCAAGTCGTGAAACCAACATTACAGAGTGAGCTAACAGTAGTGCCGCAGCCTTCGTAGCCCATACCAGAGCTAAGCAAGCCTTTTCCAAATGTGTATATCGGGTCTCATACTCCAAAGATCTTCTTGCCGAGATAGTAGATGGCTCTTCGCCTTATCTTCGATTCTTGTGCAAGCATGCAAACCCATTGTAGTTTCAATCGACAGATACAAAATCAACGGTTTCCGGTTCGTGGCGATAAAACGGGTGGGTTCTCAGAGATATTCTTTAACTGCTCAAATGCAATTTGACATCGCCGTCCCATTGAAACTTCTTTCCTTTCTTGAGGAGGCCAAAAAGTGGTTCACAAGTCAAGGTTAATTTTGAAATAAACCGCCTTATGAATTGCACTTTACCCGTAAAGCCTCGCACCTCCTTTTCACCTTGGTGGTGGCATTTCTAAGATGGCCTTGATTTTGGAAGGGTCGACCTCGATGCCCCTTTGTGTAATCAAACCCTAGCATTTTCCCAACAGAACACCAAACGACATTTCGAGGGTTTAGCCAAGAACCGAATTCCTCGATCCTTTGAAAAACTTGTGCAAGGCGGTAGTGGCCCTCTTTCCTTGGACTTGACAATCATGTCGCCCACATACACCTCAACCTCTTTGTGGATCATATCATGTAGTATTGTGGTCGCGTCTGCTGATAAGTAGCTCCAGTTTCTTCAACCCAAACGGCATTACCCGTAGCAAGATGTTCCACGGGTGGTGAATGCGTCTTTTCTTGTCTTCCGCGCCATCACTATCTGGTTGTATCCCGAGAAGCCATCCATGAATGAGAGCAATGCATGCCCCGCCAGAAAGTCTACCAACTCATCGATGCGGTAAGGAAAGTCGCCCTGACTAGCTCGCTCAAATCCTCAAGTCTACACACACCGATCCCGCCATCTTTCTTCTAAGACCGAACAATGTTGGCCAACCAAGTCGGATATTCAGATACCAAAGAAGAAGCTCGCCGATTTGCTTGGTGACCTCTTCCTTAATCTTGAGAGCCCAATCCGGCGGATCCTTCGAAGTTTCGCTGCTGACAGGGCCTCGGGTCAAGGGGATCCGATGTCAGATAATCTCAGATCGATTCGTGCATGTCTTCGTAGGACCACGCGAAAACATCTTTGAAATCTTTTAATAAAGCGACTAAGCGCGTTCCTCCGAAGACAACGTGGACCCGATCCGACCACCATGGTCCTCCTCAAGACTAATGTTCACGAATGATTTCATCCATTAATGGTTTAACAAATCTCTTGCTCTTGCTCAATTAAACGCTAAAACCGAGGAACTTCATCCTCGCCGCTTTGATCAAAATTTTGAAAGTCCGAATTAATGCAATAAATTAGGGCACGTAAAAGTACTCGAAACCACAGATAGTTCATTCTCATTAGGTACATCCAAATCGTCCAATTCATCGTTACAACAGACTCAAATGAAAAGGAAAAAGACGACCCTAGACAGATCGGCATCCGGGTTAACATCCCAGAGTACCAGACTCAGACTCGGCCGAGCCGAACCGATTCCGACTCACAGACTCGGTGGAATCAGATTCGCTCACTACCGACCCGGTCGCTGGATAAAAATCCTCCTCAGATCGCCAAGTGAGAGGGGTGCGATTGATGCATCCAAGATAGTCAGCCGTCGGCGCACTGCTTTCATCCCCAATCATGGAAACCACGGTTATCCCCAAGCACTCTTGGTCGATCGAGGATCGAGAGGAGACATGCCAAGCTACCCCATTTCCAATTTTGTGCCCTCAGATCCACCGCCTTTATTCTCGCTTCAACCTCGCTTGTTGGGTCTGCTCGCTCGGGCAACGCTATCCCCGGATAGTTGCAGTCGAAGAAGATTTCAAACCCGTGCACGCTTCTTCTCCGCTTAACCATGGCTCGAAGCCGCAAATGGAAAGTCCTCCTCCGGACGAAGCGTCTGCTCAGGTACCCTCGATGGGCCTGCATTAAGTCAAAAGGCTTCCCAAACCGCTTCGCTGCTCGCTGCCATTTCTTTCCTTTCTCATCCAGCCTCTTTGGTGGGCGATAACCCAAATTTCAAAGGTATGCGGGTTGTGTGGCACTTCGCCAACGCAGCGACTTTTCTCGCCGCTTCTTCCTAATCCCATCCCGAATATGTTGTAGCTTGTTCATGAGGTAAACGGATTGAGCATCGACGATACACCTTCATTCACAACCATGATATTCTCAGACTACCCGCCTCCGCCAAAGTGAACCCCGATAAGAACACATCCTCCGTGCCGTGCTCGATCTCCAAACCGGCGAGACACTTCGGGCGGATGGATGGATGAATTTCAAAACAATTGCAACCCCTTCCCGTGAGGGTATTTCAACATCTGGTGTAGAGTGGAAGAGACTGCTTTCACTTGGTGCAACCACGGCCGCCCCAAGAGCAAGTTGAAGGTTGCGGGAACGTCCAAGACATGAAATTCAATATTGTGTTGTCCTGGACCAACCTGGGTCTGAACCTTGACAGTCCCCATCACTTCCCTACTGGTATTATCATAAGCTCTGATCACCTGAGTGGTTGGTATAAAGTCTGCGGGTTTTAACCCGATTGCATATGCCGCTCGATCAAGGCAGACATTGATAGCGTAACCAGATCAACAAGTACCACCAATATCCACTTATCTCTACATTCCACGGAGATGTAGAGAGGTTTGTTATGATTCACGCCTCAGCGGCAATTCCTTGTCCGAAAAGGTTAATGCCGGAACCTCCTCCCGAAAACCACCCAACCAAATGCTTCCGCGTAGTTTCGATGGAGAGTTTGGCCTTGTCCATAGCAGATAGGACAATTGTCTCAGGTACCCTTGAAGCCATAAGGCCCCCAGATGGAGATGTTCCACAGATTTCTTTTAACTGCCTCAAGACAGCTTCTTCTTCAATTTGCTTCTCCTCTCGTCAGCTTTCTTTATCTTTCCCAGATGCTTTAGGTTGGTCAAGGTGTGGGGTTTGAAATACCGCCCACCTCGGGTCATATGGTCCACCTCATCGAGGTACCAAGTATCATCCGTTGAGTATCCGCCCAATCTTCATCCGTGTGGGCAAGACATAAGTCATCGCCTTCCCACCACATCCCGCTAACGCTCAACAGACACCTATCCGTTCTCGCAAGTTTGTACTCGGTACTTTCATCCCACATGCTCACAAAGATGTCCTCGCTCTTGTGCTCGCAAAGACTTTCAACCTCTTCATGGTTCTTGGCTTTCCTGATTCTCTCGTAATCCCACCTCTTCTCTTGCTCCTCGTGTTAAGAGGGTTTGTTGTTCGGTTTTCACAATATCTTGATCCCGAGCGAAATTCTTTGTACCGGCGCCTCCGGCAATTCATTCGACTCTCGCCCTTCCGCCATCATTGATACTTCGCCTTGCTCTGGTCAATTTCCACAACATCCGGCTAGTCATCTAACCACCCGCAATTCGCCGACTCCTCATATTCAAACCAATTGATTGTTGCATCCCCTGCTTCTTGGTCGTTGAAGAACTGGAGGTTGGCAAAATCTTCTTCCAACGTTGTCAGATCATCTGCCCCTTGTTCTAGTCCGTCCCCCCGAATCATACACAATTCAGCTTTTTCTGGCAACCTCAAACTTAGCTCCGACTGGCTCACTGATAAAATATATCCGCTTGGATCATAAGCTCTTCCAACACAATTCCCGGGCTGTCCCATCCCAGACTCACCAATTCTGTTCTCTTCTGAAACCTGCCCCATTCCATCTTCGGAGGTCACCACCTCTGGCTCAGATTGGTTTGTGAAGGTGTCCAACATGCACAAGTCAGTGCAAGCAGGAAGGATTACCTTCGGCTTGGGTAGGTGAGAGGGAGTAATATAGATACTAGGATCGTAGGAAACGACCCGCTTTGGATGAGGTTGACTCTTTTGGGTGGTGGATCTTGGTTATGTGCGGGAGGGTTAGTTGTGACGTTGGGTCTTTCGAGGTACGATGATATTCTTGTCAACGAGGTCTTGAATCTCGTGTGACGCAGCCTAAACATTGATCTGCGGTCATGGCCATGTCAGCTGGTGGTACGCACAAGATTTGGCCGGGTTGTGGGAAGGGGAGTGGATTCGTAGTGGCCTTGCCTCTAGGGCGCCGATGCTTCTTCCCGATTAACACCCCAGAGCCTTGGACAGGGCATATATAGTGGAGTGAAGGTTCTTTGTCCTCGGATTGATATCTCGGCCTTGGTTATCGCCTCCCGAGGTACTGAAAGGGTGTGGCCGCGGCCTTGGTTGAGAAGGGGAGTGGTGGTGACCATACCGACCTCAAGTCCTTGTGTTGGCAATACCACTGCCCAAGTTGTTATTATGTTGAATGTCCTTCGGTCGCTTCTCGGTCCGGTCGATTAAACCTTGCTTCATCGCATCCTCGATCAGACCCCATCTCGTAAATCTGAGAAGGTGGGGAAAGGAGTACGATCATTTTCTCGATTAACTTGGGTTGAGATTGCGCATAATCATCCGAATTTGATCTTTATCTGTTGGCCTTAAGGTCATCATCGATGCCTTTGCTCTCCACCGAAGTTACAAAATCGAGAAAGTCTTTTTGTTCTCGCCGTTGTTTCGAGATCACGCATTGTAATCTCGACCGCGTGTTATATATAAATATTGTGCAACGAAGGCCTCAAATAACTCATCCCAGTTTCTCTTCACATCATCTTCCAACTTTACGTACCAGATGGCCGCCATCCCCGACAAAGTTCTACCAAATAAAGAAAGCTTCTGTGGTCGGGTTAGGCCCATTGGCCTCAAGATGTCTGAAAATAGCCGGAGATGGACCATAGGATCCCCTGATCCGTCAAAACGATCAATTTGGGGCATCTTGAATCTATCCGACAGTGTCACGCCACGCCAAGTAGCCATCTTCAATATCCGATGGCCTTCACCCCTTGTGATTTCTTGAAAGCTTTTTCCAAATTACTCACCAGAGTCAGATGATCAACCTCGAACTCAAATGGAGAGTCCGGTGGTTAGGTGTAAGATTCTTGGACAGAAGTGGGGGCGAGCTGCCTGCTGAAGACCTATGTCCTCTTGAGTGTTCCGACATCGTAAGGTATTCGAGTATTCGAGGATATTCTCGAGGATTTGGCGGGTATTCTCGACCAAAGGATGCTCGCCAGTAGTGGAGCCGGTGGAGGAGGAGCTCGATGTGAAGCAGACGCTGCGTTTCATTGCTGTACCTAGTAATCACCGCCGGGCCATGACTGGCTTGTTGTTTGGAAAATTCCGCTTGGCGGATGGCATCATCTTGCATCGCCTCATGCTCTCATGCATCCGGCGATCATCGCCTCCATCCTCGACGATTCTCATTCCATCCGAATGGCCGGTAAATGTACCTCTACGGCGCATACGTAAATCTCAACTCGATTGTTTATCGTCAGCGCCTCTGTCCCAGAATCCTCGTTCGACACGCCGCGCCTTCTCGCCTTCTTCGATAATCGGGGTAGAGAGGAACACCGATGTCCGCTAACGAGATCCTCGGATCGTTGAGTCGGCGACCTCGTGTCCAAAGTGCTTGGGGGTATCTAGTGGTTCGAAGCAATCGTATAAAAATCGCCCTAGCAAAAAGATAATAAAGCTTAAAAGGAAATAAATAACCGAAAAACGGCAAGATAATGAATTAAATTAAATACACACAACACACAACAAGCATACAACACGCAGCTGATAAGTCAAAATACATCGCCCTCAATAATCGATCATCGTTTCAGATCATCGTTCCCCAAAACTGAATCGGATATCCGCAGACAACTGATTCTCAGATACCGACTGATGCCCGCAGGCCTGATGCCCAAACTCAACTGATACATGCATTCCCTGTAGAGGCGCACTCTAACAAGCACATAGCAGATAAGTGAGAGTCAAAACACCCCTATGTTGGGGTAGGGTTTCGCCCTATTTTGTCGAACTAGGGTTTCACTACGCACGCAATGCTTCAAACAACCTATAAACGGGTAAGCAACCCGTCCTAGTTTGGAATGGTCACTATGGATCCGAATATGCACTAGGTCGAATGGTCAAAAGGGTGCCCCAGAAACCGGGTTTGTGTTCCCATCGGCAGAGCTCAGAATCGACAAATTTTATGGACATGCCTTGACAAGACAAGCCTCCGCAAACCGCCAGAATAGCAGATGGCAAACACGGTGTCCTAGGCGCACCAATGCAAATGCAATGCAAAGAAACACACAAGTGTAGTCAAAACCAGATATCATGAGTTCGAGTCAAGTTCTCTAAATCCCCAAGAGTCGCCAGAAATCAGACGCCCCCGAACGCATCCCGGGAAAGGGTGCGAGTCCTCCCGCTCGTTCGATATTGGGTCACTACAGTTCAAGGACTCAAATGTCACGGTTCTTAATCTTGAACCAAAGAGTCCAACCGCAAATCGCTTTGAAAACAGATTTTTGAAAGAAGTGCCAAACATGGATCGCCGCCAGATACGTAGTCGCCACCTAAATATTTTAAAATGGGAAATTTAGGAAACCCTGACTCGGTGCCAAAGGCCACGTGTCCGTCATCACCAAAGTTGCCTCGGCTCGGAAACTTGGGTACGATTGGGGAAGGTCACTTCGTGAGCACCCCCGCTCGCCCGGTCAAAGACCGGCCTCTACTAACCATGATATCTGATTTTGAAAACATTGTGAGTTCTTATTCCGATTATTAGCCTAGGTTACTATGTGATGCGCACAGCATACAAGTATAGACTGAATCGCCTGAATTGGAACAAAACACTTCATGTTTGTTTGTTTGAAAATGGTTTGATGGTGCTACCCGCAAGTAGGCTAAGACGTGGATTTGCCACCCTCAGGTGGGCTTAGAAAACATGATTTTGCCACTATCTAGTGGGCTTAAAACAAACATTTGATGAATTGTCCCAATTCAAATAACTCAACCTCCACCCACAGGCATTCAAGGCAGTTATATCACATAAGCACATAGCCTCATGGTAAGCATGCTATTCATGGCAGCACTCACACGCATGCAAGGATGCTAAAGCATAAAACTCACCGAGTACTCCAAGCCAAAACAGAAAACCGATTAGAAATCATGCATGATCCTAAATATACAGAAATGCCTAATGCAACACATGCAAAAATGCAAACTATAGCAGGCTCGGCTATTCTAAACATGGCATATGAAATGCTACAACTATCACGTATTCAATTTGGAATTGAAATACAAATGCAGTTTGTATGATGCGCCGAGCCCGGTGCGTGCAAAACAGATGAATGATGCAAACATGCTGTCATACTGTATGCTAATTGAAATATGCCCTATATCTAACCATCATAAGCAGGTAAATAAAAGGGAAGAAAGACGTGGGGTTGGAAGACATACATCACACTCACCCACACTTATTACAATTATGCCCTCGCGCAGAGGGTCCGAATAAATAATAATACAGTCCGAAATAAAAGAATAATACAGTTCGATATACAAATAATATACAAATTCCTAATTAATTAACAAATTAAATAAGAAAGTCAGAAATTGGCGCAAGCCAAGGGTCGCCTTGATTCGCTCCGATAATGAAATGATGCATGTTGGGTCGCCTTATGCTGAAATCCACCGATGCCCCAATTAGCCTCGCTTGCGATGTTTCTAAATGTGCGGACTCAAAAGTTGTTGATTCTTCATTTTGTCAGAACAGAGAGCGAGAGGGCATAGCAATGTATTTCACAAATATATGCATGCCTCGATCCTCGTACACCAATCACGATATCGATGCATGATGGCCGAGGAGTCGGATTGCACAACTCAATATGGGGTGAATGCAGATGAATGCTACAACAAAACCTAACTCCATCATGGGTAATCCGGAGTGTCGATGACTTGGGAATTGAGACCCGTTCTCACACTTGAGTACGGAACGCCGCTTCCGTGCGGAGCTAACTCCTATCCCGAACATGATGCAATATGCATGATATGCATGAATGCAACTAAAATACAATCCTAGCATGCACAATACTATGAAAATGAGATGCCTCGAAATGCGTGCACGGGGGCACGCGAACCGAGGCGATGATCCTAAGGCATGAAATGGCATACGCAATGCAAATTGGACTTACACTAACACGAGAGAGCCTCAGCCACACTCACATAAGAGGCCGGCGGATAAAAGTGAGGTGCCTCGAAATGCATGCACACGGGCACGCAAACCAAGGCAATGGCATAAAGGCATGAAACGGCCTGAAATATGATAGATAATGAGACTAAAATGAGATGTCTCGAAATGCGTGCCCACGGCCACACAAACCGAGAAAATGGCATACAGAATGCAATGGAACTAAAATGGCTTACAAAATGCAAAATGGACTTACACTAACATGAGTGAGCCTCAGCCACACTCATATAAGAAGCCGATGGATGAAAATAAAGTGCTTCGAAATGCGCAAGACGGCACGCAAAACCGAGGCAATGGCATACGGAATGCAATGAGACTAAAATGGCATACAAAATGCAAATTGGACTTACACTAACATGAGTGAGCCTCAGCCACACTCATATAAGAAGTCGATGGATGAAAAGTGCCTCAAATGCGTGCACTGCACGCAAACCGAGGCGATGACATAAAGGTATAAAATGGCATACACAATGCAAATTGGACTTACACTAACATGAGAGGGCCTCACCACACTCACATGAGAGGCCGAATGAATGCCTCAAAAATGCGTGCACACTGGCACGCAAACCGAGGCAATGGCCCTAAGGCACGAAATGACGTGGAAATGATATGCAAACATGCAAATGAATTTCAGCACTCACAAATGATGCAAAACAGTCCCGACAGGTGGGGAAATGGCACCGAATGCACAGAATGGTCCCGAAACGCGATATTAAGCACCTGAAATGGCCTACAGCCATACTAAACATGCGAAATTGGTACATGACATGCAAAACAGTAGCAAGGAAGCCCCAAAATAGCATTTTTTTCAGTACAAAACATGGTGAAATAGTGAGCATAGATAGGACAACAATGGCATACAAAGATGGGGGCCAAGAGAGGGGTATTGAAACAAGTGATGCATGCGATGCTCAAACTGAAAAATTTACTTCTACAACACTGATGAGAGACCAAAAATATGCACATTTTAAGTTTATGACATCCCTCAAATCAATATGAAAACATGCTAAAAATGTCATGCAAGAATGAAGCCAACAAAGGCTAGAACATGAGGTAGGCCTTACATTTGTCAAAAAGCCTTGGAACCTTAATAAAACATGACAAGAAAGCCAAAATATGGACATTTTCAGTACTGATGATGGCCGAAAATAGAAGCTAGATGGGCCTAAAAAGCATGCAAAAATGGGGGCCAAAGAGGGATATAATGGTAAGTATAACATGGAGACCCCAAACAAGGTTGATCCCTTCTACAATGTTGTAGAGGGACACAAAATAAGCTTACTCACAGTTCATGACATGCTCCAAAACAGACTACACATAGGCAAAACAAATCATGCAAATTTACGGTAAATATGAGAGATTATTAAGCAAATGCATGATAGAGAGGCCAAAAAGGGTTGAGCCCTTCTTCAATGTTGAATAGGGGCTCAAAATAGTCCCACTCACAGTTTACATTATGCTCGAAAACAGATCACTCATAGGCTAGAAAAAGCATGCAAAATATTGACATACAAGATGATATTGAAGCAAGTGCATCATAGAGGGCTCAAACAGGGTTGAGCCCTTGAACAAACATGAAGAATAGCTCAAAATAGACCTAGTTTCAGTTAAGGTCGGAGCCCAAAACAGTAAGCAAGTAGGCTTAAGAAATGAGGCAAGAAAGTGCTACAAAAGAGGAAATTTGAGACTTACCCTTGAAGACCTCTTTTTTTCTACTTCTTGGCTTGAGGAAAGTTGCTTCTAAGCCTCTGAGAAAGCTCTCCTTGCTTCTGGAAATGGAGTGGTGGTAGTGGTGCTTGAAGATGATGAAGAAATGGCACCAAACTTAGGGAAAATGAGAGAGATAGAGATGGAGATGTGTATGTATGCATGAGGAAAATTTTCTAACCCTTTCTCTAGAGTTGGGAGGCTCCTTATATGGACCAAAACAGGAGGGCAAAGGTGGAGGCAAATGCACCCAAGCTTTCCCTCCCAAAATATCCCCCGGATATAGATCTTTTTTCGAAACAATTTGTATTCAGATGTACAGTTTCAGGAGCATGGCCTTTGGGCACCTTCTTATCGAGGTGGCCGTGGCTACCCCCATGGCCGGCCGGCCAGGGGAAAAAATGGAAGTTTGGAATTGCTGGCCGAGCACCAAAGGGTGGTGTCCTCCCATATGTGTACAACAAGGCCCTGTGGTTGGAATTTGGCAACTCTGAAGCAGGAGAGCCAACAAGCCAGCTCTAGGAGAGGTCCAAAAATGAAAAGAAGAATTACTGGCCGAGCTCCATTTTTTAGGGTCCTCCCATGTGTGTACAACACAAATATGTGGTTTTGGCTCGAAGAAAATGGCCCTAGGGTGTTCAACATTAGTCCGGAAGTGAGAAAAACGGCCCCCGGGGGGGCGCCGGAGGAGCATAACTGGTTGCTGAGACAATTGTTGTCCTCCCACCCTCCAGTGACCTTCCTTATGATAAAACAGAGGTACCTGCCAAAAATGAACAAAAACCGATGCAAAACGAATGCTCGGGGACCAAAACACGCAGCCGGTCCCAAACCGCCAAGCAATCGAAAGTGGTGTCTGGCTGCGAAGTGGGTATCTGAGACCCCAGTGTCCCTCGAAAGGGAGTAAATGATATGCATGCCAGAAACCGGAGGAATCGGAGATAGTTGGGTGGTCCCGAACCGAGGCACACGGCCTGACGGCTCCGAAAACCGGGAACCGGGCTCCGAAATGGGAAAATGGCCTACGGCCACGAAATGTAGCCCACGGCCACTGAAAGATGGTCTACGGGACCTCTCCCTTCCCTCAGGAAAGAAAACAGAGAAAACCGAGTCTGGTTCGCAAACTGAGACAAGGCACAGAAGAGAGTTCGGGAGTCTGGAGGCAGGGCGCACGGCCGTGACTCTGAGACTTCTGAACGAGCACAGTATGCAACATCACCGAGTGCTCAATCGGTGACGTCTGAGTCTTAAGGTCGGTCAAAAATGGGGTGTCTACACACATGTATTGGATTGGACCGACTTAGAGGTAGATGAAGATGCCTCGTTTGAGGAGAGACCGGTTCGGGTCTTGGATAGGCGGTATCAAGTCCTGCGTGGTAAGACCATTCCTTTGGTGAAGGTTTTGTAGAAACATCACAGAGTGGAGGAAGCCACTTGGGAACGTAAGTTGGAAGTCCGCGAGAAATATCCGGACTTGTTTGTTGATGTATAATCATGTAATGAAATATTGTAACAATATTGAACTTTAAGAACATTATATATGTCTTAAGTTGTAAAGCATTGTAAATGTTTTGGTAATTGGAAGCTATGTTAACATTGTGTATGTTAAGTTTGTTGTGGGAATGCAAGCATGATATTAATGTTGCATGTGTTATGGAATGGTGGAAAATAAGTTGAAATTGGTAAATTTCAAAGAAATACATGTTGATAATGCCGGTTGTTATATGATGTGAATTGCCTCTTGAAAAGAGACGAGGTTGACCGGTAATGAGTCGGATTGTTAAATATTATGTTGTAATGTTATTGGGAATGGAGCACACTTGTTTTGAAAACTTATATTTAAATTTCGGGGACGAAATTCTTTAAGGGTGGGAGGTTATAGCGATCCCGGTTTCCCTTTTCTTTAATTGTTGCATCCGGACTTAGGTTCTGTGGAGTTGGTTGTTGCGTATATCCTGTTTACATCCTTTACTCTTTGTATTTGAGTCTTGGGTTGTGTTGGACAGGTTTGAAATAGGTTGGTTGAGCTTAGAAACCTAAACTAGTTGCCCAGATTTTGACCTGTCCGCTCGAGCGGGGCCTTCGTTGTTGCTTCTCCGCTCGAGCGGGAGTTTTGACGCTCGAGCGTGATTTTCCATCTCCCAGTATTTCTTCTGCAGTGTTGGACGCTCGAGCGGGCGTTTTGACGCTCGAACGGGAGGTTGTGTGTAACGCTCGAGCAGGGAGTTGGACGCTCGAGCGGGGACCTGGTTCAGTGTAAAGTTTTGGAAGTGTGTATCCGCCGCTCGAGCGGGAGTCTGTGAGTGACGCTCGAGCGGGGGTTTCCACGCTCGAGCAGGGCAACTCTTATATAAAACCGAGATTTGACTTTTTGGATCACTTTTGCACATCTCTTCTCTCTCTTACTTTTTCAAAAACTCCATTGTTGAGCCCCTCTCTCTAGAACCTTGCCTTCTCTCTAAGTATTGATCTAGTAGGAGTCGTTTGCTCACCTTTGGCCTTTACAAAAAAGTTGTTGATCGTCGAGGGCTATCTTTTGATCCGGGAAACTTGTGATTTGGAGCATTTTCGTTTTCATCTCCTTCTTCGTTGGGTGTCAACTCTTGAGGTTGGGATTCCTACTCACTCTTATGGTCTTTGACATAGATTTTTTTGGTTGTTTTGATAAAGTGATTTTTTGGGACTCAGGGTTCAAAATGGTATAAGAGGGTTTTGTTATTTTGATTCTAAAAATGTGTATTTTGGTAACAAAATGATTACATTGTTGTTGGTTGTTGGTATTTGGACCATTGGGTTGATATTGGAAAAATGGGTAGAAAGCCCTAACTTGTTGTATAGATTAATTGGTATAATTAATCGGGGTAATGTGTTGGTAATTGGAATTAAGTTGGGAATATTGAAATTTACTCATTATATTGTAAAATGGTGGAGTTTGATTTATTAGTTGCTCACTGTTGAAAACATTGATATTTTATCTGTTGGAGCTTTTATTATCTGTTTAGAAATAATTGCTTGGGCTACCGATGAAGGGTTGTTTTGATTGTTGTAGACAATGCATGATGATTAGGCAAACTAAAACTAATCAGTTGGATGTGTCATAGAGTATGACGGTGAATAGAATACATTAACATTATGTATTGATTGATTGTATATATGACCCATGTGTATATACGTTGTGTGTGTGGGAGGAGATAGGGGATGTACTCCACGGTTTAGGGGAAGATAAGGGATGGACCTCTAAACCGGATGTTGTGTGGGAGGAGATAGGGTATGGACTCCACTGATACAGCTCATATGCTTGTCAGTTAAAGTGTTGATATAGCTCATATGTTTATCTATAGAAGTGTTGATATAGCTCATATGCTTATCTGTTGAATTGATAATGTAGCTTCTATGCTTATCTAAAGTGAAATGGAAAACGTCTCATGTGAGTTATTATTTCGTTTGGAGTATGTGGCCAGGTTCTGAGCCACGGTTATGAATTAGAAATGAAAATGAAATGGAAATGAAATGAAATGAAACATGGACATAGTGGTCATGTAATGGGAATGAATTATGAATTGATTTATGGAAATTAAACATTTATCAATTACCAATGTCTTAGTTATTGCTCATACAGTGTTTAGCATATCTCTACTGGGCGTTGGCTCACCCTATATGGGACATTATTTTCAGGTACAGGTAGCATGCCACCTCCGAGAACATAGCTTGGATGATGATGAGAGTTGAAGACTCTTTTTGATTATTTTGTTGTATTACATGTACATCAAGCCACGGGCTTATTTTGTATAGAGTTAGTACTCTTCTTTTGTGTAACTAAGTGTTAAGTTGGAAAGCTATAAGCCTATAGGGCACTTGCTTTTGTTGTTAACATGTAATACTGTTGTAAGGATTACTCTGATGAATGAAAAGGTTTTGATTTCTTTATACCATTGCATGTCTAATATGATGGGATTTATGTATTATTTCGAGGGCGTTACAGGTGAAAGAGTTGCAGAAGATTCGAGGACAAATTGACTGGGTTGGGTAATTTGTGTATTATCTTTGTAATCTTTCTTCCTTCAGTAGTGGATTGATTAGTGGCGGTTCGCCCGTGGTTTTTGATTACAGTTGAAGGTTCTTCAATTGTGGTTTTTCCACGTAAAAAATCGTTTGTGTCAATTTATTGTTTATTCCTAAAAACAAACAATCTAAAATCACTCTCGTAAGTGCCTGTTGATTTTAGATTGAGTGTTTTGAATAATTGGGCTTTGGAATATTTTAATCTTAATCTAATCACGAATCACTTAGGATTTTCAGAATATTACTTTGATCTCTTATCTATGAATCTATATATTTTTATCTCCACAATTATAACAAATCATACAAATCTCTCCCCTTTTGGAGGGGGTAAAAGTGACATGCACTTTTGTAGTTGAGTGGATCAAAATATACAAGTTCATAGATGCGAGGCAAAGTGATATTTACTAATAATTGAGAGAGAGAGGGTCATAGTGTACCACTACTACCTGCACTACTACTATTATTATTATCCAATGCATATCTACTACTAGATCAGGATCCTGTGTCATAAATCTCTCTGCGATAATCGTGTTGTGTTGATCTAATGGTTTATGTTTAAAATTTAGGGTGTGTGGTTTAAAAAGATGTGATATAATGTCATTTTACTTTAATTTTAAACTCAAGTTGTTAGATTATGTATTTTGCTATAATTAAAAGCACAAAATCAATGCAGAAAAAATTATGGTAGAGGATCCTTGGCTCTCTACTACTAGCTACTGCTAATATTGCAAGTTAATAAATATATAGCTCAAGGAGAGTACCTTAAACCAAAACACATCCCATGTCATTCGGTTTACAGGTCCAAAAGGATTTCGAGGAAAATGATTTTTTTTTTTTTAATTTTTGCAAGTGTCATTCCATTCTATGACTAAATTTTCAGTAAATGATTTTTTTTTTTTTTTCATGGGTAAATTTCACTAATAGTCTATGTAGTGCAACCCAAGTTTTAATTTTTTTCCCTATCATTTCAATTTGTCCTTGAATTTTTTCCATGTTGTATCAATTAATAACAACCAATCAAATTCTCAACAGAAAATGGTCCCATGCAAGTAACCAATTTGCAAGGGCATAATGGTCATTTTCTCACCTTAATCTTTTTATCTTAACAAATAAGAAATGTTCATCTTGTCTAACCAAGTACTTCACCACACCAAATCATTCCTTCCTCCCACTCTTCTTCTCCCCACAGCCACAACCACCCATTTCTCATCCATGGTCGACTAGCCTCTCCTCCTTATCTAGCAACCACCCACCTCATGGTTAACCATCACATCTTCTTTTTAGCCAATGACCGCACACCTCCTCCATGGCCAACTACCCTCTCATTCTTCTTGGCCATCGACCACCCTTTCTTCCTTAGCCAACAACTACCCACTGCCACCATCCTACCTCTTCTCCACCACCCACCAACCAGCCTAAAACATCTGCCACCCACCAACTAGCCACAAATACCATAGACTACCATATCTCTATACACATGATCACCTCTGAAACCCCCTTCCATTGTGTCAAGGTGCACCCATCCAAGGGTCAACACCTTGATACCACACTCATTTGTGCCCTTTGGAGAGCCAAAAACATGTCCAAGAAGTTGTTAGTGCAAGTGCAAGCCAAGGCCCAAGGCATGGCACAAGACAGCCCACGGCATACCATGAAGAAGCCCATGCCAACAACCAGCCCATCAGCAACTTTAGGCCAACTTTTGGAGGGTCAAATGTAGTCTTTTTGCCTAGTAAATTTTTATATAAATAGCTTAGTATTAAAGGTGTTTTGGGTCCAAGTATTGTAATTTTTCTCTTTTTGTAGAATTTTTAAAAATTCATTATGACTCCTCAAACATAATAGATGTTTCCTCCTGCCAATTAGGAAATGGCTTAACAAGCTATATTAAGGAGGTGGTACCCAAGTGTTGAGTCAAACCACTTGTGCCTTTAAAGTACCCCAACCTAGCCAATGGTAAGGCAACTCTTGTAGAACTTTTGGTGCATTGTTCAACTATTGTAATGCCTTCTTTTGATCAATGAAAAGTTCATTTCCCCTTTAAATTGTGCAAAGCTTTTCTAGTGTTGCTTGCATTAAATTTAGTTTGTTGCTTGCTAATTTGTGGCTTGTCTCCAACCTAGTGGCTCATAAACTAACTTATATTGTGGTTCCTTATCTTTGTAAACACTTTGAGCTTTATTGGCGAGCTAGTAAAGAGAGTTAACTAGCACTACACACATTTGCTTATCTCTTGACAAGGCTTCCGCACAACCGATGTGTGATAGTTGGTATCAGAGCCCAATCTATTTGGCTTTCTTTATTCTTGGCTTTTTAAATGGATGCTCCTGGCAACCGACAACCCACGTAAAGGGAGAGAATTGAGCTCTTGGAGTAGCGTATAGACAATATGGATGCCTTGGAAGCTTCATTAGCCAACCTTGAGCAACGGGTTCACGATCTTAAGCAAACTCATGGCCTTATTTAAGGGCAAGATTGGGAGGATGTTGTCACTGAACTCAAGCTAGAGATTGAAGATCTTAGTGGCCGGGTTGGTGTTCTTACTCGTGCCTTTGGCAATGCACCTGGTGGTGGCATGGAATTTCCTAAGGTACGTGTGCCCGAGCCCCATGCCTACAGTGGCGCCCGAGATGCCAAGGAGTTAGACAACTTTCTCTTTGATATGGAGCAATATTTCAAAGCTGTGAAAGCCGAAGCTAAAGAGACAAGGATTTCTATGGCCACAATATATTTGTCCGGTGATGCCAAGTTATGGTAGCGAACTAAACATGATGAGATGCAACATGACTTATGCACAATTGAGACTTGGGATGTAATAACCTGACCCTCCTACATGTTTTCTGGTATGCTTTCAATCCCTTACTATGTGCATTTACATGTTACAAGTGAAATTCCATGTGAGATTAAGTCTAATTGTGTGAATCTTATGCTTATAGATTTATATCCGTTTATTATGAGAAATATCTGTTACAAGTCCGATGTTTGGATCAGTAATTGAAAGCCTTAGAAGCTTAATAATCCAAAATTAACTTTATAATTGTGATCAGCATGATTTTTAGATCATAACATGCATTTTTGTAAAAATTCGATTCAGAATAATTAAATTGATTAATTTATAATAAAAATTTACATAGTCTCTTGAACTCCCTTTTTGGGGTCACTTGACTTATCACTTAAAGATATTTTCTAATAGAAGGAGAAAGAGTAGAGAGGAGAAACAAGGGAGAAGAAGATCAACAAGAAGAGATTGAAGAAATTGAGAAGAATTGAGGAGTTTTGAGTTCAAGGTAATCATAATCCACCTAGACTAACCTCTCTAATTGATTTGAATTGAAGTTTGTTTATATTCAAGCAAGCTAGGGTTTGTAATTGTGAGCATGTGTGTGATAATTGCTTAATTGAAAAGTTGTGTTTATCAATTGGTTGTCTTGGAATTGATTGGAGTTGTATGGAAGAATTACGTCTTATTCTCTGATTTTTCATGCTAGATTTATAGGGTTATACATACATATTGTTCATATAGCAAATATGAATACAAATTGAAAGGACTTGAGTTGTGCATGTGAAGTTGAAGTTAATGTCAACTAAATTAACTTATGATTCATGTTTATGGTGATGTTGAGCCATTATATTGTGTTAATTTCCCCTATTTTGTGCCCTATCATGTATTTACCAAGTTATGAAATTGCCTTGCTTCGGATTGCACGTCTTGAAAAACACCACTGCGTCACGCAGGGGTCACGGCCGCACGTGTGGGAAACATGGGAAATCAAAGTTGAGACACTGAAATAAAGGCACGTGCGGGGGAAGATCACCACACATGCAGCCCACCTTCCCGCACATGCAGATGAGGACTGCTGCACGTGCGGCCCATGGAGAAAAATCTTGTGTGTTCTTTTCCCTCTGTTTCACCCTCTGGGACTGCTAAAATATGTGTTTGAAGTTTTTATAACGCTTGTTAATTTACAGAGAGTTAACGAATCGAATCTGAATTAAAAAGGAAAATGTGCTAATTTGTGAATTTCATGTGTGTGTAGGTCACATACCGGAAGGGACTATAGCTTCATCTCAGCACTGTGAGTAATAGTACTGTAATGACATGCTTCGTTTATTGTTAATGGTCCTTATTAACGTTCTATTCTCTATAAGTTAACATGGTCATTTCATGTTAACCAAGTGGAAACTTATGTGCGTTGTTGAATGATGAGATACTTAAGAACTTGAGATTATTCTGCTTTGTTAACGATGGGCCCAAGGCTGTTCAGTTATCAACCATTGAATGTGGACAACTCTGTAATTGAGGGAGGTAGTGTACATGTTGATGTTCTACCTACCCTCCAATGTGTAAACAGCTGTTGATATGTGAGCCCAAGGCCGTTCTGTATAATGTGTGGGCCTAAGGCCGTTCTGTATGATATTGGGCCTGAGGCCGTTTTGTAATTACTAGGCTTAAGGCCGTTCTGGAAATATTTACAGAACAAGATCAAATATGTGATCTGTAAGTTCATGTGCATTGTAATTCATAAAGGTTCATTTGAAATTTCTTACATACTATTATTCACTGAGCCATGCTCACTCCGTGTTATGTCTGTCTCTGTAGGTAATTAACCCAGTGGTCAATTTTAGTCCAGCTTTGGCAGTTTTTCTTTTGTCAACCTCGTGGAGCCTAAGCAGCTAGATGAGGCTTCTTTTTTTTTTGTGAAGTCCTATCCTGACTCCTAGTTTTGGCTCGGACTTTTGCCAAGTGTTGTTAAACATGTATAACCTCCACTTTTAATATCTTGTTTGTACCCCAGTTGTGGGGTTGGAACTGTATGTATATGCATGTATATAGCTATCACTTATGTGTGTGCCTTATTATGTATAGATTCAGGCTATGAGTTATTCTGTGATCCTGGCATGCAGACGATTGCCCAATGGATGTTATTTTAAGTTGATAATTGCTTCCGTTCAGGCCCCATATTGTATAATTATTGAGTTTTGGCGACTGTTAGCAAGTTGGTTATGCCCAAACTTCTAGGGACGGGTTTGGGGTGTGACATGGGAGCAACTTAAGCACGAACTTAAGCTCCAATTCTTCCCTCAAAATGTTGAGTATAATGCCCGGCGTGCTTTGCGGCATCTCAAGCACACTGGCACTATAAGAGAATATGTGAAACAATTCTCTGGGCTTATAGTTGACATCAAAGACATGTTAGAGGAAGACAAGCTGAGGGATTGAAGCCATAGGCCAGAGTTGAACTCCAAAGGCAAAGAGTACAAGATTTAGCTCATGCACAAGCAGCAACTAAGTGTCTTACGGACTACGCCAAACCTAAGCGACAGGACAGTGGTTTCTCTCGCAAGAGTAGGGGAGGTGGAAAGTCCCAAGGCTATGGCAAACCTACGAGTGGGGGAGCCAACACTTTTACATCCAAAACCCATTCGGGTGGAGGACAATGGCAACAGAAGGGCTATGGTGACAAGGCAAAAGCCCCTCAATAGTTCTCTACAAGCAACGAAAAAGGCCTTATCTCTTATTTCTTATGCAATGGGCCACATCGGTTATCTGAATGTCCACAAAAGCGCGCCTTGAATGCATTAGCAACGGTGCCTGACCATGTCTCTTAACCAAGTGACGATAATAGCAAGAAAGAAGACGTGTAGTCTAGGTGAAGTGGCAAGGGTTCTAAGGCAACTGGCTCTAGAGTGTGAGCCTTTCATATGATGAATGCCATGGAGAAAAAGGCTTCTACAGGGAGGCCTAAGAAGAATGCCAAGAGTAGCAAACTGGGCAAGCATTCAGATCCTAAACAACTTGTGGAGTCTAAAGATGAAGGCAAAGGGAAAAAAAACCCATGAATAGTGGGGAATCATTAGGCAAGTTAAACAAGAGCAAGTCATCCAACAAAGGTTTGATATTTGTGGATGTAAAACTCAATGGGAAGCCCCTCCATGCTTTGATTGACACAGGGGCCACCCACAACTTTGTTGCCAGAACCAAAGTTGAAAGACTTGGGCTATCTTTAGAGAAGGATGGTAGCTGCATCAAAGCGGTTAACTTGGCAACACAACCCATCTATGGGGTTGCAAAATCTATTCATTTGAAGGTTAGCACTTGGGAAGGAAGAGTAGATTTCACCACAGTACCCATGGATGACTTCCAAGCCATCCTTGGGTTGGATTTCTTGAGAAACACAAAGATGACAGTCATGCCTTATTTTAATAGTATGTGTGTCATGGGGGGACAAGCCATGTCTTATTCCTGCTATGGCCACCAACAATAATGACCAGTTTGTCTCAGCTATGCAACTCAAGAGGGGTGTTAGGCATGGTGAACAAACTTGGGTTGCTGCATTGAAGTTAAATAAAACTCTTGAATCTACTCCTTTCCCAATCACAATCAAGAAGGTCTTAAGGCAATTTACAAATGTTATGCCTGAACAGTTGCCTAAAGAGTTGCCTCCACGTGAGGGTGTGGATCATGATATTGAGTTGGTGCTAGGGGCAAAGCCACCAGCTCGTGCACTGTATAGAATGACTATTCCTGAGTTGAATGAACTACGGAAGCAGCTTACGGAGTTATTGGAAGTAGGCTTCATTAGGCCATCAAAGGCCCCATTTGGTGCACATGTCTTGTTCCAAAAGAAGAATGACGGTAGTCTTCGCTTATGTGTGGACTATCGGGCACTCAACAAGTTGACCATCAAGAACAAGTATCCCCTTCCTCTAATTGCAGATTCATTTGATCAATTGAGCAAAGCGAGGTATTTTACAAAGTTAGATCTTCGATCAGGATACTATCAAGTAAGAATTGTCGAGGGGGATGAGCCCAAAACTACATGTGTTATTCACTATGGTTCCTATGAGTTCCTAGTCATGCCATTTGGCTTGACCAATGCTCCAGCAACATTTTGCACCATGATGAATGAAGTTTTTCAAGAGTACTTAGACCAATTCATGGTAGTATACTTGGACGACATTGTAATTTATAGCTCTACTCTAAAAGAGCACGTGGAATATCTCAAGAAAGCATTGTCCAAGTTGACGGAGCACAAGCTTTATGTCAAGGTAGAGAAGTGTTCTTTTGCCTAAGAGAGGATTAAGTTCCTAGGGCACATTGTTAAGCATGGATGCATCAAAATGGACTAAGAGAAGGTCAAGGCTATTCAAGAGTGGCAACCACCCGCTAATGTCTTATAGTTACGGTCATTCCTTGGGTTGGCTAATTACAATCGCAAGTTTATTGAAGGCTACTCAAGACCAGCTTCCCCATTGATAGAGTTATTAAAGAAGGGCAAGCCATATGTTTGGGCGGAAGAGTGTCAATAAGCCTTTCAGGCCTTGAAAGAAGCTATGTCTAAAGACCGTGTTCTTGCTCTACCTAACTTAGGTAAAGCTTTTGAGATACAAACAGATGCATCTGATTTTGCTTTGGGTGGTGTTCTTTTGCAGGATGGTCACTCAATTGCCTATGAGAGTATGAAGCTCAATGATGCTGAACGGAGATATCCGACTCATGAGAAAGAGTTGCTTGCAGTAGTGCATTGTTTGAGGACTTAGAGGCACTACATCTTGGACTCACGGTTTGTTGTAAAGATTGAAAACACGGCGGTTAGCCATTTCTTAACATAGCCTAAGCTAAGTGCACGACAAGCACGGTGGCAAGAGAAGTTGGTAGAGTTTGATTTTGCCTTAGAATACAAGGCTAGTGCTGCCAACCATGTTGCTGATGCACTAAGTACGAAGGCGGAGCTTGCCGTGTGACAACATGTATGTTCACTTACTTCCATTTTAACCAACATCAAGGAGAAAATCAAGGCTTATCTAGACAAGGATACTATGGCAGAGAATCTTATGAACCTTGTCAAAATGGGCAAGACTTGTCGATTTTGGGTGTAAGATGGACTACTAATGACAACAGGCTACCATATCTTTGTACCTAGGGCTAGTGATTTGAGAAAGACACTTCTTAGAGAGTGCCATGATACACTTTGGGCAAGACATCCGGGGTTGGGAGTGAACATTGGCCTTGGTGAAACAAGAATATTATTGGCCCCAGATGCGTGATGATGTGGAACAATATGTCCACACTTGTCTCACTTGCCAGCAAGACAAGGTTGAACATAAGAAGAAAGCAGGCTTGCTTGAACCTTTGCCCATGCCTAAACGTCCTTGGGAAAGTGTATCACTTGACTTCATCACTAGACTACCTAAAGTGGGAGACATCGGGACTATCTTGACTATTGTGGACCAATTCTCCAAGTATGCCACATTTGTAGCTGCCCCAAAGTATGTTTTAGCGAAGGAGACCACCCAACGCTTCTTCAAGCACATTGTTAAATATTGGAGTGTGCTTAAAAGTATTGTTAGTGACTGAGATTCGCGTTTCGTTGGCAACTTCTGGACAGAGTTATTCAAGCTTCTTGGGTCACAACTTAATAATTCATCAAGCTATCATCCAGAGATAGATGGGCAAACCGAACGCTTTAACTGTATACTGGAGGAGTATTTGTGCCATTTTGTCAATGCTAATCAAGGAAATTGGGTGCAACTTCTTGATGTAGCACAGCTATGCTTCAACTCTCAAAAGAGTAGCTCTACGGGCAAGAGTGCTTTTGAGATAATGAATGGACAACAGCCACTGTTGCCCCACACAGTGGATAGACCTTATGAAGGAAAGTCACCTAGGGCTTACCAATTTTCCAAGGAATGGAAGAGAAACCATGACATTACTCATGCTTATCTCGAAAAAGCAACAAGTAAAATGAAGAAATGGGCTAATGAAAAGAGGAGGCCAATTGAGTTTAGAGTTTGGGATCAAGTTCATGAGAGGAAGAGACAAAAGGCTAGTGCGCAAGTATAAGGGGCCGGTCACCATTCTGAAGAGAATTGGCAAGTGTGCTTACAAGATAGATGCTCCATCTTAGCTAAAATTGCACCTGGTTTTCCATGTGAGTTATTTGAAGCCATACTTTTTAGACAAGGAAAATCCAACCCGAAATGAGTTGAAACGCCAAACCATCACAACGAAAGCAGGGAAAAAGTCTGTTGAATCTATCTTGGCCGATCGGGTGAAAATGGTTTCCAAGAAGAAACAAAGGCAATACTCGATAAAATGGAAAGGCCTTGGAGCTGAAGAAATCAGCTGGGAACGGGAGGCAGACTTGTCTGCTTTTCAAGACGAGATTAATACTTATTGGACAAAGGCGTCAAGGGCGTCGACCGTTCAAGTGGTAGATACTATCAAGGTGCGCCCATCTAAGGGTCAATACCTTGATGCCACACTCATTTGTGCCCTTTGGAGAGCCAAAAACATGCCCAAGAAGTTGTTGGTGCAAGTGCAAGCCAAGGCCCAGGGCATGGTGTAAGATAGCCCACGACATGCCATGAAGCAGCTCATGCCAACAACCAACCCAACAGCAACTTTGGGCCAACTTTTGAAGGGTCAAATATAGTCTTTTTGCCTTATGTAAATACCTTAGTATTAAAGGTGTTTTGGGTCCAAATATTGTAATTTTTCTCTTTTTTTAGAATTTTTAAAAATCCATTATGACTCCTCAAACATAATGGATGTTTCCTTTTACCAACTAGGAAATGGCTTAACAAGCTATATTAAGGAAGGGGTACCTAAGTGTTGAACCAAACCACTTGTGCCTTTAAAGTACCCCAACCTAGCCAATGGTAAGGCAACTCTTGTAGCACTTTTGGTGCATTGTTCAACTATTGTAATGCCTTCTTTTGATCAATGAAAAGTTCATTTCACCTTTAAATTGTGCAAAGCTTTTCTAGTGTTGCTTGCTTTAAATTTAGCTTGTTGCTTGCTAATTTGTGGCTTGTCTCCAACCTAGTGGCTCATAAACTAACTTATATTATGGTTACTTGTCTTTGCAAACACTTTGAGCTTTATTGGAGGGCTAGTGAAGAGAGCTAACTAGCGCCACACACACTTGCTTATCTTTTGACAAGGCTTTTGTACAGGCGGTGTGTGACACATTGCCATCCAAACAGCTACTACCAATCAACCAATGATCACAACAAATAACTACCAACCGCTACATTCCCCCTTTCCTAGACACCACCTCCTCCTTCCCATGTCTTCATTCCCCTAGCACCACCACCACTACACCATTGAACCATAACCATCAACCAAAATCAAACCAAACCAACAAGATGTAACCAATAAAAAAACCTCTAACATAATCAATTTTGTGACAAATAAATAAATCTCTGGCATAATCAACTTTAGGCAGCCGACCCCATTTGATAGGATTTAAGGCTAGGCTAGGCTTGATTTGGTTTGGTTTAGTTTGGTTTATAACCTAACCCAACTATATATTCAAGACATGTGAAACTACTGGAAGTAGGCAACTTAGTTCAAGACTAAAGGGTGTTCGTTGTTCTACCTCATCAATAAAGATTTCAATTTTATCATGGGAATGGAACATTAGTTCTTCATACCCAAATTTTCAATGAAATTATAGCGATAACCAAGCTTGTCATCATCACTCACTAAGAATGGAAAACACGATTAAGCAGAAGATTAATAATTTCATTTTTTCTTTCTCCTTTTAATATATTTCTCAGCAATTGAAGGGAGATTGAGAAAAATTATACCTAAGCTTGGAGGAGTTGGCTTTGTTGCTGGTGAGCGGACCACATGTAATCCCAAAACCCTAGCACAATCTTGCAAGCATTATTAGCTCTGTAGTTAAAGTGATGAAACAAGAGAGAGAGAGAGAGAGAGAGAGAGAGAGAGAGATTGTAAGGGGTGAGTGGTGAGGAAGATTATGGCTAGACTCATGGTTGTTGTAGGTGGTGTGGAAGATGAAAGTAAATGATGAAGAGATGTAAATACTCCGTTTGGATAGATTGATTTGGCAAGAAAAAAGAAAAAAAAATGTTGAGAAAATTTTGGTTTAAATTTGGGAAAATTTTGAAAAGGGGAAAGAGAAATACGTGTGTAATGTAAGTAAAACATAATTATATTTTATTTTAAACCATTGTACTTGATTCATAAATTTGTAAAAAAAATCAGAATGGAAAATATATTGATTTTAGTCGCCGTATATTGATTTTTAGTCGTCGTATATTGATTTTTAGCTACTAAAACCGTTAGTCGTCAAATGAAAAGTAAAAAATTATTTTTTTATCTTTGGCGACCAAAAATTTGGTAGCTAAAAGTTTATTTTCAGTGACAAAAAAGAAATTTAGTCGCCGTATATTTAGCTTTGGCTACTAAAATTATTTAGTCGCCGAATGAAAAATAAAAAATTATTTTTCACCTTTGGCGACCAAAATTTTGGTAGCCAAAAGTTTATTTTCAGCGATAAAAAAGAATTTTAGTTGCCGTATATTGAGTTTTGGCTACTAAAACCATTTGGTCATCGAATGAAAAAAAAAAAAAAATTTTTACCTTTGGCAACTGTAGACGCGCCCGTGGGCTTCCATCTAACAGCTCGGACTCAATTGTGTCACGGTTCTAAATCTGAACCAAAGAGTCCAAATCCGGCAAATCGTTTCGAAGAAAAACAGATTTTGAAAAGTAGTGCCAAACATGGACTGCTTTGCCAGATTACAGAGTCGCCACCTAAATATTTTAAAATGGGAAATTTAGGAAACCCCGACTGCGTCAAGGCCACGTGTCCGTCATCACCAAAGTGGTCTTGGCTCGGGAGCTTGGGTACGATCGGGGAAGGTCAGCTATGAGCACCCCCTTTCGCCCGGTCCGAAGACCGGCCTCTACTAACCGTGATATCCGTTTTTGTAAACATTATCTGTTCTTGTTCCATTTATTAGCCTAGAATTACTATGTTATGCGCACAGCAAACAAGTATAGACTAGATTGCCTAATTTGGAAACAAACATTGCATATCCGTTCGTTTTGAAAATGCTTTGGAATTTGCTACTTGCAAGTAGGCTAAAATACGGATTTCAATGAGTTGTTCCAACTCACGCAATCCAACCTCCACCCACAGGCATTCAAACAGTTTATCTCACATAAGCACTTAGCCGCATGGTAAGCATACTGTCATGGCAACATTCACACGCATGTGGTATGCTAAAGCGTAAATACTTACATCGTACTCCGTGCCAAAACAAGAAACTAGTTAGCAGACATGCATGACCTAGTTCATGTTAAGTGGCTAATGCAACACAGGCGAAGATGCAATTTAGAGTAGGCTCGGCTAACCCTAAAGATGGCATGTGAAATGCACTTTATTCGATGCACGTATTCAATTTGGAATTGAAAATACAATGCAGTTTGTATGATGTACCGAGCCCGATGCATGTCAACAAATGCATTGATGCACGCATGCATAGCATAAGGTATGCTAAAATAGACGTGCCCTAATCTACCATCATAAGCAGGTAAATAAAAGGGAGAAAGAAATGGGGGTTGGAAGACATACACCTACTCACCTACACTTATTACAATTATGCCCTCGCTCGGAGGGACCAAAAGAATAATACAAATAATTAACTACGCAAGCTAATTAAATATTACAAACCCATTATATTAACAAATGAATTAACTAATTCGATCAAAACAATAAATCGCCTCGGGAAGAGGGCTGATGCATCGCACGCTCGGGACTTGTTTCGAATCGCATTGCCATGCCTAGATTGCCTGTTTTTCTCGCTTTGCATCTCGAAGATCGCCACACTTCTAGGAATACTTCCTTAGGTATCAAGATCACTCCCGGCTGCTCAAAACTTCCACCGGCAATGAATTGAGCTCATCAGCAGTGGATTGATCCATCGGTGCAAATTGATCACGGTCGGCACTAAACACCGCCGCATCAATGCTCGCAGAACCTACAACTCACAAAGCAGAGAGGGCAAATCGGCATGGCAATGCAATACAAAGCATATATGCACTAAACACACTCCTTATCATACTAATGGCTCAAAGGAGCATGTGCCTCGATTCTCGAACCATCAATCACGCATTTCCATGCATGATGGCCCAAAGAACCAAGTGTGCAACTTTAATTTCAAATGCATGCAAACCAATCAAACAAAATGAGGCCCAATTCCCATCACCAAGTCAAGGAACAAGGCATGCATGTTGATGTGTGCAATCCTAAGCATGTCAACTAGGGATGCAACATGAACATATAGACAAACAATGCAAGCATACAAGCAAACATGAGGTAGCATGCAAGCAAGTGAATAATGGTCTTAAACATGACCTAGGCAACTCCAAGTAGGCCTAAAATCAAGAGCCATATGCTAAGACATGAGGGCCAAACACATACACACATGCACATGTTAAAGCACCAACACTTAGGCATAATAAAGCAACTCTCAAACACATTTAAGAGGACAAATATGGACCATTAGCATGCAATTTAGGCTCTGAAATCATGCTATAAAATGATGCCAAATCATGTTTAAACAAGACAAGCAAAACATGCAACATGGTTCAACACTTCAAAGCAAGCCAATAAGGCTTTGAACTACACTTATGCAAAACAAATATGGCATGCGTTGAACAACCCAAAACAGATTTTTAGCATGTAAAACTAAGCCCAAAGGACCACTTAGATGGCATCTAAATGGCTCAACTAGGAAGGCATGCACAAATGCTAAGACATGAGGCATAAGGCACAAGCTTCCGAAGCATCAAAGAGGCATGCAAGGCAATCAAACAAGCATGCTAAATGGACTGAAATGACATGCCAAATGGTTCCAAACCATTGAAAATAAAGCAAGCAAGGCATGCTACACACTTGTATCCTTAAGGCCAACAAGCCAAACATAAAGAGGACCCAAGATGCAAGCCATGGTCGACCAAAATAAGTATGGACAGACCTAAAGCATGGCAAAATAAGCATACAAGCTTCATGGATCTAAGCCTAAAGCATGCTCAAACTAGGGCTAACAACCTAGAGCAAGTTAAGGCAATACAAGGCATTACAAAGCATCTATGCAAAACATGCAAGGAGTACTAAAACTAACACTTATCAATGTCATATTAGGGCATAATAAACATAAATAACAGCCAAGACATGCTCTTCAAACATTCAAACTATGCTCCCTCAAGAGGCAAAACTTGCCCTTTTCAAGGACATCAAGGAGAGGGGGTAGCCCTCTCCTTCTTAGGACTTTAAGGCATCATCTACACCACTGAAATCCCTCAAGATTTCAGTGGTGAAAAGACCCAAACACCAAAATCCCGAAGCTCAACAAAATAGCACAAAAATGAGGCCTTTCAAGGCCTAAGAGGGGCCAAACTTCCCCAAAGCACAAAGTACCCTTAATAAACTATCAAGAGGACTAAAAAACAGAACTTTTATGTGTTGATCACCAAGCACAAAAACAGTCCTAAACTAGGTAAAAACAAGGTGCAAGAAAGGGGTAAAAATGACTAGTTTCTTACCCTTGGAGCTTTTCTTCAACAATGGTGACCTTGATGTCTCCTTAAGCCTCAAACCAGTCAAGAACACCAAGAATAGGCTCTTAGAACTTCAGCTCCAAGAGGAAGGTGAAACACTAGGTGCTTGTGTGCAATAGTATGAACTAAAGCACCTAGTGTACAAAATGAGCAAGGAAAAGAGAGATAGGATAGATATAGGATTTCTAACCTAAAACCAGAGCTTCTTCTCTGTATTTTCTTTCTAACCCTCCAATTTTTTCTAACCCTTGAGCCAAGAGAAGAGAGTCTTCTCTTATAGGAATCAAAGCTTACAAGCTAAGTCAATCAAAGGCTCATCCCTCCATACACGTGTATGGAGGGGAAACAAGTGCTACAAAGCTGTCTGAAAATATCTCCAAAAACAGCTGTAAAGTGATCGGCAGGGCAAAATGGTCATTTTGCCAAAAAGAGTGCCGACCGGCACAAAATAGTGCCGACCGGCACAATATAGTGCCGATGGCAACACCATCCAGCCGGTGGCCTCTAGCCACTGCCGGTGGTGTGTGGGGATGCCTCAGAAGGCATTCCCTGCCCCTCCAAGGCAAAGCACAAGTGTTTGGTGCAAAACCAGACACAAAACAGTCAAGTTCGGAGGTCCTGAGGCAAGGCGCGTAGCCGAGAACTCCGGGAACTCCAAACAAACACAAACATGGATAATCACCGAGTGTTCAAGCGGTGACGTCCAAGTCTTGAGGACGGTCAAAAATGGGGTGTCTACAGTTGCCCCTCTTTGACAGAACTCGAAAGTCATAACAATGACGGGAGTGAATGTCAAAGCCCAGAGGCGACCCATTTTTGACAAGGCCGAAGACTTGGACAAACATGCAAGACAAACAAGGTATGCGCCCGAAGGCAGGGGCAAAATGCAAGACAATGCAAGAAGCCGAGCATAACTTATGATCACACAAAGAAAGCTGTAATGAAGCACACATGCAAGCTAGCATACGCCAATCTACACTACAATGCAGAAAGGATGTAAGAGAATTATGCAATTCTCAAAAGCGTCTCACGCGGAGGATACAATACTGCGCGGCTCGTCCCGGCTTGCACCTTAAATGAGCCGTTCATACAATATCGTGCCTGCAAAGAAAGCAAACTTAACAGGTACAATATTGTTAGCAATATGCATGACAATGCAAAATGAATGCAAAATGATATGCAATATATACAAAACTAAGTGTAAACAATGCAAATGATATGCAATGCAATTGAAACAATGCAAACTACATGCAAAGCAATTGAATCATGATTCAATCGTGAGCGGTTCGAAACCACACAAATGTCAAGTAGATTGATGGAAGTAACGAGTCCGTCTACCATAGAACGATGTCTGAACTATGAGTGATGTAGACGGACACAAGAACAAGTATTGGGTGGATTGACATAAGTGGGGTAACGACCTGCTGAGGAAAGAATAATGATCCTAATGCCGGATGCAATAATTACACTATAATGTAATATCTACAATGGATATGGCGTGTAGCCAAACCGTATCTCACTTAGGAAAGGCATGCACACATACAAACCATGTCTAACACAGAAAAGGTGCCGCAACCTCAAACCAAGTTCATCAAGGAGTAGGCGCGATACACATGCAGAACCGTGCTTCAACGTGAAAAGTAAGGGCACATACTAGACCAAGCTCAACAAGGAAAGGCGCAAGCCATAGATGGAAGACGATGCAGTGAATGCATGCAACTACAATGCAATATGCAGTGGATGTTTTACAGAAAATGCATGACATATACACTATATTACAATGAAATGCATGACATATGCATGTTTTTTTTTTAAATGCATGACATATTTTTTGAAATGCATGACACATGCAAATGATGCGATGCCTATGATTGCAGTTTTCCCTATCTATCAACAGGGCGATATACTAGGTTGGTTCGATATCCTAGAATTGAGGCGTAAACATGCCGCTTCAACCTATGGGGCTTCCATACAGATTTCAAGCCGAAGGTACACCCTCTGGGTATTTAAACCAGACTTTAGTCTCGGAAATTCCAAACCTTTGCGTTCTAGGCACAAGCCATTCGAACTCTAGTTTTTACCGTCCCAGTTGGTCTCCTAGGAACTCACCACAAACACAGACAGGTGGCTTTACCAGACCACCGAAAGTCGTTCGGGCACGACAAACACCGAAGGAATTGCACCTTCAGAGGATTTAAGGTCTCCTAGACCGTGCGTGTTTAAGGTCTCGCCAGACCGGGGGGCAATGCATGATTTGAGATGCGGTGCACAAGACAGTGCGATGTGTAAGATAATGTGATGGAATGCATGCCAAATGCAATGAGATGCGCAAAATAGCGCGATGCGTTAGACAACGCAAGTGCACAGGAAAGTGCGATACAATGCATGCCAAATGCGATGAGGTGCACACCTTAATGCACCGAAGGTCTTGCACCTCCCGAGGATTTAAGGTCTCCTAGACCGTGCATGTTTAAGGTCTCGCCAGACCAGGGGGCAACGAGTACACAACACTTTAAGTGAATGCGATGCAAGCGAGTAAACTCGAACCAAACTACATCTCATGCAGCAGGGATTAAGCGAGTTATGCAATTCTCACGGCGTCTACGCGGAGAAGGCTAGAAGCGACTACCGAGAACACTCGGAGTCTCAAACACAACGTCTCTCCGCGTATCGCACGCAGGAGAGGAAAACAAACAAGGCAAAAAAGAAAACTCTCAGCGTAGTACACGCGAGAGGGGAAAAACAAAAAGGCCTCTCAGCGTAGTACACGCGAGAGAGGGAAAAAACAAAAGCCTCTCAGCGTAGTACACGCGAGAGAGGGAAACAAAAAGCAAAAAGAAGCCTCTTAGCGTAGTACACGCAAGAGAGGGAAAACAAAAAGCAAAAAGAAGCCTCTTAGCATAGTACACGCGAGAGAAGGGGGAAAAAGGCAACGCACATGGGACGCGCATGCCAATGCAAATGAGACACGCATGCGGATGCAAATGGGGCAAATGAGACGTGCGTGTCTCAAAAGATGGAAAATGGAGTGCAATGAGGTACGCGTGCCTCAAAGGAGATGCAGAACAATGCAAGTGTGACACGCATGCTACACGAAAATGCAAAACGGTGCAAGTCGCAAGGGGCGCCATAATGGTAGCGATCGACGTGCTGCACAATGTAATGGATGCGTGCAACGCACACGGGGCAACTTTTGAATCTTGTAAAAGACAAAAGGATACAAAAGGATACAATCTTTGCTTGAATTTGAGTGCCACGCACAGAAGACACGGTCCGAGGTCAAAACGGAGGCCGGTTGAGCGTCGGAAATACACTTTCTTGCACTTTCTTGAGCTATGAAGACCCAAAACTGCTCACATGGCCTAAACAAGGCTGTGGGAACATCACCGGCTGGACTAGGTGGCCACCGGCTGGCCACCGGCTGCAGAAAAGTTCCACCGGCACAATATTGTGCCGACCGGCACAAAATAGTGCCGACCGGCCAAAAATTGCTGAATCGGGGCAGTTTTGACATTTCACCTCGGGTCTTTTAAAATAGGGTTTTAAACCCTATTTCCTCACTTCCCCACCGCCGAAAAACTTCTCCCTCTCTCTCTAGAGTCTCTTTTCCTCCTCATTCGCTCATTTCTTTGCGTTTTCGCGACATTTTCGTCGTTCGATTCGCGAAGTTCATCGCGTTTCGGACATTTTCGACCGATCGAAATTTCGTTTCGGCACTCCCTTTGCTATTTCCACTTTTCGGGACTTGTTCCCCTTGATTTTCTCTTCATTTTCGTGCCTTTGCATCTTCCGGCCTTCCCGGTCATTTTCGGCCCGCTCGGGGTTGACTTTTTCGGTTGACTTTTCACATTCCAGCTCTTCCGGACATTTTCCCACCACCATCGCCATGGCTGACAATGTTCCACACGTCGGGACTTCCCCGGATCACGAGATGGATCCCGGGGTCGAGCTCCTCCCATTGAGCGAGCGTCCCTTCGACCCGGCGACCTACCGCCCGGTGATCCACGTCCTACCTCCGGATGGTCTTCGCCATTTCCGCGGCTTTGACCGAGCGCTGGACCCGGAGCTTCTCCTGCGCGAGCCGACCTCTCACCTATCCTTCGGCGCTTCCGAGGTAACATTTTTTTTACTTTCTGCAATGTAGAACTGTTAACTGCCATAGCTGAATCTGTTCTTTAACTGCTTAGCTCTGATATGCTGTAGACTGTAGTTGATCGCAATCATGTTTACAACTGATATCTGTTTAAGACGGACACATGCACACACACTGCACTAGTCTCAATCACCCAAACACACGGCACACACCGTACTTCACTGCAAACTTACCGACACCCGGCACTTATTTGAATCTGAAAACATATTGTATGCTGTATTTAAACTGAACCACACAAAACACGCTGACGCATCACACGTTGTAGTTCACCTATTGGCACACTATAACCCGATATCTGCTTGAATGAACGTGCACACATGCACCATATCAGTATGCTGACCCTCACAAACACACTGACACATCACAGGCCGTAGTCCACCATAGTACACTGAAATCTGATATCTGCTTGGATCTGAAAAACTTGCACGCATGCTAGATTTGTATCGACTTTAACATGTTTCCTCAGAACTGTACATCTCATATTGCTTTGCAACTATTTGTTTGAAAACAGGGAGATTCCCATACCATCCGCGGGTATGGGAATGTCGCGGCTCGAGATTGGTACTTGGAGCTTCCCGAGGCGGTTCGCCACATTGTGGACGAGGCGGGCTTTGGTTCTTTCTGCAGGGGTCTGACCCGGCTTACCGCCTGCAGGCCTCTTCTAGCTGCCCTGGCAGAGAGGTGGTGGGACACCACCGACTCGTTCCACCTATCCGCGGCGGGAGACATGACGATGACTCCCTACGACTTCTCGGTGCTCACCGGCATCGGGGTAGGGGGTGATCCGATCCCCTTCGACACCGACATGGACGAGTGGACCGCCGCTCAGATCTACTTGCTTGGCGAGGCGCCACCTCTTGCTCGTCCAGGCTTTGTCCGCTACTCCTGGTTCGAGGTGCAGTTCAGAGTGCAGCCTGCGTTGGTGGCGGCGGCTCCGATGACCGAGGCGGCCGTAGAGCAGTACGCGCGCGGCTTTTTGATGTTTTTGCTAGGGACGACCCTCTTCGCCGACCGGGCGAACACCGTGCCTCTCTGCCTACTCAGCGCACTGGTGGACGTCCGAGACATCTTGCGTTTTGATTGGGGTGGTGCGGCTCTGGCCACTCTTTACGGGTACATGAGCTCGGTCTCCCGTGGCAGCGGGCAGTTGCTCGGAGGCTACTGGCGAGCTTGGGAGGTACGCCTTCTCCTCTGCTTTACATTTCTGTTCTGTACTTTCTGTACTCTGCACACTGCACACACTGTAGTCTGCTTTACACTTGCTGTATACTGTACACACGGCACACACATACTCTGCTTTACACTGACTGTACACTGTTCACACGGTACACTCTGCTCAATACACTGCACAACACACGGCTTTATTATTTCTGCTTTACTCTGTATCCTGCTTTATCTGATAAATGTTCTGACATCTGTCTTGCAGTTGTGGGTTTACGCCTACTTTCCCAGGCTGGAGCCAGTGCCGGAGACGGAGACTCCTCTAGTCATTCCCTTCTCACGCCGCTATGACGGGAGGTGCACCCGGAGGCCGCGGGAGACATTCAGCTTCTTCCGCCGTTACTTCGACACCATCACCCCTGCCGAGGTATGTTTTATTTGCAGTTCGTTTAAGCTTCACTTTTCCACTGTATATTTGCAATACCAGTAGGTAACAAACTGTATTTCAATTTCAGATCACCTGGCAGCCGTGGGCTCCTCTGCCAGCGATGGTGCGGGATCGGTTTGCCGGCGCCGTTGAGACCTCGCGTTACTGGATTTTGTTAGAGGGCGATGCAGCCGGGCTTGGTACTGGCGGCGCTTCTTGCGTCGAACCTTAGGGTTACTGGCGAGATAGTCGGTGCATCCTCCCTGAGCATATGAGGACACCGGCGTTTCACGAAAGCGAATGGCGGGCTACACCATCGGCTGGGAGGCGAGCGGCCGAGCGGCGATTACTCGAATGCGTCCGGACCTTCATCATCGCGGCCCGAGTGGTGGTCGCCGAAAGAGAGAGACTGCGGCGCCGGCGGCGAGCGAGTAGGAGGAAGGCGCCGAGAGGGCTCGAGTCCATGGCGGCGGAGTCGAGAGAGGGCGGGAGGCTAGGCCCGCTTTACCTACTTCCTTTGTCTTTCCAGGGGTCGGATGGGGCGACCTATCAGATTCCCTTCGCCCCTCCGCCGGCTGATCACGAGTTTGTCGGTATCCCCGACTTGCCTCCGGTATGTGTTACTGCATTTCTGTACAGTTATTTCATTTTAGTTTATTTGATATTCCACAGAATATTGATGCATCTGATTCCCTTGCAGGCGTCTTCTGAGTACACCCGGCGGTCATTGGAGATGAATGCCTCCATGGCGGGGATGCTGCAGCGGACCTTCGACTTCCTAGCCTTTTACGGCCTTCCGGTATGTTCTCTCTGTCATAGCTTCAAATCATACACAAACTGCTTCGCATAATCTGATGCACGATACAACACTGGATACCCAGCCCTCACGGCACTTGATACACTGTATTCGCCTGCTTGCATTACGCATCGATAAAGCGCTCACGGCATTCATACTCTGTATTCGCCTGCTGCATTACGCAGCGATAAGCGCTCACGGCATCCATACTCGTATTCATACCCTGCATTCTGCACTGATAAACGGCGCACGGCATTCATACTCTGTATTCGCCTGCGCATTACGCGATAAAGCTGTTTCACATACTGATGCATTTGCCTTTCATGTTTTTCAGCCTCCCTTCCCACTTCCTCCGGCGGGTGGCGTCGCTTCATCTGGACCTCCCGTGTCTACTCGGGATGGCAGGATATTCCCCCGCACCAGAGGAGGGCGTACTTACGCCGGGAGCAGCTCGCGGGCTCCAGTTCCAGACGATGATTCTGAGGAGGAGGCGGAGGCATCCGAGGAGGAGGCCGGGGGCAGCTCGGACTCAGACAGTGACACTTCCGGTGATGCTCCTGGACTTCTGCCCAGGAAGAGGGCGAGGACAGATCCCCCGGCGCGAGGCCATTGATGACACTGATGACCCAGACTTTTGTTGTTTCTCTTATTTCTTTTCTTGTACTTTTCTCTTTTGTTGGTAGATAGAGTACTTTGTCTTTGCCAAGCAGTGTTTTTGTTTTCCTCAAGATTTGTACTTGAAAAAGATTATATGAAACAAACCTTTTGTCTAAAAAGAGTGTTATATCTATACATCTCGTAGTTTGCCTTTGCATTGCATCATGTTACACCTCAAATGTAAATGATATTGATTTATTGTCTGCAATTTGAGCACTCGCACTGTACTGATCAGATAACCAACCAACTAATAGCAGAACAACTCATACTAACCACTGCTCAATTTGAAATAGACAGCTCACATCCTGTTGGGGTTTAGGCTACATACGGCCTGCAATACGATACTTGGTTCATTCTGCACACAGCAAACCTTGAACAAAAAGCTCAAATCTGACAAGACGGATCACAACAATTGAAGCTGGCTGAAATTGAAACACACTCGGATGTCCCAAATTTTCCCTTTTCTTCTCTTGCCTTGCGGATGTAGAGAATGGCCAAAGATTACGAGCACAAACAACGATTTTTGAGAGGATGGGTTTTCCACCAGGGTGTCGAGCCTACTAGAACGAGACAGACTCAAACAAATAACATAAGGCACTCAACCTAAAAGAATGAGACATACTCGAAAAAGACTCAAAGCCCAAAATCAAGGTCGACAAATCAAAAGACACGACACACAGACATGTTTACAAAAAGACCTCAGATCTCGAGAAGCTAGTTCCTCCGGGTATTATTTCCCACCCTTTCTGATTTGTGATTCTCACACCACTCGGCCCTCAGGCTCGATTTTTCTCACAAAAACCCTTTTCTTACTTTTCTCTCATCTTACACCTCTCTATTCTTTATTCTCTCATTTTTCATCCCTCCCGGTATGGTTGATGGATGAATGAGAGGTTGTGGGTTCATGCCCAACATTGTTAGCTCACGGCTATTTCTTACGGTAGATGGAGTGCCTCCTTGGCAACTGTGTTGATAAGAAAGGTGCAGACGGAACACCCGACTCAACTGTGCCCCTAGTTCGTCATTTTGACCATTTTTTGTTTTCTAAAGCAGTTTTGATCAAGATGAGAGTTGGATTAACACACTTATTCGATTTTTGATTTGAAAATCATGCGAATCAGGCTGTGAGCACTGAAAATTCTCCTTTTGGGGTCCAAACATGGTCCAATTTTGAAAATGAAAGAGTTTTCGAGAAAGTAAGTCAACCTCAGTGAAAATTTTCAAAAACTATTTCTGCAAACGGTCGATGTTCGACGAGCATAGAACTTACCCTCGAGATGCGCAACCTCGGATCGGAGGCAATGGAAAATTGCCCCTGGCTTAAAGGGGAATAAGGCAACGGAAAGTTGCCCCTAGTTTGGATGATGCCTCGGCATATTGTAAGCCAAATCCTTGTTGATGACGATCGGACCCTCGGATGCGGAGGAGGCGAAGACGGTTTGAATCAATATATGGACACAGTCACCTGGAAGGTGTTGGTGGTTTGGACTTCAAGAGGAAGTTAATCACGGAGTTCGGGTTCTTTGCAATCGAGACATTGGATTCGGAGGCACAAGTGATGATCAAAACCATGACATGGGTGAGGCGCTATGGGCGTTGAAATTTGGACTTCAAGATGAAGTTGCCTACGTATCCCAAACATGGGAATCAAGCCTTACGTAGTTCCGGTTAAGGTACACTCGAGTATTTTAACCTTCACTGTTTAGGCTCTAACTTTTGCCAAGGCGCCTGTTGCAGGTTTTCGACCTTGCGAGCTATGTTTTTCTTCTCTTTTCTTTCTTCTTCTTTTCTTTTGCATTTTCATTTATTTTCTTTCTTTTCTTTTGCTATTGTTTTTTTTTTTTTTTTGTATTTTTCTTTTCTTCTTCACTTCTTGTTCATGTTTTTCTTTTTTTTTCTTTTCTTTTTCTTTTTTCTTTTTCTTTGCTCTAACTTTTGCCTGGGCCGCCCTTCCGGGTTTTCGGCCCAGCGAGCCTCTCAAAGGGTAAAAGTGTAGCTGTGTCCATGCCAAATGGTTTTGAGATTGAAACCCTCTGTATCCAGGAGAATGGCTGTTGTATCGATTTGTAGGAAAAGTCCATCACGGCTGCTTCTCGAGCTTTGCTTGGTGGGATCTGATCTCCTTGATCTAACTTTGACGCCTCTTGCTCGAGGGCTGCCTCGAAATGGGCCCCACAGGCGTTTCATGGTACTGAACGTTTTGAACGGATCCCAAGTTTGAAACAGATAAATTGAATCTTGAGACCGAGAGCGATCCTGGGCTGCGCAATCTCAAGAGCGATTCCACACCGGTCTTCGCAAGACTACACAAGACATTTCGTTTTTGAAAGTTTTTAAGAAAGCGACAAATCATTCGCGTTGAAGATAGTGTGGAACCAGTCTGGATCGGACCAGGATCCTTCTCAGTACTCACACTGACGAGCATGATTTCATTCATTAAAAGCTTAGCAGGCCTCTCTTTCTCTCAAAATGATCAAAATTTTACAAAACCCGAGGAATTACTTCCTCTTCGTTTTCATCACCACAGTGTTCGAAAAGGGGTTTTATGAAAAGCTTAGGTCATTACGACGATGTTTAAGGCACAAGAGAGTAGGCGAAATGCACTGTCGTTCCATTCACATCTTCTGGCACAGCTAACTCAAATAGCAACAAATACGGCACATGATAGCCTTGTTTCATTCAGATTTGTTGGTATAACGGCTCCTCGTGAAACAAACTCAAAAAGCAAAAAGCAACTAATTACAAGACAAAAGCGGTGTTTGAGGCAACAACCCCGAAATCACCTGGTATACTATACAAAAAGGACTGACTCAATACAGAGAGACAGACTCAAAACAAAACAAAAGACCGACTCGGCACCCAAGTCAGAATTTACAAAACTAGCATTGGCAGGTGCTCAAAAATGCGTGCCAAACGCCACATCCAAAAATGTACCAGACATTGCCCGCAAGCGGTTCACCTTCTGATTACGTACTTGCAGTATCTGTATCCTCGAAATCCAACAACTGGGTGGTGACGGACTTTGCTGAGGTAGGCGGGAGGATAACCTCGTTGTCAATCAAGTCTTGTACCTCATGGCGGAAGCGATTATCGATGGCATGGCGATCTGGCGATGGTACGCCTGATCTTGAGTAGGGTCATGAGTGGCGGGGAGATTCTTCGGGAGAGGCCGAGGCTCCAGGGGTTTAAGGTGTCCCCTCTCGGCAAGGATTTGAAGTGCCTTGGACAACGGCATGTAGAGAGCATGGAAGACTCTGCGCCCTCGGGGCAGGTACTTTGGAGCTTGAGCACTCTTGCTAAATGCACTAGCAAACGGATCGGCGGGTGCGGCCTTGGGTTTCTGATCCTTTCCGGATGCAAAGCTGGGAGCGGGAAGAGCTGTTCTGGCATGACGGGGCCTATCCCGGTTCTCTGATTGACTGGAATTGCCCTCGGGCGGAGTGGGGAAAGCATCCTCCACAGCTTTTGACATAACTGCGGATATCTGTTGCTTGTTCATTCCCCCGGCTTTCAAAGCCTCTACTGCCCACAGCAGTTGTTCGGTAGGGTCGGCGTCTGCCTTCATCTTGCCTTTGTCTCTGGCCTCGGCCTGATCTAGAGTTTGGTTTGCTGCATCGTTACCATAGCTGGAGGTCATCTCCGGTTGGTTGAGTTCAATTACAATTCGTCCCAGTAGCGGGGGCTCCTGGGGTATGAAGCCTCCGGCATATGGTGCGGTTGGTGGCGAAACAGACATTCCATAGGCGAGATCCGCCACGGATCTTTGAAGATCACCTATCATTCCCATTAATTCAAATGTGGTGGGCTCGCGAGCCTGATATAGTTGAGGGGTCCAAATTGGATGTGCGGCAGGCGACCTGGGTGGATGCGGCATGTCAACAGTAGTCTCATTCTGTGGGGTGGTTTCTTGACTCAACGCGGCCGTCATGACCACGATCTCTTCTAAATTCTGCGTCATGTTCAGTCCTGCCTCAGCAAGGAGAAGACACTAGCTGTTCTAGATCAACTCTCTGAATCTCTGAACTGAAACGGAAAACAAGCAGTATTTTATTTAAACAGATCAATCACGGATGCGGGACAAGCTGTACTCTACTGATCATTGTTCCCCGAAATCACTGCCCCAAATCTGAATCTGATACCCACAGATATAACTGATTCTCAAAAACTGATACTGGTGCCCTCAGGCCTGATACCCAGACTTGTAAACTGGTATATGCACTCCCTATAGAGATACACTTTCAAAGCACATAGCAAGTAAAAAGAGCCAAAACACCCCTATGTTGGGGTAGGGTTTCCCTGTCCTATTTTGTCAGGAGCTAGGGTTTCACTATGCACGCAGCGGTTTCAAACAACCTATATCGGGTAAGCAACCTGTCCTAGTTTGGAATGGTCACTATGGATTTCGATATGCACTAGGTCGAATGGTCAAAAAGGGTGCCTCGGTAAAAACCGGGGTTTGTGTTCCCATACTGGCAGAGCCCGCAATCGGTCAGCCTTATGGACATGCCTTGACAAGACAAGCCTCCGGCAAACCGCTCAGGAATAGCAGATGGCCAACACGGTGTCCTAGGCGCACCAATGCACATGCAATGCAAAGAAACACATAAGTATAGTCAAAACAGGATATCACGAGTTCGAGTCAAGCTCTCTAAAATCCCCAGCGGAGTCGCCAGAAACTGTAGACGCGCCCGTGGGCTTCCATCTAACAGTTCGGACTCAATTGTGTCACGGTTCTAAATCTGAACCAAAGAGTCCAAATCCGGCAAATCGTTTTGAAGAAAAACAGATTTTTGAAAAGTAGTGCCAAACATGGACTGCTTTGCCAGATTACAGAGTCGCCACCTAAATATTTTAAAATGGGAAATTTAGGAAACCCTGACTCGGTGCTGAAGGCCACGTGTCCGTCATCACCAAAGTGGTCTTGGCTCGGGAGCTTGGGTACGATCGGGGAAGGTCAGCTATGAGCACCCCCTTGAGGCCGCGAAGACCAGCCTCTACTAACCGTGATATCCGTTTTTGAAAACATTACATGCTCTTATTCCAATTATTAGCCTAGAATTACTATGTTATGCGCGCAGCAAACAAGTATAGACTAGATTGCCTAATTTGGAAACAAACATTGCATATCCGTTCGTTTTGAAAATGCTTTGGAATTTGCTACTCGCAAGTAGGCTAAAACACGGATTTCAATGAGTCTTTCCAACTCAAGCAATCCAACCTCCACCCACAGGCATTCAAACAGTTTATCTCACATAAGCACTTAGCCACATGGTAAGCATACTGTCATGGCAACATTCACACGCATGTGGTATGCTAAAGCGTAAATACTTACATCGTACTCCGTGCCAAAACAAGAAACTAGTTAGCAAACATGCATGACCTAGTTCATGTTAAATGGCTAATGCAACACAGGCGAAGATGCAATTTAGAGTAGGCTCGGCTAACCCTAAAGATGGCATGTGAAATGCACTTTATTCGATGCACGTATTCAATTTGGAATTGAAAATACAATGCAGTTTGTATGATGTACCGAGCCCGATGCATGTCAACAAATGCATGGATGCACGCATGCATAGCATAAGGTATGCTAAAATAAAGCGTGCCTAATACTAACCATTAAGCGGGTAAATAAAAGGGAGAAAGAAATGGGGTTGGAAGACATACACACCACTCACCCACACTTATTACAATTTGCCCTCGCTCGGAGGGACCAAAAGAATAATACAAATAATTAACTACAAGCTAATTAAATATTACAAACCCATTTAACAAATGAATTAACTAATTTGATTAAAACAGCAAGTCGCCTCGGGAAGAGGGCCGGATGCATCGCACGCTCGGGACTTGCTCGGAATCGCATTGCCATGCCTAGCTTGCTTCTGTTTTCCCTGCTTTGCATCTCAGAAGACTGCCACAGTCTTAGGAATACTTCCTTAGGTACTGAAGATCACTACCGGCTGCTCAAAACTTCCACCGGCAATGAATTGAGCTCATCGGCACTGAATTGATCCGTCGGCTGCAAATTGACTGCCGGTCGGCACTAAACGCTGCCGGTAGGCTTGAATGCTGAGAACACGCAACTCCACAAAGCGAGGGCAAATACGGGCATGGCCATGCAATTCAAAGCATATATCCCCTAACCTCACTCCTTATCATACTAATGGCTCAAAGGAGCATGTGCCTCGATTCTCGGACCACCAATCACACATTTCCATGCATGATGGCCCAAAGACCCAGGTGGGCAACTTTAATTTCAAATGCATGCAAACCAAGCAAACAAAATGAGGCCCAATTCCTATCACCAAGTCAAGGAGCAAGGCATGCATGTTGATGCCATGCAATCCTAAGCATGTCAACTAGGGATGCAACATGAACATATAGACAAACAATGCAAGCATACAAGCAAACATGAGGTAGCATGCAAGCAAGTGAATAATGGTCTTAAACATGACCTAGGCAACTCCAAGTAGGCCTAAAATCAATAGCCATATGCTAAGACATGAGGGCCAAACACATACACACATGCACATGTTAAAGCACCAACACTTAGGCATAATAAAGCAACTCTCAAACACATTTAAGAGGACAAATATGGACCATTAGCATGCAATTTAGGCTCTGAAAATCATGTAAAAGTGTGATGCTAAATCATGTTTAAACAAGACAAACAAAACATGCAAATGGTTCAAGACTTCAAAGCAAGTCAATGAGGCATTGAACTATACTTATGCAAAACAAATATGGCATGCATTGAACAACCCAAAACAGATTTTCAGCATGTAAAACTAAGCCCAAAGGACCACTTAGATGGCATCTAAATGGCTCAACTAGGAAGGCATGCACAAATGCTAAGACATGAGGCATAAGGCACAAGCTTCCGAAGCATCAAAGAGGCATGCAAGGCAATCAAACAAGCATGCTAAATGGACTGAAATGACATGCCAAATGGTTCCAAACCATTGAAAATAAAGCAAGCAAGGCATGCTACACACTTGTATCCTTAAGGCCAACAAGCCAAACATAAAGAGGACCCAAGATACAAGCCATGGTCGACCAAAATAAGTATGGACAGACCTAAAGCATGGCAAAATAAGCATACAAGCTTCATGGATCTAAGCCTAAAGCATGCTCAAACTAGGGCTAACAACCTAGAGCAAGTTAAGGCAATACAAGGCATTACAAAGCATCTATGCAAAACATGCAAGGAGTACTAAAACCAACACTTACCAATGTCATATTAGGGCATAATAAACATAAAATGTAGCCAAGACATGCTCTTCAAACATTCGAAACTATGCTCCCTTAAGAGACCAAAACTTGCCCTTTTCAAGGACATCAAGGAGAGGGGGTGGCCCTCTCCTTCTTAGGACTTTAAGGCATCATCTACACCACTGAAATCCCTCAAGATTTCAGTGGTGAAGAGACCCAAACACCAAAATCCCGGAGCTCAACAAAATAGCACAAAAATGAGGCCTTTCAAGGCCTAAGAGGGGCCAAACTTTCCCAAAGCACAAAGTACCCTTAATAAACTATCAAGAGGACTAAAAAACAGAACTTTTATGTGTTGATCACCAAGCACAAAAACAGTCCTAAACTAGGTAAAAACAAGGTGCAAGAAAGGGGTAAAAATGACTAGTTTCTTACCCTTGGAGCTTTTCTTCAACAATGGTGACCTTGATGTCTCCTTAAGCCTCAAACCAGTCAAGAACACCAAGAATAGGCTCTTAGAACTTCAGCTCCAAGAGGAAGGTGAAACACTAGGTGCTTGTGTGCAATAGTATGAACTAAAGCACCTAGTGTACAAAATGAGCAAGGAAAAGAGAGATAGGATAGATATAGGATTTCTAACCTAAAACCAGAGCTTCTTCTCTGTATTTTCTTTCTAACCCTCCAATTTTTTCTAACCCTTGAGCCAAGAGAAGAGACTCTTCTCTTATAGGAATCAAAGCTTACAAGCTAAGTAAACCAAAGGCTCATCCCTCCTTACACGTGTATGGAGGAAACAAAGTGCTACAAAGGCATGCGAAAATATCTCCAAAAACAGCTGTAAAGTGATCGGCAGGGCAAAATGGTCATTTTGCCAAAAAGAGTGTCGACCGGCACAATATAGTGCCGATGGCAACACCATCCAGCCGGTGGTGTGTGGGGATGCCTCAGAAGGCATTCCCTGCCCCTCCAAGGCAAAGCACAAGTGTTTGGTGCAAAACCAGACACAAAACAATCGAGTTCGAAGATCCTGAGGCAAGGCGCGTAGCCGAGAACTCCGGGAACTCCAAACAAACACAAACATGGGTAATCACCAAGTGTTCAAGCGGTGACGTCCAAGTCTTGAGGACGGTCAAAAATGGGGTGTCTACAGCGACTAAACTTTTGGTGGTAGCCAAAAGTTTATTTTCAGCGACAAAAAATAATTTTAGTCACCAAAAGAAATAAAATTTTTGGAGGGACATTTCAAATATTTTGGAGGGATTTATAAAATACTTTTAGCGACTAAAAAATTTTAGTCGCCAATAACCATTTTATATATCTCACGCCCTCACTCTTCTCTCTCATCCTCTCTTTCTCTACCCAATCCAATCCAAACCAAACCCACCTTTTCTCTCCCAAATTTTCTCTGCTAAACACCTCATTTCAAATCACATCTTTGAATCTATCTGCTTCTACGATCTTCTGTGTTCACATCTACACATACATACATCCACATTGAGAAGCTAATTTCCTATCAAAATTCTCAAGTATGAGAACCAAAGCAAGCAACCATAACAGGTTCATGCGATTCACACAGATCTATGAGTGAACCACACAGATTGTAGATCCACACCCCATCCCTGTCTAAAACATTTCACGTCGTTGCCTTCTCCTCCTTCTCCGCCGATCTTCGCAAATCCACCGCCATCGCCACCACTGCAAGATCCAGAGGCTTCATCACTGAGAAGAACTCTGCTCCATTGATGCTCCGTCTCGCGTATGCTCTCTCTCTCTCTATATATATATATGTATATGTATATGTATATAAGTATATCTGTGTATCTATAGATCTTCAATTGAAAATTGCAGATTTTGCTAAGAAATCTAATACATTAAGGCAATCAATTGGTGAAGTTTGATTTTTCTTGAAGTGGTGGAATTTATTATTTTTACACCTTCATTCTCTATAGCTTGGAACAAAAAGAAAGATTTGTTCCAACATAACAAAATCCTAAAAGTTGTAGGAAAATTATAGACTCAAACTTCAACAAAATAAGTAGTTTCTAAACCAAATATGAGGTGGGTGTTCGTGTCTGTGTATATATGTATGTACTATTAATTCTTCACAATGAGATGGTGAGTGAATTTTATTGGAATGAGCAATACTAGGTATCATGAAAATGATCATGAAAGATTTATGACTCTTGGATTACATTTAAAATAAAGCACCACACACTAATCAAGGTAATCCAATGATCATAATTCTTTCATGATCATTTTCATGAAAGCTTTTTCATGATCCTTACCTTTTCTCTATTGGAATCAATAATGTTATTTTTTCTTCCTTGTTTACGAATAAACTTATTTCAACATAACATTTTTAAAATAATTTTTAGATCTTTAAAATAATTTTGTTTTATTTATGAAATAAAATGATAAATTTATCAATGATAAATAAGATTATTTTACTGGTTTTGTTTGGCATAAGCTAAATTAATTAATAAAAAAAAGTTAATTTAGTCAATAAGATAAAATATCGCAAATAAATCATAATCATTTTACCTTTTTTTTTCACAACCATAAAATGAACTATAAAAAGAAATAAAGTCAAAATTGATTCTAAGTAGAATTTTTTAAGTCATGTTAAAATAGCCAAAAAATCAGACTAAAAAAATTTATCCCAAATGAATGTGTGCATGTGGTAATGAGGGGTTCTTTATGAGTAATAGATAGGGGTGAGCATGGTCCGGATTGGACTGGATTAGGGTAAAGCCAGGACCAATCCGTTATCTACGGTTCCTACAAAATTGAAACCAATCCAATCCGTTTAAATCATAGAACCAATCCGAACCAATCCATTTAAACACGGATTGGATCGGTTTAAGACCACAGATTCACATAATTAAATAACAAATATATATATATATATATATAAAACACTTTAATTTCATAAAAATATAAACATAACGCTATATTAGTTCCACAATAGCAACATGTTTTTCTATAATAGTGACATACTGTTCTAAAATTTAAACAACTCTAAGAAAATTGGTTTCACCATAAAAATTTAGATCATTATAAATTAAAACTAAAAATTAACAAACAAAAGTAATAAAAGAAGATATTATACGGATTTAGGTTTGAGTTTAGGTTTTATATAGAATAAGAGAAGATACTATGAGGGAGGATGTATAATAAAAATATAGACTATTTGCATACGGTCCGGATCGGTTCCAATCCAGAACCGTGGGGTTCAATCTGGAACCAATCCGTGGACTACGGATTTTTAACTCTTCAATCCGGAACCGAACCACGGATTCAAAAAACCAATCCAAACCTATCAAATTGAACTGGACTAGACCGGATTACGGATTTCACGGATTCTTTGCTCAGCCCTAATAATAGAGTATAAGTGTGAGTGAGTGAACCAAATTCTTTATTTGTAATTTTTTACAAATCAATATGATAAGTTTTATTAGTGATTGATTTATTACTGAATATGTATAATTTTATTTAAGTTATCAATAAACATACACAATTACAACTTATATGTGGATCAATGAATTAAAAATAATATTATTCAATCCGGAACCGAACCACGGATTCAAAAAATCAATCCAAACCTATCAAATTAAACTGGACTGGACCGGATTACGGATTTCACGGATTCTTTGCTCAGCCCTAGTAATAGAGTATAAGTGTGAGTGAGTGAACCAAATTCTTTATTTGTAATTTTTTACAAATCAATGTGATAAGTTTTATCAGTGATTGATTTATTACTGAATATGTATAATTTTATTTAAGTTATCAATAAACATACACAATTACAACTTATATGTGGATCAATGAATTAAAAATAATATTATTAAACTAGATAAATATTCTTGACTTTTATTTTTTTTAAGTAATAAAAAAAGAAAGTAAGAACAGCGTGTGTGGACATGAGGGAGAGTCAGTACTAGGAATGTAGAGTTTTTTCTAGTGGTGACCAGCAGACATGGTGCTAGATTCTGACTAACAACCAAAATGGAAACTAGACAACATATAAATTACTAAGAATAAAAATTTGTGGGAAACATGACTTTCTGAAGTCTATAACAACTTAACAAATCCAAAGCAAAAATAAGAATTAAGTAACCCACAACCAAACAAGGAGCCCTAAGAGAAAATCAAATAAAACACCTCATATTCTAAAAAACTATTTCATTTTGAACAACTGTATTGAATAGCCTCATTTATTTTAATACTTTTAAAAATCAAATCATTTTTGTTTACCTCTTCATTCATTTGTAGGTGACAATAATGGACAAGAGTTGGATAATTAAATGTCTTATATCTCTTCTTTATAATCAAATCTTATATCTGTTCATCATAATTAAATGTCTTATTGTATATGACATTTTGATTGGCTCTAGTTGCTAGGGATGGGATGCAAGAGAAGGACTGTTGGTTTGTAGTTGTTGTCCACGATGCATGGTTACTCGCCGTGGCCTTCTATTTTGGTGCTAGATTTGGTTTTGATAAAGTGCATAGTGTTCTTTCTTCCCTCTATTATCCTGTGGTGTAGAATATTGAAATGTGCTGTGATCCAACATATCATTATATGAAAAAGTAAGCCTAAATGAAAAGGCATGTGAGTATGTGAAAATTATTAATAAAATTTAGATTAATTTTTATAAAACATTTGAAGTACTTTTAACTCGCTATATGATATCCTTTTCATAGCCACATGTAATGGAAAACTAGGTGCAATTTGGTTCACTTGTTCATCTAAAAGAAAAAAAATTAGATATGCTCTGGCCATGAGTGTCTTAGTGCCCCGTAATGAATTAAGTTGCTCATCCCTCTATGCTCCTCAGCCTTGATGGTTCAAGCATATCGGAGATATAGAGATTCACATGTTGACATATAGCTCTATTTTGTTTGGTTTAGTGTAAAACATTAAGTTTGTAATTTCCTGTAGTACATTACGATACCAATTAGGGCTTTGGGCAAAGCTAGAGACTTCTACGTTTGAATCATTACAGACTGTGCCCAAGGGTTAGCTATGGCGACACGATGGGCATTCAATCGGAATCGATCCTTTTCTCTATACCTTTTTTCCTTTTTCCCTTTTCTCAATTAATTTTTTTTTTTTTAAAAATCTCAGAATTTTAACATTTCAAATTCTCCTTTACTTTTTTAAAAATCTCAGAAGTGGGATTTTGTTTTGAAGGAAAATATTTATTTATTTTTTTTGTGTCTTCAATTAATTTTGTTGCTGTTATTTATTTATTTATTTATTTATTTTTATATCCATGCTAATCTGTTAAATCAATTAGCTACTTCACTAATATTTTCCCTCATTTAGTCTTGCTATATCAGTTATAATAAATATTGTGCAATTAACTCACAAATTGTTTAGTCATTTTTTATTACATACTTCACAGGTTTTTATTACAGATTGATGATGTTGGAGTGGATACCGTAATGTTTTTGGGCCAAATTGATGATGTTTGCATGGGCGCAATTTACATTATAGTTTTGTTTATGGAAAACATATACACCTGATATATTTTGTCATTGAGATTTTTTTTTAATTTGGATTTTAATTGTTGGTTTGGATAATATATGTATTTTTTGGATTATACTATGTTTATGGATTCTTATTTTCTTTGATATGTACGCTTAATAGTTAAGTTTTGTATATGGTTGAAAATTGAATGCTACATTTTGTGGAAAAATATTTTTATTGAATGGTTGAGAATTGAATGAATGAATGGATGAATAATTTTGTATATTCACATGTTACAGGTGGCACAAAAAATATTACAGAACAAATTATAAAAACTAAATGAGACCTTTTGGCGAATAAATAAATATCACAAGTTGGCTTTTAACGACTAAAATTTTAGTCGTCAATTGTCAAAAGTGAAACTTTTGACTACTAAACTTTTAGTCGCCAATTGTAAAATAAAACTTTTGGCTACTAAATTTTTAGTCCTCAATTCTCAAAAAGTGAAACTTTTGACTACCAAATAGTTAGTCGTCAAATATACATGCTCAATTGGCTACCAAAAAATTTAGTCGCTAAAAGTAAAAAATATACATATTTAATTATTTTTAAAAAATATATGGCGACTAAAGTTTTAGTCGCCGATAGGTCACTTTTGGCTACCAAAAAATTTTAGTCACCGATTATCTTTCCCGCCGAACTATTGGCGACTAAATATATTAGTCGCCAAAAGTAATTGGCGACTAAAATAAGGCTTTTGACAACTAAAATTTTAGTCGCTAAAAGTGAAATTTCTTGTAGTGTAAGATTTTTTTTTATAACAATTAAAAATATATAAGACTAATTGGTGCAATTATTTTGTTTTAAAATTAAATAGATTTTAAACTTTGTGTATGAGATTTATTAGTAAGTTTTCCAAATAAAATCTCCCATGAAAGAACATATAGGACCAATACGCAAGCCATTGGGTTGCTCATATGGATCAAATTTTGGGTAGGACTTGGATAGCCCTACACTTCAACCCAAGCCTAGCTCATGTATTTTTGGCCTGGGTCGTCCCATTCTTGGGCTAGGGCCTTGGGGTTTTGATAATTAAGGCTCTGCTAGCAGGGATGGCTCTAATACACAATTCATAGAGAATTTTTAAAAATATATATATATCCCTACCCATTAAAGACTCGTGGACCCGTTTGGGAGAAGATTTTAGGCTAAAATAGTTACATCTAAATTATAATTATTTTATTTTTTATTTCACAACTATCAAATTAATTTTTTTTAAAAAAAATCAATGAACCTTCGAAACACAATTTTTTTAGTCAAATTAAAATAATTAAAAAGTCAAAAAATTAATTAAAATAACCATTTTTTTAAACGAGTTCTTAGTGTATTAGGAAATTCTTATTAAACACGCCTTTGGCTTAGTTGTGTAGTATGTATGAAGCTGCAATTACAAATTATGAACGTTGATACCTTTGTGTTTTCTTATTAACAATTAATCCCTACTGATATATACTGTGAAAAATAAAACAAAATAAATAAATAAAACTCATATAATTAAGCTGCACCATGACTCAAATGAACAATAGTGATCACATTCTTGGGGCACATTTTCCGCTCTCTCTCTCTCTAAAAAAAACCTCTCTATTTTCTCTTTTTAAACCTCCTTCCCCGGCCTTCTTCTTGGGCTGGCCGGCCGCCGCCTTTGGCTATGGCGGTCGGCTGGCTTTGCTTATTTCATCGTTAGTCTTGCTAGTTTTCTTTCTTTCAATAAACTTGAGTCATCCATTCTTCCCACCTTGGTGTGTTGCTGCGGGGGAGTTGCTGCGGAGTTCAGGTTTCTTCGGGGCTGATCGGGTTTTCCATTAGTTGTCCTCATGTGGTTCAACCTTTAGCCGTTTCTTCAGGGGCAGCCAGGGTCTTCATTCGAGCGCTTTCGGTGAGTAGGAGCTTGAGGGGTGCGCTTCTTGGGCGGGAACAAAGGGTGTTGTAGGTGTTCTGATTCTGTGAGTCACTGCGCTCCTTTTCTAGTGAGAGTTGGAGGATGAAGCGTGGGTGTGTTCTGTGGAGTTTGGCGGTGAGGCATAAGCTTGGTCTTTGGGTGTAAGCGAGAAGAAGACGGGGAGTTGCGAGGTTTTGAGTGGGTGGTGGGTGTCGACAGAGGGTGGTGAGTATCTTGATAGTGGATGTTGTAGCGAGGGCTTTTTTATGTCGGCGGGGTCTTCTGCAGGTGGTGTTTGTTCGGCGGTGGCTATGTGTTTCTTCGATGGGTGTTGTAGGGTGTTTGTTGTGGTGAGTAAGGATGTTCGATGGATGTTGTAGCAGTGGCTTTGGGTATGCCCATGATAGCTATGGCTGACCTAGGAGTAAAGCGACTTGGTGGTGTGGGTAGCATTTGAGTAGGTGGTATGCTTGCGATGGCGAATCTGTTCTTCTTGGCGATGGCGTCTTTGGGTTAGGCTTGGCGTGATGGGAGACGAGTTGTATCTGGTGGCGTGATGGGAGCTTAGGTGTTATGATTGAGGTTTCTAATTAGTTGGTGGGCCATGACAGAGGCTTTTAGTTTTAGTTTATTTTATCTAGTTTGGTTTCGGTGGTTGGTGGGTTGTATGTGTGGTGACTCATGTATTTTAGTTTCTTTTTTAGTTAAGTTCTTCTTAACTCTTTTTTTTTTTTTTTTTTTTTTTTTTTTTTAAAATCGAGAGGCTTAGGGGTTGGTTGTATGATTGCGAGTAGCAGTAGTAGGGGTATTTTTATACTTCCGAATCTCTCTCGATGCATTTCATCTTCCTGTACTTTTAATTTCTTGCTATTTAATGAAATTGTTCTTTGCCGATCAAAAAAAAAAATAGTGATCACATTCTTTGTACTGTGTTCAACCATATATTCAAAATAAGCTATATTCAACCCTTTCTTTTTCTTTTCTTTTTTTTGACAAATAAGTTATATATATATGGTAAATTATATTGGTAGTATCTGTATTTTGTTCATTATGTCATTTTGATCCTTATTATTTTAATTAACTCGATTTTGACCTTTAATTTTAAATTTTGTATCAATTTGGTCTAATTGATCAGGATTTTTGAAAGAAAATGATAACTAGTTTGTTGAGATTAACGTACTAAGTTGAGCAAATTTATAATTTTGCTTATAAAAGCGTAACACACGCCACTTATATGTGCATTTTCTATCAAAAAACATTAACAATTGTAATCAATTAGATCAAATTGAGACAAAATTATAAATTCATGATTAAATTGATCCAATTAAAATTACAAAAAACAAAATGACAAAATAATCAATACACGCCAACGTGACATGTATGACTTTCACACCAAAAAAAGAAGAAGAAAAGAAATCAATAAATAAATAAATAAAATTGTGTTTGAATCTCAAAAGAGATATAGATTGATGGTTAAATATTTTATTTTTCATTCTCTTCTAAAGTTGGATAATTATTTAGTAGTTTTATAGTGTCATGTGATATTATTTACATAATGTTTAAACCTAATTAGTTAACAAAATAATTTAAGAATTGAATATGTTTAACTCATTTCACTAGTTTTGAAATAATATGTACGTTATTACTCATCTTTTTAAACTACTTCAAAGATTTTGACTTATCATGTGGGGAGGAAAAACATTAATTGGCAACCCCAAACATTCTTGCTACCAAAAAAAAACAACAACAACAAAAAATAAAAGTGCCCATTTCGTTTTTGATATATGAACTATTGAAGAGTGCTTTGACCTCTTTCTATCAATATAACAATTCTTGATGCATTTGTGTAAGGGGAATTTGACAATAATGTAAGCAAATAAATAAATAAATTGCTTGGAGAAGGGGAAGTGAATGAGTTTGACAGGCTTGTCGTGGGGTGCAAGTGCCTTGGTGAGCAGGTAGAGGTCAACATCATTTCTATTATTATGTTATATGGTTCAGAATTTTTATAAGTGATAGGTTTTTTCATCTCTTGGTCTCTTATCTTGCACAGCCAAGACGATCCTTTTTTTCTTTCTTCTTCCAATTCTTAGTAAGTAACCATTGATTCATTCATTCTCTCTCTATATTAGTCGGATCATAAATTTTCCGTTTTTTATTTTATTATTAGATTAGATATGGTAATGAGATACAAATTTAACGTGTGATTCAGATTCATTTAAGGCGAATTTTAAAAATAAAAATTAATTATTTCTTTTCTATTATGATGTTGCATTGTGTTATTTTCTTATTATGAACTATTTATTGTTGTAATTGTTAGACTTTGAGTTTTTTCTTTCTGCTTATTATTATTATTATTATTATTATTATTATTATTATTATTTATGTCTTATATTAGTAGTTAGATTATCAGACCATAATTATTCAGTTTGATATAATTCTTATTTTGCGTGGCTATCACTACACTGAAAATGAATTTAGATTACATATTAAATTTTACACCTATATTTTTTAAATTTTGTGCATGTAGCTCATTAATGTTTATTGTATAATATCTTTCAATTTCATTGACCAATCTGAATAATCAAATATTGATGGAATATTTACAGTAAACACCCAAATATTGAACTTCTTATCTGAAAAATCTAGAAACCACCTAGATGTTGATTTGTGATTATGTATCAATTTTAAGCAGAATATAACAATTCCAATCAAACAATCAAGAGAAAGAGACACAAAGATTTTACGTGGAAAAACCACAATTGGACACCTTCCAATTGTGATTAAAAAAACCACGGGCAACAGCCACAAGAACAATCCACTAAGAAGATATAAAGAAATTACACAGGTATCACTCTCAATTATCTAGCGAATTCACAACGCCTAATTGAACCAACCTCTATGTGCCTCTTCCAACCCCATCTTGACGAATTGTCTTTCGATGAGCCACTCCGGATTCCCTCCAAAGCTTCAGGCTCGAATTCTTCAGAATTCACAACTGAAGAACAACTCTCTCTTTTGTGTATAACAAACAAACCTTTGATGTACTCTCTTTAAACCATGAGTTAAATACTCAATAAAACATCAAAGAAAATAAAATATCCCCAGATATAAACCTTTAAGAACCAAAAAGAAGATCTGGAGGACTTCAATCAATTACTTAGTTTTGGGAGAAAACCAAGTATTTATAGAGAACCAAAAGTAATCTAAGATTGGGAAGAAATCAAACTCCTTGAGAAATCCGGATTCTGAGGCTCGCTCGAGCGAAGCTTTCCTGGCTCGAGCGAGGAGAGTAATTTTCATGATTTCTACTAGTGCCTTGGCTCGAGCGACGGATCCTTGGCTCGAGTGAGGAATACACTTCTTCAGGTTTTTGTATGGACACAATCCTTGGCTCGAGCGAGCATTCCTTGGCTCGAGCGAGAAAGTCTTAGCTCGAGCGAGCACTCCTTGGCTCGAGCGAGCAACGACTGACATGCAATTTTGAATGCAATTTTGAATTTTTGATGGTGACGGTCAGCTCGACCCCCGTAATAATCAGCGAAGTGGTAATCTTGAAAGCATTAACATCACAAACTTCTCCGCAAAGCTCGATTCGGGTTGGATTCGCATCTAATAAACTCATAGCCTCACTGAAATAAAAATGCGAATAAAATTACAACTCAAAAAAGTTTTGTCAAACGGGATTGCCAAGAATAAAAACCTAACATTATCCTTTTATCTTATGAAAAAGCTCAATGATCAAGAACAACAACAAAGTAGATTCTCTAACACTTTTTCTCAGCATTGGATGCAGATGAATATGGAGGTGTTGGAAGCTGATTTCATGCAAATAGCATTGAATGAAGAAATTGAAGCCCAGAACAATTGTTTGGATGATGAGAAAGAATTTGGGCCTATATCAAGTTCAAGAGATGATCATCATTTAATACAAGTAAACTTCACAAAGGATATTCATGATACCAAGAAGCTAATTCAAAAGAAAAGTGAAGCTCGTTCTCAAATTGTTAAAAAATTAAATGAAAGGACGGTACGCCTACCTTGTACAGCTTTTATCATTTTTACTTTTATCTACAAATTTAGAGGCTGAGAGTTGGTCGTTGGATGAGATGCTTTATTATCGAGCAACTAGTATGATGTCTAAGTTTGAATCTCATCATTGCGGCATACAGTTTCTTCTTATCTTTTTTCTCTTCTATTGATCATATAATTTCTCATTTCATACTAGTCCATATATAATGAAATTATATAGTTATGATTATGGAATTAATATGTTGTGGGATAATATGAATTTGATCATCCTAAGTGGACAACCACTTTTGAAAACTCATTATAGGCTCTACAAGGTAATCTTTATCGTTATCTTTCATCCTTATCTTATTTGAGAATGAGATTTTCCAAGCTGTATGTAGGTGTGATGGATGTAAGGCTCTTGGCTCGTATGGTTTTAACTTCAAATTATCAAAAGAAATTGGAATTTGATTAAAGATGACGACCCAAAACATAATTAATTAGTTGTCAAAATGATTTTCTAACCTTTATCTTTTTTGAATTACCAAACAGTTCGATCTGATCGCTGTAAATACAGAATTACATCATCTATCATCATATAGGGACTATTTATTATGGAGGAGGAATGAAATGGAGACTTTGCAGCAATGTTTGAAGGAATTTCGGCCTTCAAAGAACCCTAACCCTAGCCGAGGGAGAGACTCTCAGAAAGTCATAATTGGTAAAAGATCACCAGTAGGATACCATGCTATTTCAAGGTTCAAACACCTAGCACTACCATATTCAAATAGTTTTTGGACATGGAAGAACGAATTCAAGAATTTGCAAAATTGTCTCGAAGAGCTTCATCACTCAAAGAACCCCATCCGAGTAGGGAGAGCTATTGGAACATACTCTCAACAGGAACAACTCAATTGCTTTGTAAGTTATTTAAGGCTAAGTATTCCATTATTTTGAAAAGGGATAAATTATAAATACACTCTTAAAGTTTACTTAAAATATAAATTATTCCCTTGTAATTCTACAAATTATATTTAACCCTTTCAAGTTTCTAGTCACATAATAAATGACTTATCTTATTAATAAATTATGAAGTCAATTAAAAATAAATGACCCCTTTTTTTAATGATATTAAAAATATATTTGACTTAATAATTTAGGTAACATTATTGCTGTGTAGAAGAGTAGTTAAAAATTTTATTTTTTCTGTTAATTCTGTTAAATAATTTTTTTTTCTTTGATAAGGATGTATTTATAATTTCTAAAATTATAGGAGTCAATCCATATTTTAAACAAATTTCAAGAGATATATTTGTAATTTATCCTTCTAAAAATGTTGAGTTGAGGGTTTTATATATATATATAATTAAGTTAAATAGTTAAGCTAAAGTTGTTAAGCCATTAATAGAGGAGGAGTTTCTTTGTAATTAAGCTAATTTTAATGTTTAAACTAATACATTATTTTTCAAATGTAAAATAAGAAGTGGACGTGGGCCCGATAACTAGCTACGGCCACTCAAGCTTGCTTATAATTTATAGCGTTTGGGGTTATGGTTTAGGTGCCTAAGGTTGGGTTGGACATTTGTTTAGGCTCAATTATAAGGCGGACCGGACTTGAGAAAAGTGTTTCAAACATAGCAAATCTCACCCATAATCTATATTATACAATATATTTTTATAAATATGTATATTTGTATAAATGTATGTATGTTTTATATTGTTTAATTTTAGTTTTTAGAACTATAAATTATGTATTACTAGTTAGGTAAAGAATTAATTATAAAATTTAAACTATTACGTTGGAACAACTTAAACGGCTGGCTTTTAACCTAATTATCAAAAGAACAACACTTAAATGATTAAATTAATTATAATTTTATTTTAAAATATGAAAAAAATATTTATATTAAATAATGTCTGGGCCATGAAAATAACATTAAAATATGAAAATAATATTTATATTCAATAAAAAAAGATTAAGAAGATTATTGGCAATTTTAAGTAAAGTTGTTTTGAATTTAAAAAGGAATAATTACAAAGACAACAAATAATGTGGAGTTATGAATTGCAGATAAAGAGTTTGAACCATCGGATGCAACACGGCAGTAACAGTCTTGCGGAGGAGAAGAAGCTTCTTAGAGAGATAAAGCAGAATGAAGCAAAAATGGATAATATTAAACTCAATAATAATAATACTAATATTGTTAATCATGCTTGGGAAGCTCCACAAATTCGATACTATTTGGGCACTCGAAAAGATATTCGGGATCACATTCAAGTAAGATATTTTTGTGATGGGATGTTTTATTTATATATATAAAAAATAGATTGTTTTGTGAAATTGTGCTTTTCAAAACATGGTTTGAAATCATATTTTGAAAACACTATTTCAAAAGGCTTTACAAAATAACTTAAGATCAGAAAATAAGTTTGAAACTATTTGAATACGAAAATTTTATTTTAAAATGGCATGAGTTTTATAAAAAGAGAAAGTCGGAAACCAAACTTGTCCATCCAGAATTTATTGGGTGAGTGAATGTGTGGTGAAAATTAATTTGTAAGGGTGAATTTGTAATATTACTCTTGTGAAAAACTCCTCACGTGTACTCTTTTTTCTTTTTTCTTTTTTCTTTTTGGCTCTTATTATAGCTTATACGCAATGAATTGAAAAGACTATGGAAGGAAGATCAGAAACATACCGCAAACATTCCACATCATAAGCGAGAATTAAAGGTTATAAAAAGTGATATTAGTTCTCTGGAGAAGAAACTGGTAGATCTAAATTGAGAGAAATATGAAGCATATGAATGCCTTCTTCAACTCAAAAAGAAAGGTGATAATATGATATTGTAATTAATATGAAGCATGTGTAAGCAATTGTAACTGTATCCTCAATGATCAACACGAAATCATCTAGTTCATCATTCGTCAAAATCATTACATGTCAAACATGGAAAAGGCACTTGAAACTTGAAAGACCGAAAAGCTGGAGATTGAACAACTTATAATGTTGTCACACACAAATTCAAACATGGCTTAAAACAAGTACCAAACAAGTGCAAACTCTACATTTTTTGGCTTCTATAAGCAAGTGAATAGCGAATTATGTAGTACAAGTAATAATAGGTCAAGTATAGTGCATCTGTGTAAACAAGGGTCATAAGAATCAAGCAAGCCACATCACCCCAAAATATGAATTTATGAATGCATCCTTGATAATAAAAGTTTGAAAACATGTCGTGACTGAGAAGTCAGTGGCATAGAACAAGGATGTGGTTGCACTAAGAAATTTCAAAGGCAACAAAGTGTGAAAATCCATGCTATTGAACCGTGACCTATGAAGCACGGATACTCCGAAATGGCCCCTGTACGCGTGTTAGATACGTATCGGATATGGATATGCGCCCGATAAGGCGGGATACGTATCAGATACGGCAAAGAAGTATCCTTTTTTTTTTTATTTTTTGAATTTTGGATACGTTTGGGATACGCAAGGATACTTCAGAGATACGGTCGGGATACTTTCGGGATACAATGGGGAAAAAAATAATTTTAAAAACTTATAATGGGGGTCAAACTATAAAATAACAAAAGTAAGGTAAAATAAAACAAAAAAATCAATAAACTAAACCCTACCTATGTCGCAAACAGTAGCAGCAAAGGAGGAGAGAAGAATGAGGAGTCTCTATCAACGAACCAGCAAGGAATCGCTGATCAGGTTCGCGAACAGCAGTGTAACGCCCTCAAAATAATAACATTAAACCCATCAATTTAGACATGCATTGATATAAGAGACAAACATCATTCTATTCCACAGAGTAATCCTTTACAAGAAGCATTACATGTTAACAACATAATCAAATGCCCTATGGCTTACAGCTTTCTAAGCTAACACTTGGTTACAAAGAGGAGAGTACTAACAAAAATACACATTAAGCCATTGGCTTGAAATTACATGTAATACAACAAAAAAATAACCAAAACCACAAACGTCTGCCTGCCTCTAGCCTTCCAAGCGATGTCCTTGGAGGTGGCATGCTTCATGTACCTGAAAATGGTGTCCCATATAGCGTGAGCCACAGCCCAGTAGAAATACACTAAACCAGCTATAAACAATGATTAAAATATTAGCAGTTAACAGATGGTCAACACTTATACATTCATTTACATCTTATTACAATTCCATGACAATCAAGTCTATGTTACAATTCACTTTCCATTTCTTATTCAACATTGAGTTTGAAAACAAGGCTCAGTACTCTGGCCAAAACCTTTGATGAAATTATAGTTCATCACTAGAACACTTTCGAAATCCAAGGTGGATACACATTTTGGTGTTGTATCAATAACACATAAACCACTTCCATACTTCATAAATGATATACATTTTAGTGTTATATCAAATTAAACAAACATCTCAATAGATAAGCATATGAGCTATATCACTATTACCACAAATAAGCATATGAGCTATATCAACACTCCAATAGATAAGCATATGAGCTATATCATCACTCCAATGGGAGAGCATATGAGCTGCATCCCTGGGTCCATCTCCCATCTTCCCTTAACCATTAACCAGTTTAGAGGTACATCTCCCATTTTCCCCTAAACCGTGGAGTACATCCCCCATCTCCTCCCATACACAAGCAATGCATATAAACACAGAATCATATACGCAATCAATCAATACATAAAGTTAATGTATTATATCAACCGTCTACACATAAAGCACATAAACACATTGGTCATATGCATAATCTATCAATACATGAAGTTAATGTATTCTATCAACCGTCATACTCTATGACACATCCAATTGATTAGTTTTAGTTTGCCTAATCATCATGCATTGTCTACAGCAATCAATACTACCCTCCACGGGTAGTCCAAAGCAATTATTTCTAAACAGGAAATCAATGCACAAATGGATAATATATCAACATTTCAACTAGGTGAGCAATAAATGATTCAACTACACCCTTTAGTCCCATACATTCTCAATTCGATTCCTCATTTTCTTTAATTAATTATATACATTAATTAATTAAACCAATTAGGGCAACTTACCATAATTCACAAAACAACCCTAAGGTTCCATTTCCATCAATGTTCCAACATTAATTTCGTTTCTCTATGCCTAACTTGCATATAGGTTTATATAATTAAAATCCTAACTTTTGTAAAATTACAGAAAGGCCCAAACTTTCTCAAAAATTACCCAACAACCCCCAACATATCAAAATGTTAAAATTCAAAGACAAAGCTCATAAGATGGAGTAGGTTATCCCTACCCCAAAAGGTGACACTCAATGAAGAAGATGAAGAAAACAAAAATGCTCCAAATCACAAGTTTCTCGGATCAAAAGGTAGCTCTCGACGATCAACAACTTTTTTGTAAAGGCCAAAGGTGAGGAAATCACTCCTACTAGATCAATACCTAGAGAGAAGGTAGAGCTCTAGAGTGAGAAGCTCAACAATGGTGTTTTTGGAAAAGTAAGAGAGAGAAGAGAAGTGAAAAAGTGATTTCAAAAAGTCAAAACAGACTTTAACCCGATCGCCGCTCGGCGGCGGACCCACGCTCGAGCGTCACTCACAGATCCCCGCTCGAGCGTCCAATCCCCTGCTCGAGCGGCGGATGCACACTCTCAGAACTTTTGCAGACAGGACCCCCGCTCGAGCGCCCAACTCCCCGCTCGAGCGTCACATACAAACTCCCGCTCGAGCGTCCAAACCCCAGCTCGAGCGGACAACACTGCAGAGGAAAAACTGGAAGGGTGATTTCCCCGCTCGAGCGCCAAAACCCCCGCTCGAGCGGAGAGGCCAAATTCTAGGCAACTTTTCTAGGTTTCTCAACACAACCAACCTATTCCCAACTTGCCCAAAACAAACCAAAACTCAAAAACACAGAGTAGAAAATAGAGATAAGAGTATGACAACAACACATCCACGAAACCGAGTTCGGATACGATAAATAAAGAAAATGGAAACCCGGATCGCTATAAGCAGCCTGTCGATCAGGTTCGTCCCCCTCTCTCTCCCTTTTGCTCCCTCTCTCTCTCTTCCTCTCCCTCGATCTCTCTGGTCTGGATGGACAGATCTCGCTCGATCTCACATATACACACGCACACACACACACACTCTCTCTCTCTCTCTCTCTCTCTCTCTCTCTCTCTCTCTTCCTCCCCCTCGGTCGATCTCTCCTCTCGCGCTATCGTTTCTCACTCCCCCTTTCGATCTCTCTAGACACAATTTTTTTTTTGTTTTTTTATAAGTATACTCTTTAACTTGTTTTGGCCCCATTTGATATCATATATATATATTAGCTTTTATATTTATAATTTTTTTGATTATTAGTTTAAAAGAATTAAAATAAGTTGTAAATGTGTTTGGTTATGAAAAAAGTTGAACCTATTTGGCTAAATAAATTGTCACATTTTTTTTTTGGGTGCAAAAAATATCAAAAATATCCTAAAAAGTTATAATTAAATAAATTATGGTTGTTACAATTGCAACTAAACATCATAAATTAATTTCTTATAAGCAAATAAATAAATGAACTTTGTAAATTCCCCCCCCCCCCTCCCTCCCCCTAATTTGAATTGCATTATGATTGTTATGGGTGATGCTATATTGTTGAAATTGCTGAAATTTTATTGAATTGATGATTTATTTATTTATTTTTGATGTTCATGCCAAAAGATAACTACATTAATGTTTTGTTTTATTTGTTTACCAAATTTATAAATTTTAGGAAATGAGTTTAGGTACGAGAAGTTTAGGTTCAACAAATGGTACACCAATGGAAGAAGATGATCATGCTCCTCTTTGGTGTTATGTTACACAACTAGAAAAAATGTGAGAAGGAGGTGGTAATACCAAGTTCAAATGCAATTACTGTCAAAATGAGTACAAGGGGTCATACTTTAGGGTTAAGGCACATTTGTTAAAACTTTCTGGCAATGAGATTAGAGTGTGCCCTAAAGTGACTCCGCAACACCTTGCTTAAAGGCAAAGGAAAATTGAAGAAGCCGAGAAGAGATTAAAGATGGCTATGCCTAAAAAAGTTCCTTTACCACCTTCCACTTGCCAATCTACTTCAACAGTTCGAGTCTTTTGAATCTTGGAGGATTTAGGACGGAGGGGTATGAGCCAAGAAAAAGAAAGGCTACTGGAACTTCTGATCTAGAAAATGCATTCAACCCAGTTATTCGGGAACAATTGCATTATGAGATTGCTCACATGTTTTATTCAGCGGGGTTACCTTTTCATTTATCAAGGAACCCATATTATGTTAGTGCTTTTCAATTTGCTGCCAACAATCCAATTCGTGGTTATGTACCACATGGTTATAACTTGTTGAGGACTGCATTGCTTCAAAAGGAAAAGGTTGATGCAGAGAGGTAAAGGAAGGAAATGGGATTGAGTATTATTTCAGATGAATGGACTGATTCTCAAAGAAGGCCCCTTATTAATTTTATAGAAGCATTAGAAACTGGGGCAGTGTTCTTGAAAGCTGTTAATTGTGAAGGTGAGCACAAAGACAAGTTTTTTATTTCCAACTTAATTAGTCAAGCAATTGAAGAAGTTAGACATCAGAATGTCATTCAAGTCATTACAGATAATGCTCTCATGTATAGTGCAGCTGGTTTACTCATTGAAAGTAAGTACCTGAATATCTTTTAGACACTATGTGTAGTTCACACACTGAATCTTGTTCTTAAGAATATTTGTGCTCCAAAGGAAACATGGGGTACTGCTTTTGCTTATAATGAATGTCACTGGATCACACTTTGTGTTGATGATGTGATGTTTATCAAAATCTTCATCATGAACCATTCCATATGGCTAGCTATTCTCAATGAATTTGTACCCTTGAAGTTACTTGCTGTTGCGGACACATGTTTTGCATCTGACATCGTCATGCTTAAAAGGTTTAAACTTATAAAGCGTGGCCTCCAATTAATGGTTATAAGTGACCAGTGGGTTTCTTACAAAGAAGACAATGTTGGGAAAGTAGCATCTGTGAAGGAAGAATTATTGAATGATGTGTGGTGGGATAAGATTGATTACATTTTGTCTTTTACATTGCCTATCTATGAGATGCTTAGGTTTTGTGATACTGACAAACCATGCCTTCAGTTAGTCTATGAAATGTTGGACACAATGATTGAAAAAGTGAAGGCAAGCATCTTTAGGCATGAATGGAAGCTAGATCATGAGGAATCAATCTTTTATTCCGTTGTGTACAATATACTAGTTGAGAGGTGGGCCAAAAGTAACACTTCTCTTCGTTGCCTTGCACGTTCTTTGAATCCTTGGTAATAACTTAATTCATACTCTTACTAATTAGATTTCTTTGTTGACATTTGTCTTTTAATATAAGGAACATAATTTAATTTTGAAACTTTCTAATGTTGTAATCTAGGTATTATAGTTCAACGTTGCACAATGAAAATCCCAATCATGTCCCTTCTCATAGGGATGAAGAAATTTCAAGTACGAGAAACAAGTGCTTCAAGAAATACTTTCCAAATTTAGAGGGAAAAGGGTTGTAAATGTGGAATATGCCAAGTTTTCAGGAGGTTTGGATATGTTTAGAGATTTTGACTCAAAGACTGATAGAGGAGTATTGGATCCACGTATTTGGTAGTTTATACATGGGTCTCCTGCTCCTATGCTTCAATCTTTAGCATTAAAATTGTTTGGCCAACCATGTTCCTTATCATACTGTGAAAGGAATTGGAGCACCCACTTCTTTATTCACTCCATGAAAAGAAACAAAATGACACCACAACGTGCTGAAGATTTGGTTTTTGTGCACAACAATCTTCGTATCCTATCAAGGAGAAATCGACAGAACATTGAAGGAGAAACCAAGTTATGAGATATTAGTGGAGATGCTTTTGATTCATTGGAGGGTGCAGACTTATTTGAAATTGCAAGTCTTTCTCTTGATGAGCCAGATATGGAAGCTGTGATATTCATTGATGAAGGGGAACAAGTTGAAGCTATTGACCTTGAAGACTCTGAGCTTTATAGGAATCTTTCTTTTTTTATCAAGTTGTCGTTTACTTTAAGTTTTATTTTTATGTATGCTACATTACTAAAAATTGTTGAAGTTTTATTTTTATGTATGCTACATTACTAAAAATTGTAAAAATAATATTTTTTATGAACGTATCACCGCCGTACTCGTATCCTAGTTTTTTAAATTTTTTCGTACCGCTGAATCCATATCGTATCATACCCGTATTGCGCATCCATATCCGTATCCGTGCTTCCTAGACTGTGACAATTGTATTAAAAGTTGAGATCCCAAACCCAATAAAGAAGCAACCAGACTTCCTCCAACGTAAGACATGAACAACTGCAAATCTCGTTGTCCATTTATTGCTTTTGTGAAAAAAATTGGTAGGCCATATTATTGATCGAAACCACCAGGGATAATAAAAAGTGCAGCATAATTGACGGTGCCAATTATAATGAAACAAGCATCAAGCTACTATTAATATCTTTGATTGCTTTCTCAGCTTCCTTCATCCATGTGCTCTTCCTCGAGTACCTTTTTCGTTGTCTTACCATCAATGTTTCGATGATATATCAAATGTGGATGAGAGTCATTCAGTATACATTGAAAATTCAAAGAAATCAAGCAAGAAGACAATATTAAAAAGTAATCGAAGAGTTTCTAACCTTAATGGTTTATATTGTAACCTGTGCCAAGGTTAATTATAGCAAAACATTCTCAACCATTAACGAATATTATTTTGATCTCTTATCTATGAAATGATATATTTTTATCTCCTCAATTATAACAAATCATACAAATGTCTCCCCTTTTGGAGGGCATAAAAGTGAGATGCACTTTTAAATTTGGGAGGATCAAAAGATGAGAGGTAAAGTGATATTCACTAATAATTGAGAGTCACAGTGTAATTAACCCTTTATACACCACCACTACTATTATTGTTATTATTATTATCCAATGCATATTTACCACTAAATTAGGATCTTGTGTCCTAAATCTCTTTGCAATAATCTTCTTGTGCTGATTTAACGGTTTATGTTTAAAATTTATGTAAATTGCATCATTTTAGGGTGTGGTTTAAAAAAATGTGATATTTTACTTTAGTTTTAAACTCAAGCTGTTATAATGTATTTTGTATCATCCTCTGCTCACTGCACTTCCTCTGCTCACTGCATTTAGTCCTCTGCTCACTGCACTCAGCTTTCATCACCATCTGCTCATAGCTCTCATGGACAGCTGTCTTTGTCTGTTAGAACTGCACCATCACAAATCTGTAAACCTAGTGGAATTAGTTGTGGTGGTTAGCTAGTTTGTTATGAGTTAGTTAGTTTGTTTAGAGTTAGTTTCAGATTAGATATTTTGTATGATTTAGAACAATATATAAACCAATGTAACCGATAGATTTGAAATAATAAAAACATAGTGAGTTCAAAGAATCTCAATATGGTATCAGAGCATTAAGCTCTCGTGAGCAAGATCCACAGGTCTTCAATGGCTGATTCTTCTCTCCCACCAAATCTCAGTTTACTGATTTCAAATTTCAACTCTCTCATTACAGTGAAGCTCGAATCCAACAATTTCCTCATATGGAAATCGCAGATGACAAATGTGCTTAAAGCATCTGGATTTCTTGATCATGTTAATGGATCTCATCCATGTCCATCTCCAGAACTCATTGATGAATCTGGAAAAACTGTTTCAAATCCAAGTTATGTGCAATGGCAATTGATTGATGCACATTTGCTCACTTGTCTGACTGCAACTCTATCTTCATCCATTTATTCCTCTGTTCTTCATCTGACTCAAAGTGATCAGGTATGGCAATTCTTAGAGAAGCAGTTTACTTCAGTTTCACGCTCTCATATGCATCAACTAAAAACCAAACTTCAAACTCTTCGTAAGAAATCATCTTCAATGGAGATATATCTATCTCAAATCAAAGATCTTGCAGCACAGCTTGCTCTAGCTTCTGCAAAAGTTGATGATGAAGATCTGGTTTTCCTAACTTTGAATGGTCTACCAGAGGAATATGATGCTTTCAAAACTTCTATTCGTACTCGGTCTGAGCCTGTCAAAATGGAACATTTGTGTTCATTGTTATGTTCCGAATCCATTCATATTGAACAGAAACTTAAACAGTCTACTGGCACTGATCTTAATGTTGCCTACTCTGCCTCAGGAGGATCATCTTCATCAGGTTATGATTCTTCAAATTTTGTTAATAGAGGTTTTCACTCTGCAAGAGGCAGAGGTTCTTATCGTGAGGTTTTTCTCCCGCTTGAGCGTTAAACCCTACGCTCGAGCGGACTGGTTTTGTATTTATTCCCTCCCTGCGACTCTTTGTCTCATTTTTTTTTTACTTCTCAACTCCTCCAACTCCTCATCTTCTAGGGTTTTTCGGCGATTCATTGCCTCTCCTACACATTGGGTTGGTTTCCTCTTCTCTTCTCCTCAGGTATACCTCCACTCTTCTTCTCCTCTGTTCTTGAGTCATTTTTATTTCGTGTTTTAGTCGGTTTGACTAGGTTTGCTTGTGTTGATTTTTCCATTGAGTCGTTGAGTGTTTTCATTTGTAATGCTCCTATTTTAGTTTTTTTTTTGTTTATTTTGTTTGCTAGTTTTTTTTTTTTTTTTTTTCCTTTAGTCTGTCCTTCTTGACTTAGGGTTTTTTATTTTGGGTTTCTTTTTGGGGGTTTTATATATTTTTTTGTATGCTGTGGTCTGATTACATTGGGGATTTTGTTTCCTCATCCATGTGGCTCCATGATTGTTTACATTCCGGATTTTGTTCAGATTTTTGCATTGGTAATTTTTGTTACATTATCCCATCTTATAATTGCAATTTGTTTGCCATGATTTGCTTCTGATATAGCTTCCAGTTATTGATTCATTTCTTGGTATTTTCATAGCTTTCTGGATATCGCTGTTGGACTAATGTGTGCATTGTATCTCTTGTCTTTCTTGATTTTGTTATTTGATTTTGGGTTGGGGGTTTGTTTGTCATGTTAGCCATGTTTACCCACAAACGCCGTAAGTCAACCGCCTCTCGCCCTCCTTATAACACTGAGCGTTTCCCTTCATTCAAAAAAGCCAAGTTATACCGTGATTCTTACCATTCCCGTTCCATACACCTTGAACGTAATGTTCACCCATCTACCTTTGAGTCTCTTTCTATCCGATCTTTCTTTGATCACCTGGGAGGTGATAGGGTTCTTTTGTTCTCTGGGCAACAAAACCTTACTTGGATCCGGGAGTTTTATTATAATATGAATGGTATTGATGATATAGGCCCCTCTTTTAAGACCTGGGTTAGATCCAAAGAAATCACTGTCACCACTGATGTTATCCATGAGCTTTTAGGGATTTGTGCTAGATCTCCTATTTATTATCCTTTTCCAGTCCCATCACGCCCCACTTGTAATTTTGATGAGGTTGCTAAGACTTTGTGTGGTTCTTCTCGTTCTTGGCCTTCCGGTTCTCTAATTAAACAGCATGAACTTCTTCCTCACTTTAGGTTACTCAACCTAATCATGTGTGCAAATATCATTGTTACAACCCATAGTTCTGAGATTAAGCAAGATCAAGGTTTTATTCTCGAGTGTATTGCCCAAAACCGGCCCATAGACCTTGCCACCCTCCTCATTCAGAAGATGGTTGCTGCATTTGAGCGCACCAATCTTGGTTTACCTTATGGATGCCTCATCAAATGGCTTTTAGCCAAATTTGAGGTTCCTACATTTGATGAGGATGAGTTTGCTTCCCCTACCCGTCCATTTACCAAAAAGACTATCTCTCAAAGTCAGTCTCACATTCGGGGGGTCCTTTCTAGTTCTGGTCGTTCCAGTGCAGGTCCTAGTGCTGATGAGGCCATGGCAGAGGAGGCCGAGTATGATGCTGCGGCTGGCGGAGATCATGGTGAGGGGGAGCCGCACCTTCCAGTTCGTACCATCCATGGACAGCTTCAGTCGCTAGAGCATTCTGTTGGTACCCGATTTGATCATCTTGAGGCCCGGATGGATATTTTTGAGGCGCGACTTACTGACCTTGAAACCACTGCCGATTCTCGTTTCCGTGCATTGGAGGCCTCTTCTCAGCGGATTGAGGATTCTGTGGCACAGTCTTCGTCACAGCTGGCTCAGATCTTGACATTACTTCAGCTGCCGCCTTTTCCTCCGGCTCTATGATGCTTTTTTTTCTTCGTTTTCTGCTTCATTATTTTTCTCTCCCGGCCAAAAAGGGGGAGTGATTATGATGTTCTTTTTGGTACAGTTTTTGCTCCTTGGATGGTTGGTACAGCTTTTGGTTGGTACAGTTTTTGATTCTTGATCCTTGATACAGTTGGTGTTTTATATTTTTGATATATGTTTGTGGATGGATCATGTTTTGATTATGATGTTTTTTTTTACTATTTAATCCTTTCCACAGATTTTTTGGTTGGCTTGTGTTTCGTTGTCCTTTTTCAGGCTCATTGTACTCACGCTTGTTTGGTTGTGGATTATTGCATATTGGTTCATCAGTTGGCTCTTGATGTGTTGGCACTTGCTTTTAGATTAGTTTGTTCAGAATTGTTAGACTAGTTTCGAACCTTGTTTTTAGTTTTTTTTTTTTGTGATTTTGCTTAGGAAAACTGTTTTAGAATGGTTTTGTCCGAGAATTGACAAAGGGGGAGATTGTTAGGACCTTTTGTTGTCAAAATCCGTGAATCAAAACCAAGGTTGTAATTTGATAAAGCTTTCCAGGTTTTCCCAGTTTGGGTTCCCCGCTCGAACGGGGAAAGTAACGCTCGAGCGGGGATTGCTAGTCCTCAACATCTCTGCGCAGCATGAACAAAGTACTGGATGGTGTGATTCCCCGCTCGAGCGGGGCAATGGACGCTCGAGCGGGAAGGCTATATAAATCACAAATTTTGACGTCTCCGCTCGAGCGGGAAGACCCACACTCGAGCGGACCGCGCGAAGACAATTTCTATAAATTCACAAGTTGGGTCTTTTTCAAGGATTACTTTTCTAGATCTTGTTTAGGATTTTCTAGGGTTTTGGTTTGAAGTTTTCTTCTGAGGTTTTGTGAGTTTTCTTTGATGTTTTTAAGAGAGTTCTAAACTTACGAGTTGATATTCATACATCAAAGAGTTTGATACTACATATTCAAGAGAGTTCTCTTCGGTGGAATCCGAAGGTTATCACGTAGAGTTTCAAAAGGCGTTTGATACTTTACGTAGTCGTTAATTCGACGAGAGAAGTTGTGGAATCAACTTCAAGATTGATCAATTCCGTGACGAAGACGTGGAAAAAGAGTTACAGAAGATTCAAGGACAAATTGACTGTGTTGGGTAATTTGTGTAATATCTTTGTAATCTTTTAGTTCTTCAGTAGTGGATTGATCAGTGGTGGTTCGCCCGTGGTTTTTGATTACAATTGAAGGTTCTTCAATTGTGGTTTTTTCCATGTAAAAAATCGTTTGTGTCGATTTATTGTTTATTCTTAAAAACAAACAAACTAAAATCACTCTCGTAAGTGCTTGATGATTTTAGGTTGAGTGTTTTGAATTATTAGGATTTGGAATAAGTTATCTTGATCTAATCACAAATCACGTAGGATTTTTAATCATAATAATAATAGATCCAGAGGAGCTTTTTCTTCTAACTCTAGATCTAACTCTGGATGTCAGATTTGTGGAGGTTGGAATCATAATGCTTTTGACTGCTGGCATCGACTGGATCCTAATTTTCAGCCTTTCTCTAGCAGCACTTCCTATCAGTCTTCTCTATCTCAGTCAAAGGCTTATCGCTCAGTTCTCGATCCTATCTTTGCTTGATCCCTCAGCCTTCTTCTGATCCTCCCATGCCTCCTTGGTATGTTGACTCTGCTGCTACCAATCATCTGACCAATGACTTGACTAATCCGCAACAATTTCAACCTTATCAAGGTCAGGATCATGTTCAAGTTGGTAATGGCTCTTCCTTACAAATCAGTCATATAGGTAAAGGTATCTTGCCAACTCCACAGTTTTCATTTCCTCTCTCAAATCTTCTTCATGTTCCTGCCATTTCTTCAAATCTTTTATCTGTGCATCAACTCACCAAAGACCTCAACTGTCTTGTTATTTTTTATGCTAACACTTTTGTCATTCAGGACAAATGCACGAACAAGATTCTGCATAGAGGTGTTAATATCAATGGTCTTTACCAGTTCATTCCTTCATCTGAACAATGCTCTTCTCCTCAAGTTTTTCAATCTAGCACTCCAGCACCTGTGTTTCAATCAACTCCTTCAGCTCCTGTGTCTGATAACACTCCAGCATCTGTGTTTCAGTCAAGCACTTCAGCACCTGTGTCTGATTTGCTTTGGCATCAAAGATTAGGCTATCCATCCTCTTTAAAGCTTCAGCATCTGGCTGGTGTTTTACCAAATAAATTGTCTTTGAATAAGGCCTTGTCTTGCCTTGATTGTAATGTGTCTAAATCTCATAGACTTCCTTTCACATTGTCTAATGCTTCTGTCAATTGTCTTTTTGCCTTAGTTCATAGTGATGTATGGGGTCCCTTTACAGTAGATAATGCTCCATTTCGTTTCTATGTTTTGTTTGTGGATGATTACAGTAGATTTACTTGGGTGTATCCTTTGAACTACAAGAGTGAGGTGTATGATAAATTGCTTGTATTCAAAGCATATATTGATACTCAGTTTCAGACTTCTCTTAAAATACTTAGGATTGATTGTGGCACTGAATTTGTCAATAAAAGAATTGATACTTTGCTATCTTCTCATGGCATTATTCATCAAAGTGGTTGTCCCTATACTCAGGCTCAAAATGGCATAGCTGAACGCAAACACAGACACATTATTGAAACTACCATCACATTGCTTCATCACTCATCTGTTCCAATTAATTTTTGGTTTGATGCTATTGCCACAGCCACATTTCTGATTAACAGAATGCCTTCTGGTATTTTACATCACAAGACACCTTTTGAAATGTTGTTTCATAGCATACCTAATTTTTCTCTTTTCAAAGTGTTTGGTTGCCAGTGCTTCCCTTGGTTAAAGCCTTATGCTCCTCACAAGCTGGCACCAAAATCCATGTCTTGTGTTTTCTTAGGATACCATCCTACTATTAAGGGATATAGATGTCTTGAGCCTCTTTCTGGAAAAATCTACATTTCTAGGCATGTCATTTTTAATGAATCATGTTTTCCTTTCTCTCAGCAACAGTCCTCAGTTTCCTCTTCTTCATCTTCAGATTTATCTACTCTTACATCCTTTTTTTTGGCCTTCTTCACTCAGTTCTTCATCTGCTATTCCTACTCAGTCTCCTTCTTCATCTGTTTCATCTCCTACTCCTTCTGAGCCCTCTTCCAGATCTAAGCCTACTCCTACTCCTCCTCTTCCTCAGCCTATTCCTATTTCCTCCATTACTATTGATTTACCTCCTCCTTCTCTTCCTTCCTCCGTGTCTAACATACATCCCATGATTACTAGATCTAAACATAAACTTCCTCACTGTTTTTCTGCTAAAGTTTCTCTTCTTGAAACTGAACCTACATCTGTTCATGATGCTCTTCACTCTCCTGTGTGGTTTCAAGCCATGCAGGAAGAATATCAAGCTCTTCAACAACAAAGCACTTGGGACCTTGTTCCTCTTCCTTCTCATAAAATTGCCATTGGGTGCAAATGGGTTTTTCGCATTAAAAGAGATTCAAATGGTACTATTGCTCGTTATAAAGCTAGATTGGTGGCCAAGGGATTTTTACAATAAGGGGGCATTAATTTCCATGAGACTTTTAGTCCCGTGGCTAAAAGTGTTGCTCTTCAATCTCAATGGTCTATCAAACAGCTTGACATCTCCAATGCATTTCTTCATGGTACTCTTCAAGAAGAGGTCTATATGCTGCAGCCTCCAGGGTTTGAACAATCTTCTACTCATGTTTGCAAACTCAAGAAGGCCTTGTATGGTCTCAAGCAAGCCCCTAGGGCTTGGTACTCCACTTTTTCAACTTTCTTGCTTTCTCAAGGATTCACCAACAGTCTGTCTGATGCCTCTCTTTTTATCAGAAAAACTTCTACAAGTCTCACTCTGCTCTTGGTGTATGTTGATGACATCTTATTAACTGGTGATGATTCTGCTTTCATTGATCTACTTCTTCAACACATGCACCAGTCATTTTCCATGAAAGACCTTGGTTCTTTGTCTTATTTTCTGGGCATTTCAGTTCAGTCTGATGAGCATGGTTCCTTTTTATCTCAAGCTAAATATGCTGCTGCATTATTGCACAAAGCAAGAATGGCAGACTGCAAACCATGTTCCTCTCCTATGGTTGTTAAAGTTGTGTGTTCTACAACTGATTCTCTGCCATTTGCTCAACCCTCTCTATATCGAAGTTTGGTTGGTGGACTGCAATATTTGACTATCACCAGACCTGATCTCTCCTATGCTGTTAATCAAGCGTGTTAGTTTATGCATCTCCCTACTAATGCTCATTTTCAAGCTGTTAAGAGGCTCCTTAGATATGTTAAAGGGACTCTACATTATGGTCTCTTTTTCACCCCAAGTTCATTTGCTCTTTCTGCCTTCTCCGACTCTAACTGAGCCAGTGATAGTCTTGATCGAAAATCAACATCTGGCTATTGTGTATATCTTGGCTCAAACTTGATTTCATGGTCTGCTAAAAAGCAAGCAACTGTTTCTAGATCATCCACTGAAGCTGAGTATAGAGCCTTAGCTCATGCCAGAGCTGAGCTCACTTGGATTCAACAATTGCTTTAGGACTTCTGTGTTTCATCTTCTACTGTTCCTGTCATATGGTGTGATAGTTTATCTGCCATGGCCTTAGCATTCAACCCTGTTTTCCATTCAAGGTCCAAACATATAGAAATTGATTGTCATTTTATTCGGGAATAAGTGGTTGCCAATCAGATTGAACTTAAGTATATTCCTACCATGGATCAGGTCGCTGATATTTTTACAAAGCCTCTTTCTCCTTCCAGATTTCATTACCTTCGTGACAAGCTGTTAGTGGTTTCTTCCCCTATCAGCTTGAGGGGGGCTGAAGAAGTATCATCCTCTGCTCACTGCACTTCGTCTGCTCATTGCATTCAGTCCTCTGCTCACTGCACTCAGCTTTCATCACCATCTGCTCATAGCTCTCATGGACAGCTGTCTTTGTCTGTTAGAACTGCACCATCACAGATCTGTAAACCTAGTGGAATTAGTTGTGGTGGTTAGCTAGTTTGTTATGAGTTAGTTAGTTTGTTTAGAGTTAGTTTCAGGTTAGATATTTTGTATGATTTAGATACAGTATATAAACCAATGTAACCGACAGATTTGAAATAATAAAAACATAATGAGTTCAAAGAATCTCAATAATTTTGCTATAACTAAAAGCACAAAATCATTGCAGAAAATTTATGGTAGAGGATCCTTAGCTCTCTACTACTAGTATTGCAAGTTAATATATATAGCTCAGGGAGTGTACCTTAAACCAAAACAAATCCCATGTCATTCGGTGTACGAGTCCGAAAAGATTTCGAGGAAAATGATCTTTTTCGTACTTGTAGGTTGCAAGGTGCAAAATAGTATTCCCGTGATTATCAACATCGACCATCATTCTATTTGTGTGATTAACAGTCTTCTTCAAGTGGTCATGGATAATTCTATCTTTCAGTTGTGCCACTATGTGTAGTATATTTCTTCCATTCTCATCAAATGACGCAACATTAGGGAATTTTTCAAATTTCCTGTACCATCTTATTGATGCCATGCTTTGTCGCTAGGATAAGAGTCTATTCCTCTTCTGTTTCTGTGATAAAGTGGCATCTCTAAAGCAGTGGACTTAGGAGTGTAAATCTGGCCCGGTCGGGCCCATGTTGGGCCTCACGCGCTCCCGCCAAAATTTAGGCCGGGCTAAGTCGAGCCGACCCACAGGCCAAAAAATTAAGCCTAGGCCCAAGCCCAAGGGTATTCGGGCCTTGGGCGGGCCGGCCCAATAGGCTCGGGCCTAGCCTCAGGCTTGGGCGGGCCTGATTTTTTTTTTATTTTTTAAATTTTTTCTACCCAAATTTTATTATTTTTCATTAAAAAATACACCGAGTCTCGAGCTGTGGGCGGGCTTCGGGCCGCGGGTTATTTTTACACCCCTAAGTGGACTACAGAAACTTGTAAACTTTCACAATTTATGTAATCAATCCAATCATTTCTTTTTCTATCAACCTTTTTGCTAGCTCTCTTGCAAACACATACTTTTGCTTTGCATCATCAATTGGTTTAATCCAAGCACAAGCTTCATGAGGCAAAAAGAAGACAACAGAGAAGCATTAAATAATAATAATTACTTGATATATATTTAGTACAATGATAAGCAAGGCAAACCATCAATTGTCTCGTGAATTTTTCTTTAATTTCTAGTGAGGACTGATGACAAACAACATAAAGTAAAGTCGGCAATGGTTAATATTAGGATCATAGCCATTTTTATTATGTAGTATGATATCATGCGTTTTGTTCAATTATGCACAACACTTTCGCTTTTTATTTAACATGTAGCAAGAATCTGTGAATTGTTGTCATAGAAAGCACCCGAAATTTCAAATTTAACTGTATTCCAAAATTACGAATAGCTCATAATTGACGAGTAGGCATAGCGAACCTCTGATGATCCTTATGTATCCTGTAACAAAATACCATCGCAGAATAATTAATACGATGAAAGGAAAAGTTGAGCCATATTTTTTTTTTTTTTTTTTTTTTTTATCAATAAAGTAAAGACATTCTCATTCAACACAATTAAAGTAAAAACATTCTCATCCAACACAATTAATTGCATACTTATCTTGCCAGGATCAAACCCACCACTATAGTCAAAATTCGTTTTTGTCTTTTTTTATTTATGGGTAGGGTAAACTATGTTTAGTGAAAATATTACACCTGTCCTTGTCTTATACAAATATCTGTACATAGAAAAAAATAAAGGAAAATAATATAAAACTTGATATGTTCCTGTGTACTACCATGTTTATTTTCTCTATAAAATTTATTGCTTATCTAAAAAATAATAATACCTAGCATTAATTTGGATAACAAAGTCCCAACTCCTTGATTTAAAGAGATCATGTAGACTATCACGCGGGTCTTCCATGTCACCAGCAGTTTTTGAGACAATAACCATGGATGGAATACCTGCTCAACAACAAAAACAAATAAAGCCATCCCCAGATGCCGTTTCAATTCAAAACTTTAATTAATTTGTTGAATCAATTTGAAATGATGAACCTGTTTCTAAAGCAACCATCTCCATAATCATAGTGTGGAGACTACATAACATAATATTTAGAAGCAAATCATCAAACATTTTTTTCATCATTTGCACAAATAAATAAATAAGTAAGAATACATGTATATTGTATACATAAAAGAAGAAAGAAGATATTAAGCCAAAAAGTGGGGAATTGGTGGAGTTAATTGAAATAAGGGATGCTTTCTTTGTGAAGCCGTTTCATTCTCTAACTGAATTTGCAGTAGATGATTTCATTCTCTTGTTGGTATTGAATTTTCTGTTTCTTGCTCCATATTTTTTTTTTATTTTTGCAGGGGTAGTTTCATTCTCTGACTGAATTTTCAGCACATGATTTTTTTTTTTTTTCATGAGTAAATTTCACTAATAGTCTATGTAGTGTAATCCAAGTTTCAATTTGATCCCTATTATTTCAATTTGTCCTCCAATTTTTTCCATGTTGTATCAATTAAGGACAATTAATAACGGTTAATCAAATTCTGGACAGAACTGGTCCCATGCATGTAATTCACCAATTCGCAAGGGCGTAACGGTCATTTTATCACCTTAATCTCTTTACCTTAACAAATAAAAAATGTTCTTCTTGTCTAACATGTACTTCACCACACCAAATCATTCCTTCCACTCTTCCTCTCCCTACAGCCATAACCACCTCTTCCTCATCCATGGCCGACTAGCCTCTCCTCCTTGTCCAGGAACCACCCCCATCATGGTCGACCAGCCGACCCATTTGATAGGACTTAAAGGCTAAGTTCGATTCGGTTCGGTTCGGTTTGGTTTATAATCAACTTTAGGAAGTCACCCAACTCCATATTCAAGACATGTGAAACTACTAGAGATAGGCAACTTAGTTGAATACTAAAAGGTGTTTGTTGTTCTACCTCGTCAATAAAGATTTTAATTTTTTCATGGGAATGGAACATTAGTTCTTCACACCCAAATTTCCAATGAAATTACAACAATAGCCAAGCTTGTCATTATCACTCACTAAGAATGGAAAACAAGATTAAGCAGGAGATTAAAATTTTCATTTTTTCTTTTTCCTTTTAAGATATTTCTCAGCAATTGAAGGGAGATTGAGAAAAATTATACCTAAGCTTGGGGGTGTTGGCTTCAGTGCTGGTGACCGGACCACATGTAAACCCAAAACCCTAATTTGGCTAGAAAAAAAAAAGAAAAGAAGAAATGTGGAGAAAATTTTGGTTTATGAATTTGGAGAAATTTTGAATAGGGAAAAGAGAAATGTGTGTCTTATAATTGGGGTTGTTCGTATTTAGATTGTAAAAAATTATTGAAATAGGTATTATAATGTGTCTTAGTTGGAACACATCACTTAAAAAAGGCTTGTGTTTAAAAATTAGAAAGTCACTAATCATTTTCGATTAGCACAGATCGTCATTGCTAAACTAAGGTTGATGCATGACTTGTCTTAATAAGTATGACTCGTCTAACAATTTTATTACACACCCATAAAATCATTTATATAATATGTATTTATGACCAGTGAACACATAATTTAATAAAATAATATTTGCAAAAAAATATAAGTTATACAACACTACTCAAATTAATTAAAATTCTACAAAACTAAATACAAGCTATCACAATCACTTGATTAGAATTTTATCTTAACCTTAAGATTAGAAAATCAGTTCCACATAATTGTGGAACTAAACCTCTACAAAAGAAACACTCTACACTCTCACTAATTTTTCTTACCAACTCTCTTCCTGTCCTCTGCCCCTCTGTGGGTCCATGCTTCACCCGAGCTCCTCAATTTATAAACCTTCAAAACAAAACCAAATAATAAAATAAAATTAGATGAAAGTTGGCAGACCAACTTTCTTTCTCTATAATGATTCTGGATGGATATGATGATAACGGTGGGGTGAATCATCGAAAGCTTATTATTATTATTATTTATTTTATTTTATAATATAATATTAAAATATATTATTTACAACAATTTATATACAAACATTTAAAATATGCATTAATATACAAAATCACACAAAACTATAAAATACTACAAATAAATGGCTAATAAAGTGTATATTATTAGCAAGTTAAATGGGTTACATTTAGGCACCAATCAATACATGCCACTTATATGTGCATTTTCTATCAAAAATATTAATAATTGAAATCAATTAAGTCAAATAGTGATAAAATCATAAATTCTAAGTAAAAATTGATCCAATTAAAATTACAAAAATCAAAATGACAAAATAATCAAAATATAAGGACTATCATTCTATAGGAATTCCACACCACCATAAATATTTTATAAAAAAATAAAAGAAGGGAACAGTGAATCAAAAAAATTATATATAAATCTCACCACAAATTTTTCGTCCAACCTAAACGATATGTAATAAAGTGACATGAAGTGTATGTAGTTTGCACCACAAACTAATGCGACAAACTTGGGTATTCCTTTTATGCTGGAGATAGAGCAAGCCTCGTAAAGATACCTAAGTAGAATCTACAATAAGAAACATGCATGCTGATTTCTTTTGTCACTAACAATTTTAATTTTTTAAAATCTTGTATTAGTCTACTAATTTTTTGATTCAAAGTTGCAAAAGTGTTATTATATGGGCTTTATTATAGTTAAAAACTTTTTTCAATCCATTAGTCAAATAATTCTTTTCGTGTGAGTGGAACATTGGTCATATCACAATCATCTTTTTCTTTGGTAAAAGCCTTATATTCTATTTCTCTTTAGTAAAATGCATATAAATGGCCATTTTTGTACATGAACAATATTTCAATTATACAGTTCTCAAAATGGTGAGTCACTCTGATGCATACAAAGCAGCATCAGAGAAGAAACCATATTCCCTCGAAATCCTCTGCAACTTCTGGAGAGAAAATGAAGGCACGACACCGATAGTAGACCAACGTGGCAACACGATCCTCCATTTCCTTGCCATCCATGGCAACATAGCTGCCATTAAAATGCTTGACAAGCATGGTTTACTTACCACTGAACAGCTTAAGAAATGTAATGCAAATGGCGAAATTGCTTTGCATGAAGCTGCGCGGTTTGGTCACAAGGATGTGGCAGAAACAATGCTGGAGAAGGAAAGAGATTTGATCAATGCGCGCAATGAGTTGGGAGAGACGCCCATTTATGTTGCTGCTGCATTTGGGAATAGGGATGTTTTTTATTTTTTTTCAAAAATAAGTGACGATGAGTGGTTGATGGGATCGAGGGCTAGAGATGGTTGCACTGTTCTTCATGCTGCTGTGAAAGGAGAATATTATCGTATGTTAATTTCTGTATCCATTTTTTCATTCTTTAACTTCAATTCAAAGTCATAAGGTTAGTACACAATCTTTATATATACTTGGGATCGTGATACCCCGAATTATTTTAGGACGTTTAGGCTAAAAATCTAATTTTAAATTTTGTTTAGTGAGAGGTCTAAGCACTTAATTAATTTATTCATAAGGACAAGTTCAAGTTAAATTAGGGGTGCAATTCGGGCGGGTTGGGGGTTTGTCCAAGCCCAACCCGAATTGTATTTGGCAGTGCTCAAGCCCGTCCAAGCCCGACCATGAACCCGAGCATTGCTGCCCAAGCCCGGACCAAGCTTTGTATTTTGAACTCGGGTTAGCCCGAATTGCTTGAAATTCACAAGTCCAGAAACCTGTAGGTAGACCAAATGAAACTCTTTGCTTGTGTCCACCAGACAATTGAGTCTCATGCTCACCTACCATGGTGTCCAGTCCCTAAATCCAATATTTAAAATACAAAGGTAAAATAAAGAATTAACAAGCTTATGAAAGTGAATAGATAGAATACATAAGAAAGAATGTAATCAAAAGAGCAAAAAAACTTCAAACCTGAGGCAGTTATATATTATAAGATATAGTTGGGTTAATTTAATTTATTAAACCTCTTTTATTTAATTTATATATATTATATAACTTATATAATATATTAAATTCAATTCGGGTTCGGGTTCGGGTTGCTCGGGTTCGCCATTGATTCTGCCCAAGCCCGGCCCGAATTACAATTTGGGCATCAAAATTTTGCCCAGGCCCATCTAGATTACAAGATATAGTTGCCCAAGCCCTAAAAAAACTCGGGCTAGGCTCGGGTTACTCAGGTTGAGCCCGCCCGAGTTGCACCCCTAAGTTAAATGAGTTAAATACTCTCTCTCTCTCTTTCTATATATATATATATATATATATATATGTCTCTTTTTGGGAAGTTGGTTTTGAGATTTTTTTTTTTTTGTTAAAATAGTCACAAAAAACAAAATAAGATTTTTAGTTTAATAAGACAAAATATCACATCCAACCCATAATCATTATATTCTTTTTCTCACAGAAAAATCAAAAAAACCAAAAGCTCTTTTCAAACCAGACTTTTTAGCCCTAAACTAAAATAGTCAAAAAATCTAAAAAGCCAAAAAATCAACCCACTTCTCAAATGAGCTATATATATATATTATATACATTGCCAAAAAATCTAAACCGGTCCTCTATTCTCTTTTTCCTCTCTCTCTTTCTCTCCGCCTCCGATACCGTCGCCTCCTCCGATGGGGTCGACGAGTGCTGTCGCAACTCCATTGTCGATCTCCACAACCCTGCCCACCTCTACCTCCTATTTCTCTCTCTCTTTCTCTCGCCGCCATAACACCACAGCAGATCACCACCATGTATGGCGCAATCGAGTCGCCACCTCACCGAACTCCCAGTCCCTACAGACTGGATCAACTCGGTCAATTTTGAGCTCGCTTCTAGGGTTTTCAGCCTTCTCTCTCCAAATGATGTCTTGATGTCTTTGATTTCGACTATCGATCATTTTTCCTTGATGAAGTACGTGTTTCTAATCGAGCAATTGCCTGAGTGGGTTAGGTTTTTGCTTCAGAACGAGCGAGACTCCCATCGTCACCACGATGGAGCTACGGATCTAGATCTCTTCATTAGCATCATTGATATATATATATATATATAGATATACATGTTTGTTTGATGTCTCGCTATCTCTCTCTCTAGATTTGAGTTTTGTAGTAGTTGTTGTTGTTATTGTTAATGTTGATAATGATGATGAAACTTAGCAATAGAGTAGGTTTTTTTTTTTTTTTTTTTTTTTTGATGATGAAACTTTGCAATAGAATAGTTTGTTTTTTTTCTTTTAATTTCCTTCCACTTTGTTCTTCTTTTTATGAATAAAGTGAGAAAGATCATATATAAAATAAAATAAAAACAAGATCTGATTTGACCTTATTTAATTTCCTTCTACTTTCTTCTTCTTCTTATGGAGAGAGTGAGAAAAATTAGATCTGTTACAATAGATATAAAATGCTATTTTTATACCTATTTGCTAAAATTGCTATTTTAATAGATAAAAAAAAATTGAATAGATAGGTAAAAATTCAGGAGATTAGGTGGTAATAGATAGCAAAATTTTAAACAGATAAGTGGAAAAAATTTGAACAAATAGAAAAAGAAATTTGAACAGATAGATATAAATTTGAATAGATAATCAACGAAAAGTCAACAGATAAATTAAGAGGTAATATTAAAAACAAAATATATGCCAAGATTTCTCACCAAACTATTTTAGAAAGTGTAAACCTCTCACAAAAAAAAAAAAGACCTAATGCCTTAGATAATTGCTAAAGCCATTTTTTTTACCAATTTTTCTCATTATTTTAACATCATCCAACAATTAATATATATATATACAATTTAAATTTCAAAAATGTTTCGTAATTCAAATTTCTGTAGTCTGAACGACTCGAATGTCTCGTTTTAAGACATTCGAATTATTCAAGCCATGAAAATTCAGACTACCAATCATTGTTGTTTAAAATTTGAGTTGTTCTAATTGTTTTGATGTGTCTACTGAAAATTTGGGTTTTGAAATTCCTACCCACGAGTCACACAAATGCCTATTTTGGAAAGATGATTATAATTAATTTTTTAGTGAAAAGTTACTTATAAGCAGCTTATATGCAGTTTTTTTGTGAGAGAGAAAGTGGGTTATAATCTAAAAAGTAGATTATAACCCACTTCCCAAAATAAGCCAAAGAAAGGGTGATTTACAGACTGTCCTATTGATTAGACTTGGGACTAATTTGAAAAGAGGGTTAAAAGCCAAAAATTAATTTTTTAACATATTTTAAATCATATAATCCTCTTATCTTTTCACACGTTTTCTCCAAAAAAAAATAAAAAATAAAAAATAAAAAATTAATTAATTAAAAATTAAACTTTTAACCATCTTTTCAAATTAGCCTATAATATCTAATTAATTAGTCCTGTTCTAAATTAGAAAAATGCCTTGGACCCCCCAGTGGGGGTGCTGCGGGTCTTGCTTGAAGCCTCATGATTGGCCAAAAAAAAAAAATTATTATTTTTTTTTTATTTTATTTTTTATTTTCGACGAATGAGAGAGTTCCACGTCACTGGGATGCCTCCCCCAGTGGGGTCTGAAGCAGCACTCCCTAAATTAATAGATCACGTTTCTAGTTTATCCTTACAATCCAACTCGCCAATCCATAATTATGACAAACTCACCACTTTTTAATCGATTTTCAAAACGTGACCATATAGAAACATCAAGACGAAGACGGTCAGGATTTTACAGTTACTTCTCCTCCTTTCCCTTTGATTGATTTTCTGTTTGGTGTTCCTCAATGGGATTAACCCTTAGAAAGCAAACTACATCTTGAACGATCTGTCATCATCTTATCGGCAATTTGAGAAAATAAGACGAATTTTTTTTTTTTGTTTTTTTTTTTTTAGGGGTATCAGGATAACAATGCTGGTTGTTTGAGCATTTGTTTGAGTAGTGCTTGGAATGTGTTCGATGAAATGTACAAGTGAAGAATTTGATCAAATGTAGGTCTTTGGTTAAAAGACAATATGGTGAGAGTTTTTAAAGTAAAACCCAATGCTTTTGTTTATGCCTCACTAATAAAAAAGGGCTATGTAATGTGAATGATATGAGTTTGGTTGTTAAGCTTAAAGATGAGATGTTGGAACCTATAATTAGTGCACTTTTCAAGGTCAGTTGCAAGGAAGATGTTATTGGATCTTTAGAGGAAATGCTAGAAAAAGGGCATAATCCTGATAGTATAGTTACTTTATTATGCAATGATATATGGGTTTTGCGGGATAAGGATTTTGATACAACATATCTGTTTAAAGTGAGATGACAGAGAAGAGGTGTAAATCAGATGTTATTAGACTTAGTTATAATGTAATTACGGAGTATTTTGCGGGAGAGAAAATTGATGGAAACAAATGAATAATTTGGAGACAAGCCAAGCCAAAATTGTGCTTCTGATGTGATTAAATTGTTGGACATTATTTGATGGGCTATGTGATAGTATGGAGTTCAGGAAGTTGCATTTATTTTGGATGAGATGGTTTTCAAAGGTTATGCCATTATTCTGCAAGTATAATAAAATTTGTTGATGAGTTGTGTTGAGGTGGTAATCTGAAGTTACGCAGTTCTAAGTAGTTCTGAGAAGGAAATTTAATTGATGTAGTAGAGTCTTTGGTTCCCATGGCATACAAGAACAATAAGCTTTTAAATGCCTTTTAGCTTGTAGAAACCTTGCCAATGCTGTAAGTGATGCTCTTCCAATCAGGTAAGGTAATCAATACCAACATGCTTTCGTATAGTTCATTACTTCTTGTGGAGTGACTTTCAGTCTTAATTTTCATGATCAATCCTAGATATGTTTCATCATACCTATCAATTTTCCACTCTGCTTGTATTTATTTAGGCATTGTAGATGTTTAAAGAAGGGGCTGAAATTCTAGTCTACCATTCCTTTTGAGACTTACAGGGGAGTATAGACCTAACAAGCGATGGTAATAGCTATAACAAATAAAAATAAAAAAATGTTCCTTATGCGTGTTCAGAATTTGAAATGTGTAGATTAGATTCATTATGCATGTATCTCATACCGTACCAAATTTAAATCTACACCATGGGTTTAAATTTTGGACATTTTTCTGAATATTTTATTTGAGTACATAACATTTTTGATGCATATTATTGTTGCTTTACACTTAGGTCACATTACGAGCAACATGTGTATAAAATCTAATTAAAAGTCTTTTAATTGGGTTTATTGAACATGTAGCATATATGACAAGGCCTGCATAATGTGACTACTATCTTGGTCGTTTTGTGTGGAGTAAAGTCCACCCCATTTTTAGAACAAGCTAACGATTTTTATTTTGATATGAATTTTGTGAACCAGGTTTGGCTGTGAGCATATTGGAATCATTCCCTAAACTTGGCAAACATGACGAAAAGGGTATAACGACTTTAGATCTGTTGGCCTCAAAACCATAGTCCTATAGAAGTGGATCTTCATATAAGCTTAAAAAACTAGGCTCCATGCCTTTCATTCCCGTCCAGATTTTGGGAGTTTTGGTCTATAGTTGTAAGTCCCATACAAGATGAACTATGAACAATACGATCTCTATTGCTTCCCAGTTTCTTTCTTGCAATTTTATAATAAAACTTAGGTTAAATTACACTTATCACTCTTGAGGTTTGGAGAAAATTTAATAGCTCTATTTGGTTTCGTTTTCAAAATCTATTTTTTGAAAATTTCAAATAAATAAAAAATAAAAAATAGTTAAACTAGTTTGGTGAAAAAATGAAAAAGACTCATTTAAATTTTTTTTTTTTTTTTTTTTTGGGGGTGGGGGGGGGGGGGGGGACAAAAAATATCTTTCGGTATTTGTTTTCATCAAACTAGTTTTTATGTTTTTGAAAAAGAAATTCAGAAAACAGATTTTGAAAACCAAACCTAACAGAGTAAGTCTTACAATTTCAACATAATAATACTATTACTAACCTCCTCTACAATAACAGAAAGGTTAACTGATTATGAAGGATGTAAAATTACACTTTTAGCCTTCTGTAAAAGTTAACCTCCTCTAAAGTTATGATATTTGTTTTTTTTTTTTTTGGGTTCAGAAAATTATAATGTTGTTCAAGTTTTACTGACATAGTTACGGACTTGGAAAGAATTAAGCAACGAACAAGTGCATTGTCATAGAAATATGGTCTGCATAAGTTTAATGAAATCATCAACTGAAAATCCAATCAGATCATAATGAAATGATTTCACGCAAGTGATCTTTCGTAATGAATTCCACCAATTTCCCACCTTTTGGCTCAATGTCTTTGAAAATATACATGTGTTCTTATTTATTTTATTTGTTGTATATACTTAAATTATTTCTGCTAATCGTGAAACAGAAGTCTAATGGGCTACTTCTAAATACTTATGTTCTGAATCTCAACACTATGATTCTAGAGATGGTTACTTTAGTAACCGGTTCAGAATTTCAAATTGATTACAACAATTATTAAAATTTTGAATTGAAAGAACATCTCTGATGACTTTATTTGTTTTTGTTGTTGAGCAGGTATTCCATCCATGGTTATTGATTCGGAAATTGTTGGTGATGAGGAGGACCCACGTGGTAGTGCACATGATACCTCCAAATCAGAAGGGACTTTGTTATCCAAATTAATGTCAGGTATTATTTTATTTTTATGCAGTAAATTTCATAGAGAAAAAATAATGCAGATGTAATTTTTTTCTGCACATAAGTCCCCTCACCCCAAAAAGAAATGTTAGGACTTTTTGTTGTCAAATTCCATGGATCAAAACCAAGGTTGTAACAAGAGTTCTTTAAGAAGTTGGTTTCCTTCAAAAACAGGATTACTTTGGAGTTCTGCAAGAAGTTGATTTTCTACAAGAAGTTGGTTTTCTTTCCCAACTAGAATTGCTTTGGTTTTCTATAAATAGTTGGGTTTCTCCCAAATCTAGGCTATTCATTGATTTATTTATTGAAGTCCTCCAGATCTTCTTTTTGGTTCTTAAAGGTTAATATCTGGGGATATTTTGTTATTTTCTTTGATGTTTTATTGAGTATTTAACTCATGGTTTAAAGAGAGTACATCAAAGGTTTGTTTGTTATACACAAAAGAGGGAGTTGTTCTTCAGTTGTGAATTCGAAGAATTGCTTTGGAGGAATCCTGAGTGGCTCATCGTAAAGACAATTCGTCTTGAAGATGGGGTTGGAAGAGGCACATAGAGGTTGGTTCAATTAGGCGTGAATTCGCTAGATAATTGAGAGTGATACTGTGTAATTCCTTTATATCTTCTTAGTGGATTGTTCTTGTGGTCATTTGCGTGGTTTTTTATCACAATTGGAAGGTGTCCAATTGTGGTTTTTCCACGTAAAATCTTTGTGTCTCTTTCTCTTGATTGTTTGATTGGGATTGTTATTTTCTGCTTAAAATTGATACATAATCACAAATCAACATCTAGGAGGTTTCTAGATTTTTCAATTGGTATCAGAGCGGGTCGTTCTATTTTTTTTAAAAAATTTATTTTAGATCGCTCTATTGTTTTTTTTTTTAAAAAAAAAAAATTCTTTTAGAACGAGATCGTGTTTAATTTGTGATAATGGATTCAAAGAGGTTGGTTGAGAATACCACTAATGATGAATCCTCGGAGAGTGATAATGAAGAGCTTGAGCAAGCTTATAAAAAGTTGTATAAGGAGTCTCTTAAGTTATTCAAATTAAATGACAAACTTACAACAAAACTCAAAGCATGTGAATGTGAGAATGTCAAACTTAAGAAGGAGATTTCCGAGGCTAGGATCAATGCCATCAAGATAGCTGATGATCAACAAGTTCTTTGTGCAAAACTGTTGACTTGTGAGATAGAGAGGGATGAGCTACAGGAAACTCATGCCATGTATGAAGAAAAGATTGAATCTCTCGAGTTGTCTCAAGTTGCTTTGGAAGAACTAATGATCAAGAAAGAGGAAGAGCTAAAGTGTGCCATGGTTACCATTGGTCTTTGGAACAAAGGATCAAAGACTTTGGAGGATATCATTGGGTCTCAACAAATCTGTTTAGACAAGAGTGGCATTGGCTTTAGAGATAAGAGAGAGCAAAAACAGAGTGCTTCCACATCTCATGACACAAGAACTCAAGGAAAAGGAGGACAAAAGATTCAACATGAGGATAGACTTCTCAAACTCCCTAGAGTTGGTAAGATAAAAGAAAAGAAGGTACACCCTATTTTTATTTGTCATCATTGTGGTATGCATGGTCATATTCGCCCTTTTTGTTATAAGTTGCATGGGAGAATGTCTCAAAAGGGTAGAAATTCGAATACTTTTTGGGTTAGGAGACAACCTTACTTGTCTAGGCGAAATACCAAGATTCATGAGGGTGTTCACAACACCATGACATTTACCAAGACCGCTAGACCTGATCTTGTTAAGACCAAAAAGATTTGGGTGAGAAAACTTGACTTGTGTTAATTTGTTTATTTGTTTTAGTTTTTGGGTTTCTGTGTGTTTTTTTTTTAATGGAAAAAAAAAAAAAAAAAAAATCCAAAAAGATTTTCTTAGTATGGTTTTGCAAGTTTGAATATTTTTGAGTGGTCCTTGGTGCATATTGGAATTGATGAGAATATCCATTACATATTAATATATGTGTGCTTTCTGTGGTCATTACTCATTTTGGAGTGCGTGTGCTTTGATTAGCATGTCTCATTCTGTACACACTCTTGGATTAAGCAAATATTGGAGTCTTTTGCCTTAGTGGTTATTTTTTCTATGGACTTCTGGCATTGTATCTTTTGCTTTTCTAGAGGAATTGACCTATACTAGCATATCATGGGTGATGTTGAGTCTCTTAACCACCTTCCATCTTTTTGCATCTCCATGGCTTTCCCCTCTGTTCTTTGTAGTCCAAACATGAGAAAAAGGCTACCTCAGAGTCACCAACCAGGCTATCATTATTATATCCATGCTTCTCTGGTTCGGTTTCCATACTCTTGAGCGTGTCAGCCGCCAATGAGTGTGCAAAAGAAAAAGGAAAAAAGAAAAAAAAAGTGCAAAAGAAAGAGAAAAAAAAAAGTGCAAAAGAAAGAGAAAAAAAAAATGTGCAAAAGAAAGAAAAAAAGAAAAAAAATAAAAATAAAAATAAAGGATTCATTGATTGAGGGGGAGCCTCCGCCTTTACTCACCAAATACCCCTTGATTCCTAGTGGTTTGACTTTCCTTAGTTATGTTTAGATTCTCTTGTTGGAGGTCCAGCTTTCATATCACTACTAGAATTTGAATCTTGTGTTTGTCGAACTCCAAGAGTCACACACACACTTTTATCATGGGATCTATGCTTTTCACATAATGCATCACTTTCTTTCATGAGGAATTTTCTAGAGGCTGTGCACATTGTATTTTCAAGTAATTGTGCTTCTTGGATAATCTTGTGTGTTTTAAGGTACCAATCTGAAATTCTTTACTTGCTTCACCATATTATTTTTTGTCGTTTTTCTTCTTGTTCACTGTTTTTAGTGTTTGTGGTTGTTTTTTAATGAGGGGGAGTTTGGTTCATCATTACCAGTGTTTGATGTATATTGATGGTACAGTAGTTTGGTTGATGGTACAGTGTTTTTACTTTTGCTTATATCTTTCTTTGGTACAGTTGGATTGTTAGTATTTTGTTTATGGATTGATTTATATTTTGTTATTTAATCCAGTTCCACATATTTTGGTTGGCTTGTGTGTGGTTATTTTATTTCAGGATAATTGTTCAAGAGCATGGATTTGAGTGTTGGTTCATAGTTGGTGGTGCTGCTTGAGAGATTTTGTTAGGAAATTTGTTTTAGATTGGTTTTATCTAGGATTTGACAAAGGGGGAGATTGTTAGGACTTTTTGTTGTCAAATTCCATGGATCAAAACCAAGGTTGTAACAAGAGTTCTTTAAGAAGTTGGTTTCCTTCAAAAACAGGATTACTTTGGAGTTCTGCAAGAAGTTGATTTTCTACAAGAAGTTGGTTTTCTTTCCCAACTAGAATTGCTTTGGTTTTCTATAAATAGTTGGGTTTCTCCCAAATCTAGGCTATTCATTGATTTATTTATTGAAGTCCTCCAGATCTTCTTTTTGGTTCTTAAAGGTTAATATCTGGGGATATTTTGTTATTTTCTTTGATGTTTTATTGAGTATTTAACTCATAGTTTAAAGAGAGTACATCAAAGGTTTGTTTGTTATACACAAAAGAGAGAGTTGTTCTTCAGTTGTGAATTCTGAAGAATTCGAGCCTAAAGCTTTGGAGGGAATCCGGAGTGGCTCATCAGAAAGACAATTCCGTGCTGAAGATGGGGTTGGAAGAGGCACATAGAGGTTGGTTCAATTAGGCGTTGTAAATTCGCTAGATAATTGAGAGTGATACCTGTGTAATTCCTTTATATCTTCTTAGTGGATTGTTCTTGTGGTCATTGCCGTGATTTTTTATCACAATTGGAAGGTGTCCAATTGTGGTTTTTCCACGTAAAATCTTTGTGTCTCTTTCTCTTGATTGTTTGATTGGGATTGTTATTTTCTGCTTAAAATTGATACATAATCACAAATCAACATCTAGGAGGTTTCTAGATTTTTCAAGAAAAATGAAAAAAACTAATTCTTTTGAATGTGTGTATGGTGGATTTGACCCGTGCAAGTTAAGTATTCAGTAATTGTATTGAATACAAATATCTTTACTTTAAAAAAAAAAAAAAGGTAAAAAGTCAACTTTCCCTTTCATCTTATTGATTATTCTACACTGGTATTTTGTTACAGGGTACAGAAGGATCATCAGAGGTTTGTTCCTCTTACTCTTCAACTATGAGTTGTTTGCAGTTTTTGGAATACAGTTAAATGTGAAATTTTTGGGTATTTCATAAGTCACTTGTACACACAAAAATTCAAGATTCATGCGATTCACTTTAAAATTAAGGCTGTGGTTCTATTATTACAGGAAAGAGTTACAAACAAAATATAAAGATGGTATAGTATTAGAATTATGGCCACAAGTGCAAAAATATCAAAATATCTTTACTCCAAAATTCAGATAGTCTTCAGTACTCAAGATTTACGCTACTCAACAACATGAACCATTGCCAACTTTGCTTTTTGTTATTTCTTCTTTGTCATCAGTCCCAACTGGAAATTGAAGAAAATTCACGAGAAAATTGATAGCTTGCCTAGATTATCACTATACTAAATATGAAGTATAGTGTTATCCTCTTTAATGCTTCTGACTTTTGTTTGTTGTCTTCTTTTTTTTCATGAAGTTTGTCCTTGGATTAAACGAATTGATGATGCAAGGCAAAAGCATGTGTTTGCAAGGGAGCTGGTAAAAAGACTGATAGAAGAAGAAAATGGTTGGAGCAATTACCTACATTGCAAAAATTTTCATGTTTCTGGATTGGGCTGCTTTGGAGAAACTCCGTCACAAAATAAGAAGAATAGAATGAAAGACCCACTTATCCTAGCGACAAAGCACGGCATCCATGAGATGGTAGAGGAAATCCTTGAAAAATTCCCTAATGTTGCAACTACATTTGATGAGAATGGAAGAAACATACTGCATATTGCAGCACAGTTGAGAGATAGAATTCTCTATGACTACTTGAAGAAGACTGTTAATCACGCATATAGGATGATGGCCGATGTTGATAAGCATGGGAACACCATCTTGCATCTTACAGCCTATGAGTGTAAGCAGGGTCATTTTCTCACAACTCATTTTGGACCTATAAACCGAATGTCGTGGGATGTGTTTTGGTTCGAGGTACATATGAAATCACATGTGTACATGGGAGTAGTTGGTAAAAAAATTAATAAATCAATTCCCTTATAAAATTGTCTTCTCACTCGATATTTTTGAATTTCTACAGCGTGTACAGAATGACTCTCATCCACATTTGATATATCATCGAAACATTGAGGGTAAGACACCAAAAGAAATATTTGAGGAACAGCACAAGGACATGATAGACAAAGCTGAGAAAGCAGTCAAAGATATTAATAGCTGCTTGATGGTTGTTTCTACTGTAATTGGCACGGTCAATTATGCAGCACTTTTTACTATCCCTGGTGGTTTCGATCAAGACAAGGGCCTGCCAATTTTTTTCACAAAAGCAATAAATGGACGAGAGGATCTGCAGTTGTTCATGGCTTATGTAGGAGGAAGTCTGGTTGCTTCTTTATTGGGTTTGGGAACTCAGCTTTCAATACAAGTGTCACGGTTCAATAGCAATGATTTTCACATTTCATTGCCTATGAAATTTCTTTATACAATCACGTCCTTGTTCTTTGCTGCAGGCTTCTCAATCACAGCATGCTTCCAAATCTTCATCATTGAGGGTGCCTTCATAAATTCATATTTTGCAGCGATGGTGGTTGCCTGTATATTTATGACCCTTGTTTACATGGACGCATTATACTTGACCTATGATTACTTGTACTACATAATTCGTTATTCGCTTGCTTATAGAGGCCCGAAAATGCAAGTCTGCAGCTGGCTTGGTACTTGTTTTAAGATCATGTTTGTATTTGTGTGCAATTTAAGTGTGACTATACATGTGAGACAGATATATGTATTCGAAAAGGACTGTTGAAGGAGAGTTTCTCAAGTATTGCTAAGACATGCTATGAATACAGTAAATTGTCCTGTATTCAAATAATGCACTGCTATAGATCTTGTTAGCATGCTTTAGATGTGGAATGTGTATGGTTCACGAGCTCTAGTTTGTTATAAATGGTAACAGTTTTTATTTATTTTTATTTATATTAATTTTTTAATTGTCGAACCGCCTTTGGCGGGTGGCTTTTATCAGCCACGGACGAACCACGAAACTGTAAATTTGGTGGGTCGTTTGAATTTCTTTGGCAGTTTTGAATCAGCAGATTGAGCGGATTTAGGTGGGTTACAACATCTCTAACGGTTGTCTCTGTACCTAGTTTGGTATTTTCTTTTTGAGTCAGTGGTTGTTGTATTGAATTTTGTGTGTTGTGCAACTAATAAGTGTGTGACTATATTCCATTATACTAATTCAATGTTATATATATTTCTTTACACGAATACCTTTTAACTTAGATTAACAAAATTTCAGCACTTTTGTTTATGTAAAGTCAATTAAATAAGGCTTTAGAAACAACATTTATCAATAGTAAAACACTCCTAGTCTGTTGTTTGGTTGTGTTTTTATTTTCAGTTTTTTGTTTTTCAACAATACAGAAGAGGAACAAAAATAAAAAAGGGTTTGCCTTCTTCACAACCCAAAAACATTCATACTTGGCATCCTATTATGAACTCAAGAAAGCAGAGTTGAAATGTCCTCGAAGAAAAAGCGTGGTTCCAATGGATCATCTGCTAATCCTTGGAGAAACCGTGGAATCGGAGGCATACCAACCTCTAAAACTCCCTCTAGAATTTGGACTACCTGTCCCATACTTGGCCTATCCTTCTCATCATCTTGAATGCACCAACAAGCAACTTTGCAAGCTCTAATCACCTCTTCAACATCACCATTGCCTTGCAACCTGTAATCCAAAAAGCTCATGACTAATTCCTCGCTTTCCTTCATTTTCTTTACCACTAAAAATGGAAAGTACCGATCCATTTCATCGTCTGCTATGTCACTGTTTCTCCTTCCTGATATAATCTCAAATAACAGCATTCCATAGCTAAAAACATCGGCTTTTGGCGTGATTGCTTCACCTGATATCCATTCTGGTGCAAGATAGCCTCGTGTTCCTCTCATTGTTGTCAAAACCCGACTAATCTCTCTCCCAACAAGCTTAGCAAGCCCGAAATCAGCCACTTTTGGGTTGTATTCAGCATCCAGTAAAATGTTTTCGGGCTTAATATCACAATGTATGATGCAATCTCTGCATTTCTCATGGAGGTAAGTCAATCCTCTAGCAGTCCCAACTGAGATGTTGTACCTTGTTTTCCAGTCTAAGACATTAATGTTGTCTTTTTTAAACAAGTGAGACTCTAGAGAACCATTGGACATGTAATCATAAACTAGAAATCTTTTTGTACCTTGTATGCAGAAACCCCGAAGGCGAACAAGGTTGATGTGTTGGATCATCCCAATGGTGCTTACTTCTGCGCGAAACTGCTTCTCTCCTTGCTTCAAACTTTTTAGCATTTTTACTGCTACCGCGATTGAATTGGGCAGTGTTCCTTTGAAAACTGTACCAAAGCCACCTTCTCCAAGCTTTTCTGAGAAGTTCTTCGTTGCAATTCGTATGTCACGATACTTGAACACCGCCAAAGAATCATCAACTTTCTCCAAAGTACCAGCAGGGTCTCTCTGTCTCTTCCTCCAGAGGACTACCAAGACACTGCCAAAGAAACAGAAGAAACCACAAATTGCTCCAAAAACAATCAAAGAAGTGTTTCTCTTGGCCTTAGCCTTAGCTTTGGTTCCAACCAGCTGGGATGCTGCTACGCTAACATGAAGATCTCTTCCACTTTTATCATCTGATGAGAGTTGTCGTAGATTGAACAAACCACCTCCCCAAATCAAACACCTATTATCATAAGCATAAGCACCGCATGAACAATTTCTCAAGCAAGCTAATTCACATTCATCAATGTTCTCAACTGTTATCAACTCTGAATTCACAGGAAAACCGGTGTTTGGCACCACAGAAAATTTGTCATTTCCTCTGTTTTCACACTGTAGAGGAATTTTCCTCACACACCCACCTGAGTGATCCCCCAATTCCCAATCTGCTTGAGTCCTCGGTTCAAATCCTTCAATGCAAGTGCAAATCGGTACATTTTGGTTACAACTACTAAATACACCACAAAAAGCATAGACTGTGCATTGTTGCGGTGGTTTGATCCAGAATGTACTCCACTGCGGGAAGTCCTTTCCCCAAACAAATTGTTTGAGTTGTCCAGTCACATCGAGCACAAATCTAGTGAGAGAAGTAGGGTCACTAGCATCATATGTGAAATAGCTCTCATTTGTATTGTTAACGTATGTGACATTTTTTATGTAATAGTCCAATTCTATCTCAGGAACAAGGCTAAAAACTTTCCCACTCCATGTCCCACTAGTCCAATACAAGTTAGACACATTCCAAAGCAATATATGACTTGAATTTGGCTCCACCTCTAGAGAGAACAGACTTGGTGATGGATTTTCTGAATTTCTCCAAGAAGTAAGAGCTTGTTTTTCATTTTTGAGTTTATTGTATCCAACTTTCCCACCAGGAAGCCACGTGTCAGTTGGGTAGTCGAAACTCTGCCATATCACATTAGAGGAATCCAATTTATCTCTAACAATGAAATTTCCATTGTCAAGAAGCATGGCTATGGTTGAGTTAGCCAATTTTGAAATGGAATTTGTCGACCAAATTTGATTCTTGGACTGGTCTAGTAGGACTAAATTTCCGTCTTGTGACAGTTTTAATTGTGACGAAGATAGATTTGAAATGGGTTGGACTCTGTTTGCTACCCAAACTACTGTTTTGTTTGGTAGCTTTTTGTACCATATGCCTATGTAGTAGTTTTGAGAGTTACCTGGCGTGAAGAAGCCCAGTTCGAAGACTCCACTTTGAGAGGTTATTGTTTGGTTCCCAGAGAGAGGCTGTCCAGCATGGATGGTATTGGTACCATCTGATCCTTTTGAGTAATGGGTATTGAAAGATAGAATGAATAAGGGCACAACACAAAGAAAGAGCCATTGAATTTTGCATATGGGACTCATTTTTGCACAGAGTTGCACCAAAGAATTGGATGTGATTAAGGTATTCAAAGAACACGAGCGTAAAAATTAAGTTGGTTGTGCTCTTTACGAAGTAATCTCCAGTGGGCTTGGCGAGGATAGACCAAAACAAGCCACACAGTTCTTACACTAAAAAGTTCGATTTCAAACACTCTCAAGAGTAATACGATCTTGTGGCCTTAAAAAAGAGTTGGAACAATGTCCCAGAAGAAAAGTAATAATTTTTTTTTTTTTTTAATATTTTTAAACTCGTTGATTAGTATTTCATGGCAAAAAATCAAATCGTTTCAACTTTGGCTTTCTGTTATTTGAAAAACAGAAAAATCTTCTCACAATGCTGATTGTGTCTAGTTGCATGACAGGACAAAAAAGAATATAATGTAGAAGATTTGTGTACGGTTTATTGATTTTTCATCCTCTACAAATTCAATTGTTGTAAACTTTCTGGACTAGTCTATTTTGGAAAAAAAAAAAAAAAAAAAAAAAAACAGAACTCAACCTTGTTTTTTTTTTTTTTTTTTTTTTATTTCGAAATTAATTATTATTGTTTTTTAATAAATTCAACATAGTGAAAATATTACTATTCCTCCCTCAATCACTTTTTGCATGAATTCGGCGTGGATTTTGAAGTATTTTTAGGCTGCATAGGGAGATTCTGATATTGTTTTTTTTCTTTTTTTTAAATCTATAAAGAAGAATAGATAGATGCATGAATGTTTGGAAAATTACCTGCACAGATTGGGAAGTTCCCATAGGTTTTTTATTAGATCTGCAATTTATACTTTTTACGGAATATCACACCTGCCTTCTCACAAATTATTTGTCCTTGTGATTTACTTAATTTAATGGAAAAATTACAACCAAAAAAAAAAAAAAAAACTTGAGTTCTTAATTTTGTCATTTTAAACCCCAAAATTTTTATTTATTTTCAATTTAAACTATTTGCCTATTTTCATTAAGTAAATTCAATGAAAAATGATATTTTAGATATTTTATGTGTACTTGCATTGAATATAATAACTAAAATACTCTTTTTCTATCGATTGTACTTAACAAAAAAAGACAAATGATTTAAATTGAAAGAAAATAAAAATATTAGAGTTTAAATTGATAAAATTAAAAACTCAGGATCTATTTTGTCCCTAATTTAATTATATATTTTGCTAAAATTAATTATATTTTGTGTTTTAATTAAAAAAAAATCCAAAACAATTGGCTGTATTTTTTTATTTTTTTTTATAAATTATATCTGAATATTTGTCTCCTCAAAGTGAATCAATACCATCAATTAATAGCATGTGTGCCAGGGATAGTATTCCGTAAAAAATATTAACCTTCTTAACAATTCGGGAGTGAAGTAAATTAATATTAATAGCTTAGGAAAGTTGAGGGACAAATAACACACGTTTGATAGGTATGAGGAGGTAAAGTGAACTTTCCGTGTAAGAAAAGAAAATGAAGTGAAATTTTTTTTTTTTTCTTTGGTTTAATTGGTTATGAAAGAAAAAAAAAATGAACAAATATTTATCAAGAATAAATAAATTTGATAACCAATAAAAAAAATAATTATATATAAATAACTTCGTTTCTCTCTCGCAAGACATTCAAAGATCTACAACATTCAAAGATCCAAAACATCGCATTAGAGTCCTCACATTTGTGAGTCCTCACGTCGTGATTGTTTTTTACGATTACAAGCTTATGAGAAATCATTTTTGGGTTTAAGTATGTGAAAGTTATGTTTTAATTATGAATTTGAATAAAGATTTACATAGGGAGAGAAAAAGGCAATGGAGAAGTGAATGAAATATAAACTATTTTTTTTTTTTATTTTTTTTTTCTTTTCCAAATTCCTATGTAAACTTATGATTCGAAAACAGCGAGGACAAAAACATCACAAATCAAAGTGGACTCTTCAACAGTGGAAAAATCAAATGAGTGAAATTTGAAGTAATTTGTAATATGTGGCCATTTTTTATGCACTTGGCTTTGTTTTGACTCGTACAAGCAAAGGCAGGCCCTTGCTCTGGATGATGACAAGGCATATGGTTCAGCCCCTAAACCCGTTTGGTAGAATTGTGAAAAAGTGATTATAAATTATAACTTAACAAATTATAACTTATAGCTGTGAGTATAAATTGATAACCTGTTTAGTGTAGCTGTGGAATTATAAATTTAAGCAGTAGAGTAGTATTTGATAAATAAGCTGTAAAATAGGTTTTTGATGTAAAATTGTTAGTTTTGCCCTTATGAACATAAAAATTATAATTTTGTCATTTTCTTCACTTTAAATTTTGAAAAAGTTATTTCATTAATGGAAGTTGATTAATTAGTACCTAATTTAGTACATTTTTACATTACCTCAAATTTTTTTAATAATATTGAGTTCACAAGAGAACAAAAAAAATGTCATTGCAATAAAAATACAATAAGTTACTATTAAGGCAAAAAAAATAAAACTTCCTAGATATTTAAAGAACTCCTAATTTCGTCTGCAAATTGACATACAAATATTATGTCTCTTCACTTCTATCTCGTTGTCATCACATGCAACATCATTTCCATGTCGTGCTTGTTGAAACGAAGATCCTTCATCTTCATTAGGCACATAATTCGTGAATCTATCATAAGAGCCAAATGCAATATCGCGGAACTTACTTTGTCGGATGAAATTATGAATTGCCATTGTTGCACAAACAAGTTTGACTTGGGTCGACCACTTGTAGTTTGGTGGAATTTCTTTTATCATCGGCCATCTTACTTTCCAAATCCCAAACGTTCTTTCTATTACACTTCTAAGTGATGAATATGCTTGGTTGAATTTTTCTTATACATTTTAGGGGGATTGACCATGTTCAAATTGAGCTAGATGGTATCTCTCTCCTTTGTAAAGAGCAAGATATCCTTTCATGTTTGCATAACCAACATCCACCAAGTAAAACTCATCTATTTTAAAATTCCAAAATGAAATTAAAGTAAGCAATTATAAATGTAAAAATAAATATAAAGATGTGAGGGTGGTGCATCTATTGTAGCAATCAAATATAAAACAGTTACCTCTTTGTGGTTTTAGAAAATTATAACTAGAGTTCCTAATTGTTTCTAAGAAGATCCGAGTATCGTGTGCACTTCTTCCTATCCTGGTAAGCAAAATGTGAAACACATATCAAAGTCATATGCAGCCATTATGTTTTGAGTCGCATACCCCTTTCTACCTATTAAACGAACTTGCTTATCTAGAGATATATATGTTTTGATGTGTGTTCCGTCAATTGCTCCAATACAATCGTATTACATAATAGTGAATAAAAATATTTTTAGCCACAGATTATTAGAAATATCCTACCAACATTAATTATATGTAACACCCAAGTTGCACTAGTAGTTAATTATTTACCTTGAAATGAGGATAATATTTGCGGTTGCGTCAAATATATGGATGCACAACATTAGTCGGTTGAAGCCTTACTCAATCAATGGATATCATTGTAACAGGCTTTAACACTTTCTTGAAGTATTTTGAAATAGTCTCGCCAGAATGTTGAAATCTTTCTTGGACATTTCTGTTTCGAATGTCACCACCAACAATATACAAAAATATTGCAACTTGCTCTTGAACCAAGACTTTTTGTCCAATTTCAAGGCCATACTTTGTCTGTAACAAATTACACAATTGATAAAATACCTCTCTTTCTATTCAAAAATTTTCAAATATTCTTGTCCAATTCCCTTCTTGTAATTCTACCATCTACTTCCCTCATGTTAAACTAGATGTCCTACATGGTTCTTTTATCAAATAATTTGTTGCATATGTCACCGCAATTGTAGCCGCCGTAACTAAGAGCATATTATTATTTTGTTGGGTTTGCGATGTCTTTGCCTTCATCTTCCGTATCTTCATCATCGTGATCATCATTCCATTCATCTTCATCACTGTTACTCATTCTAAAATGCCTACTCATTTAAAGGCTTAGTTACTATTTAATTCAAACAAAAATAGGGTGAAATCAAGAGGGGGCCATCTTCCATACGTGGTTGTACCAAATTTACATATTATAACAAAACTTACATATTATATATTCAAATTTTGAATAATTTTCTAACTACATAGCATTTCTGTTTACCATAAATTGTGTTGTCACATGGTGGTGATCATTAATTGTGTTATGTTCTATAATTGAGTGAGGGCGATAATTTAAATGTGTTACTCAAAAATGCAACCTCATGTCTTGAGAAGAGCATCAATAACAACATCATTGTTAACATTCTCAAGTTATAGATATCATATTACTCTGCCCTGGTGTACCTCTAATGCTCCATGCTTCTTTGTTAATCATGGCATTATGGAAAGTTCAGAAACAATTTTTGCAACAAGGATGTAAAATTGCCATTTGAGATAGTGGTCATGTGCAATGTCAATCAATTAACGCAATTTAAAGAAGTGATCTGATCCACATTAAAGGGACAAAAAGAAATAAGGAAAGGCCAAGGAAAGGCATGGATGAGGTAAATACATCATAATTGCATTTGATTAAACAATTGCTGCAAACTTAACTCAGAACATGACTTATCTACTTGATTTTTTTTTTTTTGGATCAAGAAATTCTACTTGAATTGAAATTGACAGGAGTCTAAACAGTGCTCATAAATTGGGTATTTGATAGAACTTGGAGAGATTCAAACGTAAAGGAAAAAAATTATACCTTCAACTTCAAACAACACAGCAATATAGCAGCAAATACAACAGAATAGATGCCCAAAAAAAATATAGCACAGCACCAGATGGTAATTCAGCACAGCAACAGTCTTCACCATTCACCATTCACCTACATATACATATATATAATCTTCACCATTCACCTACCATTCATATTTTCAAGATTTAAATAAACCATTCAGCCATTCAACTAACATTCAACAAGTCAACCATTCACCTACCATTCAACTGAAAGAATGCCACCTACCCACCAACCATTTAACCATTTAACTAACAAAGTGCAACAAAATATTAATAAAAGTCCAAATAATGAGTCCACAATTAAAAGTCCAACATAGTCAATATTAATAAAAGAAAAAATTAGGAAATTCAAAACAATCTACAATTAGTAAAATAAAAGTCCAACACAACAGTCCACAATTAATAATAAAAGTCTTAAGAACAACCGGACAATCCACAATTAGTTGCCATAACCTGCGATGGTCTTCTCCATCTCAATCTCTAACTTCAGAAACCTCAGCCGAACTTCATCCGTAGGAAGAGTCATGAAGCACTCACAACGCTTGTCTCATAAGAACAATCGGGCAGCCCATACATACAGCTCATCATTCGGGGACACACCAGGGATGCTTTCCAACTTCGCCAAACATTTTGCAATTGAAGGATATCTTAATGAGGTCTGTGTTGAAGTTGCTGAAGATGACTCAACCACGTTGACTATACGATCAAGTGTCTTGGTAAGTAGAGTTGCACCAGTAAATTTCTTCTTTCTCTTGCTCTTGGTTGATGAACCATCAGTATTTGATGGACGTTTTTTGTTTAATTCGGAAGGATGAACCACCTTCAAATCAGCATCATGTGGGGTATGAAATTCCTCCATAGTCTCATCAGTGTGAGGCATAACCCCTGAGCTAGGAGTGTATGCCCATTCTCCTATAGCAGCTGCATCTAAGAATAATATGTCTAAGTCTTCAGTGAATTGCAACGGCATACGCCGGAATTTAGCAGAATAAGGATAACTCTGCAACAATTACAAAGAAAAATTTAACAATTTCAAGTTACAAAATTTGGTCTGATTAAACAAAAAAACAAACAGAATATGTACATTAAACAATTCACTTACCTCCAATTTCTTGGTCCACCACTCAGTGTTTTTTAAGGCGAAAAGCGAACCGAGGTGACAAGGTCTCCTAATGCCTAAGCACGAGGCGATAAGGTGAGGCGAGGGCTTCATCGATTTGAGGCGACCAGAAAAGATATTTTTTTAAAATAAATGGTATAGACAAAAATATAAATATTTTCAAGAACCATCATGCAGTTATCATTCAAAATAATTGAAATTTTTCAGCAAAATTAATTGAAATATTTTCAGCAAAATATTTAAAATTTCAGCAAAATAGTTGAAATTTTTAGCAAAATTAATTGAAATTTTTTCAGCAAAATTAATTGGAAATTTTCTAGCAAAATTAATTGGAAATTTTCCATGAAAATAATTACACAATTAACATAGCAAAATAATTGTAAAATAACACAAAAAAATAATTAAACAAATTAATTGAAAAAAAATTCTGATGGAAAAAAAATAACACAGAAAAATAATTAATTGAATTAAAATAACCAGAAAAAAAGAGGGGGGGCGACAGTGTTCTTCAAGTCGAAGGAAAAAATGAACAAAGGAAGAACAGAGGGGAAGAAAGAGGGGGGGGGTCGATAGTGTTCTTCAAGTCGAAGGAAAGAAGACCTAGGTGAAGTCGAAGGGAAGAAAGGAGAAAAGAAGAAAAAGAAGAAGAAGGAAGAAGAAGGAACTCACCAGGTGAAGTCGACTGGAACGATGTCCGAAGAAGGAAGAAGAAGACCCAGCTGAAGTCAACTTCGGGTATGCCCTTCAATGTCAACGAACAAAGTCGACTTAGGTTTTTGACTTCTTATTTAGTAGAAAGCAATTATAAAGTGCAATGCATGCTCGTAAATTGCACAAAAGTCATCCAGATGAAGGGCCCAGATGATTCGAACTGAAATCAGGCAAAAATCTGGTGAAGCATCACTTCGTTTTGCCTCTCGCTTCATCACCTAAGCCTCGCTTCATGCGCTTCTCCATCGCCTCACCATTTCGCCTCGCCTCAGTGTGCTTAAAGCGCTACAGCCTCGCCTCGCCTCGCTTAGCGCTTAGGCGAGCCTCTGATAACACTGCCACCACTCATCAGATGCAGATATAGCTCCAGTCAATGTATCACGGCCTAAGCCTGTCTCACCCCTTAACAGATTGTTCCACAAAAGTCAGTCTTTTTTCAATGGTTTTTCATTGTTTTTCCAGTCATAGTTTTAAACTTAGTTATTACATTTTCTCACCTGACCCTATCTAAGTGTGTGTCCAGTGCATGTCCAACCTTCACTTGCACAACACAAAGCTTAATAAAAATTTCATTTGATTTTGCATCCTAATGAGCCTTAACGGATGGTACTTGAGAGGATTTTCCTTTGTTCTTCCTATTTTCATATTGTGTTTCCTCTTGGGTACTCATTTTATGAAAGAAACAAAAATGCTTTAACACATGCTCATTCATCATTGCTTGCATTAAAACATAAGATTAATACATAATAACCATACATGGCAACTAGGATAGACATATCAACATTGATTGGGTATACAGCTTAGTACAAAAACACCTGATCTAAAAGCCACTTACAATCATTTGACAAGTAATGTAACTGACAGAACAATACAAATTGTGAGCAAACCCACAACAAGCTGCTTCATGAATGTTAAGGATTGCTCAAGCATTTGGTTCTTGACTTTTAGTCCTACAGTCTTGATGTTTTGATTTTGATAAAGATTTGTCTCGTTCCTTTGCCTCTCTACCATCGTCATAGATTTTGGGGTACACCACCTCCAAAATTGACAATTTCTCTTCTCACAAATGACATACAGTCTTCCTTTTGATGGCTTGTTAGATTTGGTAACCCTTATGGCAGCTCTTACACCACACTCATGTTTCAAAGCCTCATATCTCAAGTCCAAGGTATCGGCACCGGAAGAATAGTTATGAGGATGACATGCCTCTGCATTAATTAGGAAGAATTGAATCCAAATCCTCTAGAATTGATTGGGAAGTTAAAGATGTTATACACGACCATTGTCTTTAATTCTTAACCCTATTGTGCACTTTGGTCCTAAATTCCCATCAAGACAATCAAACAAACAGAGTAACTAGCATATAGTGGAGAGCATGTTTGGTGATAGGGAAATCAAAGTCCCAAATAGTATAAAGAATTGGCTTGTTTCTCTCAATTTAATAAATCAGCTACTTACTTTGTTGTTTTACAGTTACAGAGAATGAAATAAACAAACATGTGCCTTCAATCAATATGATTAAAGAAGCCCTTGAGTTGTGCAGTAGGCTGTAATGAGTTGTTGTAAAGTGCAGGTTTTACAGGATGAATTGCAACTCTGATTTGTGGTTTTGGGTATAATGTTTATGTACTACTAGTTTCTAATAGATTTTTCTGCAGAGTGTTAAGTTGGTCTAACTGTAGGGAGGAGAGTTGAGTGATGAAAGGTCTATATAGGTTTGATGAGTGAGAGATGTAAGCTTAGAGAGTTGAGAGATAGGAGCCTCATATTGTTTTTCTAACTGTTTGTTGTTGCAGATTCTAAGCTGGTCCTTAGGTAAGGGATATTCTTTTTGAGGGTTGAGTGATGTAGTCCTATATTTTCAAAGAAATGTGGTCACTTGCTATACCAACTTCAATGAAATAATTATCTATCACAATAGGTATTTGTTTATACCAACCATTTGCTATACATATGGGATTCATAGCCAAAAAAATGTAGTGGTCATTCTTTTAAATAGTGGAGACTCTAATCAAAGCACAAAGACATATTAAAAGGCCAAAGTAGAAATGAAGATAGACTAAAACTGAATCAGTGGCTAAGGAAAAGGGTATTAACAAGACATACCAAATCAAACAAGATGGAAGCCCAAAAAGAAACCACAAAATGTCACAAAGATGGTCCACTTTTTTGTATAAATTATTAAAACTTCACCACTTACATATTTATTTTAGTTTGGCCTAGTGGAAAGTGTGTACCAGGTCTGTACCAGATCTGTCAAATACCTATTATGAATTTCCATTTTCTCCAAAAACCCAATCTTCATTAGGATCAAAGGATTACTGCATGATGTGTTTAAGAAAATCTACTGCATTATCAATTCAATTCAATTCATTTCCTTCTATTCTAATACAAAAACTAGTAGAAAACTAAATGCTGATTCAAGAGGTGTGTTCCACTTGCTGACTGTTTTTTTAGTTATAATTTTCCCTTTGCATAATATTATTTTTGGAGGGCAGATTTGATTTCCTATTGGTAGAATGCAAGTTTAACTAGATTAAGGATGTTGATATGCTTTAGTGGCAGATAATAAGGGGATTGCATAAACATAGAAAACTACATGAACTGTGGATAATAATGAATAAGCAGGATTGGGTAACCACATGAGCATATAGATGAGATCAAATCCAATAAACATGTCTAAGGTAAACCATAATTATAGAAATCTCAAATAACCTAAATATCAAAATCAGTACAAACACTAAATAGGATCTAAAATTTGATCAAAAAGCAAGAAACCCAGATGATCAAAACCCAAATATAGGCACGAGAAGATCAGAGAACCCAGAATAGCAAACATAGCAAAACGTTTATTAGATATGGGTAAAATGTAAATTATAAAAAAGAAAATTATTCAGATAAATATAAAATATATGTGAGACTACATGAACCAGAAACTAGAAACCAAAAACCAAAATCGATGTGTTGCCTTCATGAACTAGAAAGAGGGATACCTTACATGAACCAGAAACCAAAATTGATGAGAGAGAGAGAGAGAGAGAGAGAGAGAGAGAGAGAGAGAGAGCAACCAGAAACCAAAAACAAACGCAAACCCTAATCGGATTTGAACACAAAGCAACCAAAAACCAAAAAAAACCCTAAATCGATGTGTATATCTAATATATATATATCTATATATAACAAAACATAGGGTTTAGGGTTTCAAATCTTACTTTTTGGTGGAGATCAAAGGAAAACAGGGACGATCACCGACGATCTTCGATGTGTGGAGCAATTCTTCGTCGTTCGGCAGCGAGAGCAGAGGAGAAGAGGAGAGCGCCGTTTAAGAGGTGAAATGTTAGGTCTGAACTCAAAACTGTGTTTATATACTAGCATTTTCGTAATTTCTTAAGTTTTGGAGGGTATTTAAGTCATTTTGCCCCTCCAGGATCAGCTGCGCGCTTAAGCTAAATTTATAAGCACCCTTGGAGTAACGTTCAGATTTAAGCTGAAAATGACTTAAATTAAGCTATAATCTGTGCCTTATAAGTTGTACCAAACACACTAACATAGCTTAATTTAAGCCAAAAGTTGATTTAAGCTGGAAAAAAGTTTTACCAAACAGGCACAATATATGTTTTGCTGCAAAGGTCCCTTAGACAAGATTAACCCCAACCTCAGACTGACTAGCCAGGCTCGAGCCACTTATTCTCCTGTAATGGTTTGCTTTCTCATTCTTTCATCAATGGAGTTCTTGTTTTTCCCTTCAAAAGACTTTACGGGTGTGGCCGGATTGTATTGCCCAAAGGAAAAATAACTATTTAATGTATACCACCAATCCATGCTCGGAAGAGTCGATTAGTATTATTGCAAGATGGATAAGGGGATTCATGTTTTTTCCACCTCATTTCATAAACGCATGACACTACAATTGAAAAATTGGTTACTTCCATCCAATGGAACAACATATGCATTTATTCCCAATAACAAAAAGCAAGGAAACGTACTTGTTTCGGTTAAACAGAGGAAGGCAGCCACTCGAGTGTTTCACCAGCACACATCGGAATAATCTCACTAGTTGCATAGGATAATGATTCTGGCACCTTCCATTGACTCTTGATCAATTTGATTTTCGATGTGTTTCTTGGAAGCCCATAGAAGTCGGGTCCGTTAAAGCTTGTAAAGGCTTCTAGCTTGTCAAGTGCACCAGCCTTAACATTAAGAAGAAAAAATGAAATAAAATAAAATAATGTTGGACAATGTAAAATAGATTTTATTAAAGCACCTCGTCATTGAATTATGAAAAAAATTAATTCAAACATATTACCAAGAGAATAAATTATGTGGTGGAGTTACACAATAGTTTATCACTAAGTTTTCTAATGCACCAAAAGAAAGTAAAAACATGAAATTATGAAACAACTGGAACAAACATGATCAAAGGTGTACTAGGAGATATTACCTCTTCAAAAACCTTGGCATAGAGTGATAAGGCGACAAGGGCATTGTATATACCAGCACATCCGCAAGAACATTCTTTTTTTTGTCTCTCATGAGGAGCACTATCAGTTCCAAGAAAAAATCTTTTACTACCACTTGTCACAACTGACACAATAGCTTGTCCTAGGGGAAAAAACAATGCATGGGCTTAGACCAGGGCCACAAAAAGATGGACAAATAATTTTTTTTTTTTTTATAAATAACCAAACTTTATTAAAAAGTATCAAGAAGATGCAAAGAATACAAAAACGGCCTCAAGAGCCCATCGAAACTAACAAATCAAATTCTCCACAAAATCTATAAAAGCCAATACATCTGAATCCACTAATCCTGTCACCCAACTATACAGAACAGTAAGAAGGCGCCTCTTTAACCAAGTGATGGAATGAGCCACCCCATGAAACACCCACCTGTTTTGCTCCAGCCAAATCAGCCAAAGTAAACAGTGCAAGGCAAGAATCCAAGCCTTTCGACGCCTCTTCCCCACCCTCTCTCTGACCCAACTCGGCAAAATTACAAACAAAGAACCCGGTTGAACCCAAACCATCCCAAACATTGCCACCACAAGCATCCAAAGGCGAGAAGAGACTGAACAATGAATAAGCAGATGGTCAACCGACTCCGCAGCCTGACTGCACAAGCAACACCAATTCACCAAAACATGCCCACGACGAATCAAATTATCAATAGTCAAGATACGACCCAAACTCGCCGTCCACACAAAGAAGGCAACTTTGGATGTCGTGCCTGGCACCCAAACACTCTTCCACGGATAAACGAAGGTGCCATTAACAACACACTTATCCTCAACAAGCGCCCTATAGAACGAAGACACTGTGAAAATACCTTTGGCCCTAGGACAATCCCAAACCAAGGCATCATTATCCGCCTGTCCAAGATGTAAACCATATAAAAAACCAAGGAGGTCCACTAATTGATCTAACTCCCAGTCTTGGACATGACGACGCAATTGCATGTTCCACACCCTCAACTGCCCCTCCCCAACCCTCACAGCACTCACCAACACCTCAGAATTTGTAGCAATAGCAAATATCAAAGGAAAATGAAACTCTAAAGACAAGTCACCACACCACCTATCCCGCCAAAATCGAACTCTATCCCCCACACCAAGTTTGATCCTCACGTGCCACCAAAACGCTTCCTGACCCAACCAAATCCCTTTCTATAACCCGCAACCATGAGAATGACCCACCCGTCTCGAGCACCACACCCCCCTAACCACACCAAACTTAGCAACCACCACCCGCCTCCAAAGCCGCTCCCTCTCCTCCACGAAATGCCACAGCCACTTCCCTAACAAGGCCAAATTAAACAAGACCAACCTCCGAATCCCCAATCCCCCTTGCTGCTTAGACCTACAAATCCGATCCCAAGACACCAAATGATAATGACCACCCTCACCCCCATCACCCCACAAAAAGTCCCTTTGCAATTGCTCAATCCACCTTGCTACAGCGACCGAGATCACATGAACAGACATAAAATAGGTTGGGATACTCGACAGTACACTTTTAATCAATGTAAGCCGCCCTCCCTTCGACAAATACTGACGTTGCCACCTTGCCAACCGATGACGCACCCGATCCACCACTTCTTCCCAAATCCCTGTCGCTTTAAAGGACGCCCCAAAGGCAACCCCAAATATGTGATAGGTAACGATACGACTTTGCATCCCAAAATGGTTTCCAAAACCGAAGACCTCGCCACTTGCCCTACTGGAATCAATTCTGATTTTGCTAAATTAACCCAAAGCCCGAACACTGCCTCAAAACACAACAACACACATCTCAAATGTCCAATCTGGGCCTCCTCCGCATCACAAAAAATAAACGCTTCATCTGCATAAAACAAATGAGACACCATCACATTCCCCAGAGCCAGTCCTACCTCAAATCCATTCAGCAAACCTGCTTGCACTGCCCTTGCCAACAAACGCTCCAAAGCCTCCATAACCAGAATAAACAACAGAGGAGATAAAGGATCACCCTGCTGCAGCCCGCGATGAGTCGGGAAAAATCCTGCCGGGGAGCCATTAACAAAAACTGACATTCGCACAGTAGAAATGCAAAACAAAATCCAACGCCACCACTTCGCCCCAAATTGCATCCTCTCCAACAAATACATAAAAAATTCCTAGTTCACATTATCGTAGGCCTTCTCAATATCTAATTTACAAATAATCACCTCCTTCCCTTGATGCAACCGCGAGTCCACACATTCATTCGCCACAAGAACCGCATCTAAAATTTGCCTACCCCCCATAAAAGCATTCTGGGATTCCGATACCACCCCTACCAACACATCGCGCAAACGATTCACCAAAACTTTAGCCAACACCTTATACACACTCCCCAGAAGACTAATAGGCCAAAAATCTCGAATATCCTCCGCCCCCCCTTCTTGGGAATCAAGGCAAGAAATGTAGCATTAAGACTTTTCTCAAATTCGCCTGACTGATGAAACTGCTGAAAAAATGAAATAGTAAACCCATCGAGACCAGGCGCCTTATCCCCAGGCATACTTTGTAAAGCCTTAAACACTTCCTCTTCTATAAATGGCCTTTCTAGAGAAGTACATTCTTCATCTGAAAATAACATCAAAACTTACCCCATCCAAACTCGGACGCCACTCATTCCCTACGAACCGAAACAAATGCTCATAAAAACCCACAATACTTGCCTTGACCTCTGCTGAGGACGAAAACTCCACCCCATTTACTCGAATCCAACCAATCTGATTAACCCGCCGATGAGCATTCGCCATATGATGGAAAAACTTAGTGTTACGATCACCATCCTTCAACCACAAATATCTAGACTTCTGGCAGAAACTAATTTCCTCCATGTGTGCAATGTGACCAAATTCCTGCCGAACTTCCTCCCAGCGAACCACATCAACCTCAGACAACACCTCACCACCTTGTTTCTCCTTCAACGCCTGCAAAGCTTCTAAGACTCTAGCCTTCTGCCCCTTCAATTGCCCAAAAACCTTCCTATTCCATCTCTTCAAATCTAACTTAAGGAGTTTTAATTTTTTCGCTAACTATGAACTAGGCAATCCTGCTACATTATAAGTCACCCACCAGCCTTTAACCATCTCTACAAAGCCCTCAAATTGTAACCACATGTTCTGAAACCAAAAAGGCGTCGGACCACTTATAATACCCCCACTATCCAACAATATTAGCCAATGATCTGAAGTTGGACGTTGTAACCGCCGTTGAGTTGCCTGAAAGAAATGCTCCTCCCAATCCCTCGTGACTAGAAATCTATCAATTCGAGACATAGCTCCACCCCCGGACCACGTGAAACCATTGCCTTGAAGCGAAAAATCTACCAATTCCATCTCATCAATGAAAGAAGAAAAACGCCGCATTGGACCCCTCCCTGAGAAAGCCCCCAATTTCTCCTCCAGACACTGAACTACATTGAAATCCCTACCCACACACCACGAGACCCCCCAGCGATAAGCAATACTCTGTGGCTCCTCCCAAAAGGTTAGTCTCTCTACTCCTCGAACTGGTCCATAAACCCCTGTGAAGGCCCATCTGAAATCATCCTCTACACATTGAAAGAGGCAAGACAAAGAATTTCCCTCCAATTCTACATCCTCCTTTACCACCACTCGTTGATCCCAACATAGAAGAACACCCCCAGCCACCCCCAGTGCAGGAAGGAAATCCCAGTCCACAAATCTACCACCCCAAAGATCCTGAACTACTGCCCCCTCAGTACAGTCCATCTTTGTTTCCTGAAGACAAACCATATCTACCTTTGCACTTCTAAGGACGGATTTCACCAAAACCCGCTTCCCCTTGTCATTCAATCCTCACACATTCCAAGACAAAATTTTAACTGCATGATAACAACAATGGCTGATCATGTCCTCTTTTGGTACATCGCACTCCACCTCCCTTAGTCCGGTCATAACTAACAGTACATTCCAACGTACGTAATTCCCTAGCATTTTTGACATTATGGCTAGTCGAATCCATCCATTGCTGAAGAGAAGCCTCACCACTCCAAGATTCCTCTAATGCCGAAAATAGTCTCAATGCTTCTTCTTCATGGTCCTCAAAGGAAACCCCCAGTAATTGGCTTACCTCAGTAATTCAAGACAAAACCCAAGCAGAAACCTCCTCTGGCACCGGTATATCAACATTTGAACCAACAGTATCACTCTCAAGCTCAACGTCTTCATTCACACCATTCTCCATAGCCACCTCATCCGAACCTACCTCAGGCCTAACCACCATGGCCAACTCATCCATCATATCAGACCAACGATTTTTATCACATACAGGTTACTGCAGTTGCGATTCCGAAAGGCTGACTATATTAGGCCGTTGCTCCATCACCTCATCAACATGCCGCTCCACTCCCTCCAAATCTGAAGGAACATCAACAACGCCACCAGATGACAGCGGTGGACCAATTGACACCCTCTCGGCATTACCCATCGAGTCACGCACCACCGGCGAAGACCCGTCATCTGGTCTTGGACCTAACCCAGCTTTCAGCGAAGAGAAAGGCCAATTGTGCCGCTCCACTCCCTCTAAATCTGAAGGAACATCAACAACGCCACTAGACGACGGCGGTGGACCAGTCGGCACCCTCTCAGCATTACCCATCGAGTCACGCACCACCGGCGAAGATCCGTCATCTGGTCCTGGACTAATCATGCAGAGCATATGAAAGCAATATTGCATAGGAAAACAACCATCTAATTTCTTAAAGCATTTCTGGATTTTATTACGAACATTATGCTGGAGTAAATGCAAGTACGCTTACCTTAAGAAATGCTTCAAAACTTTCATTCAAAATTATTACAAGTCAACATACACTAACTAGCTAGGACAAGTGCCTTTTTGCAGCACAATTATATACTCTTTGAATTCTCCAATGTCATTCACTGTATGACCAACAACAAAATTGACATTATTACTATGCATTTCAGAAGTTTCTAACTTCACTACAAACAGTAATTCCACGAATTCTTTTCTGGTACTATTGTTGAAAGGTATAACCAAAGTTTAGGCACAGATCATTTATCAGGGTCATATGTCTTGCAAAAGGGACAACCATGTGTAGGTTTGCAAGGTTATCTTATCTGCAAAAGAGAGCATATGTCTTGCAAAAGGGACAACCATGTGTAGGTTTGCAAGGTTATCTTATCAGCAAAAGAGATTTTTCTTGTTGAATTCATTTCTCATACAGTGCATAGAGGGAAGGTACTAAAACACAAACAGCAACAAAGAAAACAAGGGACATCAAGTGACACGAATCTTTAAACGTCCCAACTACCACAAACATCTGATTCATCATCACACCATTTAGGATACAAAAGATACTCACGGCAAGGATCAACATGAAAGAAATAAATGATCGAATGAATAAATCATAACAATATCGGGTTTGCCAACATGAGAGAGGTAAGTTTCCATTACTGGTTAGTGAAAAAGAGTGTGTGGAACATATTGTGGGTCTCTCTTTTTAGTACTAGAAGGCAGTAATTGTGTGGCTGCAATCCTCCTTGAAAAAGGGAATTCCTATTAAGAACAAGATGTTGCGGCGTGACGGTTGCTGCAACAAATCCTAATAAAGGAAGAAATATATCATTTTCTTTTCACCAAGAAAAAGGGTCAAAGTAAATAAACAAATGTTAATGCAGAAAATACCACAAAATGTACCTTCATTGCAAGACTCGACAAACCTAACAGCATCCGCAGTAGTAACATGCTCCATCACAACCTTCAGCTGTGGAAACTTTTGAATTAAGGGTCTTAGAACAGTGTCGATGACTACCCTTTCACGATAAAAAATGTCAACCTCAGGATCTGTAACCTCCCCATGAACCTATAGATTAAAAATAAAAGAACTCTGATAAAAAATGGAATTTTCTCGTATTGGACAAACAAAACATGATAGTCATGTAGTCATGCTAGGTTGTGTTTAGCCAGCCCAAATAGTTTGGATTAAGGCTTGTTGAGTTGAGTTGAGGCTGTCTTTGAAAAATAAACAAGATATCCACTTATGAAGCAGCTCACATCTTACAGCCTGTAAAGTTTCTCTAATGAAGTGTCATTTGGCCTTCTGCAATTATGCCGTAGAAGCAGATAGCCTATTGACGACCAGAAGGAACTCATTTCTTTTTTTGATAAACTTGTTAAGACTCAAACCAGTGTTTGGAAATAATACAAGGTCAGTTTTGCCCAAAATCATAGGTTTGCCTGACACTTTCAATCCAATGTTTGATGGACAAGCATCACGCATAATATTCATCTTACGTTCTTATAAAAGCTAAGAATAAAAACACAAACTAAAGTGGATTGGACCCAAGGATATCAATCGATGATTGCATCAAGTACTTTTGCAACAATCATATTGAGTCTTTTGTAGTTTTGAGATTTGTTTTAAGGTGCTGGGACCCAACAGGAGAATATGAGAGTGGATATGTCCCTATAGAGCGACACTATCACTCTTGAAGCCAAAAGCAAACTAGGAAAACCTCTGTGAATCCGCCATGGCAGTCCACAGAGGCCTCATGGTATTTGTGGGTCGTATAATAACCTACAAAGTAGTTGGTTTTGATTCTTGCTTTGTTTCCATTTGTCTTACCAATATATACATATATATATATATATATATATTTTTTTTTTGTTTAGAGTTCTTTTGATGTTGTCTAAGGATGTCCTGACAGGAGCCTTGCACTATTAAAAACACAATATGCATTGGGGTAACCTGCTTTAAGATAGAAATCCCTAAATGGTGTTTCAAAATATCAACACGACATGAAGCAATGTTATTTTCTTGATGGATAAGCTTAACATTCACCGATGAACAATGCAATTGATCCTAAGAAATTAATTTAAACTGTCTTTATGTTCAAATTTATGTTCTTAATAACAACCTAGAAACGATATTGCAAACATGATTAGTGGAGAAATGCCCCACCCCCTACAAAAAAAAAAAAAAAAAAAAACAAAGTGTAATAGTTTTTCACAACTTTAATTAAACAAGTAGATGTTTACTAGTTGATTAAAATTAGTGAAATTACTAGAAGAGGCATATTATGCTTAACCATTTCCTCAAGAACAGGTATACATTTCCCAAATAAATCTGTTACACCATCCTGAGAATTTGTTGTAGCACCAAATAGGTACAAACTTTACAAAGATATACAACCCCACTACCTCCTATTACAGCAATCACCGTGTTCATTTCAACCAAGCATAAAGAAATAAGTGATAAAGAAAAAACCAAATTTTATCCTACTTGATAAATTGACTAAGTGGTTTTTAAGAATGACAAGGACTAGCCAACCTACATGTCACAAACTAAATGAACGTATTAAACTTCAGATACTTTCAAAAGTGAGATATTGCTTGGTTATTTTGAAGCCATGAAGTTAACCTGTAGCAGAAATTTTGTTCAATGAAGATCCAAATTTCCAAGCACAAGTTATTTGCCAAGATACCAATCTACAGTTAACATCAATTAATAATTTTAAAAAAAAAATATCAGAACATCCCCACCATTATAAAATTTGGCAACATTGGAAAATCAAAAGATCCAACTAAAAAATTCAAAAAAAATAAATTAATGCACATATTGAACGTGCCTTTCAATATTAATCAAAACATCTCACCAGCCTGAACTCTTAAATGTTGAAGGTTTCCTTCAAATCTATTAAGTTAATTATGAAATTTATTAAGTAAATTATGCAAATCCATAGCTATGCTGATAATACGTAACATCGTCTGCCCCACTTGTAGCCACAATTGATTTCCCTAGAGGAAGAGAAAGTCAATCCCAAATAGCAAAAAAAATATAACAGTTTACTAGGAAGCATAGAACAAAGTTCCTGACTAAAAACTGTGTTCTAAACAAAAACACTGAAGTAACAAGGAAAAAATGAGTTACAGAGAAGTGCAATTGATAGCTTCGGTTAAGCTTCAATAAGTACATATTGAATTAAATATGCGACTCAAGTAAAATCTAATAATCTTCAGAATGTTAAGAACCTAAAAGACTATCAGAATGCAAGTTGTAGGTAATACTCACTAGCAAGTTTGATCTCCTCATGAGTTGTGGTATCTGTCAAGTAAAGTGTCATAAGAGGTATGAAGTCACTATTGGCAGGCAATGCTTTCAAGATGGATTCTCGGTAAGCCACTGCTGCAGCTGTTGTCTTGATGGGAGGTTTTAAATTTGGCATTACTATTTCTCTTCCAAAATGAAATGCACTGTAGGCATAATGAATAGCAGATAAAATACAAATTATAACCCTTCACAACTAAACTAAATTCATAAAGAAAAAATAAACTAACGATACTTTGAATCAGTATCTGAATAACAAAAATTCCCCTAACTAAATGAAAGTATGCAAAACAAATATTACAATTTTTCTCCCACAAAATTACCTGTGAGAGATAACAACTTCAAAAAGGTCACCATCACGGAGGTGAAGATGCCAATCATCTGGTTGCGTTATAGAAAGCTCCGTCTTGGCTTCTTTGGCTTTTAACTGATTAAGCCCCCAAACATTTGCAAAAGGTAAAGTTGATGCCTATAACATAATGAATGTCACAATCAGTTAGATAGAATTTTTTTAGAAGACTAATGTTGAAGGAAAGTGCAACAAAATGAAGACCATAACAATCCCTGTCCTCATCTTGAATATTGTGGGTGAGAGGTGTGGTTAGAGGTAGTCCGGGAAGATGGCGGGCACTTCAATAACCTGAGATCACCGGAGGTGGAGAGGAGGAGATCAAGGCAAGCTTGGAGAGGGAGATATTAGCAGTGATAGACCTTGAACACTAATGTAAAGTGAAAGAGGGTGTTTAAGCATGAGACTTGGTTGTATTGTTGCTGTTTCTTGCTGCATATATGATACATTATACAGGCCACAGGAGTATTGGAGCCCAAGCAAACTGTTGGACAGGTGGCTCGTTCTCCTCAACTTTGCCAGGAGTGATATAAGCCCTTCTGCCGTCTGTGGCTTGACGGCAGGCAGAGAGCAACGTTTCATGGCAAGCGAAAAGTAATGTTTCGTGTATGTATCAGATGACATGAACGTAAGGTCATTGTTGCCTCTTCTCCAAGCCTGGTCGAGATGGAGTTGTCTTAGCAAGAAGACAGCCATCTCGACGATCCCATGACCTCAACCGCCAATCCAGTATCCTTTGATGATCCCGAGCAGTAGTGCCTGGGTCCTGCTCCCAACCCAGGCATCCAAGTAGGTGAGTGGGCTAGGGCCCACCTTAGTGTTTAGGAGAGCCAAGGGCTCGCTTCCAAGCGACCAAGTAGGAGAATGGGCCGTGGGCTTATCTCAATATTTAGGAGAAGGGCTCGCTTCTAAGCAACTAAGTAGGAAAATGGGCCGCGGGCTTATTTCAATGTTTAGGAGAGCTAGTGTTTATCAATCCAAGTCCAAGTGAACCAGGGGCTGATTGTATTGTTGTTTTGTCCAGTGTTTATCAATCCAAGTCCAAGTGAACCAGGGGCTGATTGTATTATTGTTTTGTCTCGGAGCGAGGTATGAAGGACCATGGGCCTTGCGGGGCCATGGTACTGCCTGTTGTAGGGCTCTTCATATCTAGATATATTTGGGCTTGTATCTATGCTCCCGCTTAGGCTAAACATATAGTCTTGGTTACCTTGGCACATGGCGCCCATAGGGCTCGCCACGTATCAAACATATGACATGCCCGACGTGATGCCTTATTGGTCTACCACATGGGTGGGGTTTTGGTGATGTGGCACCTGTAGGGCTTGCCACGTATTGAGCTTGATACAAGTACCCACAAATATCATATGTACAATCTTGTTTAATATCCAAAAATGTAGTGTCAATTGTTGATTTTTAACACTAGAATATGATTTGCAAAGTTATGATAATGTACGTTGTGATTCTAACACAACAATTGTAAGACAACCACTTTGTATGCTTCACTTTCATTTCATATTTTGACATGGAAGATGCAAGCAGACACATGACTCAACTAAAATTTATCGTACTTCAACACAAGAAAGTCCAGAACCAATCAGCATCTTTATTATGTATCATTTCCCTATTTTAAGGAGAAACGAGAACAATCTTGTCCATGATCAAGTCACATAATTGTTTGACACTTACCAATGACAAACAATTCCAAAAACTAGGGAATATGATGAAAGAATTTGTTACTCATTCTTTTTACAGGCATACTGAGTTTACACAATGGCTGAGGACATTAAATTATGGTTGGGAAAACATGCCACTAATATTTGATACAAAAGCTTTTGATATATGAGCAGGCTCCTAGTACAGGGTTTTTTATCAGATTAACAGTCCATTAATGTAACCAAGCAGCAAAATCAAATTCTCCAACATATTCTTCATGCAAAATCCACGACAAAGTTAATTGTAGTGGGACTAATTAATCATAGGTGGTCTCATGGAAGTCTATATATAAGAAGCATGGACAAGGACACAGCGACACAAAAAATTTCAAAAAATATAAGGACACAGCGCTTGGGACACGTGCAAAACTTATGGGACACGTATACTTTTATATATTTATTATATGTCATCCATAAGGATAAGAAATTATTATATATCATGTATATGAATATTTAATTCAAAGATAATAACAAAATGCAATGTAAGACTAATTTATGAAGTCTAAAAGAAGAGAATAGGTATACATTGTTTTTCTTTATCATTGAATTCCAAATTGTTGTAATCAAACTTCTAATGTGTTTTATTTGTATCTAATGTAAACATAAATTTCAGAACATAAACCTTACACTTCGGATCATTTACCATGTGTATTATCAAGAAATCAAGACAAAATGACATACCTGAATCCATTGATGAACGGTTAAACGGAAGCGTGATTATCAATAAACTCTTTGTTATTGATTATGTTATTGCCTTCTAATCCTTTCCCCTTTGGTGCCTTATGTTTCTCCTTGAGAGGATTTAGAAAAATGGCAGTGTTCTTTTTTTTTTCCACTTGGGAAGGAATAGGGACCATAACCTTTTAAAGGTTGTAATTGGTTTTCAAAACTGAAAGGTTGTGGAAGTTCAAAAGGAATGAAAACCAACTTTAACCATTATTGGTTTTAATTTCTATTTATTGGTTTTCAAACCGAAAGGTTGTGGAAGTTCAAAAGGAATGAAAACCAACTTTAACTAATATGTTTTAATTTCTATTTCGCCTCATAGAAATAGAAATTATACAACTAGTATCTACACATTAGGTCCATAACACATATACCCTTAAGCCTATTAACTAAATTGAATCACTTAAATTGTAGGCTTCTTATAAATGTTAAAACCACATTTAATTATGTGGTCCCATTGAGACATTATCTAACTATCTCTCACTCGCCCACATATGTATCCCGAAAAATGTGCTTAACTTTAGTGAGCTCGAAATTTGTTATCATAACTTGAGGGTATCCAAACAATCTTGTCCATTAACTATATTAATATAGGATCAAAGCGGTTCGTTACATCAATCGTAACTCGACCCACCAATGGTCACGATACTAATACAAACTAAATGACATAGATCAATCATGGATGAGTAGCATGGAAATTACATGTGATGTGATCCATACATGCCTATTTCCAACTGGTCCTACTTAACTTTATTGAGATCAATACGCACAATACGTAATGTAGCGTAATAAATCAATATTTCATTTCTGCAGAAATTAATCTAATTACATAGATAAAACTCAAGACTGACATAAAGCAGTAATATAAATACAAACTCCCACTAAACCGTAATGTTCTCAAATAGAACAACACCTATCTCGAAAGCAGGTGCTCATGAAAGACCTTGGGTGGTAGTCCTTCGTAAGTGGATCCGCTATTATGGAGTTTGTCCCAATGTGCTCTATGGAAATCATTCCACTCGCACTCTTTCTTTTACAACTAGGAACTTGATATTAATATGCTTTGATTTTGTCGAGCTCGTTGTTATTGGAATATAAAAATGCACTTATTGTCACAATATAACTTAAGTGGTCTTTCAAAGCCTTCCAAAATACGCAACCCAAAGGACAAAATTCCGCACCATATCCCTTGGTTTGATGCCTCATAACATGCTATAAATTCTGCGCCATGGTGGATGAAGCTATGAGCGTCGCTTTGCACCTCCAAGAAATTGCTCCGCTAGCTAAGATAAATATAGCTCGATGTGGATTTCCTACCGTCTTGGCATCCAAAGAAAATCGAGTCGAATATCCAATGACCTCTAACTTATCCGATCTCCTATATGTGAGCATATATTCCTTTGTTCTCTCAGAATATCGCATAACACGCTTGATCGCTTCCAATGATCCATGCCAGATTACTTAAATATCCGCCTAACATGCTAACTATAAACGCAATATCCGGACGCCGTACATACTTGAGCATACATTAGACTCCCTACACCGAGGCATAAGGAATCTTCGCATTTCTTGAATTTCAAGATCGTTTCTTCTGCATTGGTGAGACTAAACTTGTCTCCTTAGCAACCTGGGTTTCACCGATTTACAATTTTGCATGCCAAATCTATTGAGTACTTTTTCGATATAGCTCCTTTGTGATAATCCCGAATACCACGAGAACGATCTCGGTATTTCGATTCCTAATAAAGGAAACATCACCAAGATCTTTCATTTCAAAATTCTTAGATAGAAATCTCTTGGTGTCATGCAATAAGTTTATATCGTTTGTGGCAAGCAATATGTCGTCAACATATAAAACCAAAAATATGTGTTTACTCCCACTGAACTTGTGATACACACATTCATCAACAACATTAGTTTCAAAACCATACGAAGTGAGAACTTGATGAAATTTGAAGTACCACTGACGAGAAGCTTGTTTGAGTCCATAGATGGATTTAGTCAATTTGCAAACCATATTCTTTGGGTCTCCTGACACAAAGTTTTCTGGCTGCACCATATAAATTGTTTCTTTAATGTCACCATTAAAAAAAGTTGTTTTGACATCCATCTGACGCAACTCAAGATCAAAATATGCAACAAGCGCCATAATTGTCCTAAAAGAATCTTTCGAAGAAACTGGAGAGAAAGTTTCTTTAAAGTCAATTCCTTCTTTTTGAGTAAAGCCTTTGGCTACAAGACGTGCCTTATACCTCTCCACATTACCATTTGAATCCCTTTTGGTTTTAAATATCCATTTACAACCTAAGCCAAGACCAACTGGTAATGAGACAAGTTCCCAAACTTTATTGTCTTGCATAGACTTATATTCTTCATTCATGGCTTCTATCCACTTATGAGAGTTGGAACTTTCCATGGCTTGACGAGAGTTGATTGGATCATCTTTCGACATTCCATTTTCTACCTCATGTTCCTGGAGATATACAATATAATCATCCTAAAGTGCAAATCTCCTTTCTTGTGGATCGCCTTAAGGGCACAGATTCTTGAGGTTGAGGTTGTAGAGTTTGTTCCTCAGGAACAATTACCTCATCTTGAATGGGGGTTTGAACTATATTATCTTGAACAACATTGTCTGGTTGAGGATCTGAAATTACTTCTCGAGCAATGACAGGTATAGGAACCTGTGATTGGTCAAAAGTAGTAGTAGGCGGGGATTACTCCTGCTTCCTCCTCAAAGACAATGTCTCTAATCGATTTCTCCCCAAACTCAACATCCTCAAAAATGTTGCAATTCTGCCTCAAATATTGACCTATTTGTGGGATCATAAAACTTGTAACCCCGTGATCGTTTCTAAGCATAGCCAATAAAGTAGCTGCTAATGGTTTTAGAGTCCAATTTTCGTTCATGAGGTTTATAAGGCCTCGCCTCAGCAGGACACCCCCACACATGCAAATGTTTTAGACTAGGCTTTCGCCCAACCCAAAGCTCATAAGGCGTTTTTACAACTGCTTTAGTTGGCACCCGATTTAAGATATAAGTTGCTGTCTTTAGAGCCTCACCCTAGAGGGACTCTGGTAAAGTAGAATGACTGATCATACTTCTTACCATATCCTTAAGAGTCCGGTGTCGTCTCTCAGATACACCATTCATGCTAGGTGATCCTGGCATGGTGTATTGTGGGACGATTCCACATTCCTCCAGGTATTTTGCAAACGGTCCTGGACGTTGTTCACCTGAGCCATCATATTTGCCATAGTATTCACCACCACGGTCAGACCTGACACTTTTAATCCGTTTGTTGAGTTGTAACTCAACTTTGGCCTTAAATTTTTTGAATACGTCCAAAGACTGTGATTTCTCATGGATAAGAAATAGATACCCATATCTGGAATAGTCGTCTATGAATGTGATAAAATATTGTTGACCATTCCAAGACGCCATAGGGAATGGGCCACAAATGTCCGTATGAATTAATTCTAAGACATCTCAGAGTCCTATGGGCACCATATTTCTTTTATTTTGGTCTGTTTTCCTTGATACACTCAACACGTACATCAAAATCAAAAATCAAGAGAGTCCAAAATTCCATCGCACACAAGGCGCCCAACTCAAGATTTAGAGATGTGACCTAGGCGTTTGTGCCATAATGAGGCTGAATTTTCCTTAGTTAATTTACGCTTTGTACCTCGTGATTCCACGTGCAAGGTTGCATTATAAGATGCAATAGTTTCGAGCAAATATAGATTATCAAACACATTAAGTAAACCAGGACCAACAACATTGGAATTAATAGACATACTAAACTTCATATTTCCAAAAGAACAATAATATCCCAATTTGTCCAATACGTAAACAGAATTAAATTCGTCTAAAGGACGGTACAACAAAAGTGTCTAATAAATCCAAATAATAACCGCCAAGAATAATCTAAAGTGCGCTATTGCTGCACTTCTATTGACTTGCCATCACCCACAAAGATGTATCTTTCAAAGATCGCTTTTCGGTAGTTCAGGCAACCCTACATAGAAACACATATGTGAGTAGTAGCACCAGAATCTACCCACCAAGTGTTTCTTGGTACTGAAGCTAAATTTATTTCAGAACAGACCAAAACATGAAATGTACCTTTCTTTACACGCCAGACGACGTATTTGGCACAATCCTTCACTTCATTCATGGCTTCTATCCACTTATGAGAGTTGGAACTTTCCATGGCTTGATGAAAGTTGATTGGATCATCTTTTGACATTCCATTTTCTACCTCATGTTCCTGGAGATATACAATATAATCATCTGAAAGTGCAAATCTCCTTTCTCTTGTGGATCGCCTTAATGGCACAGATTCTTGAGGTTGAGGTTGTAGAGTTTGTTCCTCAGGAACAATTACCTCATCTTGAATGGGGGTTTTGTTAGGGAAAATTGATATAAAATTTCCCACAAGTAAATCAATCAATGGGAATATAAACTAATGCGGAAAAATTAAATCAAAGGCAACACAAGAATTTTTACGTGGTTCCCTCAATGTGAGGTACGTCCACGGGATCGAAATCCGATTCCACTATCAACCAAATAAGTTCCAAACGATTACAAACGAGACACGAATGGTCTCACAAAACCACCCTTAGGTGAATTCCAAATAATCACAAATAAACAAGAGGAAAGACCTCACCAAATAGATGAACCAAAATCTTCAGAACCAAAGTTGAAGAAGACCCAAAATAACGAACCAAACTTCTTCACAAATCAAAACACCAATTCTTGATTGACCAAGTCAAGTCAAGAATAACCAAACAACACCAAGTTGATTTTTTCTCCAATACAACTTGTAGTAGCTGCCACTTTTTTTTTGTCTTGGGAAGAATAACATCAATAATTATGTATTGTGAATCTAGGGTTTTGTAATCAAACCCTAATTGTATCCAAATTGGATTGGGCCTCCACAAATATAATATATAAAAATATTATACCTAAACCAAGCCAAATTAAAACTCTTTTTCCAAAACCAATTGGGTCCCACACTCCAATAAGGAGGTATACCCAACAATTCTCCCCCTACCGACTTAGGTGGAGACATCAACCATACCCGCCAAAGTTCGACACTTTAAATGTTTGTCCCTCGACAAAGTCTTTGTCAGCATATCTGAAATATTATCATCTGTGTGAACCTTTTCGAGTTGCAACAATTTCGAATCTAACACATCACGAATCCAATGGTATCTCACATCAATGTGTTTCGATCTCGAATGAAAGGTAGAATTTTTACTCAAGTGAATAGCACTTTGACTATCACAATAAAGCACATACCTTTCTTGCTTCAAACCCAACTCTTGCAAAAATTTCTTCAACCATAACTCTTCTTTGCAAGCTTCAGAATGGCAATAAATTCCGCCAGTAGTTGAGAGAGCAACACATTTTTGTAATTTAGATTGCCATGCCACAGCTCCCTCGCAAAAGTCATCAAATACCCAAGTAGATTTCCTAGAATCAACATCACCACCATGTCGTAATCAGGAACCCATCAAGCATCGGTTTACCATCCCCAAAACACAAACACACCTTCGAAGTCCCTCGAAGATATCTTAGAATCCATTTTACTGCTGCCCAATGTTCTTTTCCCGGATTAGAGAGAAAACGACTCACCACACTAACGGCGTGAGCAATATTCAGCCTTGGACAAACTATGGCGACATCAAAGAACCAACTCAAGCATAAGGAACTTTCAACATCTGTTCTTTGTCTTTCTCACTTGTAGGACATTGATTCGAACTAAGTTTGAAGTGACCTGCAAGTGGACAACCAACCGGCTTTGCTTTATCCATGTTGAATCTCTCAAGAACTTTCTCAATGTAGCTCTCTTGAGACAACCAAATCAGTCTCTCTTTGCAATCACGAACAATTTTCATACCAAGTATTTGCTTTGCCGGTCCCAAATCTTTCATAGCAAAAGATTTACTCAACTCCAATTTCAACCTGTTAATCATGGTAGAATCTTGACCCACAATTAACATGTCATCAACATAAAGCAAAAGAATAATAAATTTGCCATCCGGGAAATTTTTCACAAACACACAATGGTCCGAAGTGGTTTTAGAAAAGCCATTATTCATCATGAAAGAGTCAAATTTTTGTACCATTGTCATGAGCTTGCTTGAGGCCATACAAACTTTTCTTCAATTTGCAAACAAATTTCTCTTTCCCTTTCTCCACAAAACCTTCTGGTTGTTCCATGTAAATTTCTTCTTCAAGATCACCGTGAAGAAATGCGGTCTTTACATCAAGTTGCTCAACTTCAAGGTTCATACTTGCAGCCATGCCAAGTACAACCCGAATAGAAGACATCTTCACAACCGGCGAGAAAATCTTATCAAAGTCAATACCTTTCTTTTGCCCAAAGCCTTTCACTACAAGACGTGCTTTGTACCTCAGATTCTTCCTATCATTCTTCAATTTGAAAAGCCACTTATTTTTCATAATTTTCTTCCCTTTAGGCAACTTCACTAAATCATAAGTGTGATTTTCAAGTAAGGAATTCATCTCCTCTTCCATAGCCTTTTTCCAATCATCTTTCTTTGCATGCTCAATTGCTTCTTGGTAGCTCTCCGGCTCCCCTTGATCAGAAATCAACACAAATTCATTAGGAGGATACTTTCTTGAAGGTTGTCGGTCCCTTGTAGATTTTCTCAACTCAAGTTGTGGTGGCGGTTCTTGAGTTGGATGCTCTTCCTCAATTTCTGGCTCAACTTCATTAGGATTAGCATCATCCTCCACATCTTCAATAGGTGGCTGCACATCTCCCCCATTTTCATCATCAACTGGAGATGAAGGAGATGGATCCATGTCAATGAGATCACTAGTTTTTGGCTCCGGTTGATCACCTTTACCAAAGTCTTCAATTGTTTGGTCTTCAAGAAACACAACATCACGGCTTCGAATGACTTTCTTGTCGACCGGATCCCATAATCTATACCCGAATTCATCACGCCTATAGCCAAGAAAAATACATTGTCTTGACTTACTATCAAGCTTGGACCTCTCATCCTTTGGAATGTGAACAAAGGCTCGGCAACCAAACACTCTCAAGTGCTCATAAGACACATCTTTGCCAATCCAAACTCTTTCAGGAACATCACCATTCAAAGGATAGCAAGGAGATAAATTGAACAAGTCAATCAGCACTCATTGCCTCACCCCAAAAGGATCTTGGCAATTTAGCTTGTGAAAGCAAACACCTTGTTCTTTCCACAATGGTGCGGTTCATCCTCTCGCAACGCCCATTTTGTTGAGGAGTCTTCTTAATCGCCTTTTGATGCGAATACCTTGGCTGTGACAATACTTATCAAATGGCCCAATGTATTCACCACCATTGTCTAATCGGATGCACTTCAATTTCTGCCCTGTTTCTCTTTCAACCATGGTCTGAAAATGCTTAAATACTTCTAGAACTTGATCATTAGTTTTTAGTATAAAAGCCCAAACTTTCCTTGAATAATCATCAATGAAAGTAACAAAATAAAGTGCACCACTATGTGTTCTAGCTTTCAAAGGACCACAAACATCCGAATGAATCAACTCCAAAACATTTTCTTTTCTAGAAGCAATATTTTTCTGAAAAGAAACTCTATGTTGTTTACCCGCCAAACAATGAACACAAGTTTTAAGATGTGTACCTTTCAAACCTGGTAGAAGCTTTTTCTTGAACAAAACTTGCAGCCCCTTTTCACTCATATGGCCAAGCCTCTTGTGCCATAATTCAGTAGAAGTATCATCTTCAAGTGCATTGACAACACCTTTACAAATTTTTCTTTCATCGAATAAAGTGTATGAGTCTTCTTGCACTTAGCCACCACCAAAGAACCCTTTGTGAGCTTCCATATTCCATCACCAAATTTTTTGTTGAAGCCTTCATCATCTAGCTTTCCAGTAGAGATCAAACTGAGGTGAACGTCGGGAACATGCCTCACATCTTTAAGCAACAACTTGCAGCCCAAATTTGTTTCCAAGCAAACATCACCCATGCCAATAATCTTGGACAAACCTTTATTACCCATTCAAGTAACTATAATCTCTTCAGTAGGTAGTGAAGAAATCAACTCGAGAAGTCACATGAAAAGAAGCACCAGAATCAATCACCCAATGACTCTCTTGGCCCACAAAATTGATACAATCATCTTCACAAAACGACCATGATATCATCGGTAGTAACTGCTGTTGTGTCTTCTTGCTTCTTATCCACACTTTTGTCACGCCTTTTCTCTTTATTCTTGAGCTTTCGGCATTCTCGCTTCATGTGCCCTTTCTCATGGCAATAATAACACTCAACGTCTTTCTTTGAAAAAGAACCATCTCTTAACTTGTCACGGCTTTGATTACGACCATGAGGAGTCTTACTCTTCCCGCTTGTTTTGCTTCGGCCTCTCACAACAAATGCTTCTGAATGAGAGGAACCCGCTGATTTTCTTCTAGTTTCTTCATTCAATAAGCTACTAGTGACTTGGCCCATTGTGACAACTCCATCGGGCGCCGAATTACTAACTGTCACAACCAAAGTCTCCCAACTTTCGGGTAAGGAACTAAGTAGCATCAAAGCCTGCAACTCATCATCAAAAATAATTTTCATAGAAGCAAGTTGGTTAACAATACTCTTTATTTCATTCAGATGTTCCGGAATAGGGCTGCCCTCTTTATATTTTAAATTAACCAACTTACGAAACAGAAAGGCTTTATTTGTGGCTGATTTTCTATCATAAAGACTCTAATTTTTTCCATAAATCATGTGCTGAAGTTTCAGTAGCAACATGATGAAACACACTGTCATCAATCCATTGACGGATAACACCAACGGCTTTCCGATTAAGCCTCTTCCACTCATCATCTTTCATATCAGCAGGTTTGCCACTATCACCCTCAATGGGTCCATACAAGTCTTTACAAAATAATAGGTCCTCCATTTTAGTTTTCCAAGTTACCCAATTGCTTCCATTGAAGCTAGACATACGACCCACATTCCCCTCCATTGATTTACACAAATAAATAAACCCCAATAAACCGTAAGCTCTGATACCAGTTGTTAGGGAAAATCGATATAAAATTTCCCACAAGTAAATCAATCAATGGGAATATAAACTAATGCGGAAAAATTAAATCAAAGGCAACACAAGAATTTTTACGTGGTTCCCTCAATGTGAGGTACGTCCACGGGATCGAAATCCGATTCCACTATCAACCAAATAAGTTCCAAACGATTACAAACGAGACACGAATGGTCTCACAAAACCACCCTTAGTTGAATTCCAAATAATCACAAATAAACAAGAGGAAAGACCTCACCAAATAGATGAACCAAAATCTTCAGAACCAAAGTTGAAGAAGACCCAAAATAACGAACCAAACTTCTTCACAAATCAAAACACCAATTCTTGATTGACCAAGTCAAATCAAGAATAACCAAACAACACCAAGTTGATTTTTTCTCCAATACAACTTGTAGTAGCCGCCACTTTTTTTTTTGTCTTGGGAAGAATAACATCAATAATTATGTATTGTGAATCTAGGGTTTTGTAATCAAACCCTAATTGTATCCAAATTGGATTGGGCCTCCACAAATATAATATATAAAAATATTATACCTAAACCAAGCCAAATTAAAACTCTTTTTCCAAAACCAATTGGGTCCCACACTCCAATAAGGAGGTATACCCAACAGGTTTGAACTATATTATCTTGAACAACATTGTCTGGTTGAGGATCCGAAATTACTTCTCGAGCAATGACAGGTATAGGAACCTGTGATTGGTCAAAAGTAGTAGTAGGAAGTAGTAGGAAATGGGATTACTCCTACTTCCTCCTCAAAGACAATGTCTCTAACTGGATTTCTCCCCCCCAAACTCAACATCCTCAAAAAATGTTGCAATTCCCGTCTCAAATATTGACCTATTTGTGGGATCATAAAACTTGTAACCCCGTGATCGTTCGGCATAGCCAATAAAGTAGCTGCTAATGGTTTTAGAGTCCAATTTTCGTTCATGAGGTTTATAAGGCCTCGCCTCAGCAGGACACCCCCACACATGCAAATGTTTTAAACTAGGCTTTCGCCCAACCCAAAGCTCATAAGGTGTTTTTACAACTGCTTTAGTTGGCATGCTCACATTAAGTTACCAAACAGATAATCTCTAAATAAAGTAATTTAATGACAACATCTCAAGATACCTAGCACAACATTAATACCAAGCCTTTGGGTAGTGATATTAACTGTAAGTGGTATTCTTGTTGTAATGATCAAACATTGACAATAAGTTATGTCAAATAACAAATCTATCTTTTGATGGATTTATTATTCACATTAGGTTTTCTTGACAATTGGCACATGTTTATCACCACAAAATGTGTGTGTAATTCTGCCAAGTCTTAATCATGTTTTTGGACCGATAAATACCCGCATGAGATACACAGACATGAACATCAAAACATTCCATATAAAACAATCTAGACAAGAGAGATTACTTTTGTGACATCTTGTTTGAATTGACTTATATTGAGAATGTTAGAAAATTAAATTTCTGTAGACGTTGTATGAAATTACATTAAATTTAAAGATTTCTAAATTTGTGACCCTGTATATGTTATAGAATCTGCAACAATCCCAATTATATACATACATATATAAATAGAATTGACGGGTCCAAAAACAAATAGTTTTTTTTTTATGATGTTCAAAATTAAACCGATCAAATCGCAAGATATATCTATATATATATAAATACATGATGTTCATCCATTTGAGAGAAAAAAAAAAAAAAACTGCCCACCGAATCATTTTACAATTCCAGAAAACAGATTGCCATTTTCACAGAACAAAACAGGAAAAAACAGAATTTACATCCATAAGAAAATTCAGAATCTGATTCCAGGAAACTAAATAGAATGAATAAAGCATATCAATTCTGATAAGACACATGATATATTGCTCTGATACCAATTGTAAACATAAATTTCAGAACATAAACCTTACACTTCGGATCATTTACCATGTGTATTATCAAGAAATCAAGACAAAATGACATACCTGAATCCATTGATGAACGGTTAAACGGAAGCGTGATTATCAATAAACTCTTTGTTATTGATTATGTTATTGCCTTCTAATCTTTTCCCCTTTGGTGCCTTATGTTTCTCCTTGAGAGGATTTAGAAAAATGGCAGTGTTCTTTTTTTTTCCACTTGGGAAGGAATAGGGACCATAACCTTTTAAAGGTTGTAATTGGTTTTCAAAACTGAAAGGTTGTGGAAGTTCAAAAGGAATGAACACCAACTTTAACCAATATGTTTTAATTTCTATTTCTGCCCCTTATAGAAATAGAAATTATACAACTAGTATCTACACATTAGGTCCATAACACATATACCCTTAAGCCTATTAACTAAATTGAATCACTTAAATTGTAGGCTTCTTATAAATGATAACACCACATTTAATTATGTGGTCCCATTGAGACATTATCTAACATCTAAATGATACACATGTTCCCCAAGTGTTCTAGGAAATTTTAAACAATAGTTGATCATGTGTGTGCAGCAAGTGTCGAGAAATATCCGATGAGTGTTGTGTCATGTCGGTGTTTGACAAAGCACAGCTCGACACGAGATGACACATTCTTGGAAGCGTCCATGCTTCTTACATCAATACGCTACTGTAATATTACCATCTAAAATAGTTTGTACATATTACATACTATGCATATGCAGCAGGAGCTCTCTGTTTTGCATTGGAGAATAGATGAAATAACCACCCAAATTCTGCTTTCAAATTTGCTGAGTAGTTTTTACACACACACAAAAAAAAAAAAACAAAAACAAAAACAAAAACAAAAACAAAAACAAAAACAAAAACAAAAAACAAAAAACAAAAACAAAAACAAAAACAAAAACAAAAACAAAAACAAAAACAAAAACAAAAACAAAAACAAAAACGAATCACCAATTTTGCATTAAAGTTGTGGTTAACTAAAAGAAAAGTACATACTTTGTACGGAAATGCCAAAGTCTTTTATCATTCTCTATGTTGCACCTAAGGCTTTTGCTGAATATGATTGTCTTCTCTGTTGAAAGTAAATAAACATATGATCAGAAAAATCAAGTGCCCAAATTATATATTTCAAAAATAATCCCATTTTGGATGTCTTACAAATACCAAACATTACTTGTTCCTATTTGT